>CM053785.1:954633631-955833631 GCA_028749045.1 Cupressus sempervirens | reverse complement strand
GATGTATACTTTGTTGATGGTTTAAAAAACAATATTTTGAGTGTTGAACAACTGGTAGAAAAAGGTTATTAGTTGTAGTTTTTAGAAAAGACAAGCATGATCAAAGATAAAGATGGAAAGGTAATTGGAATAGGAACCAGATTTAGAGGTAATGTATTTCAATTTAATCCTACTGAAAAGACATGTTTAGTTGCAAATGTAGATGATAGTTGGTTGTGGAATAAGAGATTCTATTATATAAACTTTGATAGTATTGTAAAGACTAGTAGAATTTTTTCTATTAGAGATGTTGGAGATTGTACACACAAATCTTAGCAGTCCTATAAAGACTAGAGGATTCTATGGTGAAAGGTATTTTATGATTCTAGTTGATGATTTTTCTAGAAGGATGTGGGTTTCATTTCTTAAAGAGAAATTTGAAGCATTTGACAAGTTAAAGATATTCAAAAAATAGAGTTGAGAATGAATCTAGTGTAAAAATTAAATGTTTAAGATTAGATATAGGAGGAGAATTCACTTCAAATGAGTTTAACATGTTTTGTGAAGAAAATGGAATTAAAAGATAACTATCAGCACTGAGAAGCCCTAAATAGAATATTGTTGCAGAGAGAAGGAACAAGTCTTTTATAGAAGCTACAAGAGCTATGTTAGCAAAGAATGTTGTATCCAAGACATTTCAGAGTGAAGTTATGAATACAATAGTCTACACTATGAATAGAGTGCAAGTTAGGAAGGACACAAACAAGACACCCTATGAACTATGGTTTGGTCACTCACCTATAGTTAAGTATTTCAAAATATTTGGAAGTAAGTATTATATAAAGAGAGATGATGGAATTGGTAAGTTTGATGCTAGAAGTGATGAAGGTATGTTTCTTCATTATTCATTGAAAAGAAAGGCTTGTAGATGTTATAATTAGAGAACTAAGACTATTATGAAAAGTGCAAATGTGAGAATTGATGAGAAATTTATAATATAGGAGAGAATAATTGATTACAATTTAGATGATTATGATATTGTTACAAAGACAAAGAATGATGAGGTTTTTCTTGAGACTAACAATGATTTGTAGAATGAAGGAGAGAAAAGGAAGGAAGAAAGCTTAGAAATTTTAATAGAGGCAAGAGTTGAGATAACAACTCCTACTTTAGGGAAGAACATGATAAAGAATCACCCATCCGAATAGATCATCAGAAATAAAGACAAAGGTGTGTTCACGAGTAGTAGAGTGAATGAAGAACTATGCTTGATATCTCAAGTTGAACCTAAGAGTGTAGATGAAATATGTAAAGATGAGTATTAGAAGAAAGCTGTGAAAGAGGAATTGGATCAGATAGAAAAGAATGAGACATGAGAATTAGTCCCAAGACTAGTAGATAAGAATGTGATAGGAACTAAATGGGTATTCAAGAACAAGATGAATGAGAAATGAGAAGTTGTAAGAAACAAAGAAAGACTGGTATGTAAAGGCTACTCATAGAAAGAAGGAATAGATTATGAGGAGACTTATGCTCTAGTGACTAGAATAGAAGCTGTAAGATTATTCTTAGCCTCTACCGCACAAAAGAAATGAAAAGTATATCAGATAGATGTCAAGTCAACATTTTTGAATGGAGAACTTGAATAAAAGGTATGCATTGAGAATCTTGAAGGATTTCCTTTGACAAATGACAAGGACATAGTATGTAACCTAAGGAAAGCATTGTACGGATTGAAGCAAGCACCCAAAACCTAGTTGCAAGGCTGGACAAGCTTTTGACAAACATTAGATATAGCAAAGGTATGGTAGATAGTAATTTATATTAGAAAGAAATTGATGATGGTTTGATGATTTTGGTAATATTTTTTTATGACATTATATTTGGAGGAAATGATGAAGAAAGTAAGAAGTTTTCAAAAGAGATGAAGAAAGAACTTCAAATGAGTACGATAGGAGAAATGAAATATTTTCAAGGATTGTAGATACAACAAAATAAAGAAGGAATCTTTATTTCTCAGACTAAGTACTTGAAGGATTTATTGAAAAGGTTTTGTTTGGAAACATGTAAACCTATTGGAACACCTATGGTAACTAGACATAAGTTATCTACAAAGGATGAGACACCTACTATTAAGAAGAAGAAGTACAGATCTATGATTGGAGGTTTGCAATATTTGATTCACACAAGGATAGATATAGCAAATGCAGTTGGAATTTTTGCAAGATTCCAGGTTGATCCCACAGAAGCACATTATGCAGTAATGAAAAGAATATTTAAATACCTAAAGGGAACATCTAAGTTTGTATTATGGAATGATAGATCTAAAGATTTTACTCTAAGTTCTTATACTAATGTATATTGGGTAGGTAGTACAAATGATAGAAAAAGCACAAATGGAGGAGCTTTCTTTCTTAGAGGAAGATTTGTTTATTGGTTAAGAAAGAAGTAGGATTGTACATCTCAATGTATAGTAGAAGTAGTGTATGTTATAGTAGAAAATAATTCTAATCAAATTGTTTGGATGAAGCAGATGCTAAAGGATATAAAGATAGAAATTAGTGAACTCAATGTTATACATTGTGACAACACAAGCATGGTAAATATGTCTAGGAATCTAGTGTTGCATTCAAGGACTAAGCACATTTCTATTAAGTATCATATGTTGAGAGAAAAAAGTTGTAGAAAAGGAAATTGGATTGGAGTATGTATGCGCTAAAGAGAAAATTGAAGATATATTCACTAAGCCTCTTCCTAAAGAGACTTTTGAGTATTTGTGAGGTATGCTTGGGGCTATGTCCCTTCCTACATTAGAGTAGAAGATGCAAGAGTACATCAGTCTAGGGTAACAAAGCACCATTGTTTTTTTTGTCAAAATGTTGATGTCTCCTGTATGGGGGTGTAACTATGATGGAAAAAGTCATCCAAGACTCTTGTTATTGTTGTGAATAGTGTCTTTTGACACTCAAGTTGAACAAGTATTAGTTGTTGTAAATTTTGATGTAGAGATATTGGTTATAGAAATCTTTGACATTCATGTCAATGGGGGAGAAGTTTAGCATGAAAAAAATTATGCTAAATGGGGGAGAAGCATTCAAGGAAAACATTATACTAAAAAGGATAAGTTTGGAAATATGCTGAGGAAGATATTCAGCATAAGCACAATATGCATAATAACAATTTGGTATTCAACACATTGAGGTATATCAATGGGGAGTATGATTGATGTAGAGGATTTGAAGATGGATAGTCTTTTTTTGGTATTCATGAAACTAGATATTTTTCATAGATGTTACCATCAATGCCAAAGGGGGAGATTGTTGGAAGCTTGGTTTGATGATGATACATTACTTCATGATTGATTTTGTCATTGATGTCAACATAGCATGTTTTATGTCTTCTATGGTATCTGATAGAAGAACAACAAAAAGATTAAGTTGGTACAAATAGCTAGTTGAGCATGATAACCACCCAAGGTTATGGGAGATACTTTGGAGTATTTGGTATATGAAATTAACATCAGAAGAAAAAAGGATAAGTCTACAAGAAGATATGTAAGTTTTGGTGATGTCTATTCTGAGATAGATTTTATAGAAGCATGCTTTGGTAAACTTGTTATATCTCTTAGCAAAGTTGATATCTTTAGGATCAAGGTTTAGTACATGGAGAAGATATGTTGGTGTTGATGTGGCTTAGCTTTCTTGTCATAATATTGTGTGTATAGAATTTTATTAAAGTTGCGAGTGGAACACTTTTGTTATCACTAAGTCTAATGTGTTCTTAATGTGGTCCTATAATAATTGATTGAGAAGGACTAAAAGCCGACTAAGGGAATTTTTTTATGGACTCGATATAAAGGAAGGAAATTTTCCTTTATCATGACATGGAGATATGTGAAATATGAATATTCAATAAGCAATAGAGAGTACATAATATGAAGTTGAGTAGAGTAGTGTAGAGGTGAAGGAAATGTCATTGCCAAGGTTTTACTGAGTGATCTGAGGTTTGGTATTTGGATTTGAGGTTCATGACTTGGTCTACAAGGTTTGATAGTGATTGGTCTAGTTGAAAGGATAGAGGAAAGAAGAAGATAACAATAAATTACTTGTTCAAGCAATAAGCTCTTCTTGTAGTTGAAATTGCTTGTTTGGGTAATGGGCTTATCTTGCATACATTGTACACAACTCCTAATAGGTTTGGCACAACTCGTAATAGGGTTGGAATCTCCTAATAGGGATTCAAAGTCTCCTAATAGGGACTCATTATACTAAATGTTGTAATAGACTCCTAATAGGGTCAATCCTCTAAAAAAGAATATTTATATTAGTACATCATCTTGTGGGCATCATTCCCACCAGGGTTTTCCCTCTGATCAAGGTTTCCCTTGTCAACATATCTGGTGTAATTGTCAATGTGCATCTTTGTCTGGTTGCTATTTACTTTGGTTGAATGATTAAGTTTGTTTAAAGAAGATAAATGTTTTAGTTCTTGGATAACTGATTCACACCCCCCCCCCCCCTCTTAGTTATCATGGTGGAATTTACTTTCTAACAATTGTTATTAGAGCATGATATTGTTGAAATAAAATCTTAACATCTTAAGGTGATCAATGATGGATCATTTCAGAAAAGAAAGTCCTAAGTTTAATAGAGTTAACTATGTCTTCTGAAAAGAGTTCAGATGATGACACATCTTTTATGCATGGGTCTAGGATATTGGCTAATGAAAAAGAATGAGATTTCCATTATGGAAGAAAAAAAACTTGAAGAATTTAGTGAAGTTGAAAGAGATCTATTCATGTATAACATGTTTGGTAGAGAATTACTTTTGTCAGTTTTTCCTAAAAATGAATACAGTTAGGTAAAATCCTTAGTGATATATCATAAAATTTAAAGAGCTTTGGAATATACTTTTGAGGGTGGTAAATATGCTAAGAGAATTAGAGTTCCATATTAGATATGTTTATATCAAGAGGCTAAAATGATGGAACATAAATTTATAAGAATTTGTATTGGTAGAATGGTAGAAATTATTATAGTAATCAAGTCTTATAATGGCACTAAAGATGAAGATGAGATCATGTGGAATATATTGAAGAATTTGATACCACCATTAAAGAAGATAATGCAAAATATTGATAAAGTGATACATTTTACTGAGAAATTTTCCAAAGAGACTCATCTTGGAAGATTGGAAGTAGTAGAAGGAAGCTTAAAACAACCTAGAGATTTACCTAGAATGGAAATTGATTTTAGTGTATTAAGCATTTTCCTTTGCTTGTAAAGAAGTGAAAGCACCAATGGAGCTTATGCTAATAGTAGTAGATTAAAATATAAGGAAGATAGAAGGATTGAAAAAGTAAATTACTTTCTTAAAAGGAGAGAACCAAATGGTAAAAAAAATATTTAAATGTTGGACTTGTGATGAATTTGGTCATTATTCTTCTAAATATTCTCAAAGAGTGAAAAAAATTATATTGAAGTCTAGAAGACTTAGAATTTTGTATGCAAATGATGATGATGAGTCTCATGAGAGAGTTCAAAGGGAAAGGGATGATGAGTTAGGATTTGTAGCTATAAAAGAAGAAATTCTTGTAAACTAAATCAGAGAAGAGAAAGCTCTAGTGTCACATATTGAGAAGAAAGTTGATTACATTGTAGATAGTGGTTGGTAACATCATATGACTAGTGATATGAATAAATTTATTAAGATAAATAGCTATGATAGAGGAATTGTCAGATTTGGTAACAATGCAACTTGTCATATCAAGAGAATGGGATCTATTACTCTTGATGGGTAAACAAACATAGATGATATCTACTTTGTAGATGGATTTAAAAATAATCCATTGAGTGTTGGATAGTTGGTTGATAAGGGATATTAGTTACAGTTCATAAAGAGGACATGCATTATTAAGGACAAAGATGGCAAGTTGATTGGCACTAGTACAAGATCTAGAGGCAATGTTTTTTATCTAAATGTTATAGAGATTACTTATTTGGTTTCTAAAGTTGATAAAAATTGGTTATGGCATAGAAGTTTTTTTCATATAAATTTTGATAATATTTTGAAAGAAAGTAGTACATTTGATTTTAAAGATTTACCAAAAAATGAGAAACCTACTAATGTTGTGTGCAAGGAATGTGTTATGGCTAAGAAAAAGAAAAGTTCTTTTCCTAGCAAAAGTTCTCTAAAATAGAGAAATTGATGATTTTTCATACAAATTAGAGTGGTCCCACAAAAATAAGATGATTATATGGTGAAAGGTACTTCATGATTATTGTTGATGACTTTACTTGGATGATGTGAGTAGCTTCCCTTCAAAATAGTATAAAGCATTTGAGAAGTTTAAGTTATTTAAGAATAGAGTTTTGAATGATTCTGGATTAAATATTAAATGTTTAAGATCTTATGGAGGTGGAGAATTTACCTCAAATTATTTTAACACCTTTTGTAAATTAAATGATATTAAAAGGTTTTTATCTACTTTGAAGATTGGTGAGAAAAGAAATAGATCTATAGCAGAACTAACAAGAGCTATGATGTTTGAGAATGATGTATCAAGGACTTTTCAAAGATTATTAATACAATAGTATATACAATGAATATAGTGTATATCATAAAAGGCACAAACAAGACACCTTATGAACTATGGTTTGGACATGTGTCATTAGTGAAGTATTTCAGAATGTTTGGAAGTAAATGTCATGGCAAGAGTGATGATGACATTGGTAAGTTTGATGCAAGAAGCAATGAAGGTATGTTCCCTGGTTATTCATTAAAAAGAAGATGTTTTAATCAAAGGACTAAGACTATTTTTGAGATCACAAATGTAAATGTGGATGAGAAGTTTGGAGTTAAAGACATAATGCTTGATTATAATTATGATGATGAAGTAACTAATCCTAAGCATATCGAAGAAAATTTTAAAACTTTTGATGAGACTAATAATGATGTGTAGAATGACTTTAAAAGTGTGGAACAAAGAGAGGAACCAAGATCTAAACATAGAGAAGTAAGAATTGAATTAGTGACACCAACACAAAATAACAACTTGACAAAGAATCACTCTATTCATCATATTATTAGAAGTAAAGAAAACAGAGTTATGAAAAGTAACAAACTATATGAAAAATTATGTTTGATTTCGAAGGTTGACTCAAAGAGTGCAAATGAAGCATGTAAGGATGATCATTGGATTCAAGAAATGAAAGAAGAACTAGATCAAATTGTGAGGAATGAAACATTGGAATTGATCCCTAGACCTCAAGATAAGAATATTATAGGAACTAAGTGGGCTTTCAAAAACAAGATGAATTAACAAGCTGATGTTGTGAGAAACAAAGAAAGATTGGCATGTAAAGGATATTCATGAAAAGAAGGCATAGACTATGAAGAGACATTTGCACCTATTTCTAGAATTGAAGTAGTAAGGGTTTTCTTTGCTTATACAACTAATAATAACTTCAACATGTCTAAGATGGACGTGAATTCATCATTTTTGAATGGAAAACTTGAAGAAGAAGAAGTCTGCATTAAGCAACTTGGAGGATTTCCTTTGACAAAAGAAGTAGATATGGAGCAAATTGAAGATATATTTGCACAAACTAAAGAAAGAACCTAAAACCTGGTATGCAAGGTTCGACACGTATTTGGAAAAATTGGAATTTGCTAAAGCTACTACAAACAGTAACTTATATTTGATATAAATTGAGAATGGTTTGTTGATTATTGTGATATTTGTGGATGATATAATATTTGGAGGTAATGATAAAGAAAGTGACAAATTTGTTAATGTAATGAAGAATGAGTTTGAGATGAACATGACTAGTGAGATGTAATATTTCTTGGGTTTATAGATTGTGTAGAACAAGGGTGGAATTTTCTTATTATAGCCTAAGGTATTGGAAGACTTTTTGAAGACATTTGACTTGGAAATTTGTAAGCCTATTTTTATACATATGATAATAGGTCACAAGTTACTAGCAAAAATAAGAAAACCATAGTTGAGAAAAAAAAGTGCATATCCATGACTGGAGGTTTACAATATTTGACTCACACAAGGCCAGATCTAGAAAATAGAATTGGTATTGTAGAAAAATTTTAAGTAAGCCTTAAGCAGACACACTATGCAACAATAAAAACAATATATTCAGCGATTTGATGGGTACACCTAGTTTTAGGTTATGGTATGAAAGATTAAATGACTTTAGTCTATGTGCATATACTAATGGAAATTGGGTAGATAGTATGGATGACATAAAGAGTACAATTAGTCGATCATTTTTACTTGGACGAAGATTGGTTTATTGGCTAAGATAGAAATAAGATTGTATTTCACATAGTACTATAGAAGCACTATAATAATTTTCCTTAGGGTAGAATTGACCCAAGACCAAGGAACTCAAACACAAGAACAATAGTAGACCAAAGAGAGAGTATGACTAGAATGATGATATACTCATTCAATATGCCATATTAAAGTACACTAGGAGAGCCTATATATAAAGGCCTTTGGAGAGCTTCTAGAATGCATAGAAGTTAGCAACTTGGTAAGTCATACAACTAGGCACATGTCGACCAGATATTGATTATCCTCCATTAAGCATAGGAGTAAGTGTTGTGATGAGAGGATAAGCCTACAATGGTATAACACACAAATTTATGTTGTAGACAACATGTGCTGAAAAGGGAGTGTGAATAATTTTGTTGTCTACATGACAACTTAGTGAATGATGCAAACTCTAGTGTTGTAGACACCATGTGTTGAATTGGAGTTGTGTACTTCTATGTTGTCAACATGACAACTCATGAGAGTACAAAAACTCCTAAGTGTCTCACCTAAATAAATAATTAAATAATGAAATATAATAAAATAATGCATTAATCTAAGTAAACCTAAGTAAAGTGTAAATAGTAAATTCTTATTTACACCAACACCCCCCCTTTAGTGCAACTTAGGGGAATGCCCTTAAGCTTACGAAATCTAAGATGAAGTGTATGATGGGTCCTGACTACTAGGACATGTTGGGTACCTATGTACATAATAAAATGCAACATCTCATAAAGCAGAGAAAGAGGGAAAACCTCATGGGGAAAACCCTCCCCCAAAAAGAGAGATGAAAAACACATACAATGTATGGATGGATGGAGTAATCAAGACACTCCATTACAACATACATCCAATATATACATAAGAGAAAAATGAGAAGACAAAGAGAGATATGATAGGCTCCCCTGCAAAGAAGAATGCTGACCAGCGACTGCTCTGATGAAGAAGTTGATCCAAGACTATAGAATGGTGTTCCTCCCCTTAGGAGGACACAAGGCCAAGGGTACAAATGAGACAGTTTTGTTATGCATGGAAAGAATCCCATAGGTAAGTGATGTCTTTGAAACCTACTCAACTGGTTGAAGAAGATATCTCAAAGAACTATTTATCTCCTTAGCTGATGAAGAACCCCTATGCAACTGCTGATCATAAGTATCCACAATCACTTCAACCTGTAAAGCTTGATCATGTAGGGAATGAACAAGAGCATCAGATGGATCACTCATGACAACTAAAGAAGGTGTTGTAGCATCAAGAAGAAGAGGCAGATCATCAATACTATCCCCCAACTATGTCACTAATGTTGGACCTATAAGACTAGATGTACCCTACTATGTTGGACCTATCATTATGGTGATATATGCATGTGGAGTGGACCGATGTAGTGACCTCTCACTACAACTGTCAATAGAATCCCACATATTTGAATCTATTGAAGCACTATTACTGGTGTCACTATCAGTTTACACACAATATGATGTGTAGAGAGGATTAGAGGATAAGCTTGGTGAACTTTCCTCAAAGTTTACATCTTTCTACACAAAGATCTGATGGGTCTGTTGATCCAACAGTCTGTATGCCTTCACACTTTCTTCATAACCAATGAAAGTACAAGGCTAAGGTGATTGTGCCTTGCATTTCTGGAAGATATCTTTGCTCATGTAGGACAACCAAAGACTCTAAAGTGTCTCACATGAATAGGTTTTCTGCTGCACCATGTCTCAAAAGGAGTCTTGTCATCTAAGGCTAGATGAGGAGATCTATTTAG
The DNA here is from genome assembly GCA_028749045.1 of Cupressus sempervirens. Classification (NCBI taxonomy): domain Eukaryota; kingdom Viridiplantae; phylum Streptophyta; class Pinopsida; order Cupressales; family Cupressaceae; genus Cupressus; species Cupressus sempervirens. The sequence continues at coordinate 955,823,552 of CM053785.1, read as the reverse complement.
TATGTGATTGGAACTACTAATTGCTTTGACTTCTAGTGATGGGTCTAGAGACTTGGCTTGTATCATGCAACTTGCCATAGACTTTAGAGTTTGGATCCTCAATGTTGCAACATCTATCTTATGTAGACTAAATGCTGGCAGATTTTGAAGATCAATTCCCTCAAGCTTGCAAAAGTCTTTAAGTCTTATGTTCACATATCTAATTTCATTATCCATTCGGAGAACATTGATGGCTTTACTTGATTTGTGTTCAACATGAGTGTTGAAGGCTAGAAACTTGTCCAACACTTCATTCTTGTCATGAAGAAAATAGACACAAGTGTATCTTGAAAAGTCATGAACGAAAGTAAGTATGTAGTAACCTTGGCTAACTAATGTGACTATAAAAGATCTTGCTAATTGTATATGCAGAATGTGGCCTCAAGCTTCACACAAAAACTTCAATGTAGTCATTACCTATGGATTCATCCTAGAATGAAAATGGCATAGTTCATCCAAGACACCCGATAGTGTGACCCATTGCCTTCTATCTAGAAGAATTTTTCCTATTTATGCCCCCAGATTTGAAGTGTAGGCAACTAGACCATTCTAGAATGAAGGATTTAAATGCAACTATGTGATTATGCAAATTGATCTATATGTTATGCAAGAATTAATCTAAGAATTAATAAAACAAATTAAGCTACATGTATGCATTGTTTAATCTAAATGATACTAAGATATTAAGAAAAAGCAAATATAAAGCCATGAAAGTGGGTATTCAATCTTACAACAATTCAATAGCCTAATATTTTGACATTCAAAATGAGGAATTATGAGTCCCTTAAATAGAATCTACAAATGAATCAATAGTCAGGATCAACCTTGATGAACGATGAGGATTAGATAGAAGATTTAGTTAAGATGGAAACTTCCTTGTGTAGGTGAAGTGAACTATTTCAAATTTGAGTGTGATGAGTAATTAATTGAACTTGTCATAAGTGTGAGAGCAAGTTAACTAGATTGATTCCATTTTTGAGAAGTAGTTCACTCAGAATTTCCATTTAGAACTGAAGAGAAGATTTTAAAGATATTATTTAATTTAATAGGTGAGATATGACCTCAGAAATACCTTTTTCATTTAATTGAATAGTCTAATTCAATTAATTAAAGTGGGCATAATATTAAATAAAATATTTTAATTCCCTTGTACATTAGCCTTAGGATATAATTTAATTTATTTAAAGCATAAATACTTCAAATTAAATTAAATTTTAATCAGTAGGTTTACTTTGACTAATATGAGTCAATACTTTAGGAATTAAATGAAAGGTATGATGAATGTAGATTTAGGGTTTTCTACATTTGACAATTAAGCCAAGTAGCGAATATCAGAACAAGAATTGCCTAGTGACATAGGACTTAGGATTGATTGAAATAAACCAAGATTGGTGATCATGGAAATGTGACAATTTTTGGGTATTACATTTTACCCATCTTTGAATGAATGTGTGAGCAGCATGTTTGATTCAAATAAAATTAGAAAGCTTGATGCAAAGATCAAGAAATGATATTGGTTCTGAAGTTGATGTCATGAAAACAAATTGATAATCTTTTAAGGATACTCTCCAGAATGGAGCTTAATCCCAAGGTATCCAAGTAGAGCACCTAGATACCTAGACTGATAAGCATTCTAAAGGTTTCTATCAGAATGAAGTTTAACCTTTAAGGATCTAGATAGAACATCTAGATACCCGAGACTTGATAAGCATTTAAAAGACTATCTCCATAACAGAGCTTAATCTTTAAGGATCTAGATACCTAAAAATTGATAAGCATTTAAAAGACTATCTCTAGAATAGAGATTAATATTTAAGGATCTAGATAGAACATCTAGATACCTAATAGTTGATAAACATTTAAAAGACTATCTCTAGAATGAAGCTTAATCTTTAAGGATCTAGATAGAGCATCTAGATACCTGATAGTTGATAGCATTTAAAAGACTATATCCAAAATGGACCTTCATATTTAAGGATCTAGATAGAACATCTGGATACTTGATGGTTGATAGCAGATACCAAGATCGAATTATAACTCATACAATCATCCCCAGAACAAGGCTTTATCCTTAGGAGTCGAGACTTAGATTGTCTTGATACCTGTCCATAGGACTCTTTATAAGATGTGATAGATGGAAAAGATGCCAGAAAGAGGGGAATAAGATGCCCCAAGTGATGAGACATAAGATGGGAACAAAATTCTCTAAGCAATAAAGATTCAAATTGATTTGAAATTTCAAGTTCAATGATATAATCATCTTGCCCCTGAGGGAGCAAAATCAAAAAATGACACACAAGAAATATGATGTGAAGTAGTATGTTGAGAGATATAGAAGAAATAGCAGATTTAGTAGAATGTAGAAGAGATCAGAATGATCAGAAGAAAATTTGAAGTGAATTCAATATGATTTCAAGATCTAGAAGACCAAGTTTAACCAAAAGTTGACCGAAATTGAGCACAGTTGACTTGAGTTAACTTTTTCCAAAATACATTTTGAAAACATGGAGAATTTTGAATTGAGAACATTCCAAGAATCACAAAGTATCAGAAAAATTTAGACTACACAAGCGCTCGATCATGTCGGTCCCAAAATTTTAAAAGACATTTTTGAGCCACTTAAGTGTGCCAAATTTCAAATTCAATCCCAAAAATGGATTTAGAATGATCAAATTAGCTAGGGGGTGATTTTCATGCAAATTAGAGCACTTTGGAAAATTAGTTCAAACCCTATATAAGGGCCCAAGGGGTCATTTTGAAATCATTTGAACCTTTTGTCTTTAGTGAATAGGAGTTCTGAGAGGAAGATGGTAGTCAATGTGAGATTTCATCATTTTGAGTGCTCCTTACAACACAGCCAACTGGAAAACTATGGACCATCGGTGAGTGGCTAAAAACCTTTCTTCATACTTTTATTTTCAGACATTTTGAAGTCATTTATTGCATTTTTACCATGTTTTAGGAGGTCAGCAATCAATTTTCATGTGAGACCATCCTTTCTCATGCAAAGCCAATCTCTTCTCGCATGAAGCTTCACCAATCCAATGTTTCTTTGTGCATGTCAGTGGGAATTCTTGTGTAGGAGATACCTACTTCTTGCATGAGTAGTAGGGGAATTTGGGCAAATTTTGCTCAAGTGATCATCGCCTTTCACATGAGAACATCTTTCTTCACGCAAGGACTTGATTTCTCATGCAAAGATGCACAATCTCGCATGAAGAAATTAATTCTTGCATGAGGATATGAATCTTCACAAGAAAATCTAGTACAAGGTGTGAATAAAAACTTGCATTTTTGATGTTTTAGATTCGATTTTTCATTCATTTTGTCATCATTTTGACTTTCTAAGTGAATACTAACTATTTGCACATTGTTGTTGTTCATGTGTACAGTAGGTATTTGGTGATGTCAAATTCAAATCACATTATCTACCATATAAAGCTCTATTGCAGAGCCTTGATGTGGTAGACATGGCCCAGATCAATAGATTGGGTCTCACTTCTTTATGCTAGATCCCAATAGTGTTGGTGAATCATGATGTACTGACAGCTTTGGTGGAGCATTTCCATTCAGAGATGAACACCTTCCACCTAGCCCAGGGAGAGATGACCATCACCCCTAAGGACATCTATAGGATTCTATAGATCCCCTTCCATGGGCCAAGAGTTCTCTATGACATCGTGGCCTAGGCATGTACAGAGGCATTGTGTGCCATCTTCTAGAGATAGCTAGTGATTGGGCAAGCCATCACATGGGATGAGCTCATTCATACATACTACTAGATGTATAGGTTGGCTTCAGTTTTGGCTATATTCATTAGTTGCTTCCTGGTGCCAGACAAAGGATAGCACAAGTTAGAGTGTAGATGGGGGGTCATGTTGCAGCATATGCTTGATTCTCATGAGCAATTCAGATGGGGCTAGTGCATGCTGACGCACATGTTCTACTAGATGCATGAGATTATGTATCATGAGCAGAAGAGCATAGCTGCCAAAGTTTATGTTCTTTAGATATGGGAATGGGAGCACCTACCTATTACATGACCCATTTTTGAGGATGCCCATGAGCTCACAAAGCCATTCATATGTAGATATAGGGGGCAGATTACCTAGGCTAGCCTAGGTAAGATGGATCATTGGAGGACTCATCTCAATGACCTGTTCTCTATCATATGGTGGCCTTGGCAAGAGATAGAGGATTGGGACAACACTCCCAGGGAGCTAGGTTTGATGTTCTACTTGTGGCCACTAGTGGGCAGGACCACATAGATCATTGAGTGGTTTGCTATCACATGAGTGTGGAGGCTGTATGAGAGGCCACAAGATGTCTCCCAAGAGTATTGTGCCTATGCGAGGGTAGGCCAAGACCTAATGTGTGGATGGCCAGCAATATTAGATGCTAGCAGATCTATGATTTATGTGTGCAACCTAGTTGTAACATAGTGGGATTACCTTCTGGAGGTATCAAATGTAGGGGTGATATTGGCATATCAGGTGTATCTTATTAGTCACCCCTTCCCATGTTTCACAGATCCCATGGAGATGGTGGCATAGGTTCCCTTGCAAGCACCATAGTAGTAGGCACCCTAGGGTCCACTACCATAGGTGTGACAAAGGGTCAGATAGGTCCAGATTCCCCCACAGTAGATGGGGTTAGATCCAAGTGTGGGAGGCAGTGGTGGGGAACAAAGTAGATGCCAAAGGCTGACGGTAGAGGAGTAGGCACCTGAGATGCTTGATGAGGAGATGCAAGAGCAACCTACTGGAGGATCTCAAGATGCACTGTGGAAATAGAGAGAGTGGATCCGCTAGACCTCTCACCAAATTGGAGAGCTGCAGAAATAGGTGGTGGTGACAGATGCACGGATCGTTGAGTGGGACCAGGAGATCTAGAGATTGCAAGAGGAAGTTTAGGCAGGTGAGTGAAGGGTAGAGATGCTCTAGGATGAGGTGAGATTATAGATGGCCCGAGTGGCCTACTATTTTGCAGCATACTTGACAGTGGTGTCCGATGAGGCTTAGTAGTTGCCTCATTTCTTATAGTATGCTCGAGACTCCAAAGGTGCACACCCGCTAGCAAGACCAGACATGTCGCCTCCTCCTCCTACTAGAGGTGATGGCGCAGGACAGAGTTAGGCACATGATAGTCTTAGCCCTAATTTTGATTCAGACTATGTATTTATTGGTGTCCCAGCACCATTTTGTATCATTTTATGATCAATAGCACTCAAGTAGCACTCATTTTTTGTACTGAAACATTCTTCAAGAGACATATATGAGATTTTGAAGCTAAGTTTCATTTGTATATCTCATTTTTAGTGTCATTCTTTTCCTTTTATGTACATGAGATGTTTATATGATGATTATGAGATGCAAAATGTGATGTAATGGATACATGTTTGTAATTTGATTATTTAATGTAAAACACACGAGTGTATGGATGTAATGTATATGGAAATGAACTGACATCTCATGAAGTGTTGTATGTTTTTACTTGACAGTGATAGCTATCCCCTCAAAGAGCGCATCAATATGAACCAAAGAACTAAACACTTATGAAGCCATGGAGAATCCTAATACATTTGAAGAGATCCACAATTCCCCATTGAAAAGGATGAAAATAGAGTTGTAATTGAATCACGTGCTTAAGCAAGCGAAGTATGTAGTGCAAGACTATGTTAAATGCAACCCTAGGTTTGGTTACCAAGCCTCAACAATTTATCATCACTAAGCACAGAACGAAATCCTATATGTCCTACAATTCTCACTAATAGTGCAATCATAGGAATATGAATAGGACATATGTTATAGGTTTGTCAGGATTAAATGTAAGCATTTGAGGCACAAGAAGCTAGAATGACTAGAACATTTCTCCCTTTTATTGTGGCAAGTTAAGATAAGCATTAAAGCATAAATGTTAGGATGACCATAATATTTCTTGCATGGTAGACACACCAAATACATGAGAGATCCATCTTATTCTAAGTATTCAGTAAGTATTTTGTCTGCAACAACCCTTGCATTTGTAACATGAGACAGAAATGTGCTAGGTATACTCGCAGTGACCCATACGTTCACTTAATAGGATGAGTATCAATATATACTATAGCATGAAGAGTTCATTCAAATAGACAAGGAGAAGTACCAATGTTATTAATGTATCTATATACAAGGAGTCGAGGTACACCCAGCCATCCAATACCAGATGGAGGCTCTTATAGTGGACACCACTCTTATACGAATATGTCAACTAATTGGAACTAAATTGTAGACAAAAAGAAAAGAAAAGATCATGCCCCCAGTCATTACTTCTATAGTCATAAATGATATCATCAAGTTTCTTGAAGAGACATGATAAAGTGAAAACAAAGAAAATAAAGAAAATGCTTAGCATATCCAATCAACTATGTCATTTTGAGTTCAATGTTTGTCATGGTCAAGTGTTAGTGTCAAAAACATGGATGAAAGAAATCTCTTTAGTAGGGTGACAATAGTAGGAAGATGTAGTTAGAATGGCCAGTGACTAAGGTCAAGGATGAATCTTCGAGTTGAAGAACCTAAGAGGATTGAGCAATAGTAGACAGACATAGCCAAGATGAGTAGTGATTGATGGAAGAGAGATCTTCCATAAAGGGGGACCCGAGCAATAGTAGGCAAACACAACTGAAAAAATTGGTTACTATTGCAAAAGAGATTCTATGTGGAGAATCTCAAAAGGTAGTGACACTGGTGATAGTAGGAAGACATAGCTAGAATGACTAGTGACTATCTCAAAAGAGATTCTTTGAGGAGAATCTCAAAAAAAGTGACACTAGTGATAGTAGGTAGACATAGCTAGAATAATTGGTGATTGTCACAAAAGAGATTCTATGATGAGAATCTCAAAAAGTGGTGACACTAAAGGGGAATGCCCCTAAGTTGTGACAAGACTCAATCCATGGATACATGAGTGGAAAGTAGGAAAATTAGTAAAGGGACTATATAGCTAGCCAAGAGATGCACTGCAAGGTGGAGCATTGGGAATAAGAGGTGCTTGTTTACCAAGTTTTCACCTTCTTGGTAGAATTTTCATTTTTTTAGCTACCGTGATGCCTGTTTCCAGGTTTTCACCAATGGTACTTTTCTTGTTTTTCAATTTTTTTGTATTTTTCTCCTTTTGATTTTTTTTGGATTTTTCAAAAAAAAAATTGGTGTTACCAAGGTGCCTACTGCTAAGTTTTCACCAGGGTAACAATTTTTTCAGGACTTTTTCTATTTTTTATGATTTTTTTAGGACATATAAATATGATCAATTGTAAAACCACTTTAGGTGGAAAGTGTTGATAGGTTCCTTGAGCACTTCTCCCTTGATTGTGGAAAGTTGGTAAGCACCAGATCGATACTCTACAATAATGATGTAAGGACCAAGCTAGTTTGGTTCAAACTTCCATTTCTGGACTCATTGTTGTTGATTCTTAGGGTTCTCTCTTAGGACAAGATCACCCAACTAAAAGTCCCGTGGCCTAACTTTTTTATTGTAGCTTCTCAAAATTCACTGTTGATAAGCTCATAGATGATCACATGCCACTTGTCGACATTCATCCAGTAACACTAGCTCTTGAATCCAGGCTATCCTATAATCATCATCAATACTAAGGCCTTTCATAGAGATTCTCAATGTAGGAATCTCAACCTTTATTGGAAGTACAACATCTACTCCATAAACTAAAGCAAAGGGCATCATACCTATTGGAGTCCTGATTCTTGTCCTATATGCCCACAAGGCTAGACTAATCCGGAGGTGCCAGTCTCCCCTAGATTTGTTGACTATGTTATGAAGGATCTTGAGGATTTCCTTATTGGATGCCTCAGCCTAGCCATTACCCTGGGGGTAATAGATAGAAGACCAATGTTGTGTGATTTTGAATCATTTACATAGTTCCTTTAGGTCTTTATTTTTGAACTATCCTCCATTGTTAGTAATGATTGACGATAGTACACCACACCTGCAGATGATGTAGTTTAAGATAAAGAGAGCTACAATTTTTCCATTGGTGATTGCATGAGGTACTGCTTCTGCTCACTTCGTGAAGTAGTCTATAGCTATAATAATGAACTTGTGTCCATTTGAAGAGGTTGGGTGAATTTGACCCACCAAGTTGAAGGCCCATTGTTGAAATGGCCATATTGTAGTAGAGGTAATCAACTCTTTGGCTAAAACATGGATTAGATTCTCATGGAGCTAACACTACATGTAGGATCTAGCGTATTTGATAACTTCTTGCTCCATTTTAAGCCAATAGTAACCAGTTCTAATGAGTTTGTGAGCTAGTGTCAAGCTATTTGAATGGGATCTATAAATGCTCTCATGAATGTTAATTAATGTGTGTTTGGACTCTTCGGGTTCTAAACACCTAAGGAGTGTTCCATCAAGATCTCTCCTATACAAGTCATTAGAAATAATGACATATCGTGAAGCATTATAAATAAGGTAACATTTCTCATTCCAGGATAGATTTTCTAGAATGGGTTTGATTACAGAGATAGGAATAGATGTGATGGTAGTAGGATGAGTCCTATCCTACAATAGAATAGATCATCCTAGAATTAGGGGTGTCGTAGGCTAGGTAGTGTAACACTTCCACCAAGAACCCATGTTAGAGATCATTTTTGGGCATCTGTAGCAAGGAAGCCAAAGTAGGCATAGCATCAACCACTTTATTATCTACTTGAGGAATCTGCTAGAAGGTGATCTATGTAAAATACTTCTTCAAGTCATCAACCATGCATTTGTAAGGAATTAATTTATCATCCTTTGTTTGATACACATTATTAACTTGGTTGATTATTAGTTGAGAGTCTCCAAAGATGTCTAACTGGTCCACTCTCCATTCTATTACAATCTTCATGCCATTAATCAAAGCCTCATATTTAGCAATGTTGTTTATACAAGGAAACATAATCTTGTATGATTTGGGCAATGAATATCTCTATGGCATTATGAAGAGTAATCCAACACTAGAGCCTTGTTGTGTGAAGGAACCATCGAAGAACATGACCCATGTTTGGTGTGTGAGTGTCAAAATTGACAAATCAGGAAAATCAATGTTCATTGGTAGGAAACTCTACATAGGTGCATCTGCTAGCTGATTTGCAATTACTTGTCCCTTGATGGCTTTTCGATCCACATACTAGATGTCAAATTCACTAAGTATCATGACCCATTTAGCTAATCTTCCTATGAGAAATGCTTTACTAAGCAAGTACTTTAGTGGATCTATTTTATCCATGATCCATGTAGTGTGGGCAAGCATGTAGTGTCTCAACTTCTAGGAAGAAAAGACAACTGCCAGACAAGCTTTCTCAATGATGTTGCAGTTTCTCTCATAAGAGATCAGTGTGTGACTCAAGTATTAAATATCTCTTTCCTTGTTATTGTTTTCCTCTTGAGCTAATATAATTCCTAGAGATGTTTCAATTTCTGAAATGTACAAAATCAAAGGCTTCCCATAGATAGGAGGCATCAAGATTGGTGGATTGGTAAGATATTTCTTGATTTGTGTTAAGCTTTGCTCACAATCCTGACTCCAGTTAAATTTTACACCCTTATGTAAAGTATTTGTGAAGGGTTGTGATCTATCTTCCAACTGTGAGATGAACTTGTAAATAGATTGGAGTCTTCCTTGTTGACTTCTCATTTGGCTTATATTTTGAGGTGGAGGCATATCCATAATTGTTTGAACTTTCTTTGGATCTACCTCAATTCCTTTTGCATACATGATGTATCCAAGCAACTTTCCTAATGTGACACCAAATGCACATTTCTTAGGATTGAGCCAAAGATTGGATTTTTCCATGCGATCTAGGATGGGTCCCAAATATTTTAGATGAGTATTGCATTTTGTTCTTTTGACCAAGGTATCATCTACATAGTCCTCCATGATCTTATGCATCATGTCATGAAAAATTGTAGTAATTTCCCTTTGATAGGATGCACTAGCATTTTTCAAGCCAAATGGCATTACATTCCAGCAGAAGGTTCCCCATGCACATGTAAAAGCAGTCTTCTCCTAATCTTCTAGTGCTATTTTTATCTGATTGTAACCAAAAAAGTTAGTACAAATTCTGATAGATTTATCATGCTTAAAGACTAGAACAATGTTGGACATCCATTTGGCATAATCAATTGTACAGATGAATCTTTCTTTGAGAAGTTTCTCTAGTTCTATGTTGATGAACAATGCAACATGAGGATACATTTTCCAAAGTTTCTATTTAATTGGTTTGATGCCTAGTGCAATGAAAAAGTGATGCATGATAAGATCAAGATCTAGTTCTAGCATGCCATAATATGTCCAAGAAAAATTTATCTTCTTCTCTCAGAAAAAGGCAATGAACTCTTCCTTTTCTTCAGGAGACAATGACTATGCTAGATGTATCATATGAGGATGTTCTTATATACCCATGTTGGTTCGTTGTGTCAACTCTATCACCACTAATGATCTCTCTTGAAAGTGACTTGGAAGTGCATCAAATATCTCATCCATGGGTGCCTCAGAGAGGGGTTTTCACCCTTGGATATGTTTTTTGTTTTTATTTTCTTGGGTTTCGACATTGCCACAATGTGGTTTTCACCATCAGACCTTTTCTATTTTTTCATTTTAATTGTATGACTAAGATATTTGATGTCAGCTTTAGTCATGCTAACACTCTATTGACTGGTGGAAGATATTATAGGTTTGACAATGTTTAGGTAGCAGGCAAGAGCATAGTCATTCTAGAACATGGGGACTTCACTAGATGCATTAGAGTTCCAATCTATAAGCTAAGGATGTGTGAGTGAAAGAGTAGTGACAGGTTTGATTGCATTCATGGTATAGTCATTATGTGCTTGGACCAGCAATTTGAGACCTATGGAAGCTTCATCCACAAGTGTGTCTGAATGCCTCTGAGTACTAATGTCAGCAATTGATGACTCTAGGACACTAGTTGGATTAGACCCATCTAACCTAACTCTAGATGTTTCACTCGCTTCAATTTGGTTTTCATAGACATGAACTTGGTCAATATCTTTATCAGTAGTGACCTCTAAAAGAGAGTCAAACTCATATTCCTTAGAATCAGTGCTACATGGTGAGAGACTATAGAACTACCAAACAGTGATAGGGACATACTCGCCTTCATCATCTGGGTTCTTACATAAGTACTCAATATGCAATGACTGACTACACTCTCCCTTTTCTGAATGAGCTTTGGGTTGATCAATATTGTCCTTAGAAGAATCAATAGTATCATCCAAAGTGCTAACACATGGCATAAAGTCATCTTGCTCAGTAAAAAATTTAGCAAGATCATGAGGAATAGGATAAGGATAGGGATCCTCATCAGTAGATTGTTCCTCTTGAGTATCTGACTTATCTTGTTACTCATTTCTAGATGAATTCTTAGGTTTCAATATGAATTTTTTAGCTCCCAATGGAAGGGATCCTTCTTAAAGCCTAGGCTAGTTGTATCACTATTTTTGCACCCAATAGAGTTAGTTCCCTTGTAGCCAAAATGCTTCATGAGCCTAAGACTAGGCCCATATTTCTTAAGAGTGATTTCATAAGCTTTCTCTGTTAAATCTACTAGAGACTCTTCTTTGTAAAGCCATGCAAAATTGGCTCTATTTTCATCCTCTAGGGGAATTGTAGCCTTGAAAAAGTGTCATTATACTTGGTTTGAGGCATCAACACAAATGGTTTCTTTGCATCTTAGGGTCTCCCATAATGATGAGGAGACTCTGGAAGAGATGTTAGTGATAGCACTAGCTCAATATGGTACTCTCCCATGCTAGTTTCTTTCAATTTGAATGACTGCTCAATTTGTTTCAACTTATTGTCATGATAATTACTGGATTCCCTATTAGCAAGGATGAAATTTTTAGTAGCTTTGAGCATATTGGAAGTATACCTGAGAGCCATGAAATAGGAATTTGATGCATTGGTGATATGTGGATGGCATAGCATGCATCTCATGTATCCATGGTCATCCTAGTAGAATGTTATAAGCCTAAGGAATGTCAAGCACTTGGCAGGTGGCATCCCTTTCTATAGGAAAAAGAAAATGGATAAGACCACAAGATCTAGAGACTTTCATTCAACTTTGTCATATGCTTTGATAGTGATCTTGCATCAAGGATCAATAGAGGCCTTACAATAATTCAATTGTCTAAGAAAAGCAGTAGAGACAATGTTTAGGCTAGCACCATTATTGATGAGTACCTGATGAACACATGTCTAATGTATCATAACCTCGATGTGTAGAGGTTGATTGTGTGGGTGACTCTATGAGTTATCATCCTCCTCAAAGAAGGACATAAAATAAGGTGAGGTTAGGTGACCCACCATGGATTCAAATAACTTAAGATCAAGATCTTGAGGAATGTTTGCCTTAGTGAGGGCTTTATCCAAAATCTACTTGTGAGTAGGTGAGGTTTTAAGCAAATCAAAGATGGATATTCCAGAATTAGTACATTTCAATTGATTGAGAACACTATAGCTGGTTTCTGTTGAATTTATTTTGAGTTTTGAACCTTTGCTAGAAGGACTAGCAAGGGTTTTGTCCTTCTATTGTACATGATTAGGAGTAGAAGGCATCGGGCCTTTGAGCACCAACTTGGCATGAGAGTAGGTAACAACATTAGCACAACGTTGCAAAGATGTGTTATCTATTGTGTTGGAAGTAGGGCCCCTCAAGACAAATGGTGTCTTGGGTTTATCATTATCTTGTTTGCCCTTAATGGTAATGACATCACCATATTCAGAATCCATAGGTTCAACCATGTTGATCACATTGTCATCATTGGAATATGCATAGCTAACCTTGTTGTTGGGCTTTGGTTTTGAACTCTCTCCTTTTTCATAAGCCAGGAAAGGCTCTTTGAAGGCCTTGTGATTTGAGTTCTTGTTATGTCCATCTACCACAAGTTCACTGTATATGAGCAATGTTAGTATGCTAATAGAAACTAAATTTAAATAAAGCTTCTACAAACTAAACAAAATTCATAAACTTCAAGATAGACTAAGATGAGCTCTCAATTGAGAATATGAGCCATTAATAGACTCTCTCAATAAGAAGCTCTCTTGTTGAGTAGCTTTATCTAAATGGATAGGATGTATGCTCAATATGATTCCAAAGGCTTCAATGGATGATTGTGGATTTTTGGTGTGGATAGATGGCTTTAGTATGGATTTGGCTCTCAAAATAGCATTATAACTTTACTTCATGGATTGTGTTATTTTGCAAAGGGGAAGGATCCAATTTATAGGCAAGAGGCTTGAGGGATTGAGGGCTAAGATGCAAGGATGGGAAAAAGCTTATGGAGGGCTTAGATTGCATGAGAGGAGAGCACATGGATTGTGCTTCCTTACAACCAATCAAGGAGTGACACATGTCACATGGTGAGAGGATGGAGAAAAGGGGAAGGATGAGTCAACAAAGGAGGCTCAAGAGATAAAATCTTCATAAAGACCATCATAATGACTTGTAAGAGCAATAAAAGGGCTTGTAAGAGTCATTTATGACCTAGTGGACTTCATAAAGTTTTATGGTTGAGATATTTTGAGGGTGATGAGAGCGATTTCGACTTGGGCTTGATTAGGAAGGTTCTAAGCTTGCTTAGGCTTGTGCAAATGATTAGAGGATGGATTAGGATGGTTTAGGATTAGCTTAGGGATAGGCAAGTGGATGGCATTTAATGAGGGTGGGTGAAAGAGGAGATATTTGTTAACTTTGGCTTGGGTTAGTAAGTCTTAACCCATGTTTAGGGAATGTGACAAGGTTAGGAAGAGATTAGGATTAGGTTTAAAGACATCTTCTAGAAGAGTCTAGACTTTGGATGAGGATAAAGACTTTCTAGAATAGTCTAGAATTTCCTAGGATGAGGATGAAGACTTTCTAGAAGAGTCTAGAATTTCTTAGGATGAGGATAAATTAGATTTTTAGGAAATAAATAAAGTTTTATTTATTTCAAGGGTTTGGGTTGAGGAGATATTTATTAAAACTTTTTTAATAAACATGAGGATTAATATTTAATCTTAATTAAATATTTTGAGTTGGGATTAGGGGTAGGAAAGGATGGGATTAGCCTTTAATCGAAATTAAAGAAGGATTAGAAGATTTTGGAAGAGGTTATTGGTCATAAGGAAATTGGCCAACTTTTGGGAAAAAAATAAATTTTTTATTTATTTTAGGATTTTTGGTCAATTTATTAATTAAATAATTAATAAATAAGGAAATAATGTTTAAATAAGATTTAAACATTTTTGGGAGGGATTCCTTAATTAAATATTTTTAATTAAGATAAAAGGATTTAATGGCATAAAAATTAATTAATTAATAAATAATGATGTCATCAGGAATTTTTCAGAAAATAAAAATACTTTATTTTCTAAAGGTTTTTAGGTGTCTACATTTTGCCCCTCTTTGATGTGATGCCGCAAGTGGCATGGCATCAAAGATAAGAAAATAAGATACCCAAGGCTAGAGCAGAAGAGGAGAGAATGGACTGTGAGATGCCCCCTCAAGAAGGCGGCGGGGAGAGAAAGCGAGGCTCGATGGCTTCTTTAAAAGTATAATAATCTTAGATGAGCAAGGAAACTCAGATTGGCAAAGAGAAGGGGCTGAATTAGCTCAAACTCTAACTATGGGAGAATGATAAAGGAGAATCAGATGCAGAAGAGGAAGCAAGCTTAAGACTTTAGGGAAGGTGGAGGATGAAGGAGCAGAGCGCTATAAAAAGGAATCCAGGATAGGGAGATGGATGAGGGGATTATAAAGCTGATGCAATAGGATTTCAAAGAGTCAGATTGGTGGAAGATGGGTTTCGGAGATCCCTAGGACTAGGATTGTGGATCTCGAAAGATGAGGCTTGGTGGATTGATTTGGATTGGTGGATCCCTAAGACTAGGATTGTGGATCCCTAAAGCTAAGAGTGATGAGTGATTCAAAGAGATACTGATGCATAAGCTAGGGTAGGAGAGACGGATGCTGGATATGGATGGGGGATAATGGAGATGAAGGAAAACCATTGAAGCTTTTTGAGCGGGGGGATACTTCAAAGAGAAGTACCACCATGTAGTTGAGCACTAGATTTGCTATAGGACTATTGGTTAATTGCCAAGGTTACCAAGAACATCAAGGCCTGTTCACCAACTGTCCAGAGGACTGACAAACTGACTCAAAACAAACACGCAAGGATTACCCCAGTATCACACATGAGTCCAAGAGGAAGCAGTGTGGAACCGACACTGGGTAACCCACAAGCAGAAAACAAAAAACAAGCAAAAGACCTGATCAAGACCTTACGCTCTAATTGCCCCATTTGCAGCATACCAAGATATGGAAGATCATGGCAACCTTGAGGAGGGAACAAGGAGATTGCTTGGAAAAGATATTTCAAGACCCAAAAGGGAAGATCCCAAATCAAAAGAAAGCGAAAATCCAAGAGAGAACTGTTTGCCAATGAGATGGGTAGGATGAGGTACTAACAGACCAAGATCAGACATGAGGAAAGCTATATCCTACAAGGATCTATCGGAGAGCACCTAAGCTGATGGATCGAGATGAGTGGTGCGTCTAGCAAGCTGAACTAAGAAGGATGACACTTTGGTGACAGGAGATCTAGCTAAAGGATGCATTGAAATAGCTAAACAAGCTGTGTGGTGTGTACAAGATGCTGACCAAGGATGAAATGACACGAAATCTAGATAGGTACAATGGTACTAAGTTAAAGAGGATGTACAGGTTGACCGACCAAGATATGTTACAAATGTACAAGTTTGTTCATGTTTTGGTTTTTTGTGAGATGGAAATGTTTGTGAAGGATGGGATGTCTATAATTGTTGATAGGTGGATAGGTAGATGGTTTGCGAAAAGCTTAAGGAAAATGGAATTCTTTGGGTGCATGTGATAGGATACAAGCTAGGATACAAGATTATCTACAATTTGGAGTATGGTACAAGCTTTGGACAAGATTTGGATATACAAGGTATGGTACGAGATTTACAAGGTATAATACAAGCTTTGGTACAAGATTTTACAAGCTGTACAGGAGGTATTTACAAGCTTCATCAGATTTTGGATATTTGGTTGAAACATCAAGGGAACAAGCAAGTGTGTCTAATGGGATGGTGGGTGAATGGATGAGGGATAGGATAGTGATAGATAATGGATTAGTCTTTAGTACACAAGGTGCTTGAATTACCAGGTTTTCACCAAGGTACCTATCCAAGGCGCTTGAATTGCCAAGTTTTCACCATTGGATGCTTATTTCTCTTTACTATTTTTTTTTTTTTTTTTGTATTTTTCAAAAGCTGGGTATACCAAGGATCTTCAAGCATAGAACTTCTTGAGATGAATGATGTTAGTAGGATCATTCAAGAGTTCTCCTTCTGGTGTAGATAGCTGATAAGCTCCGGAGCCAAAGGAAGCAGTGACAACATAAGGACCAAGCCATGTAGGTTCAAACTTGCCTTTTTTTCTCGATCTGCTTGGACTTTCATGTTTTCTTTAAGGACCATGTCACCTGGCTGAAAGTGTCATGGCAGCACCTTATTGTTGAAATTGCTTTTGAGACGAGTTTGATAGACTGTGAGATGATCATAGGCTTGTTGTCGCTTCTCGTCTAAGAGATCTAGCTGGGTGAGCCGAGCTACTCTATATTCTTCATCTGATATTTGCCCTTGCAAAGATATGCGCAAGGAGGGAAGTTCAACCTCTATAGGTAGTATTGCTTTGGCACCATAGACTAGGGAGTATGGAGTTGTGCCTGTGGATGTACCGAAGGAAGTTCGATAGGCCCATAGGGCTGGATTTATTTGTAGGTACCAATCACGGCCGGAATCATTGACAACTTTCTTTAGAATTTTGAGGAGGGTTTTGTTAGTCACCTCTGCCTGGCAGTTACCTTGTGGGAAATATGGGCTAGAAAAGCGATGATGGATGCGGAGGGAAGTGCATAATTCTTCCATGTTGAGATTTTCAAAGTTACCTCCGTGGTCAGTGAAGATGGTGGATGGGATGCTGAAGCGGCAAACAATGTGGTACAAGATGAACTTGGAGACCTGAACTCCTGTAGCTGAGACTAGGGGGACTGCTTCCACCTATTTAGTGAAATAGTCTGTAGCTGTTATTATCCATTTATGTCCATCAGATGAGAGGGGTGTGATAGTTCCAACTAGATCAAGGCCCCAACAAGCGAAAGGCCAAGGTGGTGCAATAGGCTGTAGATCCTGTGCTGGAGCGTGCACAAGATTTGCATGCTGCTGACATGGGAGACACTTTCTGACAAAGTCACAGGAGTCTTCTTCAATGGTAGGCCAATAGTAGCTTGCTCTAAGGATTTGTCATGCTAGGACAATACCACTCATGTGGGCACCACAAAGTCCAGAGTGTACTTCCTTTAACACCATCGTGGCCTCATTTTGGTCTAAACATCGAGAGAGAGTATCGTGATAACCCCGACGATATAGGGTATTGGCTATGATAACATAGCGGGATGATTTTTGGATGAGGTTTTGGCGTTGGGTACGTGTGAGGTGAGGGGATATGATACCATCGTTAAGGTAAGCGTGAATCTCATGGTACCAAGGGGATTGGGGACCAACCAAGATACAAACACGGTTTGAATCCTCATTCGCATAGGCGGGTGTGAGGAGCTGCTCCACTAAAAACTCATACTGTGTAGCTGCTTGGGGAATTTCCAAGAGCGAGCCTATAGTAGCCATAGCATCTGCTGCTTTGTTCTGTATTCGAGGCACTTGTGTAAACTGAAGCTTTGTAAAATGTTGGGTTAGCTGATCAACTAGCTCTTTGTAGGGTAATAGCTTTTCATCTGTGGTTTGATATTCATTTAGGGCTTGCTTGATGATGAGCTGAGAATCGCCAAAGATTTGTAGCTCAACAATGTTCCATTCTACAGCTATCTTTAATCCTGCTATGAGGGCCTCATATTCAGCTATATTGTTGGTGCTAGGGAATTGTAGCTTGAAGGCTTTTGGAATGTAATCTCCTTGAGGTGTGACCAACAATATTCCTGCCCCTGATCCATGAGATGTGTATGAGCCATCAAAATAAAGTTTCCATGGGGGTTGTTCTTCAATTAGACAGATATGCTCATCTGGAAATTCTGTGATCAACGGATAAGCATCTATTAGAGGTGCATCAGCTAGGTGATCTGCTATAGCTTGCCCTTTGATTGCCTTTCTATCCACATACTGGATGTCAAATTCACTAAGGAGCATAACCCATTTGGCCAAACGGCCTGTAAGTGTTGTTCTAGAGAGCATATACTTGAGAGGGTCAATCTTGGAGACTAGTTGGATGGTATGACTTAGCATGTAATGGCGAAGCTTTTGAGTTGAGAAGACAACTGCCAAACAAGATTTTTCCATAGGAGTGTAATTGAGTTCATAACCAACTAGGGTTCTACTGATGTAGTAGATGGCTCTTTCTCTGTTGTAGTCATCAAGCTGTGCTAGAAGTGCCCCTAGAGCAATAGGTGTTGCTGATATGTACAAAATTAGGGGACGACCAGGAATTGGTGGAACCAAGATAGGGGGATTGATGAGATACTGCTTGAGATGGTCGAAGCTGCATTGACATAAAGGATCCCACTTGAAGTTCTCATCCTTCTTTAGTAAATGTGAAAATGGTGTACACTTATCTGCAAGCTGGGAGATGAAGCGCCAAACAGATTGGAGCTTTCCTTGAAGAGAGCAAAGTTGTCGCAGTGTCTGGGGAGGAGGCATGTCTAAGATAGCCTTGACCTTCTTGGGGTCGATCTCTATACCTCATTTAGAAACTATGAAGCCTAGAAGCTTGCCAGATGTGACCCCAAAGACACATTTCTTGGGATTCAGCATGAGATGATATTTGGCTAACCTATCAAAGACTTTCCCCAAGTCAACAAGATGATCCATGAAGGTATGAGACTTGACCAAGATATCATTCACATAATCTTCCAAAATGCTATGGATGAGATCATGAAAAATGGCTGTCATAGCTCTTTGATAGGTAGCCCCAGCATTCTTTAGGCCAAAAGGCATCATGTTGTAGCAAAAGGTTCCCCAAGGGGTAGTGAATGCTGTCTTATGCTGATCCTCTTCTACAATCTTGATTTGATTATACCCAGAAAATCCATCCATGAGGGACAAAATTTCATGTCCAGCTGTAAGATCTACAATCATATCTATGTTGGGCAAGGGAAAATCATCTTTTGGACAAGCTTTGTTAAGATCTCTAAAATCAGTGCAGATTCTGATGTCACCGGAAGTTTTAGTGACAGGGACCATGTTGGAGATCCACTCTGAGTAGTCGATAGGTCAGATAACCTTAGCAGCTAACATTCTTTCTAATTCAGCTTTGACCAATAATGCCACCTTGGGGTGCATTTTTCTAAGCTTTTGTCTGACGGGCTTGATCTTTGGATCAACTGCAAGATGATGAACTACAAGCTTTGGATCAAGTCCTGGCATGTCCTGATATGACCATGCAAATAGGCCAATGTTCTCTCTTAAGACCTCAAAGAGGAGGTCAGCTTGGTCTTGTGATAGGGATGCAGCAATGTGAACAAGTCTGGGGATCTCTGAAGAACCAATGTTGACTTCTCGAGTATCCTCAATTAGAATAGAAGACACCTCTGGTCGATTATCTTGAGGAGGCAATGCTAAATCCTCATGTTCTTCTGGATTTTCTTGCTTAGGGGTTCTCTTCGTTGCCTTAGCTAGTCTTAGATTTACCTTAGTTCCAGTTTTGGGTGTATTGGAACTAGGTTGGGGATTTTCTCCAAAATACACCTTGGGATCTAGCTTGTAGATATAGGCAGAATCTGGCTTTGTTTTCTTGTGAGGAGTTTCAGCTCCCATGAATCTTAGAAGTGCCTCCTCTGATGTGAACTCATCGATGTGTATGACACTTGGTTGGTCCCAATCTATGAGTTGTGGATGGGTGAGTGGTAGGTCAATGAGGTGGATGGATAGTTCTTGGAGAACAGAGTCTCTGAGGGAGATTTGGTCTAGGATATCGTCGTAGGCTCTCTTTTCAACTTCCTCAGGAATGTCTTCGATTTCGACAAGGTTGCGGTGAATGTTCGAAAAAGCGTGACCATTCTCATTGGTGCCCCCAGTTGTGGGTATGCCAAAGCCAAGACCTGACTTCGATTCCCACTTATGTGCGTCGATGGGGCACTGCATGCCTCTTTCTTTTGGTCCTAGACCACCACCTTGATAGTTCCATTTGTCAGTGATGAGCTTATGTTCTTGGGGATAGTTTTGGCTGAAGTGATCAAGGCGTGCTTGATTTCTTTGAGGTGCATCCTTATGTAACCATTTGTTGATATCTGGAGTGAGCTCCTCATGAAGAGGGATTTTTGAGGATACAAAGGTTGTTGGGCCAAACTGTTTGTATCGAGGAGGTGGAACCTCCTTAGCTTTTTGATATGTCGGTCGTCCATGGGCATGTGGATCAAGTGGGAGTGCCCTGACAGCAAATGCATCTGACAGACTATACTCTCCACAACCTTTGTTATTGATCTTCACGGTAGACAGGGTAGAGGCAAGGATGGTTTCTGGGTCATTATAAGTGTGGGATGAGCTAGCGATGGATGTTCCGATATCAATTCTAGGGCAATGGTTTGTATATGAAGCTTCAACTGCATTGCAGTAAGCAAAGGGTTTTGGATCGGCATGGATGGTTACCTCAGTGCCTTGATGCGGAAATTTGATGCACTGATGATAAGTGGATGGAATGGCTTTCATGGCATGAATCCATGGGCGACCGAGGAGGATGTTAAATGGTAGGTTTAGATCAATAACATGGCAGAGTGTCTCTTGGATGATTGGCCCAACCTTGATTGGCAGTAAAATAGTTCCTTCTGTGGTTCTTTCCAAGTTGTCATAAGCTTTAATGGTGATAACCTCACTGATGATATCTGCCTCAGTATACCCAGTTTGTTTTATGAATTTTAGGGTGCAAATATTCAAGGCTGATCCATTATCTATCATTACTCTTTTTACAGCAAAGTTGGATACCATGATGGCTATGCGAAGCGGAAGGGTGTGATCTGGGTCGACCACGGGTATGTCGGTGGATTTGAACGATAGGGCACATGAGGATGAGAGGTGTCCAACAAGATTACAAAAATCAGTAGCATTGATATCAGAAGGGACACGAGATTCTATGAGAGCACTGTCAAGGATGTTCTTGTACACAGGACTAGTGCGAAGAAGGTCTAAAATGGAGATTTGGGCTGGCATGTTCCCAAGGTGTTCCAAGATATTGTACTAGCTTTTTGATGGAGCTGATGGTGTTGGTGTAACAGGTGGGCCTGTGATGTTAAATCGCACTCTTCGAGTGGTGACTGCACACTCATTGTTTGGTCCTTGGATATTGATAACATTGACGGAAGGCTCTTTCTTGGATATACAACCTATAAGGCTACCATAGTCTATATAGGATGAAGTGTGGTCATTGTTCTTCCCATGCTGTTGGTTTGGCTGACGGTTGTTGGTGTTGTTGTTGTTGGTTTGGATAGGTGCTTTTCCAGGATTTTGGTTGTGGTGTGGAGGAAAAGCATTTTGATAGATCTGTAAGCCTGCATTGGGAGAGGTTTGGGCATCAACAGTGATTTCCTTCCGATCAATGAGGTCCTGAACATAGTCTTTCAGTTTCATGCATCTTAGGGTAGTGTGACCTTTTACCCTATGAAATTTGCAGTACTCATTATCTTTGTACCATGCAGCTTTGGATTGGCTTGGGTCAATTTGCTGGGTAGGAGGAAATTTGATGAGGTTTTCTTTGACTAATTTCTCAAAAATGACATCCAATGGCTCACCAAGGGGTGTATAGTTTCTAGGTGTAGGTTGGAATCTAGGCTTTTGTCCTACAGCTACATTGATGGCATTAGCTTGATTGCTAGACCCTTGAAAGTTGGGTCTTGGAGTCTGGTTTTGATAGCTTTGGTTATTCTATTGTTGGTAGTTGATAGCTTGTTGATTTTTTGGTTGATATGGTGGGTTGGACTGGTTGTGAGAAGGACCAACAATATTCACATGTCTGGTGTCAGTGACGCCATCTGTTGCAACGTGCTTGTTTTTGTTCCAATACCTAGACTTGTCATTGGAATGTGATTGATTTTGGTTGGCTTCCTTGTAAAGCTTGACCACACCATCTTTAATGAGTCCTTGCTCAAGGATCATTCCTTTCTCTTTGATATCTTTGTAGGTTTGCAAACAGTTCATGGTCATGTGGTGAGCCAAGCTAGGATGGGCATTATCAATAAACATTTTCATAACATGGCGTTCTGGCAAGGTGCAGGATATGCGGGTGGTAAGGGTTTGCCATCTTTGCAGGTATTCGGCAAGGCTTTCTCCACCTTTTTGCTTGGTGTGGACAAGATCAACTATTGATAGCTCTGTTTCAACAAGATGGGCATATTGGGCTACAAATGCCTCAGATAATTCAGCAAAGTTTTTAATTATACCATAGGGGATTCTATAAAACCATTCAAGAGCTGGTCCAGCTAAGCTTTTGGGAAAAAGGCGCAAGAGGAAGACATCATTGTATGCTACGTCCTGGAAGTGCATGTAAAATTCTTTGATATGTGTGACAGGGTCTCCTTTTCCTCTGAATTTGTCAAATTTGGGTACCTCAAAGTGTTTGGGAAATGGTGTCATGGTAATGGCTCTGTCAAATGGGTAAGGACACACATTCTCAAACTTGAATGTCTTTGGATCATTCCCTTCTTGGATGGCTTTCAGAGCTATCTTCATTTGCTCCCATTCTGAATTGATAGGTGATGGCTGGGGTGCCCCCAATGTAGGAGTGCCTTGAGGTAGGTATGTGCTGGATGGGGCCACTGAATATGGATGGCTATGAGGGATTTGCTGATAGGGATTGTACATTGTTTGGGTAGCTGCATGGTGGATGACAGGTTGCTGAGGGGGAGGTGGCGCATATTGCTGCATGTGCTACGAGGCTTGCTGTTGATATGGGATTTGAGGTTGGGATTGAGGAACATAAGCTGGCTGTGGGATAAATGGATTGCTTTGTGGAGGTAAGGTATAAGATGGTTGAGAGGCTTGGGGAAAGGATCGGGGGGCTTGTGGGGTTTGACCAATATATGTGGGTTGTGCCCCCATTTGGGATGGTATCTGCAAATAATTGGTGGTTGGCTGGGGTGGTGGATTACCTCCTAGAAGTGGCATTGAAAAGTAGTTGGTAATTGGAGGTAATGGATTAGTTGGTGGTGGAGGTGGTGGGAATTGAAAGCTTGGGAATGGAACTGATGCGGTTTGATAGCTTTGTGGTTGGATTTGGAAGCTTGGTAGAGTGGTGGCAGGGGCTGGGGTCACTTGGGAGCTTGGTAGAAAATTGGTAGTAGCTTGTGGGATTTGATAGCTTTGTGGAGTGAGGGCAGTAGCTTGTAGATTTGTGGCTAATGGTATTGAGCTCCCACGACCTAATGGAAATGATGGGATTGTGTGTTGGGCTGCAATGAACAAGTTGGGGGTGATGAAAGGTTGATTACTTCACCCCATGGGTGGCATCCCTATTGTATATTGCTGAGGTTGGCCAAAGATGCTAGCACTGATTTGGGAGATGGGTGGATTTGGAAGGCTAGGTTGGGGAGCAGCAGCAGCAATAGTGAAGGGGGTGAACAGTGAGCTGTTTTGGGTAAAGGGGGTTTGGAGCGGAGAGGTATGAACCAAGGATGGAGTGGTGGTGGCTGGGTTGGCTTGTGGCATGGAGATTTCAACTTGGGTGGATGATGGTATGTTTGGGTCTGTTGGATCATATGGATTGGTTGGAGGCTCTTCTTTTGGCATATATTGAGGATAATTTGGATCATAAGAGCCTATGGGTGGCGGTAGCTGCCCAAACAATGGGTGAGATGGATCTGATAATGGAGGGGGTCTTCCAAAGTCAAAGGTTCCTACATTTTCCCTTTGAAAATTAGCCATGATTGTCTCTTTGTTCTTGTCTATAATGGCATTTACCAATACTGCATTTCCTGGTTGGTTCATGAAAGCTTCAATGTCAGTACATGATGGCATAGCTTTCTCTGGGATGAAGGATGGCTGAGTGCTCAAGGGGGGTGAGGCTGTTCGGTCCAAATGATAGGGCTCCATTGTTTCTTTCTTCTTGGCTAAGTGAGTGACGGGTGGCATGAAAAATGCTCCTAGGGATGAGATGCAATAATGCTGATGGATGCAAAAGGGGGAAGGCTTCTCTATGCAAATGATTTACTAGGTTAAGGCAAAGCTTTACGACAAAACCTAAGGAGGATTGTGTTAAAGATTCTAACTTCAAAGATATGTTGCCAAAGCACAAAAGGTTTGCTTTCCTATGTGTAAGCTTGGTGGTGATTGTGTCAACTTAAGGATAGACTGATGATCCTTTAGGAAGAACACGAGATTGACCACTTGTGGATCCCAACCTTTAGCTCAAGGTAATGAGGGATAACAAGTGACAAAGCTAGATCACCCTAGACAAAGCTCTGTCAAAGGGATAACCTTGGTGAGATTGATGGATTTGGAAGATTTTAGGAGTGGCAAACTTTTGGCAAAAGTGACAACAATTTTTAAGGCTTGGATGTGAGGTTTTGATTTCTGGCTAGATGGTTTGATTCTAAATGAGATGGATGAGCTAATAATGCTTAAGGGGATAACCTAAGATGGCTGGCTTTTCTACAAAAATGACTCTAAAGTGAAGCTTATCCAAGAAGATGTGGAGAAACAAGAGTGTCTAATCATAGAAATCATGCCTAGTTGGTAAGGCATAAGCAGGATTAACTCCTGGATGTTGGTTAAATTTGATGGTGCACTCTAACCAGGCCTCTTGAAGTGCTTCGTCGGTAGCTTTGTCCTCTACTTTGTGGAGTTTGGCAATTCATGGGCTTGGTGTTATTTCTTTTCTCTTGGCTGAAAGTTCTTGGTATGCTAGAGATAGTTTGAGTTTAACTTTGTGGAACTTCTGTTTGGGTTTGGGTTGCTCTGACATCAATTTCTAAATCTGCTTGGCTTTGAGAGATCTTGGTTGTTTTTCTTCAACTTGTTCAACTTCTAGAATAGGCAGTGACTACACTAAGTATGCCCTAAGCTAGGATTGACCAAGTTTGGTAAACATTCATTCAACAAATAAAAGATCAAGCAATAGATAGAAACAACCAGATAGAATTTTTTGATTCTCAGAAAGTGATACTTGCGCCAAGGAGTGTGTATGTTCTACAAATGTTTCGATCAGTCACCTCAAACACATTAACATCCTAGATGGTTGTCTACAAGGTTGACAGTTGGTTTAGCTAAGGAGTCCTCGATATACGCAAGGTACGTGAGGCCCAGATCCGTAGATGAGACCAAAAAGATGTCACATAGCCGAGAGGAGCGGTAACCCACTTCTCCTCTTTCACTTCTCAAGGGTATAAAGTTCCTTGAGGCTTAGCCCGAGTGACAAAATCTTGATCTCAAGAGAGGTGTCTTTCGATTCACCTCCCAATTCTTATACTCCGCCAGAACGCTGGAGTTGAGGTCGTCCAAGGGGTGATGAAATCCCCAAGTAGGCCTCCTAAAAAGAAACAAGGTTTTGGATCCTAATCTTATGCACCCAAGATGGCCTCGAAAGACGACAAGGGGAGAGAAGACTTGGATGACCTTGGGCTAAAAAACACGCTTGTTCTTTTACCAACTGACTCTTATGTGTGCTAATCTAGACTTTGCAAGCACTCATGTTTAAGAGACAATGTTCAATTCCAACTTGAAGCGCCAACAAAAGTAAATCGATCAAAGAATGCAAAAAATAAGAAGAGTTAGGGTCAACAAAAGCAAACTCGCGCGCCCAGAGGCCCTCCACGTCAAGTATCGATTAATTTTCTTTAAGGAATTCAAGATTGAGTGTGAGTTTGTTTTAAGCCCAAAAAAAAAGTGTGTGAGATTCGATTTCAAGAGCGTGCCCGGAGGCTCTCCACGTCAGTTGTTGTTCAATTTTAGTGCCCAAACTTGAAGTGTGATCGATTTAATCTAGAGTTTTGATCATTTAAGAATTTTGATAAAGTTAAAGCAAAAATTCAAAGACCAAGTGAGTGAGTTAGATTGTGGAACATTTAACACCTTTTTCAAGTAGACCCATCCCCATAAATGGCGCTGAGATTGCAACCAATGGTTAATATTTGATGGGTGATTAGAAAAGAGGTGAGTCCAAGGAACTACTCAAATTAATTTTTGCAAATTTGTATTTTAACTTAACAAGGTTTCTTAAATGTCCAAAAATCAAACTTTACCTAGATTGCATGTGGAAAAGAGATTTGTTTTGTTCAATTTTTAGAAGCTCCAAATGAAGTGTTTGATATTGCAATGGTTAATTGATCCTTAGAATTCAAGATTGGATTTTTTGTTTTAATCATGCATTCAAGAAAAATTTGATTTTAATCCATGGCATTCAAGAGTGATTTTAGCAACATGCATTCAAAGACAAGTGGTTAAACATTCAAGTGTTTTCTTTTGAGCATTCAATATTGAGATTTTGTGTGTTGTTTTAAGAACTTTGAAGTGATTTGTTTTAACCTTAGATCATTCAAGATTGTTTTGGACTCAAAAGTGAAAATGACTCTTTGGACTTTGGTTTTCATTCAAGATTTTGTGTTCTAGTTTGCATGTTTTAAGCCCAAAAATGATATTCCTAGATTGTTTTGATGCATGAAAAACCTAAGAAACATTCAAGATTTTGCAATAAGACATTTGTTTGGAACAAATAACAAAGCTTTTAGGACAATTTTTGGCAACCATTTAGGACTCTTAGTTTTCATGAGATTTTTTAAAAGAACTTTTGTGTGCACTTAGTGTTGATTTTGAACCTTTTGAAATGGAAACTTGAAGTTCTTTTTAAATTTCCAAAAATGAAGTGTTCCTAATTTTGCATGAATGCATCTAAAACCTTGATGTTGCAAGGATGCAAATGATTAGATTGGTTTAGTTTCACTTGTTAAAAGATTTTTTCTTTCTTGCAAATTTTTAATTTTTCAATGGATTTAAGTATGATTTGGTGGTTCATTTTAAGCACTAAAAAGAAGTGTGTATGATTTTGCTTTCTTAAAAAAAATGGTCAAGATCTCCCACAAGAAGAAGAAGAAGAAGTAGATGGAATAAGAAGAATATAGACAAGAAGAGGAAGAAGAATTTCAAATTCTTTGTCCACCTATAAGCTTGAAAAATCTGCAAACACTATGAGATAGATTATGAGTTCCTTTGTCTTCTTCATGCTCATGTGGACCTACAAAACCAATTTATACAATCCTACCAATCACAAAAACAAGAAAAATTAGCCAAAATCAGCAAATAACATACAAAACTTGACTAAAAAAGCTAATGAAGATGACCCATGCGGGGTCCCACCGGGCGTGCCAAAATGTATATGAGCAATGTTAGTATGCTAATAGAAACCAAATTTAAATAAAGCTTCTACAAACTAAACAAAATTCATAAACTTCAAGATAGACTAAGATGAGATCTCAATTGAGAATATGAGTCATTAATGGACTCTCTCAATAAGAAGCTCTCTTGTTGAGTAGCTTTATCTAAATGGATAGGATGTATGCTCAATATGCTTCCAAAGGCTTCAATGGATGATTGTGGATTTTTGGTGTGGATAGATGGCTTTAGTATGGATTTGGCTCTCAAAATAGCATTATAACTTTACTTCATGGATTGTGTTATTTTGCAAAGGGGAAGGATCCAATTTATAGGCAAGAGGCTTGAGGGATTGAGGGCTAAGATGCAAGGATGGGAAAAAGCTTATGGAGGGCTTAGATTGCATGAGAGGAGAGCACATGGATTGTGCTTCCTTACAACCAATCAAGGAGTGACACATGTCACATGGTGAGAGGATGGAGAAAAGGGGAAGGATGAGTCAACAAAGGAGGCTCAAGAGATAAAATCTTCATAAAGACCTTCATAATGACTTGTAAGAGCAATAAAAGGGCTTGTAAGAGTCATTTATGACCTAGTGGACTTCATAAAGTTTTATGGTTGAGATATTTTGAGGGTGATGAGAGCAATTTCGACTTGGGCTTGTGCAAATGATTAGAGGATGGATTAGGATGGTTTAGGATTAGCTTAGGGATAGGCAAGTGGATGGCATTTAATGAGGGTGGGTGAAGGAGGAGATATTTGTTAACTTTGGCTTGGGTTAGTAAGTCTTAACCCATGTTTAGGGAATGTGACAAGGTTAGGAAGGGATTAGGATTAGGTTTAAAGACATCTTCTAGAAGAGTCTAGACTTTGGATGAGGATAAAGACTTTCTAGAATAGTCTAGAATTTCCTAGGATGAGGATGAAGACTTTCTAGAAGAGTCTAGAATTTCTTAGGATGAGGATAAATTAGATTTTTAGGAAATAAATAAAGTTTTATTTATTTCAAGGGTTTGGGTTGAGGAGATATTTATTAAAACTTTTTTAATAAACATGAGGATTAATATTTAATCTTAATTAAATATTTTGAGTTGGGATTAGGGGTAGGAAAGGATGGGATTAGCCTTTAATCGAAATTAAAGAAGGATTAGAAGATTTTGGAAGAGGTTATTGGTCATAAGGAAATTGGCCAACTTTTGGGAAAAAAATAAATTTTTTATTTATTTTAGGATTTTTGGTCAATTTATTAATTAAATAATTAATAAATAAGGAAATAATGTTTAAATAAGATTTAATTATTTTTGGGAGGGATTCCTTAATTAAATATTTTTAATTAAGATAAAAGGATTTAATGGCATAAAAATTAATTAATTAATTAATTAAATAATTAATTAATAAATAAATAATGATGTCATCAGGAATTTTTCAGAAAATAAAAATACTTTATTTTCTAAAGGTTTTTAGGTGTCTACATTCACTAGCATCAATCATGTCCTAGACTTTGTGGTGCAAGTTTATGAAGTTGCTAGTTTTGTACCCCTTATTTTGCTAATACTCATAGAATGAGGTTTCATTCCACCATGGTGGGCATGGTTGTGGATCATAGGGGCGAGGGTTGTCCAGTGGTGAAATAAGCTTGTGTTGTAACAATGTTTTATAAACCATATCCAAAGGTTCACCCTGGGGTGTATACTCTCGCTTAGGGAAAGTGGCCCATGAGTTTCTTGGTTTATTGCAAGATGTCTTATTGTTAGGAGGAGGTTTCTTAGCATTTTTGGCCACATTTAGACCATCTGTGAGATTAAATGTTTCCTTAGCAATTTTGGGAGTGACATTGTCAATAACCCCATCATGTATAATTTCTTAGTTCTTATTAAAATATTTGGTTTTATCCTTGTTAGAGGTGGAACCTTGTTTTGTATCCATCTGAAGAGTAAGTTTACCCTTTTTTACCATAAATTCCTTGATGTGGATAGGTTGTGTGATTATTTCTTCAAAGGTATGTGGATCTTGAACAGGTAGGAGATTATCAGTGAAGATCTCAAGCTTTTCTGTTTCTAGAATCTTGCATGAATATTTAGTGTATAGTTGTCTCCACCCCTGGAGGAACATGAGGAAGGGCTCCCCAATTTTTTGCTTAAGGTTACATAGATCTTGAATATTGATAGGGTGTTGAATGTTATGAGAATACTACTAGAAAAACAAGTTGGCAATTTTGTCAAACGTCTTGATACTAGGAGGCAAGTGTGAGAACCTCTCCAAAGCTTGACCACCTAGACTTTTGGGGAATAAATGCATGATATATGTCTGTTTATGCATAAATTCCATAGATAATGCCCCAAATTCCTGCAACTGATCATGGGGATTAGTGGTTCCAAAGTATTTTTCATACTTAGGCAGTTCTATTCCTCTTGGGAAAGGAGGCATGTCTATGCTCTTATCAAATGGAAATGGACAAAGAGCGTCTAAGGTGTATGTTTTACCAGGTTTATCCATTTCTTGCATCATTTGAGCCATTTGATCTTGCATAGTTTTTAGTTGCTTTGGGAGTTTGGAAGTCTTGATTTATTCTTTAGGCATGATTATGGTTTCCACATTGAAATGAGAGAGTAGCTTAGCTCCCTCTTGGGCAAGTTGGAGAAAGTGCTTTTCTTTCTCTTTGTCGAGTAGAATTCCCATGACCTTTTGAAAGCTGTTTTCTCTTCAACATTTTGCTATGTTTTTAGGAGGTATTTCAACCTCTTTCTATTCCTCATTAGTGTCATGGTCTTTCTCTTTGTCAATCCTAGGTGGTTCTTGATGTTTTTTGTGACTACCATGTTCAGGTTCATGAGCAGACATTGTAGGATTGTGTTCAGTTTCAGTATGTTGTGATTTGAAAGGTCCTTTGAAAAGGAAGTCTAACATTTTGTTCAAAGATATGGGACCTCTACTAGTCTCATGATCATCTTCATACAAAGGGTTCTTGGTTTGTCACAAGTTTATTGAAAATATTCACTAGACTCGAGGTGACCTGACAGGTGAGGGAGATCGTGAAGATGCCTCACTAGACAAACTAGATGCAGACTATGTAACAAAAGGAAGGCAACCTCTACCATGATTATAGCCCCTAGCATGACCTCACCAAAGACTAAGAGGATAAAACATGTTTCCACTCCTTGTTGCGACATTCATAGACAAGCACAAGAAGCAAGAACTTGGACAAGGACCATACGAGAAGTTAGTCTCAACAAGACAATATAAGAGTGTTGTATACTAAGTCATGAATAGTTTGATTTGAAGGCTAGGATAGATAGAGATTATGACTATCATAATGTAGGGTAT
Source organism: Cupressus sempervirens (assembly GCA_028749045.1). Taxonomy (NCBI): domain Eukaryota; kingdom Viridiplantae; phylum Streptophyta; class Pinopsida; order Cupressales; family Cupressaceae; genus Cupressus; species Cupressus sempervirens. Next base: position 955,792,768 of record CM053785.1, on the reverse strand, counting down.
GAAAAGCACTAAAGAATGAGAATCAAGGCAACTAAAGGATGAAACTAGTCAAAGTACGAATCACAAATCTTTAGCTAAGCTAAATGCTACTATTTGGGGACTATTTACAAATAGAGAAGAGACAACTCGATGTAGAGAGTAGACAAGGTACAAAGTGAAAATAGCTCTTAATAGGCTGAGATGATAGTTCAAACTCAAGGTTTCACACAAGAATCCTCTAGGGGCCACACGATAAATTTTACAGGACATTGCAAAGACTCAAAATAGTAGGAAAATTTCATGTGAGGATGTGCTCTAGGCTATGTGAGAAAGTGCACAGGTTAGATAGCGAAACAAGGATATAGTTACAAGATCTCCCATGGAAATTTGCAACTATTCATGTGAGAACTTGCACAAAGCTATGCAAGAAAAAAATAGCACAAAAGAACTTCACGCAAGGATTTGCACAACTATGCACAAAAATCAGGACCAAATTGACAATAGCTTTAGATTTTGGACAGATTTCTTGACTATTTGAATAGATTGGACATACTAACTAGACTAATTTGTTGGACAAGTAGCAAGGTTAACTCTGAAAATTGTTGGACAATGTTTAAGTTTCAACCAATGCAAAGTTTTTCTAAACAAGACATTGGGAAGCAAGTAGTAGTAAAAAACAATCCAACTAAGGACAAAGTAACTTGGAGGGATGGGGGAGTCTTGACATTTTTTTTGTTTTAGATAGGTTTGGACTATTTATGACTCAATAAAAAATGCGCTTTATCCCTAGAAACAAAAAATGGTAGAGAAGGCAAAACCTTTGTCCCACATCTTATGTGCATGTGTGTAACTCACACAGTCGTGTCACCCCCTAGAGGGTGCCCATGTTTTTGGTATATTCAAAGGACTCAATAGTATATGTTGAATGAGCACCCTTGTGGCAGGAAAAAAGTGTGTATACCACCTTCCAACATCTAGTGGCATACCTATGGTGAGTTCTACAAGAGAGATTCTTCCCCCTCCTTGGACAAAGATTATGCCTCCTTTAAGAGGTGAACTAGGTAGCTTCTAACTAAGAGGTTTTTACTTGGCTTCCATTTGAATTAACCCCTAATGGCTCTGCAAGTGGAGTTGAGACCAACAACTCACACTAGCATCTAAGAGTGCACACACTTTCTTAGCAAGACTGGGGCCAGCATTGGCCAGTGCAACAGATAGAGCTTCCCCTTGATAAACAATATCAAGAATCAAGGGAAAGAAATTAATCTAACTTTGGAGTCTTTCACTCTACAAAGCATCTTGATTATAGTGAGTTGGAATCTTCGACTAAAGGAGTCTGCTAACTTGGGTTGTTCTCAGAGGTTGGATCACTCTGACAGGCCCTCTAAAGGATTGACTTCGACTGGTGGTTTGAATGCAAGGGTCAAAGTTTTTTATTTCCCTCAAGGGGAAAGAGCATACTCCTCTACCTTACTATCTCACCCAAACACATAGAATAGGTTAATTACTGACTTAGCTTAATCCTTCTAGACTCACCCTTCCTAAAGATTTGTATTCCCTTGAAAGGAAACCATCATCTCATCATAGAACAGGATTAGCACTAGAGAACCACTAAGCTACTTGCCTTCTTCAGAATGTCATCTTTCAAAAGTGTCTAGGTTTCTGATTCACCCTTGATCATGACCTCCAAGTGGTGAAGAGCATAATCCCCTATTCTTCTGTCTTGCACCCTAGGAAGTTCACAAGCCCTAATTAGACTGTGTTTTGAAAGAAAGAAAGAAAACACATCATTTTGTGGGTTTTAAGATTGGATCTTCGACAAACATATCTCTGACAATCATCTTGTAAACAAGTAGTCAGTTCATGTTTTGAATGGTTTATATGAGTAATCTTCGTCAAACATCCTGTAGACAATTGTTAAGCTATAAAAAACCTAGAAAAATAGAACAATAATGCTTCAGAGGAAAACATGTCAATAAAAGATAATGAACAACATGCTGAAATGATAAAATGAGCCTTTCTATTTCAAAATTTTGCACAAAATCTTGTGTAGGACCATGTGAGATCTTTCACCAACTCGCATGAGAAAATGAGGTGTCATGCGAAGACTCACACAATTAGACACGTTTTCACGTGAGAACAAAAATGAAATTTGTAGTGCAAAAATTTGAGAATTAGTATGGAATAGTATAGATAGAATAATAAAAATGATAGAAAATGAAATAAATGAGGCTAGAAATTTGTTTTTCTCAGCCCCATAGTGGGCACAAGAAATGTATATGCAGAATGTAGCCTCACACTTCACACATACACACACACTTCAACATAGTCATTACCTATGGATTCATCTTGGAATGAACATGTGATAGTTCATCCAAGACACCTAGTAGTGCAACCCATTACCTTCTATCTAGAAGGATTTTTCTTGTTTATGCTCTCATATTTGAGGTGTAGGCAACCAAACCATTCTAGAATAAAGGATTTAAATGCAACTATATGATTATGCAAATTAATCTATATAAATGCAAGCATTGATCTAAGAAGTAATAAAAGAAATCAAGCTACATGTATGCATTGTTTAATCTAAATGATACTAAGATATTAAGAAAAAGCACATATAAAGCTATGAAAGTGGGTATTCAATCTGACAGCAATTCAATAGCCTAAAAATTCAACCTTCATAATGAGGAATTATGAGTCCCTTAAATAGAATCTAGGAATCAATCAATGATTAGGATAACCCTTGATGAATGGTTAGGATTAGATAGAAGATTTAGTTAAGATGGAAACTTCCTTGTGCAGGTGAAGTGAACTATTTCAAATCTATGTGTGATGAGTAATTAATTGAACTTTTCATAAGTGTGAGAGCAAGTTAACTAGATTGATTCTATTTTTGAGAAGTAGTTCACTCAGAATTTCCATTTAGAATTAAAGAGAAGATTTTAAAGATATTATTTAATTTAATAGGTGAGATATGACCTCAGAAATACCTTTTTCATTTAATTGAATAATCTAATTCAATTAATTGAAGTGGGCATAATATTAAATTAATTGCCTAGTAAATTACCTTAGGATATAATTTAATTTAATTAAAGCATAAATACTTCAAATCAAATTAAATCTTAATTAGTAGGTTTAATGTGACTAATATGAGTCAGTACTTTAGGAATTAAATAAAAATTATGATGAATGCAAATATAGGGTTTTCTACATTTGGCAATTAAGCCAAGTAGTAAATATCCGAGTAAGAATTGCCTAGTGACATAGGACTTAGGATTGATTGAAATAGACTAGAATTGGTGATCATGGAAATGTGCCAATTTTGGGGTATTACACTAATAGCATGTGAACCATCTATAGAACAACTAGTGCTCTTGAAGACTTCCCTTTTTGTAACTTCTCCTCTAGATGCATATCTACTATAACTGTTGAACATTCACCTTGGCAAAAGTTGATTTTAGGTAGACCTTGACTATTTTGTTTGAGAAAAGTTGTTGAAGCTAGCGAAAGGCAAGATGACCAAACCGCTCATGCCATAATTTAATTTTTGAATATGATTGACATAATAAGGCCTGCAAAGGAGACTTGGGCATAAAATGAGAGAAAGAATACAAACTTTTGTCATTATTAATTTTCCCCACTACAACCAATGAGTCATCTTTTAGAATATGGACCTGTACTGAGTCAGGAAGGAACTCAACTCTATGTCCATTTTCGTGGTGAGTGATTTGGTAATCAAGATGATATGAAAACTTAGGTTTGGAACATAGAGAACATCTTGAAACTCTCCATTTTCCATTTCTACATTTCCTTTTCCTTCAACTTCCATTTTAGTATCATCTCCCACAAAGTTGTGTGGTACCTTTGATTGCTTCATTGAAGAAAAATCCTCCTCTAAAGAAACCATGTGATATGAAGCACCTCAGTCAAGGATCCATTCTATTTAGGAATTTGTATTTTCCATGAGTGCTTGCCCTTTTCCCTTTGAATTTGAAGAAGATCCTTTCTCCTTATATGCATTAAGCAGTGGAACATTATGTTTCTTCATGATAGAGGTCAACTCATCAATCGTCTTATGATAACACTCATGTTCTTCATGACCCATTTTCTTGCACCAAGCACACTTTTTCTTCTCCTTATTATTGTCCACCTTCTTGTTTGAATTTGAGGAAGACTTTCCTTATTGATTGGATTGTGGTGTTGTCTTTTTTGCATCCTCTAATTTTTTCTTCCACTTCTTATTCTTATCCTTTCCTTTATTTGAAGAATGTCTAGCTAAATTTTGAGAACCCTCATTATTGGACACCAATGCTTTAACTTAGGTGAATTGAGAATCCCCATTTATTTCAACTTCTTTTCTTCCATATCCAACAAATCAGCATATTCATCAAAATAAACTTTCTTATAGGTAGACCCTAATGTAGTCTTTGAGATGTTATAAGAAGAAACAAATGTGGAATACTTTGATGGAAGCTTATTATGAATAAGATAGATCAACCTATCATCTTTAACAGGACTCCCACAATCAATAAGCTTTGTCCTTAGTTCATTCACCTTAATGATGAAATCTTGTATAGAATCAAATGACTTAGGATCTAAGGAGACAAGCTCATCTTCAATTTTGAAAACATCTTCTTTAGACACTTTACCATATAGGTTTTTGAGGGTATCCCAAGCTTCCTTGGATGTAGAAGACATCTTAATTTGATACATGATCTTGTCATCAACCTCCAAACATATATCACCAAGGGCTTTCCTATCCATTGCCACCCATGCTGAAATATCACTTGCTGATACATTATCACCTGCTAGTTTAGGAAGGGTACCATCTACATATTGAGAAACTCCATTATGCATTAAATGATACCACATTTTCATGGACCATGTAGCATAGTTACGTGGAGTTAATTTTGGAAATTTATAATTTCCCATATTGTAGAAAGTGAAAAAAAATTGTAGAAAAGAAGAAACACAACACCAAGAACACCCCCTCTTTTCACTAAATCAAGAAACCCCCCCAAAATAGATGCTTTTAGCAATTTATAAGTAGTGTGATTACAATGGCCACTTGCCAATTTTGGCCTTCATGGACTTCTGAATTTTTCTTTTTACAACCTCTTGAAAGATTAGAAATTTGGAACTTTACAATGTACAACAATTTGAAGTAATACAAAGAAAAGAAAGGACGTATTTCTAAAAATGACACTTTTGTCCACACAACCCTACAATCTGATTATAGATCTAGAAAGTAGACAAAAATAATGCACTTTCAAAAAAAATAGAACCTATTTTCATGTCCAAATAAGCCCATATGGAGCATTTGAAGTTGAAATATACAAGATTGAATAGGTATAGTCACCAAAAAAAGCAATTTCTAACAAATCCATGCAACAAAACCAAAAATGAGCTACATTACTAATTTTTTTAGGAAATTCTACCCAATTTCAAAAAAAGTACATCTGATTTGAAGTCTGGATGACTAAGATATGGCCTCCCAAAGTTAGATTATAGAATAAAAAATCAATTTGGAGAGGGGTTGCATCAGCAAAGGATGGAGATAAATTTGACGGTCATACAATTGTCGCAGCAACTCAAATTTTCCCTGGAATGATGGTCAGATGGCCATCAAATTTAGGCCAATGAATGTGATGACATCAGTAACTCCTAGCTCAGTGATGATGTTAGCATGATGTCATGATGACATCATTATGTAGGAAAATGTATAGACATGACCAATAAAAAAATTTGTATGCTAATGTGGATTTAGGTCCGATGCTAACTATTTTGATTATACAAGTTGATGTGGTAGGGTCTACTGTCTAAGCCAATAAAATGGTGCCATGTGGTGTCATTGTTGTGGATTAGGCACTAACTTAGTAGTTGTTACTATGTTGTCCAAGAAAATTAAGAAGCTCTACGTGTCTACTGCAGCGAGGCTGGAGAAGGATAAATCATGCTAAATTTTTAATGGTCATCGGAGCTCACTGGAATATCCATTATCCATGCCAAAATTTCTTTTCTCGCGATCAGGAGGGTTGAAACTGACGACATCGAATTTATATTGTTGGTAGTGCCAAACTTTTAAATTCATGAGAGCTAGATTGCTTTTTATGAGTGCTAGATTTGTGTGTTTTATCCCACATTAAGTTTGGGAAAAGCCCTGGCATGCTTTAAAAGAACCAAGCTGCACAGGGAATAGAAACAAGCAGCCAGTGAGGGTCTTCGCCAAATGTGTTGGCTATGGTCACAAAAATGAGGTGCCCTTGCTAGTAATTCATACCAAAAAATATTAATGTGCTCGCTAATTAGGATTAAGTGGAATATATGCTTGTAAAAACAAAATATTCTACCAAATTTGTAGAGCCAAGGTGTGATTTCCCAGTTCTACAAAAGAATTCTCTAACTAGGAAACAAATATGAAAATACCCAATTCAAAATAATTGCAAAGAATTAAATAAAAAATCAAACCTGAACAATAAATTAACATATTGATTAAATCATACCCAGTTTGCAAATTGGTGCCTTTAGGTGCTAGTTTGCAAGGAATTTTTGCCTCACAAACAACTTTAGCCTAGCATAGGAAAATTAATAGTCAATTTTCACTGAATCAATGTTTCAGATGTAATGGCGAGGTCAAATTTGGCTCTAGATGCTCCCAATTTTTGCAGATTATCTAGATTTTCGTCGAGGTGTTGAAGCAACTATGGTCTCTAATAGCTATGTGTAGAGAATCTCCTCGAGATCTGATACCATGTAGGAATTTTCCTTGGGGTAAAATTCACCCAAGACCAACGAACTCAAACACAAGCACAATAGTAGACCAAAGAGAGAGTATGATCAGAATGACAATATATTCATTTGATATGCCATATTAAAGTACACTAGGAGTGCTCATATATAAAGGCCTCTAGAGAGCTTCTAGAATGCATAGAAGTTAAGAACATGATAAGTCATACAACTAGGCACATGTCCACCAGGTATGGGTTATCCTCCATCAATCATAGGAGTAAGTGCTATGATGAGAGGATAAACCTATAATGGTGTAGCATGCAATTTTATGTTGTAGACAACATGTGCTACAAAAGGAGTGCAAATAACTGTGTTGTCTACTTGACAACTCAATGAATGATGCAAACTCCAATGTTGTAAACACCATTTGCTGAATTAGAGTTATGTACTTCTGTGTTGTCAACATGACAACTCATGAGAGTACACAAACTTCTAAGTGTTTCACCTAAATAAATAATAAAATAATGCAATCTAATAAAATAATGCATTAACCTAAGTAAACTTAAGTAAGGTGTAAATACTAAATACTTATTTACACCAACAAGCACAATATGTAGTAGTATAAAACAATTGTAACCAAATTATGTGTTAAGAATAGACATTGAAGGATATTGGGATAATGTTTTCAAAACCTATTATCATACACTAAAATAGAAGCGTTTGTTACATTCTAAGATAAAGCATATATTTATTAAGTATCATGTTCTGGGAGAGAAAGTTGTAGAGAAAGAAATCATATTAGAGTATGTTAATACAAAGGAGTGGGTTCTTAATACTTTTCAAAGCCTTTTCCTAAGGATACATTTGAGTATTTAAGAGGTATTCTTGGCATTATGCCCCTGCCTACATTAGAATAGATGATGTAGAGATTGCATCAATGTAGTGCTACAAAGCACTAATTTTTATCTCGATAGATGCTTTCTCTATGGGCGAGTATCTATAATTGAGTACAGACATGAAGGACTCTTGGTAGCTGGTATTGAATACTACTTTTGGACACTAGATTTGGTTAAAGAAATTGAGGTTTTGATTGACATAATGTTACCTTTGACATTGATGTCAATGGGGGATAGAGTGTATGAAAAACATCTCCTAAATATTGGGGAGAGAATGCATGGAAGATAATAATACAAAATGGTGGAGAAGTACCACATCTTCTATAAATGGGGAGAAGAGAAGTTTATCATTGGGGGAGTAGTAGTTATTCCTAAGAGTTTCATAGTTTATTGATGAGGAGGATTTAAAAAGATTAGAGAAACAATAGAAACATAGTTGAATTTAGTATTCTTGAAACTTAGATGTTTTTCATCTATGTTTCCATCAATGCTAAAGTGGAACATTGTTAGCATAAATCTGATGATATGTCTATAGGGGAGTTTCCTAATATTTATAGAGCATGAGAGATAGATAGAGAGAGAGAGAGAGAGAGAGAGAGAGAGAGAGAGAGAGAGAGAGAGAGAGAGAGAGAGAGAGAGAGAGAGAGAGAGAGAGTATGACTATGTGATTGCATTCATGACTTTGTTTTTTATTGATGGTAATATATTGTAAAGAGAGAGACTAGAAGACAAAGAATGAGATTGTACATATTGAGTATTGATGCTAAGCTCAAGCATAGTCAAGAATAAGTTTTATACAGTGTCCTAATGTTATGGTTAAGTGAGTGTACTAAAAGTCAAAGAAATGTGAAAGTTATTTGTGTTCCAAAGAAGACAATGTGCAGAAAAATTACTTGAGAATTGGTTTTTAGTATTTGGATTGTATCTCCTATTAGGGATAGAATCTTGATGAGTGTAGTTAGAAAAATGATAGTTCATATCCTTATGATGACATCAATAAGTGCACAAAGTCTAAGGTCACACATGTGAAACATTTTAAAGATTGTGAGCTGATAGTATTTTGTAATTGTGAAAAGATGTAATGAATTTTATTATCTTAATGCGGTCCTATTGTAACTAATTTCGTAAGCTTCAAAGATGACTCAATGAATTATTTTGAAGACATGCCATAAAGGAAAGTTGTTTCCCTTAAGATGAAGTATGCAAGTGGATGAGTGGTAAGAAAATTGTATTGGATTCATGGAGATTGGTAAATGTGAGTAAGAAATCAAAGGGATCATTGTGATGGAGGTTGGAGATCTAGTATTGAGATCTGAAAGGTATTTTAGTGTGGTATTGGCATAATAAGAGAATAGAGAAAGAGTTTGAATTTCTTAGATCAGTTATATTTCTATTTTTCTAAAAGGAATAATACAAAGGCTAGTTGGACAATAATTTTGGTGGCCTTTCCCCTAAATCAATTTTGATAGTGGGAAAATCTACCTTCTACAACTCCTAACATGGTTGGCACAACTCCTAATAGGGTTGGTGCAACTCTTAATGGGGTTAGAGTATCCTAACAAGGATTTTGAGTCTCCTAATAGGGACTAGTAAGTACTATGTGTATTTTATTTGCTCATAACAATGTCCATTGCCTTACAAGAGACTTATATATCACTACATTTTGTGGGTACCTATTAGTATGAATGTTGATGATACTACTTTAGGAGAGTATCTTAAGAATTGGAAAGTATTGACATGTTGCATTCATGACTCTATTCGTAATTGATGTAAACATAGAATGGTTTCTATAAAGACTAGTTGAGTAGAATATAGAGATCTTAGTCATACCATCAATGGTCTAATTGTTTGGTGATGGAAAGTCATGGACATGTTTAGCACAATGTCTTGATGATGTGGTTGAGTATGCATAATATAAGTAAAAAATGTATGGAAGTTGTACTTGATTTACAAAGAGTAGTTGAAAGATAGAGCATTTGGAAAGTAGTTCCTAATTTTTGTTTTCTATCTTAAATTTGAGATGTAATGAGAAGATGTGTAGTTGGGTAGTGACATAGGACAGTCTAATGGTGATATTAGCAAGTGCACAATGAATAGTATTGCACATGTTAAGTTTTGTATAGACTATGAGCCAATAGTGCTATTGTAATTGTAATTAATTAATTATCTTATTATAATCAATTTAAAAAGCATCAAGGATGACTCAAGGATTTATTTTGAAGATATGGTATAAAAGAAAGACATTTTTCTTGATTGTAAAGTTTCATTATCATTGTATGAAGTGTGAAGTGTGGAAAGATGTAGAGTTTTTACTGAATGTGAGTTAGCAATCGAAGGGATTATTGGATGCAAGTTTTGTTGAAGTTGATGCAAGATCAACCCCACAGCTCTGAAGAATCATCTACATGCAAACACCTATCACAGAAAGAGAGAAGTAAAAGCTATGGATGCTAGAATTCCTAGATCCATAGATGAGCATAAAGAAAGATTGCTATAATCAATAGTTAATTAATCTCAATTCTCAACTAATGTTTACAATGAGAGCTCATCTTTACAAAGGGGATCGAAACCCTAAAAGGTCTAACCTAGGTTGCATAATAAAAATTAATAAAAGAATTAATTATTATATGTCTAAAGTTTAGCTTAATAAATTAGAGTTAATTAGAAAATATCTAATTACTCTAACACCCCCCATTAAAATAAACTTAGGGAGTAGCTAAAAACCTAGAAACTACTACCATGTTGAAGTTGATGAAAGATCAACCCCAAATCTCTTAAGAATCACTTGCATGCAAACACCTATCATAGAAGAGAGAAGCAAAAAGCTATGAAGGCTTGAATAGCTAGATCCATAGATGAGACATTTTTGATGAGCAAAAGGATAAATTTCTATTATCAAAAGTGAATAAATAAATTACAAAGAGATCAATCCTTATAAAAGGAGATCAAAACCCTAACAAGGTAAAACCTTGCTTGCATGATAATAATTAATAAAAGAATTAATTATTATATTCCTAAGTTTAGCTTAAGTAAACTAGAGATAATAAGTGAGTTAATAATTAAATCAAAATAATCTAATTAATAAGGCAATATCTGAAGGATTTGAGAAAATATGCAAATCAAATCCATGAAGCCCTCAAATACCTACATATAGAAAACCTGTCATAGAGAAGAAAAAGACAAGAAAATGCAAGGGCTTTCTCTAAAAATATGCAAATTATATATTTAGATATAGAAAAGATAATTAAATTACAAAGAGATCAATCCTTATAAAAGGAGATTGAAACCCAAAAAGGGTAACCTAAAAATTTACAAAGGGTAACCAAAAAGGGAAAAGCTATTTAATAATTACTAATTAATTATTAAATAGAGAAAGAAAAAAAAAACATTTTTCTCTAACACCCCCCTTTAGATGAGCAATAATGTAGTTACAAACAATATAGAAAGAGCAAGGAAACTACAATGCAATGCTAAAAGGAAACTTGGATCCTAGCTAGAAGGCCTAATGAGGTACCGAATCACAACCAAATCTCTATGAAATGAAGAAATATAGAAAACCTAGTGGAAAAACCTCTAGTCCAAAAAGAAATAGCTAAAAAACCTAGTGAGGAACTATAGAAGCTTCCAACTAGAGGAATGTTCCAAAAAATAGGAACAAAGAGTAATCATGAAGAAACATCGATGAAGCATGAAGAAGTTGAAAACTCTATCAAAAGATATTGCTAATTTGTAGAACCTCCTTTGAAATAGAACTTAACCAAGTAGAGAAGACTACAATCTACATCGAATTAAGTGGCAAACAAAGGCAAAAAACTAAACTCAAAAATATAGATGGCATAAAACACCAAAGCTTGAAGAGTTGATAAATTGAACCAAGTAAGGCTACAACCAAAGTAGGAATGAAAAGAAGAGTGTCTTTATAGTAAATGATACATCTCACCAAAATGCATAGGTATCCAACCACTGCAATCGCCTAGTAGATAGGATCAAATATTGAATATGTAGCTCACTCCATTGAACCATGGCAACATGAGAAACAATAGAAGAAGCCCCCTAATGTAGACAAGGGTGAGGTGAGGGGCAACTAAGAAGGCGGGACAATGTAAGGTCCCTCCTCACATGTACTTATTAAATATGTATCTCTCTATTAAAACTATTGTAAGAGATTAGAATGGATATGAAATAATATTTTTTATGGTTTAGATGTCCTAATAAGAACTAAAATCCAAAAACATTCATGTTTTGATTCACATAACTATCCAGATAAGTTTTGAATATATCTATGCGATTTTCTTGAGCTACTGATGTGTGCAATGAGTGTGCAAGATATTTTAGCCGAGAAACCTGACAAAGGAACAGAACTAATTCCTATGTGCCATTCGTGGAAACCATGTTGTTCGTATCTTAATTGTATTGTGAAGATGTATGAATGTATCTTTCTATGATCAGTAAATGATAATGTTTCATAATTGTGTTCTTATAGTGTCACTTGACACTCGTGAATTTGCATATACATTCCAGCATGCTAGTTAGGGTTATCTGTGTAACCTTTGGACCTAAGTCGGACTAAGTTAGTAACCTTTTTCGCTGATTTTTTTCTTAATTGATTTTAGTCACCCCTAATCCGGATTAGTGCTTAATTTGCATTTTAGGGTTGTTAGTTGGTCCTAATTATTTCCTAGCTTTTGTTTGGCTCTAAACCTATTCTTAAGGCTTTAAAACATGGAATATTTATACCCAAAGGGTATGGGTATGGGTTAGGGGTCTTTTCCAACCCCTAACTTTTGTGCAAAAATTGACTATGGCTACCATGAGTTTCATTACCCCACCTCCACTTAGTGTTTAACCATAGTGTGGGTTGAGTTAGGAGTTTCTAGAATTTTAAGTGGGTGGGTGTAGTTATTGATTTCTTTGGGTGGTTGAGTTTGAGGCTTATTTTAGAGGCCTTTCTTGGACTTGTGGAGGTGGTTACCCAATCTCTACATTTAGAGAGGAGTCTTGGAAGATTGAAGCAAGGAAAGGGAAACTCTACTCAAACTTTTTCATTGCCATTACCTCTTTGTGAAGGTAGGAAATTCTCATCTCCCTTGTTCAGTTTTCATGTTTGTTTCATGCTTATGTTACCTTGTTGTTGTTTCAATGATTGTATGTTTGCGGGTATGTTGGGATGCTTTGAAAACCATGTTATTTTGGATGATTTCTTTTCATGTTTATGTTTGAAATTTTGAGATTTTTCTTGCATGGGTGTTTTGGTATTACTCACCCTTGGAGAGGGCAGAAGTGACCAATTTTGGGAAAGGTATGTTTAGTCGGACTCCAACCAGTGTAGAGTCTCTTCTTAGGATGAGAAGAGGGAGAAAGGTTAGGGTGTTATGGGCCCCTACCTGTCAGCACAAACCTTGTATGATTATGGTATGTTGAAATGGAAGAACGGAAGTTCTTGGTTTATAGCCCTGACTGGGCATCTGTTTGGTGTTGTGCTTGACTTCTCCTGGTTGGAAGAATCCACCTTTCCCTAGTTTTGATTCATTGTGAATCCTATTGTGTAAACCATGTATGAATACACATGTTTGATTGTCTCTTGGTTATGTTTGGTTGTCACCCGATTAGATTTTTTTGTTCCCTACATGGTTCTAGAAATGTGTTGCAGAATTGGATGTGGAACCCTTGTTGAGGGTCATGAAGGAAATTTCATTTAAGTGTTGTAATTCAAGATTGAAATCCTATGTAATTTGTATCTCAAAACTTTGTTGGATTGGCAACGAAGCCGGGTTTTCTTCCCGATTCTTTCCCAGCTGAGCCTTTGAATCAAGTTTGCCAATAAAATAGTGGTTGAGTATTATTGCTTCTCATGAGATTTAATTGTAATTTTTTTGGTTATATGGATGCATATCAAAAATAGGATGAAAATGATGATTAAATTAGGAAAAATTTCAATTTTTCCTATTTGTTAAAAACAAAAAAAATTATTATTATTATGTTAGGAATGAAGGTTCAGTTTTCGTGATTATTGGAAACAAAACAATCCTTGCATTATTGTTAAAATGAATCATTTAAATTCTTGGTATATTTAGTTGTGGTAGGTCCTATTAGATTTATTTAAAATATATATATATATCTAACCCCTCTTAGTAAATAAATCAACTTCAAAATCTAGACTTAGAAAAATAAAGACCTTCCAAAAAAAAAAAAAATCTATCCTAGAGCCAAAAAGGTCTCTGGATTTTGTATGGAGATATGATTTATCCTTTATTTTTCAACAGAGAATCTTTAAAGATTCTCTTAACTATGCTTCTTTGAATATAATGAATAAACTAAAAATTGAATAAAAAAAAAGAAAAGAAAAAATATCTATATATCATACATAAAAAAAGTAAAGTAATTCAAAATATCTTTCCAAAACTCCCTTTACTTCTTACCTTTCCTCTCACCAAGAAAACTTTTAAACTTAAAGTCTTCCCCTCCTTTCTAGGCATTGATTGGAAAAGTGTCATCATGATACGATGACATCACCCCTGCCATGTCTCTCATTTTGGTCGTTGCTTTTTGTTTGAGGAAATGGTTGTATTAAGTTTTGTTTTAATTTCAAACCTTTTTACCCACCAATCACCATGGAATGAGTCCTTGATTGGTTGACTTGCTGTCCACCTTGGTCTGCATGGGGTGTTCAGGGATTCGCCCAAGCTTTCCATTAAGTGGAAAGTGGTGGGTTAGAAAGTTTAGGGATTAGTTTAGTTTTTTTTATATGTTGTTTTAATTAGTTTAGTTTTTTTTAATATGTTGTTTTGATTAGTTTAGTTTAGATTTAATTTATTTAGTTAGTTTAGAATTTTATCTTTGTATATATATTTAATTTTATGATTTTTTTTTAAATATTAAGTTTTGATACGTTGTTCATATGTTAAGTTTAAATCTAAATTAAATTGGTTTATTTTATTAGTATTTGATTTTAGACAAGACTCATTGTTAGACAATATTTATTTATTTTTGTTTTGTTAGTTTTAATCTTAGATTTATTATTAGAGTAATACGTGGAAAATGGCTTGTTTGATTTATTAGTCAAAAAGTTATAAGTTATTATTATTATTGGATGTAAATTAAATTTAGTCAAATGAAATTTAATTTAAGAATTTAATAGAAATTTTTTTATGAAAAGAAGAAAGATGTTAACATTATTTTGGTTATTAGTTTGGAGTAGGGTATAATTTATTTAATTTAATTGTTTTTTTTTTTAAGTAGTTGGTATTTTATAAGTTAAATAATAGATTTCATTGAAATGTTAATCAATATGATTGTTTTAAAATTATAGCTAATATTGTTTTAGTTTAGTTAAAGTATTGTTAAGATTTGTAGATAATGTTTCATGAAATATTTTTATTATCTTAGTCAAATTTAAATTTAATTCATATGGTCATTATATTAGAAATTTTTTATTTGATTCATATAAAATTATGATTGGAATAAAATTATATATAGTTTATATAGGTGTATGGGTAGATGTGATATTTCTTTTAATTATTTCTTGTTTTGATATTTAAAATTAATTTAAACCCGAATTCATTTAATTTGTTATTTAAATAATTTTAGTATATTGCTGTGAAGTTAATGTAATAATGTATCTAATGATCGATATCAATCTAATAACGAAAGTTTCAAAATCTTGATGATGTATTCCTTCGCAACCTTTACTTTAACTATGATCGCAACCATTTTGAACTTAGAGCATTTTAGTTATTTATTTAAAAATAAAAATAAAAAAATAAAAAAAATAAAAATAAAATTGTTGTGTCTGTTTTTTTTTTCCCTCGTATTTTTGGGCATGATAGCCAATACCTTCTGCAAAATAGAAAGAACCAAGAAAATGAAGAGTGAAGAAGAGTTACAAACACCTATAAAGGCATGTGTGATTGACAAATCATGGGGCTAATGTCATGGAAGGGAAACTTACTTGAAAAAGGAAGAGGGCACTAAAAGGAAAACAACTATCTCTCCATGGCACTTTATAATGTAGTGTAAGTATAATAAGTCGCAATGATGAGAAAGATCCCAAAAAAGTAAGAAATGACACTTTATCCCAATTTTTTTTCATAAAAAACACTTACAAATGATATCAACAATGATTAGAAAGGAAAAAAGGCTGATACAATAGATAATACAACCCAAATGACAAGATCCCATGCCACAAAAATCATACCTAGACCTAGAACACCTAAGATATTCACCATATTGCAATAAAGAAAAAAGAATGATAGAAAGAGCATAGAGAAAAATCTAGAAGAAAAACCAACATTTCTAAAAAAAATAAATGAACCAACTTTCCAAAAACATAAAGTTTTTGAAAAATAGAGATGGGATGCTCACGATATGCCCTTTGGAGTGAAAAATTGAACATCCAACTTTGACTACCCAAATAGGAAAACATGCTACATCAAAACTAAAAAAATCCTACACCATTGTCTCTACCTTAAAACCATCTTTCTGGTGCTTCTATTGGATCACATAAAGACATCTATATGCTCAAGTTATGGAAGAAAAATTCATAGTATGTCAAAAAAGGACCTAAAGGGCATTTAAGAGATATGATGCAATACTGACATTACCATTTCACTATCTTAAAATTAATAGCCTTCTACCCATTGTGGCAACAAAAGACTACCACGTGGCATCCACATAGGATTGGACCCAAAAATGAATGATTTGGCACCTGAAATGTAGTAGGTGCTGACATGGCACTAGTGCCATGTGGGAGGTGCCTAGGGTGCCATGTGGGTAGAGTAGGAAAAGCGACCAAATGACAGTAGAGCTGTGGATATAGGTGGTGGCACCATTACTGGAGCTGAGGTCGTGGTGGTGCATTGAAGGTGGTGGTAGCTAGAAAATAGTGGCAAGAGCTAGAAAAAGGTAACGAGCCAAAAAATTGGGGCTGCCAAAGCTTTTTTGCAATCGGCAGTCCTTCGATGGTGCTGAAAGGCACCTTTGTGGTGCTAGAAAGCACTTCTTAGTACTAAAAAAAAGGGGCTGCAAGCCAAAAAATGATGTGTGGTCCTTTTTTATATATTTTTAAAAAAAAATTGCCTTGGAGTGTGTGCAAGAGGCCGTATGACCTTCTGGGCAAAAACATTTTTCCTCCTAGATCAATGTTGTCCAAAACAAATGAACTTTATATGGAAATAGGGGGTTTGAGACCTTTTGGATCCATCTATAAAGTTTTTTTGGCCTCAAACTACTCTAAAAATTAGTGACCCCCCTATTTTCTTAGAAAATACCCGAAAAAGCTCCACATCTAATTTGTCAAACCATTGTTCTCCATTTTTCTCCAAATACTAAACAAGCTACAACATATTTAGCTCTGATACCATGAAAGATTTGAGAAAATATGCAAATCAAATCCTTGAATACCTGCATGTAGGAAATCTATCATAGAGAAGAAAAAGACAAGAAGAGGCAAGGGTTTGCTCTAAAAATATGAAAATTGTATATTCAGATAAAGAAAAGATAATTAAATTACAAAGAGATCAATCGTTATAAAAGGAGACCGGAACACGAAAAGGGTAACCTAAAAGGGAAAAGATATTTAATAATTACTAATTAATTATTAAATAGAGAAAGCAAAAAATGCATAAAGAAAAATCTTAAGAAGGGAGAAAAGGTAATTTAATTAATGAAATTAAATTAACCTTTTTCTACAATAATATCTTATTACTCTAACACCATCCCTTCCTTTTGATTGAGATTGAAGGAGATTAATTGTGCTCCTATAGGTGAGAGATGGAGTGGAATCTTTTGGATAGGAGAGGAGGTATTAGAACATGGCATTTACATCTAGGGATGGATATCCCGAAAAGGGTAACATAAAAGGTAAAAGCTATTTAATAATTACTAATCAATTATTAAATAGAGAATGCAAAAAGTACACAAAGAAAAATCTTAAGAAGGGAGAAAAGGTAATTCAATTAATGAGATTAAATTAACCTTTTTCTGTAACACCCTCCCTTAAGATGAGCAACAATGCAATTACAAACAATGCTAAAAGAGCAAGGAAACTACAATGCAATGCCCAAAGAAAACTTGGGTCTTGGCAAGAAGGCCAAAAGAGGTAGCCAATGACAAAAAAATGTCTATGAAATTGAAAATAGAGAAAACCACATAGGAAAAACCCTACTCCAAAAAAAGATGGAAAAAATGTTCCAAAAGATAGGAACAAAAGATGATCATGAACAACACTACTGAAGCATGAAGCTGCAAACACTACCAAATTGCTAATCTGAAGAACTTCCACTATGTAGAACATGACTAGTTAGAGAAGACTAAGTATGAAGAGATGACCAATCAAAGATGGAAGGTATCTTCTTAGCTCAATACATAGCTAGTACATAGTATCAAATACTGAATACATAGCTCAATCCATTGAACCAAGAAAGCAATAGAACCAACATAATCCCCATCTAATGCTGAGAGGTAAGCCATGAACACTAAAACTAAATGTAATATCTCATGCAAAAAGAACTAGGAACATCGAGAGTGCAAAAGATGTCCAAACACCTATACTGGCACGTGTTATCGAGACATCATGAGGCTAATTTCGTGGAAGGAACATTCACTTGAAAAAGGAAGATGGTGAATATGGTCAACATAAAACCCCCAAAGCAACTTTATAATGTAGTGCAATTACAAAAAAAACACAAAGATGTCCAAGATCCTGAAATGCAATAGAGTGGCACTTTATCACAATGCATTTGCAAAAATACTAGAAAAGGATGTCAACAAAGATCAAAAGAGACATAGGGCTAATAAAATAGATAGTATAACCCATGCAAAATTATCTAAAACAACAAAATTAATCCTTAGATTTGAAACAACCAAGATATCCATTAGAATGCAAGAAAGAAAAAAATTGAATTGGATGTTCCACGAGTAGAATCTGGAAAATAGAATGTGTCAAAATATGTCTCTCAGAGTGCCAAATATAACTTCTAACTTTGACATCCAAAAAAAGCTTCTAAACAACATAAAAAATCTAAATAAATTAGAAAATCATGATGGGCTTCGAATCATCTTTCTAACGTTTCTTTTGAAACTAAAAATGGAGTCTAGATGAATAAGTTATGGCCAGAAAACTACATGTAGGTCAAAAAAGTGTTGGAAAAGAAAAGAAAATTAATTAATTTCCTTCAGATCCATGCCAAAAATCACAAAATTTTCACCTTAGGAAACATGCCATATTGCATCTATATTTTTGTTTTAGTTGTTTACCTTGTTTTGCCTTGTGATTCGAGCAGTGTCATCTGAGGACACTCGTATAGATTATTGTATTCTTGGGTATCATATCTTGTGCCTTATTGTATATGCACTACTCATAATTAAATTACCATGGGGGGTTGATGTTTTTCCTTTTTTTTCCATCTTCCTTTGTCTAGTGAGTGTCCCTTTTGTAACATTAGCCTCATGATGTGTCTAAGATTAATCACCTCAGTACATACACTTGTGTATTTTTGTGCATCTTGATCGTGGTTCCTTGACATGCAGTTCTTTTGGCCCACATTTTTAGTTTCTCTTCACCTCACTCTTGTCTACATTAGGGGGTGTTTTATTGTTATTTCTCATGCTTACTTGGTTCAATTGATCAACTCTAATACCATGTTGAAGTTCATGAAAGATCAACCAGATAGCTTCTAAGAATCAGTTGCATGCAAACGCCAATCACATAAAGATTGAAGAAAAAGCTATGAAGGCTGAAATTCCAAAATCCATAGATGAGACATTCTTGATGAGAAAAAGGAAAGATTGATATAATCAAAAGTGAATTAGTCTCAATTCTCAATTAATATTTACAATGAGAGATCATCCTTATAAAAGAGATAAAAACTCTAAAAAAAATTAACCTAGGTTGCATAATAATAATTAATAAAAGAATTAATTATTATATGCCTAAAGTTTAGCTTAAGAAACTAGAGTTAATTAGGAAATATCTAATTACTCTAACAAGTTTTGTGATCTGGTTGCAAGATCAAAAGGAGAAGTTTGGTTGATAGGATAGAGGAGGACGAAGGAAGCACATTTAATTTCTATTATTTTGCAAGGAATAATACATAGATCATTTGGATAGCGGGTTCATTAGTCTTATCCTTGAAGCTATTTGGGTAGTGGGTCTAGCTATCTTCCATAACTCCTAACAAGGTTGGTACAACTCCTAACAAATTTGTCACAATTCCTAATAGGGTTGGAATCTCCTAACATGGACTTAAAGTCTTGTAATAGGGACTCATATGTAGTGAATGTATTCATAGACTCCTAACAAGGTCCATCCTCTAATAAGAAATATTTGTATTAGTATATCATTTTTTGGATACCATCCCCATTGGGGTTTTCCCTAGTTAACATATCTAGTATTATTGTGTATGAGTATCTTTTTGTGGTTTTTTATTAAATTTCTCATATTGTTAAAGTTTAGTAAGGTTGATAATTGTGATATTATTTGGCTAACTGATTCAAGTTATATTGGTGGACTATTTATTCTAACAATTGTTATCAAAGCATCAAGGTCTTGAAGGATAAGCTTACCAGATATGGGAGATTGATGGGAAATACTTTAAAAAATGATAGTCCTAGATTTGATAGGGCCAACTATGACAGTTGGAAGGAGAAGATAAAGAATAATATGTTGTGCATGGGTCATGGTTATTGAATCTTCACAATAAGTGGGAAGATGATTGTGAAAGAAGAAGAACATGAAGAATGTAGTGAAGTAGAGAGAGATCTATGTTACAAATAATAGTCTGGACCAAGATAACAGGGGGGTGGAATTAGTTATCCAACTAAAACATTTATCCCCCTTAATTAATATTTATCACTCAATCAGAGTAAACAACAACCATAACAAGATGTACTTAAAAAATTACAACAAATTTATTAACTAGGGAAACCCTTGATCAGAGGAAAAACCCTTTTTACGAGTCCATAAACACATTTAGCACATAAGAGTCCCTATTAAGAGTCAATCCTTATTTGAAGATAACAGTTGTGTCAACGCTATTAGGAGTTGTAGAAGGTAGAAGGACCCACTGTCCAAATAGCTTCTAGGGCAAGACCAATGAACTAAACTCTCCAACTGATCTCTCAATAATCCCTTGCAGAATAATTCTTCATATTGCACTTTATCCGCTATCTTGTCAACTGGGCCAATCATTGTTAGAACTTGTAGACTAGGCCACAAACATTAGATCCAAAAATCAAACCTCAGATCTCAAAATAAAACCTTAGCAATGAAGTTTTCTCCAACTTCACTATGCTCTACTTATCTTTGCATATCAGCCTAATTAATCAGCATTCATATCTTTTGTCCTTTTTTTTTCTCTTTTTACTTCATCAAATCATTCATGTATCTAACAAAGTAAAATGCCCTTCCTTTATACCAAGCCCATAAAACAATTCCCTTGAGTTAACTATTACACCTTCTCAATTAATTATTATAAGACCTCATTAAGAACATGTTTTACTTAGTGATGACATCAATCTATCACCTTATAACTTGAATTAAATTATATACATGTAATAATATGATGAGAAATCTTAGTCATGTCATCTCCAACATGTTTTCTACACAATTTTAACCTTTCTTCTCAGAATAACAACTTTGCTAAGAGATATAACAAGTTTACCAAAACATGATTCTATAAATTCTATCTCAAAATAGTCTTCACCAAAACTTGCATAACATCTTCTATACTTAATATCTTTGGCACCTAAGGTTAGTTGCATATACTAGAAACTTAGTAGTATCTCCCTTTAACGCCGCTAGTGAAAATACTCAAAGATCTATCTATACCAACTTGATCTTTATTGTTCTTCTTCTGTGAGAAAGCACTAAAACCTACTATGTTCACATCAATGAAAAATAAATTCATGAATGTAACATATCATCATGATAATGATCTAATCATGTTTCTACAATAGTCCCCCATAGGATTGTTACAAACAAAAGTCCACCAAGATGACTGAGAGGGGGAGGTGGGGTGGGGGGTGGTGTGAATCAATTATCCAATAATTAAAACATTTATCTTCTTTAAAAAAACTTAACCATTCAACCAAAGTAAACAATGACCATACAAAGATGCACCTAGACAATGACACTAGATATGTTGACTAGGGAAACCCTTGATTAGAGGGAAAACCCCAGTGGTAATGATGCTCACAAGATTATGTACTAATATAAATATTCCTTGTTAGAGGATAGAGCTTGTTAGGAATCTATTACAACATTTAGTATAATGATTCCTTGTTAGGATGCTCTGAATCTCTATTAGGAGTTGTAGTATAATGTATGCAAGAAGAGCTCACTGCCCAAGTATGCAATTTTCAACTACAATAAGAGCTCACTACTCAATCAAATAATTTACAGTACCTTCTTCTTTTCTCTATCCAATCAACCAAACCAATCACTTCCAGATCTTGTAGACTAGGTCACAAACCTCAGATCCAAATACCAAACCTTATATCACTTAGCAAAACTTTGCCAATGAAGTTTCCTTCACTTCCCCATTGTTCTACTCAACTTTGCATCTTTTTTTGGTTTATGAACATTCACAATTCACATTGATCCATATCCACATACTACATGATAAAGGAAAATGTCCTTCCTTTATATTGAGTCCATGAAACAATTCTTGAGTTGGTTGTTAGTCCTTCTCAATTCATTATTATAGGACCACACTAAGAACATGTTACACTTAGTGATAACACAAATCTTCCACCTTACAACTTGAATAACTTTCTGTACACACAACATTATGATGAGTGAGCTTAGCCATGTCATACTTAACATGTCTTCTCCATGTCCTTAACCTCAATCATCAAGATATTATCTTTGCTAGGAGATATAACAACTTTACCAGAACATGCCTTTATAAAATCTATATCAAAATAGACATCATCAAAACTTACATAACTTCTTTTAGACTTATCATTTTTTCTTCTAGCATTAACTACATACATCAAATACTTCAAATTATCTCCCATAATCTTGGGTGGTTATCATGCTCAACTAGCCATCCATACCAGACTAATCTTTCTATTTTTCTTTTGTCTGATACCATAGAATACATCAAACATGCTATGTTGACATCAATGACAAACTCAGTCATGAATGTAACATATCATCATCAAACCAATCTCTCCAATCTTGCCAATCTTCCAAGAATCTCCCCCTTTGGCATTGATGGAAACCTAGATGAAAACCATCTAGTTCCAAGAATACCAACAAAAGATAAACATTCTTCAAATCCTCTTTATCAATCATACTCCCCCATTGATGTGCCTCAATGTTTGCTATACCAAACTATTATTTCAAATACATGCCACATTATCGCATAATATCAAACTTTTCTTTCTTATTATAATGTTTTCCATGCCACACTTCTCCCCTATTTTGCATAACATTTTTTATGCCAATCTCTCCCCAATTGACATCAATGTCAAAGGTTTCTATAACCAACATCTCTGTATTAGACTCTGCAACAATTGATACTTGTTCAGCTCGAGTGTCAAAAGAAACTATTCAAATCAACATCAACAAGAGTCCTATATGACTCTATCCATCACAGATACTTCTCCATATAGCAAGCATCAACATCCAATTGAGACAAAAAAATGGTGCTTTGTTACCCTAGATTGATGCACTCTTGCATCTTCTACTTTGATGTAGGAAGGGGCATAATCCCAAGCATACCTCACAAATATTCGAAAGTCTCTTTAGGAAGAGGCTTAATGAATATATTTACAATATGTTCTTTAGTGCTGACATATTTTTTCTGATTTCCTTTTCTACAACTTTTTCTCTCAACATATGATACTTAGTAAAAATGTGCTTTGTCTTTGAGTGCAACACTAGATTTTTAGTAAAAATGTGCTTTGTCTTCGAGTGCAACACTAGATTTTTTGACATATTTACCATGCTTGTTTTGTCACAATGTATAACTATTACAAGCTAGAGTTGCTTTTGCACCAAAATATGGACCTATCAATGCCTAATACAACAACTGGACTTATAGAACATAGGTGGCGATTAAGCCATGTCATGAATCCTGAAGGGGAACATTGGTGGTTAGTCTAAAAATCCCCCTCAACGTTACCCGAGGTGATTTTAACCTATGAACTTGTTACAAGGTAGAGTTGTCATTGCACCAAAAGATCAACCTATCAATGCCTGATACAACAATTAGACTTATAGAACACAGGAGACAGTTAAGCCATGTCATGAATCCCAAAGGGGAACATTGGCAGTTAGTCAAAAGATAACAAAAGGCCCACTAATCTCTATCCTTATTTCTTTCAGCATCTGCTTCATCTAGATTACTTGATTGCAATTATTTGTTGCTGCAACATATTCTACTTATTCTATACTTTGAGATGTACAATCTTACTTCTTGCTTAACCAAGAAATCAATCTTCCTCTAAGAAAGAAAGCTCCTCCAGTAGTGCTCTTTCTGTCATCCATACTACCTTCCCAATTTGCATCAATATCAGAACTTAGAGTAAAATCAATAGATCTATCATACCATAATCCAAATTCTAAAGTTCCTTTCAAATATCTAAATATCCTTTTCACTATTGCATAATATGCTTCTCTAGGATCAGCATGGAATCTCGCAACAATTCCAATTGCATTTGTTATATCTAGCCTTATGTGAGTCAGATATTGCAATCCTCTAATCATAGATCTATACTTCTACTAAATAGTAGGTATCTCATCCTAAGTAGATAACTTGTGTCCAGTTACCATAGGTGTTCCAATAGGTTTACATGTTTCCAAACTAAACCTTTTCAAAAAATCCTTCAAGTACTTAGTCTAAGAAATAAAGATTCCTTCTTTATTCTATACTATCTACAATCCTAGGAAATATTTCTTCTCTCCTATCATTATACTTATTTCAAATTATTTCTTCATTTCTTCTACAAACTTCTTACTTTCTTCATCATCTCCTCAAAATATAATGTCAACAACAAATATTACCAAGATCATTAAACAATCATCAATTTCTTTCAAATATAGATTACTATCTGCCATACATTTACTATTTCTGAGCTTTGTCAAATGCTTGTCTAGCCTTGGATACCATGTTTTGGGTGCTTTCTTCAAACCATACCATTTTTTTCTTCATCTTCATACTATGTCCTTTTCATCTATCAAAGGACATCCTTTAGGTTGCTCAATGTATGCCTCTTCTTCAAGTCCTCCATTCAAAAATGCTGACTTGACATCCATCTAATATACTTTGAATTTCTTTTGTGTTGCATAGGCTAAGAATAACCTTACAGCTTCTATTCTAGCCACTGGAGCATAAGTCTCGTCATAATCTATTCCTTCTTGCTGTGAGTAACCTTTACATACTAATCTTTCTTTTTTTCTTACAACTTTTCCTTTCTTATTTATCGTGTTCCTAACTTTCCCTTTAATTCCTATCACATTCTTATCTGCTAGTCTAGTGACCAATTCCCATGTCTCATTCTTTACTATTTGATCCATTTCCTCTTTCATTGTTTTCTTCCAATAGTCATATTTACATGTTTCATCTACATTCTTAGGGTCAACTTGAGATATCAAGCATAGTTCTTCATTAACTTTGCTTCTTGTCATCACAACTTTGTCTTTTCTTTCGATGATCTATTTGGATGGGTGATTCTTTATCATGTTCTTTCTTAAAGTAGGAGTTTCTATCTCAACTCTTGGCAATACTAAAGGTTTCAATCTTTGTTCCTACCTTTACTCTCCTTCATTCTACAAATCATTGTTAGTCTCAAGAAATACCTCATCAATCCTTGTCTTAGTAACAACATCATCATTTTAATTGTAATAAACCATTCTCTCTTGTACCTTGAATTTCTTATCAATTCTCACATTAGCACTTTCCATAATAGTCTTAGTTCTTTGATTATAACATCTATAAGCCTTTCTTTTCAACAGGTTTGTATTTTTACCTCTTTACAATCTTTGGAAAATCTCTAATGGAAAACATTTTACTAGTCGTCACAATACTATCAAAGTTTATATGATAGAATCTCTTATGCCATAACCAACTTTTGTCTACCTTTGCAACCAAACATGTCATTTCAGCAGGATTCAACTAAAATACATCACCTTTAGATCTGGTTCCCATTCCAATTACCTTTCCATCTTTATCTCTAATCATGCATGCCTTTTCTATGAGCTATAACTAATAACCTTTGTCTACAAAATGTCCAACACTTAAAAGATCAACAAAGTAGACATCCTTAGTATTAGTTCTACCATCAAGACTTATAATCAAATACCTTTTACTTGGCATGTTGCATTGTTTCCAACTCTACCTATTCCTAATCCTAAATTTTGAAATCAACAAAATTGTTCATATCACTAGTCATATGATGTGAACAACCACTTTCAATTATCCAATCATATTTCTTCTCAACCTATGATACCAAAGCTACCTTCTCTAGAATTTCCTCTCTAATTGCCACAAATCCAATTTCATCATCACTAACACTTAATGCTTGATCATCAGAATCATTATCTTCATTTGCCTACAAACAATCTCTATCTTTTCTAGGCTTATAATTTCCCTTATCCTTTTTCTCCCTTTTAAGAAACTTAGATGCATAGTGACCATATTCCTTACAAGTCTAATATTTAAAGATTTTCTTACCTCCTTTTTGTCTTCTTACTAGAAGGGCTATTGCTTCATCAATCTTTATTTCTTCTTTAGATCTACTATTGCTAGTAAAATTTCCTCTAGCACTTGTACTCCTTGATAGGTTATGTGGAATATTCAAGACACTATAAGCTATTTCTATTCTAGTTAATTCTCTAGACTATCTAAGTTCATTCTCAATTTCTTTAAGTCTTCCAAGCAATGTCTCCTTTGTGAAATATTTGGTACAAGATATCAACAAATGTTTCATCTAAATAGCTAGCTTGAATGGTGTTATTAAATTCATCAATATCTTCCATATAACCTCATCATCTTCCGTGTTTCCTCCTTGAGCTTTAATACCTATAGTAATTTTTGATATCTTGCCTATATATGTTCTTACAAATTCATCTTCCATCATCTTAGAATCTTGAAATGCACAAATCCAACTTTGTAGCCTCAACTTCTTAGAGTGTGCATCACCTTCAAAACTATTTTCCCAACCTTTCCATATCAAATGTAAAGTAGGAAGTGATTTTACTTGATTGTACTCAATTTTAGGAAGTGCAGTTAATAGTGCTTCTCTAGCTCTCATGTCACACTTGAAAATACCTCTTTCTACCTTGGTGCAAGTTTCCAAATTCTTTTCTTCAATGATATTCTTTTCTGATTTTGTCAAGATCCAATATCCTAAACCCGAACATAACAAATTTGTCTTCATCTTTTCCTTCTAGCTGTCATAGTTTTTTCCATCAAATTTTAGACTATCTTTCCTGAACATGTTTGGCATAGATGTCCCAAAGCTATTAAATTTTTTTTTCAAGGAACTGATGCTTTGATACCAATTGTAAGAAGCAATAGTCCACCAAGATAACTAAGAGGGCAGGGTGAATCACTTATCAAATAATTAAAACATTTATCTTCTTTAAAAAAACTTAACCATTTAGCCAAAGTAAACAACAATCATACAAAGATGCACATAGACAATTACACAAGATATGTTGACTAGGGAAACCCTTGATCAGAGGGAAAAGCCTAGTGGGAATGATGCCCACAAGATGATGTACTAACATAAATATTCCTTGTTAGAGGATAGACCCTGTTAGGAGTCTATTACAACATTTAGTACAATGAGTCCCTATTAGGAGACATTAAATTCCTATTAGGATATTCCAACCCTATTAGGAGTTGTAGTATAATGTATGCAAGAAGAGCCCACTGCCCAAACATGCAATTTTCAACTACAAAAAGAGCTAATTGCTCAAACAAGTAATTTACTGGTGGGTAAAAGCACAAACCTGTGTCACCCTTTTGTAAAGAAAAAGGCTAACAAAAGTATAACTATTCACCTTCAATGACATAAAATTGGTATTATAATTTTATATTTGAAAATGAAGTAAACTAATGAAATGTGTAGAAGTGGATGAATTTTAGGATTATAATTTTTAATAATTACTTGGAATAAGAATTGATATATGTTCCTAATTTTTATAGTTTATTTTTTAGCTGCTGAAAAATGCAAAAAATTAGGGGTTTAGTTCCTACCATAAAACTATATGGGAAGAAATTTATTTCCCTTTGATTTTTGACTATGTTATTGATAATATATATAGCTAGAACAATCAAAAATAAAAATCAGCTTTAGACCTATATTTCCCCTTTTATAATGATTCAAATTTCAGCTCACCTGAAATTGATAGTTTTTGTCTCCCACCACATTTTTCAAAAAAAATCTTTTCTAACCTAAAGAAAAATTATACATTTTAGAAGAGGACTCTCTCCTCTAGAATTTCATATAATTTTTAATTTTTTTGTATGGTTTAATATTTTTTTTTTCAAACTTTACATTTTTTCAAGTGTTAAAATACGTGTTTGTAGAATTTTTTAATTACAATATACTATATCTAATTAAAATACTATAAAATTTATATGAGAATTTTTTTGACTCTAACATTTATAGAATGGTGTTTATATGTTATTTAAAAACTATCTTTACAAAAGTAAGAGTTATTGAAACACAACTTTTTTGAAATAATTTTATTTTTTTAGTAATTGGATATAAACTAGTATAAAACATGTAATTAATAGACATTTCCAATTGGAAAAGTGTAAGACCATATATGAATTAGCTAGAATGAATATATCTAGATCATATGTTTGAGAAAAATTGATTTTTAGATAGAAATACTCAAATTCAATCATTCTGATATGTCAGCCTAAAAAGTGACACAACTTTATACTTTTACCCTAGCATCTTCTTTCCTCTTTAATTTCCTCTATCCTATCAATCAAACCAATCATTTCTAGACCTTGTAGACTAGGTCACGAACCTTGGATCCAAATACCAAATGTCAGATCACTCAGCAAAACCTTGCCAGTGAAGATTCCTTCACTTCCCCACTATTCTGCTCAACTTGGCATCTTTTGCTACTTTTTGAACATTCAAAATTTGCATTCATCCATATCCACAAGTTAAATGGAAAAGGAAAATGTCATTTCTTTATACCAAGTCCATAAAACAATTCCTAAGTTGGTTCTTAGTCCTTCTCAATTAATTATTAAAGGACCCCACTAAGAACACGTTAGACTTAGTGATAACACAAATCTTCACCTTGCGACTTGAATAGATTTATGTACACACAACATTATGACAAGAAAGCTTAGCCACCTCATACTTAACATGTCTTCTCCATGTCCTTGATCTTGATCCTCAAGATATTAACTCTTCTAGGAGATATAACAAGTTTACTAGAACATGCCTCTGTAAACTCTATCTCAAAAAAGACATCACCAAAACGTACATAACTTTTATTAGACTTATTTTTTCTGCTTTTGATGCTAGCTGCATATAGCAGATACTCCAAAGTATCTCCCATACCTTCAGATGTTTATCATGCTCAACTAGCTATCTGTAGCAACTTAATCTTCTTGTTGTTCTTCTGTCAAATACCATAGAATACATCAAACATGTTATGTTGACATTAATGACAAACTCAATCATGAATGTAACATATCATCATCAAACCAGTCTCTCCAATCTTTCCAATCTTCCAATAGGAATATCATCAGCATTCATGCTTCCAACAATCTACTCCTTTGGCATTGATAGCAACATAGATGAAAAATATCTAGCTCCCAAAATACCAATTGTTAAAGATTGTTATCCTTTCTTTTCAAATCCTCTTCATCAATCATATTGGCTTATGTGTTCACATACTTATCCCCATTGACATACCTCAGTGTGCTCTATATCAAACATTTTTCATGTTGTAATCTCTCCCCCATTGACATCAATGTCAAAAGTTCCAGTAGCCATCTATTATTGCATCCTGTCAATCTCTACAACAATTATCTCTAACCTGCTCAAGAGTCCAAAGACACTATTCAAAACAACATCTATAAAGAGTCCTATATGACTCTGTCTATCATAGATACTCCCCCATATAGGAAGCATCAACATTCAGTCTAGACAAACAATAGTGTTTTGCACCACTGAATTAATGCACTCTTGCATCATCTACTCTGATCTAGGTAGGGTCATAACCCCTAGCATACCTTACAAATACTCAAAAGGCTCTTTGGGAAGAGGCTTGGTGAAAATATCTACAATCTGTTCTTTGGTGCTTACATACTCCAATCTAATTTCCTTTTTTGCAACTTTCTTTCTCAACATGTGATATTTGATAAAAATATGCCTAGTCTTAGAATGCAACACTGGATTCTTAGAAATATTCACTATGATTTTATTTTCATAATGTATGACAATGGGTCCACGAAGTTCTATCCTTATATTCTTTAGCATCTGCTTCATCCAAACAACTTGATTACAAGTGTTTTCTACTACAACATTATTTGCCTCTATTGTACTCTATGAGATATAATCCTGCTTCTTGCTTAACCAAGAGACCAATCTTCATCCAAGAAAGAATGCTTCACCACTAGTCCTCTTTCTATCATCCATACTACCTACCCAATCAGCATAAGTATAAACAGATAAAGTGAAATCATTAGATATGTCATACAATAATCTAAACTCTAGTGTTCCCTTTAAATATCTAAATATCCTTTTAACTACTTCATAATGTTCTTCTCTGGGATCATCTTGAAATCTTGCAACAAATCCAATTGCATTTTTTATATCTAGCCTTGTGTGATTCAGATATTGTAATCTTTCAATCATAGATCTGTACTTCTTATGCTCAATAGTAGGTGTCTCATCCTTTGTAGATAACCTGTGTCCAATTATCATAAGTGTTCCAACTAGTTTACATGTTAAAGATAACAGATTTCCACAATCCATGATAATAAGATTTATGCTTCTGGGTAAGATTGTGTGAGAGTTTTTTTGCATCAACATTTCGTATCATAATCAATGATCCATCATCAAGATGAGAGTGCTAAGAATATGTCAAAATATGTTGTAGACACAGACTAAATAAACAGAGGAGGAGAGGGGTAGAGGTAAGTACACAAACCCAAGGAGAAGGATAAACTATAAAAATAGGAGAAAAACCAAGGGGCATGAAGAAAGAAAACAAGACTAGGGGAGACGAAACATGCAAGATAAAAGAGAACGAAACATGCCTCAAATACAAAAAACATATGAAAATTTAAAAATAGGTGGAAAATAAAATAAATAAATAAAAATGTGAATACATAACCAAATAAGTAAAATTACACGTGTATGCAAATGGATAAGAGAAAATATAAAAATAAGCATACAAGTATATGTACCTGCACATATACATACATGAACTAGACAACAATTAAAAATAAAAAGGATAAATAGCCCTCAATAGATAAAAAAAGGTTTAAAAGGAAGAAATAAAAATACAATAATTATATATTTGTATATATATGTATGTATACATAATTATATATATATAAATATATATAATTATATATATTTCTATATATATATATATATAAAGAGTAATATATATATATATATATATTAAAAATAATAAAAATGAAAAATGAAAGATAATTAAAATGTTTTATTTTATTACTTTTAGTAATATATATATATATATATACATATGTATACATATATGTATACATATATATACATATTTATGTATACATATATGTACATATATATGTACAGATATATGTATACATATATGTACATATATCTATATATAAATATATATATATACATATATGTATATATATATATATATACATATACATATATATATATATATATATATATATATATATATATATACATATATGTATATATATATATATATATATATATATATACATATATGTATATATATATATATACATATATATACATATATATATATGTGTGTGTGTGTGTGTGTGTGTGTGTGTACATATATATATATATATGTACATATATATATATATATATAGTACTAAAATAATAAACAAAAAATAAATAAAAAATAAAAAAATAAAAAAGAAAGAAACCACACCTACCAAACATAAACATAATACAAGACTGAAATAAAAAGAAGAATAGATGTACATAAAAAATATAAATAAATAAAAATAATGATTATTATGTATATACATATAATAAAATTAATAAAAACTAAAAATAATAATAATACTAACAAGAGAATAATTTTTTTAATAAAAAAAAGCTAAAATAAAATGAAAGATAAAGATAGTAATAAAAACTATAATAAGATAGAATAAAATGACATCAAATAAAGTAAAATGACAATAATAAAAACAATGATAAAAAAAACACAATAAATTTAAATTAAGATAACAAAATAAAATATAAACAAAAACAATATAATAAATAGATATCAAAGTGCACCCTCCCACACATCTATGCAATTATCTATATTGCTAGATCGATATGCATATATATATATATGAAATATTAATAAACTTAAAATGAAAGGACCATGCATGCATAAAAGAAAGGGGCAATGAAAAGGACCATGCATGCATAAAAGCAAGGGGCAAGGGGGTTTAGAGATAAAATTAAAAGACATGAAACAAGAGGACGAAAGGAAGAAAAAAAATGAACACCTAGACTAGAAAGGGAGAGGAGACGAAAACCACAGAGCCATAAACAGAACAAGAACCGAGACACAATGCTCAACGAGGAGCGGGTAGAAGAGGGTAAGGCTAGGGCAAAAGAGAGGGGCGAGCTAGGGGGGAGGGAGAGAAAGGAGGGAGGCACCAAGGGTGGAAGGGGGCAAGGACCAAAAGGAGGAACAAGAGGACCCCAAAAAGGTTGGGGGGGGGGTTAGAGAAGGACATCAGGGGGGGCTTACGGGACTCTTGATGGAGGATAATAAAGGATGCCAAGAGATACTGAGGGCCCACCCTTCATCTTGATTGAGATTGGAGGGGTGATTAAATATTTCAGTAGTGTCCTTCATCTTCCTCTTATGATAATTGTCCTCTTTTACAAGGATCTGAGTGTTTTCCAAACATATGTAAAGTTTGGTAGAAGATGAATGCTTAGCTAAGGTAGATTTGACCACCCTCTCATGCCTGATGTCAACACTATGTTCCCTGATTCTCATGGAAAAAGATCTACCCGTTTCACCAATGTGAGGCAAACCACACGAGCACGACACCTTGTAGACCCCTGAATCAGATAGGGTGTCTCTAGCATCCTTAAGAGAAGGCAGTTGATGCCTAATAGTGGAGAGCGGTTTGAAGGCACATCAAACCCCTTTTTTGAGGAGAATTTTGGAAATTTTGTACAAGATGCCTTCAATAAAAGGAAGGATAGAAGTGGGAGGAGACTCATGCTAGGAGGGGACAAGTCTTGGGATCGAGAGAAAGGTCCTAGCTAGTTGAAAAGCTTTGGCTATCTGCTTGTTAGAATACCCATTCATCTTGAAGAACCAAAGAAGGTGGGACAACTCAAGGTCAAGGTTGTCATCATCAAAAATGCATATGGCCTTGAGGGCAAGAGTTTTAAGCACCCCAATTTTTTGGTGCAGGTGATGGTGTGACGAAGAATTGAGATATAAGTCAGTGTGGGTGGCTTTACGGAACACCCGACGACCCAAGGAGCCATCAAATTTTTTGAGGACCAAGACATCAAGAAAAGGGAGGTGATTGTTCACCTCTAGCTCCATAGTGAAAGATATGCAAGGTGACACATTATTGAGGTGAGTGTGAAACTCCTTCAATTTGTCAAGCCCATATGCCCAATAGACATTAGTGTCATCCACATAATGCTTCCACCACTTGGGCTTGAGAGGGAAAGAGTGAAGGGCTATTTCCTCAAAATGTTCCATGTAAAGATTTGCAATGACTAGGGAAAGACGAGAGCCCATAGCTACCCCATCCACCTATTCATAAATCACACCCTAGAAGGAGAAGAAGGTGGATCTAAGACATAACTCCACTAATGTGGAAACCTCCTCATTGACCTTGCATTTGACAACTTCAATGGTATTTGGAATGGGGACCTTGGTGAAGAGCAAAACCACATCGAAGCTGACTAACAAGTCACCACATTCCAACTTCACATCTTTGATGAAGTCCAAAAAATGGTTAGAGTCTTTGATGAAAGAGTCACTTTTTCCCACCATGGAAAAAACCAATTTGGCAAGAAAAGAAGCCAAAGCATAAGTAGGTGAACCAATGGTGTCAACGATGGGTCTAAGAGGGACGTCAATTTTGTGGACCTTAGGTTCACCATAAATGTGGGGGTTACTTCTTTGGATGGAATCAAATGTCTTTTGATGGAGTCATCAAAAGAGGAGCCAACAATGGCTGCTTTGACAATTTTAAGGATCTTAGGATAGGGGTTGCAAGCCACAACTTTATAGCTACTGGTGTCTGAAAGGAGGACATGCATCTTAGAGATGTAGTCGAGCTTGTCCATAATGACAATGGCGTTGCCTTTGTCAGCTTTAGAAATTATAAGGTCATTTTTCTTGAGAAGAAGTTTGAAAGCAAGAAACTTGGCTTTCGAGATGTTCCTCAAAGGGTGCTTGGCTCATCTCAGGGAAACTGCACAATCTTGTCTCACCATCTCATGAGCTTCCAATGAAAGAACACGAATGGCATTCTCAATTTCAGTGAGGAAGTCAGCATGCATAATGATACGAGGAGCAGGAGAAAAATTAAGACGTCTTTTGAGAAAATTTCAAAAGAGAGCAGGTCTATGATAGCACGAGAAAGGTTGACAACTAATTTAGATTTGCAGTCATTAATGATGAGGTGATTAGATGGGGGAACAAGGTGGATAATGGGAGGGGAAGAAAGATGGACATGAGGAGACAGTGGAGCGAGGGAAGAGGGAGGAGGCAAGCAGCAAGGAGAAAGAGAATGAAGGAAGGAGGTTGCTCCAAGACCATTAGAGTATGTGGGCAGGCGAGAAGAGGGGGTCCCATGAAAGGAAGAATGCCTAAGTCGGGGGGAAAGAGAAGCAAACATGCCATCCCTACACCTAGCCCTATGGATAGATGAGGGAGGGGCTCGAGGTTGAAAAAGAATACAAGAAAGAGCAGAGCAATTAATGTGACGTGAAATAGAAGGAACAATGCCATTGGTTGAAGATGTACCTATCAGAGAGCCATTGGAGATGAGACAATCTATTGGAGAGGTGACCAGAGACTTGTTGGTTGGAGACTGAGGCACGTTGTGGCTATTGGGGTTGGAGTATTGCATGAGAGAGCCTCCTTCATTGAACTCGAGCACTGCGACAACATTCTTCCTAAGCTATAACACTAGAGGGAGGGGGCTACGCCAAGGGGAAGAAGACTTGGCCATGTGAGGACTCCTCGTTGAGAGATGAAAGGGAGAGCTCACGGTTGGGGAAGAGGCTAAGAGAATGGATGAGGGTCAGTAGGAGTTAGATGCTGTGAGGAGTTTACATGTTTCCAAACCAAACCTTTTCAATAGAACTTTCAAATACTTAGTCTGAGAAATAAAGATTCCTTCTTTATCCTATACAATCTGTAATCCTAGGAAGTATTTTATTTCCCCTATCATGTTCATTTCAAATTCATTCTTCATTTCTTTTGCAAACATGTCACTTTCATTATCATCTCCTTCAAATATGATATCATCAACAAATATTACCAAAATCATTAATCCATCATCTATTTCTTTCCAGCATAGATTACTATCTGTCATACCTTTTCTAAATCTAAGTTTTGTCAAAATCTTGTCCAACCTTGCATACTAGGTTCTAGGTACTTTTTTTAAGCCATACAATGCTTTCTTCAATCTGCATACCATATCCTTGTCATTTGTTAAAGGAAAACCTTCATGTTGTTCCATATATACTTCTTCTTCAAGTTCTCCATTTAGAAATGTTGACTTGACATCCATCTAATACACTTAGAATTTCTTATGTGTTGCATAGGCTAAGAATAACCTTACTACTTCAATTCTTGCCATAGGAGGATAGGTTTCTTCATAGTTTATTCCCTCTTGTTGTGACTAACCTTTACATGCCAATCTTTCTTTCCTCCTTACAACTTTACCTTTCTCATTTATCTTGTTCCTGAATACCCATTTTGTTCCTATCATGTTCTTGTTTTCTGGTCTAGGGACCAATTACCATGCCTTATTTTTCACTATCTGATCTAAGTCTTCTTTTATAGCTTGCTTCCAATAGTCATATTTTCATGCCTCGTCTACATTCTTTGGTTCCACTTGAGATATCAGAAATATTTCTTCATTGATTATACTTCTTGTCATCACACCTTTATCTCTATTGTTGATGATTTGCTAGGGTGGATGATTCTTTGTCATATTCTTACCAGAAGTAAGAGTTGTTATCTCAACTCTTGGCTCTGTTCTAGGTTTCAAACTTTGTTCTTGCCTTTTCTCACCTTCATTCTACTAATCATTGCTAGTCTCAAAAAGAACTTCAACATTGTGTCTATCAATTTTATAATTATCCTCTTCTTCATCATCTTCAATAATAGTTGACAAAGACATGTCTTCCACTATTTTCTTTTCCCTAATCAATTCAGGCTCATTATATTTAACATCATGGTGATTCAATAGTCTTTCCATACTAGCTATAAATTCTTCATGTTCATCAGAAAGTGAACTCTTTCTAGTTTTACTTACTCTCTTAGGGCTGTAGACACCTAAATCTGATTACATCAATAGGTAATCATATTTAGTTTTCTCCTAGGACATTATTAATTAAATATTTACTATTTAATTAATTAATTGTCATCCCCAAGTTAATTAATTAATTTAATTAACTATAGTCCAATTGATAAAATCAAATGATCACCCAAAATCAATTTATCAATTAAATCCCAATTCGGAGCTATTAAATTGAATAAATCATCAAATGTATTCAATTTAATTCCATACTCCTATTTTATTGAATAAATCATTTAATAAAATTTCTAAAATCCTAAAACCCTATCCTAACCCCTAATCCAATCCATTCACCCATACTAACCTCACTTAGCCTCCTAACTAACCCATCCCATCAAAGCTAAATCACTTACCCCCTAACTCTCCTTCTAAGCTAATCCTAAACCCCTTCTAATGATGTGCACAACCATAAACATGGGTTAAGACTTGCTAACCCAAACCAAAGTCAACAAATATCTTCTCCCCTCACCCCCCGACATTTATGAATCTTACACCTCTCCCATCCTCTCTTACATCTCTTACATGAATCTTACATACTCAACCACCCTCATCAAGCCTTTGACAAACCCATATCCTATCCCCTCACATGAATCCTCCTTGTGACACTTGTCACCTCCCCATTGGTGCTAAACAAGCACAATCCTTGTGCTCCCTTTTGAGTGCATCTTGACCCTCCCTCAACATCTCATCATGTTTGCATCTTGACCATCCATCTCTCTACCCCATGGCCTATAAATTGAACCTCCTCCCTTCACAAAATAAATCCACCTTCCATGCAAAGTTATAATGCTATTTTGAGAGCTCATAAACTACCAAAATACCATTAGAATGTTGGAATCACTCCATGAATCTATTGTTGAAACCTTCCTTCATTCACTCCACCCATCCATCTAAAGCTTGAGCATATCTTGTAAGCATACACATTTTAAATTAGGGACAAATCCATTGCATCATGATGTTATACCATTAGGAGCCTACTATTCTTGGTTTGCTTCCTTTTGTGGTGATAACAATCAGTCCTATCTTAAGTGTTAACTACTTTAGTTGTGTTAATGCTTTCTTTATTAGTTAGTATTCAATTTGCACTACTAAAACTAGGTGATACATTTTGGCATGCCCAGTGGGACCCCACAATTGGGTATCTAATCAATTTTTGATTTTTTTATGTGAACTAACCAAAGTAACCTTGTTTGCTTGTATGTTTTTGTGATAAGTTTGTTGATTTTGTTGTAGGTATCTAGGTCACCCTTTGGAAATCACGCTCCCAAAAATCTAATCATTTTGGATTTTTGAACACTTAAAAACACCTAATTTTTTGATCCTGCAACCCCAAGAACACGATCCCACGACCATGGGAATGTGGCTACTTGCCAGCAGGAATGCAAACTTGCTACTATGAGTTTTTAGTTCATCCCCAACACCATCTACCACGTGTCCCAAAATTGCACTACATTCTCGCTAATATTTCCTTCTATGGGAATGCTAGAAAAATCTATGGGATTGCTAACATTTGCCTATGGGAATGTGACCTTCAACTAGTCAAAATTTTAATCTCATTCCTATCATTGACCTCTCAAACCCATCGAAGAATTCCCCTATGGGAATGCTAATAAGTATGTCTATGGGATAGCTTGCTCATGAGATTGCACTGTGCTATTTGAACTCGTGGCCTAAAATTTTCATAGTTTTCACCAGTTTTGTCCTGCATTCTTGCAAAGCTTTCCCACATTCTCACGCTTGCAGGTTTAACCACTTCCTAAACCTGTGGGTTCGCACTATTAGCTTATTTGCTCACAATTTTGACAGTTTTTCATGTAGGTTTTTATTCTGACTTGTTTTCTAACCATATATATATATATATATATATATATATATATATATATTTGAATTTTGTAGTTCCATAGGATATGGACTATTTTGAGTTATTTATGCATATCAAAAATAACAAAAAAAGTTAAAAATATTTTTTCCATAGTTAAGCTTTGATTTTGGAGATTTTTGGGTGACTAATCAAATTGATTTTTTGTTGCATTGTAGGTTGGAGCATCTTACAAACCTAATCATATTTTTTATAGGTTTTTCTTAGAATGAACTTGCATGTTTAAACACATCTCTCATTGAATGAATGTCATTTAAATCAATCTTGAATGCCATGGACAAAAATCAACTTTTTATTGGAATGCATGCTTAAAAGAAAAAACACAATCTTGAATTCCAAAGATTAAATCATCATTGATATGGCTCACACTTCAAATTTGGGCATAAAACACTTTAACTAAATCTTGAATGCCTAAACATCAATGAACATTGCAAATTAATGCTCTAAAAATTAAAACATTCTTATCTTTTTCAAAGCTTTTATGCTCCAATTTATTTATGTTGGTGAACTCTCGATTTACATTATGCCGATGATGCTGTCAAGTTGGAATGAACATTACCTGCCATAATCATAAGTGTCTTCAATCATAGATTACAAAATCAAAGTCATCAATTAGAAATGAATGAGTTTCTTTTACACCCAAGATCACTTATGTGGTCTTTTTTTACACTTTTTAAGATGCCTACTTGGAGATTTCATCACCCCTTGGGTCGACCTCAACTCTAGCATTCTGGAAAAGTATAAATATCAGGAGGTGAATCGAAAGACACCTCTCTTGGAAGCATAATCTTGTCACTCTTAGCTAAGCCCCAAAGAACTTTATACTTTTGGGAAGTAAAGGTGGAGATTTGGGTTACCATTTCCTCCTGAGTAAGTGGAATTATTTTCTTTCATCTACAGATTTGGGCCTCATGTACCTTGTGTATATCGAGGACACCCTAGCTAATCTTGTATATCCTAGCAAATATCTTATAGGGTTGTTGGTGTGTTTGATGTGCTTGAATCTTCAAAATCCTCCCCATGTTTCAAAAACAATTAAGACCATTTTCTAAAGAGATCACTTATACACCATTCACAATGGTTGTTAGCAAGTCCATTTGCAACAACCCAACCATTGGTCAATCATTCAACCCAAATGAAAGGCATACTTAGCATACTCACTACCTCATCCAAGATTCATCCAAGCTTCCAAGCCTTCCTCTAGTACCATCATTCCTAAGGTCTTCCATAGAGTCTTCCTCTTCTCTCCATGTCTTAAATAGTAACGTCCCATCCCTACCCAACTCATCATCCAAATCCAAATCTGAGTTTCCCAACTTATCCCAATCTGCATTTCCATATTCATCCTTCATCCCCAAAACATAATGTCATGATCCTATTATGATGAGTTTTATCATCCCACCTTTTCTCCTGCCCCATCCTATTCCAATGATGATGATGATCTTGTCGACTATGATGGGTATATTGAAAGCCTTAGTGATATTCCTCCAAACATCCTCCAAACATCCTCCAAAATCCAAACATTCCTCCCAACTACTCCATCCTTCCTCCATGCATACCCACTAGTACTATGTACCATACCTTTGATAAGGGAAATCCATTACTATATTCATCTTTACCACCTTCCTATATTGTGCCTACATATTCATCTTATACATTATTCATATCTCCATCTTCCTCTACCTTCATCTCCTAGTCTCCACAATTCTAGAACAATTCTAGTAGCTACATCCCTAGTCCAAATCCACCATCCCAATCTCTTCCAAACCCCTTTCGAAATCCTCCAACCGATCCTATTTATACAACACATCACCCCAATCCCCTTACTCCTCCCAGTCCAACACACTCATCCCCAAGGAATTTTACAAGGAAGCCCAAAGCAACTCCATTTCCCACACCCATCACTCCTCTTACCTCGTCCTGTCACTACCATCCCTATCTCATCCACCCCATGTATCAAACCCCTTTTGTCCCTTACTTCCCATCCATCAAATCCCTCCAAATCCAATCTACATCTCATCCTCCTAGCATTACCTAAATCCCATGTAGTAAACCTAATGAGTCCCTCCCCCATCAACTCATCCCCATTGAAGAAACTCCCTCCCATCCATCTACCTCACTACAAGAAACCACCCCTGCGTCTCTTATCACATCATCCACTCCAATAAAATCCTATCAAGATATTTTCCAAAAGAATGTTGAACCATCCCATGACATAAAAGAATATCCCACCATCCCACTTAGCCCCCTACATGATCCAATTTCACTATTCACTCCATCTAAAGAGCAGTTAATATCCCCTCCATATCCCAATCCTACCATCTTACCTACACCATCTCAAGATCCCTTTCTATCAACCCATCCCTATCAAGATCATATCCTTCCATGTCCTTTGCTTCATGATCATACATCTCTCATAATCCATGATGGTAGATCCATAAAAGAAGAACTAACTATCATATCCAAAGTGTTGACTCCTTCAACTAATGATGGACTCACATCTTATGGTCCAAATAATGAACATCATATTGAAGAATTAAATAAAAGTATATCTCTCAATGTTGGTATCCCTCCTACCCCTTCAAGGTTGCAAGTCCTTCCATCTTCAGCCCAAAGTTTCCATCCATCTTGTTCTCCATTTATTTTGGGCCCTTATGCTATTACTTTTTTTCAACTGTCTATTTTGGGTCCATATATCCCTTATCTAAATCCCACACCCTTTCCATCCATTTTGGGTCCGTATATACCTAATATGAATCATTTATCTCCTCCATCTATCTTGGGACCTACTCCTTCCTCGTTTCCATCTATTTTAGGCCCATACCCTTCATTGCCTCCATCCATTTTGGGAAATTACATCCATCCATATCTTGTATTCCAATCCATCATTCCATCCCCTCAAATCCACAAGCTAGATCATCAAAGGCACTCATCCTTGAATCCCTTCCAACTTTTAACCTATATCACCCCATCCATAATCCCTCCACATCCCCCATGCTCTTCTTTTCATACCATGGCTAATGAAAGCATATTGGATGCCAAAATCAAAAAGCATAAATCCAAAAATCCACAAAAATCCAAGTCTCAACATGTCCCTTCTAAAAAACATGTAAAAGAAGAGAAACATTTAATCCCAATCAAAGAAAAAGTCAAAAGGCCACAAAGGCCCAAGCTGCAAAATTCAATAATCATGTGGATACCCAAGATGCTAATAAAAGAAATGCATCTCAAACAAAAATCTCAATTGGCATCCATTCATGCTACTCAAAAAGCCCAATCCATTCATCCTTTATCCAAATCTTCATATAAACATCCTTCATCCCCCCAATCCACTATTAGTCCATATACTTCTTATCCTAGATTTCCAATCCTCCATCTCCCAACTTTACTTTTAGTCCTTATATTTCTCTTCCTCCGTTTTCTCCTTAACCTCATTCAATACCATCTTTCCCACTACTTCATCACCTTTCAAGGTGTGTGCCAATGATGATCTTTTCATTTTCCTCATCCACTTACACACAAGCCTCATCTCTTTTCCATCCCTTACCTGCCAACTCTCACCGATCATTCTTCTTGTATAATCCAATACGTTTCAGCTCCCTCCCTTCTTGCCAACATCTACAGTAAAAATGCATCAAAAATAGTCAAAAAAATAAAAAATCAAGTAAAGACAAATAATCGTCCAATGGTGAAAATTTGACAATTCAAGCACCTTGGACAAGTTCCATGATGAAAACTTGGCAAACAAGCATCATGCATAACCCCTCCATTCAAAATTCTCTATACACTTGGGGGCACATTCCAAATAGCTTCTGGGGCAAGACCACTAAACTACATTGTACAATCAATCTCTCAACTATTCCTTGTAGAATAATTATTTGTATTGTACTTTATCCTATTTCCTCAATCCTATCAACTAGACCAATCACTATTAGACCTTGTAGACTTGGTCGCAAACCTCAGATCCAAATATCAAACCTCAGATCTCAAAATAGAACCTCAGTAATGAAGTTTTCTCCAAATTTTCTCTACTCTACCTATCTTCACATATCAACTTGATTACTCAGTGTTAATATATTTTCTCCTCTTTTTTGCTCTTCGTAATTCATCCAATCATTCATATCTAACAAAGGAAAATTGTGTTCCTTTATATCAAGTCCATAAAATAATTCCCTTGATTCAACTATTACACCTTATCAATTA
Organism: Cupressus sempervirens; assembly: GCA_028749045.1. NCBI lineage: Eukaryota > Viridiplantae > Streptophyta > Pinopsida > Cupressales > Cupressaceae > Cupressus > Cupressus sempervirens. The sequence goes on along the minus strand of CM053785.1, from coordinate 955,750,334 downwards.
ATTATTATAGGACCTCATTAAGAACATGTTTTACTTAGTGATATGATCAATTTATCGCCTTGTAACTTGAATACCTTTTTATACATGTTATAATATGATGATAAAGCTTAGGTATGTCATACCCAACATGTCTTCTACATACTTTTAACCTTGCTTCTCAGAATAATAAATTTGCTAAGAGATATAACAAGTTTCCTAGAACATGCTTCTATAAAATCTATCTCAAAATAGTCTTCAGCAAAACTTGCATAAATTCTTCTAGACTTAATATATTTTGTACTCAAGGTTAGCATCATATACTAGACACTTAGTAATATCTCCCTTAAACCTCACTAGTGAAAATACTCAATGATTTGTCTGTACCAACTTGATATTTACTATTGTTCTTCCATTAGATATCACAAAAAACTACTATGTTAACATCAATGACAAACATAGTCATAAATGTAACATATCATCATGATAATGATCTAATCATGTTTCTACAATACTCCCTCATAGGAATATCATTAGCATTCATGCTTCCAACAATCTATTCATGTGTAACACAAGAGATAGAGAAGCTCTAGTATCATCTCTTCCAGAGAATGAGTACCGTTAGGAAATGTCATTTCAAACATCTCATGAAATTTAGAAAGCATTAGAATCTACCTTTGAAGGTGATACACATGCAAAGAGAATTATATTGTAGAATTAGATATGTGCATTTCAAGATGCTAAGATTATGGAAGATGAATATGTAAGAAGCTATATTGGTAGAATATCATAAATTATTGTAAGAATTCAGTCTTATGGTGGAACCAAGGAAGAAGATGAGGTAGTATAGGAGATCTTGAAAATTTTTATGCCACCATTCAAGCAAGTAGCTCAGATGATTTAGTTATTGATACCTTGGAAAATTAGAAGCTACAAAAATAGATCTAAGATCATTTGGAGATCTAGCAAGAGTCAAAATAGCTTTAAGTGCCCTAAACATTCAACCTAATCTATCAAGGAGTGCAAGCACACATGGAGATTTTTTCTGGTAGCAATAGATTTTGTGAAGTTAAGAAGATTGAGGAAGGTATTTCACTTCTTGTGAGAACAGAAAAACATGGTAAGAAAATCTTTAAATGTTGGACTTGTGATGAATTTTTTCATTATGCATCTAAATGTCCTAAACTAGGGAAAAAGTATAAGGTAAATTTCAAGCCTAGAAGAGATTGAAATTGTTTGTATGCAAATGAAGACAAAGAATCATATAAGAGAGGTAAAAGTTAAAGTGATGATGAATTGGGATTTGTGCCTTTTTAGGAAGATGATCTTGATGGCGAAAATAGAGACAAAAGAACTCTAGTTTACCAAGTGAAAAAGAAATCTAATTCGATAATTAATAGTGGTTGTTCACATCATATGACTGGTGATATGAATAATTTTTTTAAGTTTGGGAATAATGATGGAGGTATTGTTAGAGTTCGTAATAATGCAACCTTTCATATAATAGGAATTGGATTCATTACTCTTGATGGTAAAACTAACACTAATCATGTTTATTTTGTTGATGGATTGAAGCATAATTTGTATATTGCTGGATAGTTAGTGGACAAGGGTTATCAATTTCTATTCGCTAAGAAGACCTGCATTATCAAAGATAGAGATGATAAGCTAATTGAAATAGGTACCAGATCAAGAGGTAATGTATTTTAGTTGAATCCTACTAAAATGACATGTTTGGTAGATAAAGTGGAAAACAGTTGGTTGTGGCATGGAAGATTCTATCACATAAATTTTGATAATATTGTGAAGGTTAGAAGCACATTTATAGTCATAGACTTGCCTAAGATTAAAAAAATCCTACTAATGTTGTTTGCAAATAATGTATTTTGGCTAAAAAGAAGAAAGTATCATTTCCTAGCAAGAAGTTCATTGCCATAGAGAAGTTGGAGATCGTTCACACTGATTTGAGTGGTCCTTCAAGAATAAGAGGATTCTATGGTGAAAGGTATTTTTATGATTTTTGTTGATGATTTCACTAGAACAATGTGGGTAGCATTTCATAAGGAGAAATCTGCAGCTTTTGAAAAGTTTAAGATATTTAAGAATAGAGTTGAGAATGAATCTAGTGTTAAGATAAAGTGTTTGAATCTAGTTTTAGCATATTACATGTGAAGAGAATGGAATCAAAAGGAAGCTATCCTCACCTAGAACACCTAAGAAAAATGGGATTACTGAAATAAGAAAAAAATTAGTAGTAGAGGCAACAAGAGTGATGTTGTTTGAGACTGATGTCTCTAAGACATTTTAGAAAGAAGCAATCAATACAATAGTGTACACTCTGAACAAAGTATAGAGAAAAATAAGTATGAAAAAGACACCTTATGAACTATGGTTTGGTCATTCACCATTAGTTAAGCAATTCAAAATATTTTACAGAAAGTGTTACATTAAGAGAGACAACAACATTTGTAAGTTTGATCCAAGAAGTGATGAAGGTATGTTTCTTGAATATTCATTGAAAAGAAAGGCATACATATTTTTAACTATAGAACTAAGAAAATAGTTGAATGCAAAAATGTAAGGATTGATGAAAATTTTGAAACTGAGGAAAAGATGGTACACTATAATTAAGGTGAAGAAGAAGATAATTTTGAAATTTTTAGACAAAATGAAAAAGTTTTTTTTTAGACTAACAACAATCTGTAGAATGATGTGATAAGTATTGAGAAAAGAGGAGAATAAAGATCTAAACCTAGTGATCAGATAAGAGTTGTGATGTCAAATCCTACCCCTAATATTAATCTAACAAAGAATCACCCTCCAAAGGAGATAATTGGAAGTGAAGACAAAGGCGTGATGACAAGAAACAAAGATAATGAAGATATATGTTTGATTTCTCAAGTTGAACCTAAGAGTGTAGATGAAGCATGTAAAGATGATCACTGGATTTAAGCAATGATGGAAGAATTAGATTAGGTTGTGAAAAATGAAACATGGGAGTTAGTTCCTAGACCTAAAGATTAGAATGTGATAGGAACCAAATGGGTATTTAGAAACAAGATGAATGAGCAAGGCCAAGTTGTGAGGAAAAAGGGTAGACTTGTTTGCAAGGGATATTCATAGAAAGAAGGCATAGACAATGAGGAGACATATGCACCTATAACTAGAATAGAAGCAGTGATAATCTTCATGGCTTATGCAACAAATAAGAAGTTCAATGTTTATCAGATGGATGTTAAATCAACCTCCCTAAATGAAGAACATGAAGAAGAGGTATATATTGAGGAACTTGAAGGTTTTCATTTGAAAAAAGACAAAGACATGGTATGCAAACTAAAGAAATATATATATGGTCTGAAGCAAGCACCTAGAACCTGGTATGCAAGGTTGGACAATTATTTGGCAAAAGCTTGGATTTACTAAATGTATGACAGATAGTAACTTGTATTTGAAATAAATTGAGAATGGTTTTCTATTGATAGTAATATTTTTCGATGACATCATATTTCAAGGTAACAATGAAGCAAGTGATAGGTTTGCTAAAGAAATGAAGAATGAGAATAGTGATGACACTTTAATTTCACAAGATAAGTACATGAAAGACTGGGTGAAAAGATTTGGATTATAAAGTTGTAAACTTGTTAGTACACCTATGATAATTGTCACAAGTTATCTAGCAAAGATGAGAAACCTACATATGAGAATAAGTATAGGTCCATGATTAGAGGTTTACAATATTTGACTCACATTAGACTAGATATAGAAAATGTTATTGGCATTGTAGCTATATTTCAATCTAATCATAAGGAGTATCATTATGCAGCCATAAGGAGGATACTTATATATTTGAAAGGAACAACTAACTATTGAATTTGGTATGATAGATCAAGTGATTTCATTCTATGTGTATATATTGATGCGAATTGGGTAGGCAGTATGGATGACAGAAAGAACACCAGTAGTGGAGCATTTTTTTCTTGGAGAAAGATTGGTTTCTTCGCTAAGAAAGAAGCAAGATTGTATTTCATAGAGTACAGCTAAGACAAAGTATGTTGCATCAGCAAATAACTATAACCAAGTGATGTGGATGAAGCAAATGCTAAAGGATATCATAATTAAGTTTGTAGAATTTGTTATCATTTACTTGTTGACAATTGCATAATGTAGATATATAATTGTTTTCATTTATGGTAACACATGATGTACATGCTTTTAGGAAACCTTAGAAATAAAGATACTTAGCTTTTGGTACTGAGAAAAATATCTAACTATGAATTGGGTTTACAATAGTGTATTGCTTTGTACGTAACTTGTTACTGATGTCATATTATGACTAGTGAAGTTAGATGAAGATAGTGTACATGTTGATGATGAAGTATGTAACTTTGGATGTCAGTATAGACTATATGAAAAAGAGATATTCACATTCTATCAATTAAATAGAATAGTGGAATTAAGGGAAGGAAGGAAACGAATTATTTTGTTTACGAAATAATTATTTAACCATTTAAGGCTGAAATCCTAGATGTTTACTCTAAGTTGGAAAGGTATATTATGGTCTTAGCTAACCCAATAATAATTTTTTTAAAGGCATGGTATTTATGCAAAGGACATCTTGTGATAAGAGGTGTCAAATTGTGTAAGTGTGCATTTTTTATTGTGATGCAAAATTTTGTGAAAGCAATATATGTGAATTTTTCTAAAGCTATTTTGTGATCTAAGATCGAGCTGAAGATCAGAGATTAATGAAGAAAGAAGTTACTGCACTTATATACCAAAAGACTAATTACTTGTTTGGGCAATGAGCTCTTCTTGTAATTGGAAGTGCATGTTTGGGTAGTTGGCTCATCTTGCATTTACTATACTACAACTCCTAACAAGTTTGGAATCTCCTAAAAGGGATTTGCTCATTGTCTCCTAATAGGATCCATCCTCTAACAAGGAACATATATATCTGTATACTATCTAATGGGTATCATCCCCATGAGGGTTTTCCCTTGGCAAGGGCTTCCCTAGTTAACAAAATATGGTGTTATGAGTTATCTTTGTGTATGGTTATTGTTACTATTCAACATTACTTGTTTACTTTTGTATGTATGGCTCAAAGTAATTAATAATATCTAGTTGGTGAATAAAGTTATTAAATTATTGATTCACCCCCCCATAGTAATTCTTATTTCTAACATTACCATGATAACACAAATACTATGAGTATGTCTAAGAATCTTGCATTGAATTTGAAGATTAAGCATATATCTATTAAGTATCATGTGTTGAGGGAGAAAGCCACAGAAAAAGACATGAGATTAGAGTATGTGTGTACTAAAGATTAGATTGCAAATATCTTTACAAATCCTTTGCTTAAAGATAAATTTAGGTACATGAGAGGTATGCTTGGAGTTATGCCTCTGCCTACTTTTGAGTAGATGATGAAGTAAAGCCATCAACCTAGTGGTACAGAGCACTATTTGTTGATGTTTGGTAGCTTTTGTCAGATAAACCTATGACAATATATAATTATATATGAGATATAATTACATATAAGTCTATCAAATGAGAAAAACTAATGTAATAAGAGTGATATATATATATATACCTCATTATATTCATTATTATATTAATTATCAAATTAAGTAATAGAGATGTCCCATGATGGGACATGTCTCTTCTTAGCCCTTGCTCATTATAAATAAAAGGTCGCTGCCATTTGGAAAACACATACCAAAGATCATGGCAGTACTTAGTACATCTGTAGCGATGTTGAAAACTGAACATGGCATCAGAGCCTGGTTTCAAATGTACTAGAAGAAATAAAGACTATTAATTTTGTAAGGATATATAGATTAAAAATTCCAACCAATGCATCATCCTTGTATGGAAACTGAAATTTGAAGAACCCTACTTGATAAAATTGTTTTTAATATCACATATTATTAATGTGAGGTACCTAAGAGAAATATCAAAACATGAGTGATGAATAGAAGTGAAGATATTTACAAAGTGGGTGAATATTCTTATTTCAAAATGGTAGCATCCAACACAATGTTTTGGTTGTATCGTGGTTATTCATTTTATATTTTTGACTAAAAGATGAGGGTTCTTGCACATTTATTTTATGAACTATGTGATGGGCTAAAGAAGGAAATAAAAACAATTAAACCCTTACTTTCTTATTCATGCATTATCATTAATGTTGCCCCATATTTGGAGAGCCTAGCAAGCCTAAAACTAGGGAAGACATCTTTCAATTAATGGTCTAAGGAAATTCATAGCCCATGTGAGCATCATGATAGTAAGACAAACACTTAACTTTCATTGGCAATGATATCCAAGAAATATGATCAAAATAAGAAGAACATAGGGCGACAATATTGACTCAATACTTGAACAAGCTATATCAGCACGTAAGGATTAAATGAGCCATGGGAAAGGATGTACATACATTTGTATGGATTTATGATGAAGATTTTATCAACATTTATTCAGTGAAGAATAAGCAAGGCTCTCCCTAGTTACCCACCCCACATGGAAAAGACTTTTGCATTAGGCACAAATCATACAACAGATTTCAATAACCTATTATCAGGAAAAAAAAGTCATAACTAAGGAGTGATTAAGAGTTGGTGTACTTGATAAGGAAGGTCACATCTTACAAGCTTCCTAATAAAGGTAATTATAAACAAAAAGCATTATGGGCCCTTGATAAGATATGCATGTTTGATATGTTAGTATCTACATTTTAGGATGTTGTAAGTATATTGGTAACAAAATATGTTAATATATTATCTTTTTAAATAATTAACATACAACTTATAAGTGTTATTGATAAGATGATATTAATAACTACATTGAATATTCAAATAGAATTTCTCATTTTCTTATAATTAAAATACAATAATAGTATTGTTGTGAATAATTATTAAAAGTGTTTTTTACTATAAGAGTTATGTTCCTTGATCTTTTCCTCCAAGAAGGTTATTGTAGGAAAATGAAGGATTGATATTATATTTAGAGAGAGTCTGAAATATTGTCTAAAGCAAGAATCTTTGAAGATTGATGTTTAGAGGGAGCCTAGCATTTCATTAGAGACAACCTTGGAAGAGAGAGAGTAGATAGAGCATATGATTCAAACTTAAATGATCTAGAGGGACTAAACCATGTTGAGATGGATTCTCCAATGATCATTGAGTTGTACCAATCAAGAGGACTTTGATTCATGAATATACCTTGTGACTGTGTGATTTTAATGGGCCTACCCCCTATGTGAGGAGGTGATGACTTCCAAATGATGTCACTTGTATTTGTAGAAGTTATTGTAAGGTGAAAATCTTACAATAACTTATATTATGACATCAAAAAAATGAGTATATGGTAAATTTCTTGCATCTCAACATTTTGGGAGGCCATTACTCAAAGACTACTTGGTGAATATCATTGATATTCTAGAAGGCCAATACTCTTGATATCAAATGTGATATCAAACCTTATTTTGAGTACTTGGTGAATATCATTGATATTCTAGGAGGGCAATACTCTTGATATCAAATGTGATATCAAACATTTTTGAGTAATTGGTGAATATCAAATGTTGATATTATGGGAGGCCAATACTCTTGATATCAAATGTGATATCAAACCTTATTAAGTATTTGGTGAATATCGTTAATATTCTAGGAGGCCAATACTTATGATATCATATTTGATATCAAACCTTTTTAGTACTTGGTGGATATGGAATGATGATATTCTCATAGACAAAGACTCGTGATATCAAAATATTGAATATCTTCTTATCAAAGATATTATTATATTAAGGCAATTTATGGTCATGTGCTTATCCTCCCTATCTAAGAGGGAGTGTTGATGTTTGGTAGCTTCTATTAGATAAACCTATGACTATATAAATATATATGACATATAATTACATATAAGTCTATCAAATGAGAAAAACTAATGTAATAAGAGTGACATATATATATATATATATATATATATATATATATATATATATATATATAATATTAATTATCAAATTAACCAATAGACATGTCCCATGATGAGACATATCTCTTCTTAGCCCTTGCTCATTATAAATAATAGGTCGCTACCATTTGGAAAACACATACCAAAGATCATGGCAGTGCTTAGTACATTTGTAGCAATCCCGAAAACTCAAAACTATTTTTAGAATAGACTAAATGTTGATGCTTCCTGTATCAAGGAGTATCTATGATCAAATGAGTCATTCGAGACTCTTGGTATTTGGTCTTGAACAATGTCTTTAGACACTTGTGTTAGTTGAAGACTTGGAGTAGTGGATTACCAATTAGTAATTTTGAGGCCTTTGACATTCATGTCAATGGGGGAGAATATGCATGAAAAACACCTTCTAAGTAATGGGGGAGAAGAACTGCTAAGCAATGGGGGAGAGATATCTCTTTATAGAGATTTAGAAAGATTCATGTGAGGAAGTAAAAGATATGCACCTGATGTGTTGAGAAGTATTCAGCGTGTAAACAACTAATGCTAATCCTAGAATTCAAAGGACTTCTGACTTGGATAATGAAGAGGATCTGTGAAGATGAGAGTAGCAGCAAAAGACTATTGTTTTGATATTCTTGGAACTTAGATGTTTTTCATCTATGTTTCCATCAATGCTAAAAAAGGAGATTGTTAGCGTGAATGTTGATGATACTACTTTGGGGGAGTATCCTAAGCATTGTAAAGTATTGATATGTTGCATTCATGACAATATTTGTCATTGATGTCAACATAAAAATAATTATGTTAAGACTGAAAAAATAACAATCAGTAATCTTAGTAATCCTAGTACTTTGGGGGAGTATCCTAAGCATTGGAAAGTATTGACATGTTTCATTCAAGACTATGTTTTTCATTGATGTCAACATAGTATGGTTTCTGTAAAGACTAGATTAGTAGAAGATAGAGATCTTAGTCATACAGACAATGGTTTGATTTTTTGGTGATGCACGACCATGAACATGTTCAACAAAGTGTCCTAATGATGTGGTTTAGTGCATAGAATCTAAGTATAAAAGTACAAAAGTTGTACTTGATTTATAGAGAGTAGTTTAGAGATAGAGCATTTGGAAAGAAATTTGTAATTTTTGTTCGCTATCTTACATTTGAGATGCAATGAGAAGATGAGTAGTTAGGAAGTGACTTAGGACAGTTAGTTGGTGACATCAAAAAGTATGTTAGCCCTAGTATCACACATGTGAAATTTTGTATATACTATGAGCTGACAATGCTATTGTAATTTTAATTAGTTAGTTATCTTATCATAACTAACTGAGAAAGCCTCAAGGAAAACTCATGGAATTATTTTGAACATATGGTATAAAGGAAAAATATTTTCATTGATTGTAAAGTTTCATGATCATTGTATGAAGTAAAAAGTGCAGAAAGGAGTGGAGTGTTTACTAAATGTGAGTAAGAGATCCAAGGGATTATTGGATGTGAGTTTTGTGATCTCCTTACAAGATTAGAAGGAGAAAAGGTTTGGTTGAGAGGACAAAGGAAGAGGAAGGAAGTACATTTAGTTATATAATTTTGTAAGGAATAATACAGAGATCACTTGGACTATGGGTTCATTGGAATTATCCTTGAAGTTTCTTGGGCAGTGGGTCTAGGTGTCTTCTACAAATCCTAATAGGGTTGGAATCTCCTAATAGGGATTCAAAGTCTCCTAATAGGGACACATATGCATTGAATGTATTCATAGACTCCTAATAGGGTCCATCCTCTAACAATGAATATTTATATTAGTACATCATCTTGTGGGTACCATCTCCAACAGGGTTTTCCCTCTAATCAAGGGTTTCCCTAGTTAAGATATCTAGTGTTATTGTGTATGAGTATCTTGTTGTGGTTTCTTATTATATTTCTCATATGGTTAAAGTTCAGTAAGGTTGATAATTGTGATATTAGTTGGATAATTGATCCACCCCCCTCCCCCCCCCCCCACTCCTCTCAATTATATTGGTGGACTATATATTCTAATAGTAGCATCCCCACTGTGATTTTCCTTCTGATCAAGGTTTTCCCTAGTTAAAATATCTAGTGTAATTAAGTATGTGTATCTTCTTATGATTTTTTTTATATTTATCATATGTTTAAAGTTTAATAAGGTTGATAAAAGTTTTATTGATTAGATAACTAATTCCTCGCCACCCCCTCCCCCCTCCCTTCTTCCTCTAAGTTATTTTCATGGAATTTACTTTCTCACAATGTTGAGACAAAGTTTCTGCATAGTGATTACTATTGGCATTAAGTCGAGTTTGTTATTAGTGACAACACTTATTCAGATTCTATATGGTTACCGAGCCCTTTGATCAGTCTCTAGTGTTTTCCATGAAATTTAGTGGTCACCAAGCTTCATAGTTCCTACCAATCATTATGGTGGTTACCAAGTGAATTCAGGTAGTGTAATATCCAATAGTTCTTACCAAGCAGTTCAGTGGTTACCAAGCTTCATAGTGTCTACTGAGTCATCGGTTCTTGTGAAGTGAAGTTAGAGTTAACTAAGTGATGAGATGATTAGTGTTTACTAAGTGCAGGCATGGAAAATGTGGAATTCAATTTCTACTGAGTGGCACTATATCTACCAAGTCACCAGTGTATATCAAGTTTGAAACTAAGTTGAAGTGATTAGTATGGACTAAGCCTCTACTTCTACCAAGTGCATGATGATGTTGAGTAATGAAAGTGGACACTGTGTAATAGAAATTCACCAAGTCAATTTTCAGAACCTAAGTATATATATTTGGGCTGTCTTTGTAATATTGGAATTAACTTGTGTATTGGCTGACCTTGCAATTATGTGAAATGGATGGGTATATATGTAATGTATTGTATCATATACAAGAGTGTAGCATAATAATATGAGATAATATGAATGAAATGCAAGCATGCAAATGTGAATCAATAGTAGAACAAAGTGTATTGCAAGGCCATATCAGAAGCAGGAGAGTTACATCTATCACATAAAGCTGATCAATACTTCAAGGACCTCAATCAGCACTTTTTTTGTAAGTAAGAGATCTACTCTTTCATCCTAATAGGTAAAAAAGCTTCAAATCCTTTAATAGGGTAGACTTAACATTCTTTTCTTTAAATCTCTTTACTGAGTGCATACTTCATTGTTTATTTGTAAAACCTCTAACAAGGTGGACCTAGCAGTTCTAATTGCTGCTAACAAGGTAGATCATCAGAAGTGATCATTGTAAGCCTTAATAGGCCAACTTTATGCTGGAATATTGAAGTTTTGTGGGTATCATTCCCACTCCAGTTTTACTTTCTATTTGGAAGGTTTCTAGGTCACCAAATATTGTGTTCAAAGTGTTATATGCTTTCAGTTTCTCATGCATGCAGTAGATTAGATCTATTAATGATAATTGGATTATGTATTAAGTGATGAAATTCTTAAAAGTTTTAAGGTTACTGATTCACCCCTCCCCTCTCAATAACTTAGCTAGTCCTGAATATTTGCAATAGTTGGTATCAGAGCTTTGTGGTTCTCAAGACAAAGTTTGACAACTTGAGCAAAGATCAAAGAAAATGGAGATATTTAGACTTGACAAAGCTATTGACAATGAAAAGCTAGATTTGGAAATGGCCATAGCTCAACTCGAGAAAGCAAAAGAGCATCTTTCCCAATCTCTAAAATAGGAAAGGAACTTACAAATCAGATGAATGACCACTAGTACGTTGAAGAGAAGATTTAATATCTTTTTCCCTCAAGTAGTTCAAATGAAGCAAATGATGCAATCAAAGAACTCATAGAAAAGAATGGCTCCTTACAAGAAGAAGTAAGAAAATTGAAAAGAGAACAAGAAATTCAGCCAATAGGATTGTGTGAAATTTTAGAATAGAGAAATAAGGCAAAAGAAGACTTGGAGGTAAGGAAGAATGAAATTCAAAATCAATCCCTTCTGCAAGAAAATCTCATTAATTAGCTCTTCAATGCAAATGAAGAAATCATGAGTCTAAGATCTAAAAATGAAAGAATAAGAAATGATCTGAACTTTGAAAGACAAATCAATGAAAGGTTGAAAATTGATCTAGATTCTGAAAAGAAACTCAATGAAAGAATAATGAAATCCCAAGTAGACATATATCAATTGAATCAGCAAAATCAGTAGAATTTTTATAGGAAAAAGGGTAAGGCATGACTTGGATACAAAGAAGAAGGTGAATTGTCCAAACAAGGTACTCAAAGGAATCAAAGACCTACTTGCAATTACTATGGTAAGATAGGCCATACATCAAATAAATGTTGGAGTAATGGAAATTCAAAATTCAATGGAAAATGTTACAATTGTAGTCAGCCTGGTCATCAAGATAATGAATGCAAAGAGAAACCAAAGTTTGAGGGCAAGTGTCACAAATACAAGAAACAAGGTCACAAGGCATCTGAATGCAGATCTAAGTTATTCAATCTAGCTGAACAATTTATGAAGGCAATATTCAGTTGGAACTACAACACTTGGTGCAGATGTCATTAATGTGGAGAATATTGACACATTGGCATAAAATGTGTTCAACATCATGTGAGAAGAAAGGACACCACCATAAGATGTTACACATGTACTAAACTTGGTCATATAGCTAAGAATTGCATGAATATAGGTAGAGTTGAAGATGAAAAGAAAGAAAAAGTAGATAGCATTAGGAAGCAGATGAGATAGTAGTAGATTCCCAAATTTATCGAGCAAGCTAGTTCAAGCGATGATAGTCATGTCACTCAAGAAGTGGGTGACTCCACAATTTCCAATTAAGTTCTTAAGGAAGAACTGGAACTATGTTTTCAAGATCACATCTTAAATAGTTCCAATTAAAAGGAAGTAAAAATTTATACTAGTATTCAAGATATAGAAGAATCATTAGGAATAGTTATCACCAAATTAACTTCTCTACCGAGCAAGGTTAGGGTCATGGACTCTACTGAGAAAAGTTGAGAGTAACATGGTTATGTTTGGTTGCTGAGTTACAAGATTTCACCAAGCAATCTATACATATAGTGGATGACAGGCTATCACACACTATGTCATTAAGGCTCTCGTCATACCGAACATTAATGGGAAGTTTTCTCAAAAAGGTAGGAAATCAACTTCATTCTCATCATGAATTTAGTACATTGCGAACACAGTGAATTGTAGAGCATCCCGACAACCTTGAACATAATTTGTAGCAAAATTTTTTTGAAGAGATTTCTTAGCTTACTGAGTTATCATGGCATCCAGTAGTAGCAAGGCAAAGAAGGGATTTGAAATGTTGGTGTAAGGTGTTGAATGGAAAGTCCCTAACTTCAAACTGGTGCTAGCAGTCACTAAATCCCTTGACTCGAATGGAGCTTAGTCACAGATACCAACTAAGGTACTTCTCATAAATGACATTAAAACTCATTTTAAATGTGTAGTCAGGAAATAGGAACCTTTGAAATGGATAATGCCCTAAGTGAACTCTGTGTGGATGGAATTCTCAAACCTAAGCATAAACATTTGGAAGAAAAAGGTTAAACTCATATTCCTCACTTGCCTCAAAAATTTTAAATTAAATGGATTAGGTATATCTTAAGTCGAGTTCATAATGGTCAATAATGGTTAGAGAAACTAGTTTTGATTACCAAGAAAATGATACATCACATTATTGGTCTCCAAATGCTCACCAAAGCTAAAATCACTAAAACCCTAGGTCAGGATGAGTTACAAAAGAAAACTCTAGTTGAGTGGGATGATAAAGGAATGAAAATTTACAGTGTATCTGATACAAAACTTAAATTTTCCATCCATTTGATAGCACACAAGATTTATAGCTCAAGTTCACTCAATAGTGTGTCATGTGAAGTAGTTGACCTAACTAATAAGGTTGTAAAGAAGAATTTGTCATATGACCTAGCAATTTTTTTGTTGAAGCAGCTGAACAAAAATATGGAAATCATTAGAACATCAAAGAATAACCCATGAAAATTTGCTTCATTGTTGACATATTTGTTTTTTTGTGTTCAAAAGTTTTTCCCATCTAAAGGCACAGTTGTATGGAGAAAAGACATACCAGTTTTATATTAGATCAATGAGTATTTCACAAAAATGGGTGAAAATTTTGATAGTATCATGGATAATTATTTTGAAACCTTCAAAAAAAAGATGAATAATAGATTCAAGATACCAAAGAAGTTCATTGAAGATTATAAGGATGATTTTTTCTTTATGGTTGATAGTGACAGAGTATACATCTAGGCAGTAAGGCCCATAGTTGTGTGGGTAAAACCTCTTCCATATGAGGTTAACATTGATGAGGCAAAGGAAATCATTGAAGCCTTGGTAAATGAGCCTGTAGATCCAAAGGAATCACTCTTTGGAACCTATGATGAGGCTAAAGCAAGAATTGAACTTGAGATTATGCTTCCATAGGAAGTGAACAAAGGAAAGAGGAGGATATCAAAGTTGAAAAGGAGAAGATGTGGAAGAATCTAAAAATGAAGAGAAATCTAAAAAGGAAGAAGAACTAGCAAGGAAGAAAGGAAAGGGAACCATCACCAAGCCACCAAAGCCATCCACTACAGCATTCACAAGGAGATCCAGGAAGAAAGCGACAAAATATGATAGTGATTTTGTCTTCAACTAACCTCCTCTCACATTTCAAGAAAGGCTAAAGTCGTTAAGAGAAGGAGCTCGAATAAACAATTTTAAGTCACTCAAATACGAGACCAAGACTCCAACAGAGTAGAAAGAAGTTGAAGATCTGATCATGGACAAGTTAGGTAGATGGAAATTCTCTCCTGATTAGTTTGCATCACAAGTCCCTACAACTTTGTTGGATAAGGTCAAGGTTAGATGGGTGAACACGAAACAGACTGTCAAAGGCATTTTTGCTCAAACATTAAAATAGTTGGTGCCCAATTTGACAGATGTAGATTCAAATAAAGCATTAAAAGACAATGAGAACAAAATGACTTTAAAGTTCAACACTTGTCTAGTTTTAATGAAAGATATTAAGTATGTTGTGAAGAATGCTACAAAATTATGGAAAAATGTATTCCATCTTCACAAACCTAGTGAAAATCCTATTAAAATCAAACATGAAGATAATGATGATAGTGACAAGGATGAAGGAAATGATGGAGACAATACTCCATTTGTCAAAATTAATGCTGAAGAATATTAGGAATTGATGAAGGATGATGAAGAAGAAAAAGAGGAAGAAGCTGAAGAGGAAGCTAGGAAAGAAGAAGAAGAGAATGAACCAATCAAGATAGCTGTGGCTATCATAGCCTCCCTTCCTCACTCTCTAGCAAAAATTGCAACATCATCAAGTGTGGAGATAGCTTTAGCAGCTTTGATTGTGAAAACCATTGATATATCAAATGCCCAATCACTCCCTGCTACCTCTTAGCTTAGCACATCATAGATAGAAGTTTCTACCACTTCATCTACTAAGCTGTAGAATCCTTCACTTATCGAGCCAGTCTCAGCAACGGATACAGAGTGTTCCACAATTTTAAGTTCTTTAGGAGTAAGTACAATTTTGGATTCTTCAAGTTTGACTACTTCAGTTGTAAATACTTTTTCTTGTACTTCACTTTTAAATACTTCAATTTTGGGAAGTTTGGAAAATACATCAGTTTTGGATTCTATAAGTATTCCAATAAGTATCTCTCTAGTAGGCACTATACAAGTTTTCACTACTAGCCCTACTATTTCAACTATTGGTTCTATTCCAAAATCTCAAGCATTAATTTCAAAAGTTGAACCAAAGACTCAATCAAGACTTTTGATTAGTGGAAAGGAAATATATATAGATCTAGATGAGGATATTGAAATTCCCAAATTGGATTTTGACAATGCCACTGTAGACCAAATTAGATTAGTTAATCATCTCCTCCAAAAGAAAGCCAAGCAGAAGAAATTAAGACAAGAAAGAGATAGAGAATATAGGATTATTGAGGATGCAAAGAATATTTTGACTGAAGCTATAGGTGTTGAAGTTGATTCTTCTCAACACATTTTGTTGCAATTAGAAGAGGCAATCAAAAAATTCAATGAAGATTCCAGTGGCTAAGATAAGTTAATGGAGAAAGCTGAAAAGAAGTTTGATAACAAGTTGCCTGAGCATATTGCTTAGTAAATAGCTATCTAGCAGGTAGAACTTTCTTCAATTTTGTCAAATCTTGAAACTTCTTACACAAATGTGACATCTCTTTTTGTAAAGTTATGAGATGCTATTGAGCATACTAAGGAAATAAAGAGAAAATTAAATAAAATTGATGAAGATCTGATGGCTAGTACAAATTAGTTGCAACTTGACCCCAGTTCAAGCTCTACACATCATATGAAGATTAGATTCTTATTAGATATGTAGGTAGAATTATTGAGAGAGGAAGCAAGGATCCGGTCTACACTCATAGACATTCAGAATATGATCCTTCCCATCATGGATACAATGTAGACGCACATTACTTATTCCAAAACATTAATCCATGACAATAATTTCTTAATTGTAGATCACATGACTGAGCTCTTTACAAAAGTACAAGTTGCTCTTCAAACCTACAAAGTTTTGCAAGATAACTGGGATAAGACCTTAACTCTTATTCTCAAGGTACATTATGAATTTCTCTCACATTTTGGCATCTTTATATAAGTAGATTTTGTATAAATCCTTAGCATTATTATCAAAAAGGGGGAGAGAGACATGTATATAATCAAGGAGGAGAGATATCTATAAATATCATGAGAAAAAGATTCCATACTAGTAGATACACTTAGTATGACATGATATGTATATTGTATGGGGGAGATATATGCATATATGCCAAAAAAATGTATATATAACAGAGTTACAAAGATAAATTTTGAAAATTATCAAAAAATCAGCATGCCATACCAAGCTAAGTATCACACTATGTTGTACATAAGTTTTCACTGATAAATGTTTATGTCACTAATGCCAAAGGGGGAGATTGTTGGCATTAAGTCGGGTTTGTTATTAGTGACAACAGTTATTCAAATTTTGTATAGTTACCAACCTCTTTGATCAGCCTCCAGTGATTGCCACGTAATTCAGTGGTTACCAAGCTTCACAGTTCCTATCAAGCATTCTAGTGGTTACCAAGTGAATTCTGGCAGTGCGAAGTCCAATAGTTCTTACAGAGCAATTCAATGGTTACCAAGCTTCATAGTATCTACCGAGTCATCAGTTCTTGTGAAGTGAAGTTAGTGTTAACTAAGTGATGAGATGATTAGTTTTACCCATTGTAAGCATGGTAAACATGGAATTTAGTTTCTACTAAGTGACACTATATCTACCAAGCCACCAGTGTATACTGAGTTTGAAACTATGTTGAAGTGATTAGTATGCACTGAGCCTCTACTTCTATTGAGTGCATGATGATGCTGAGTAATTATAGTGGATACTATGTATCAAAAATTTACCAAGTCAGTTTTTCAGAACCCGAGTATCTACATTTGGGCCAACTTTGTAATATTGGTGTTAACTTGTGTATTGGCCGACCTTGCAATTATGTGAAATGGATGGCTATATATGTAATGTATTGTATCATATCCAAGATTGTAGCATGATAATACGAGATAATGTGAATGAAATGTAAGCATGTGAATGTGAATCAACAGCAGAACAAAGTGTATTGCAAGGGCATGTTAGGAGTAGCAGAGTTACATCTATCACATAAAGGTGATCAGTACTTCAAGGATCTCAATCAGCAATTTAGTTATAAGTAAGAGATCTATTGTTTCATCCTAACAGGGGAATCAACTTCAAATCCTTTAACAGGGTAGACTTAATAGTCTTTTCTTTAAATCTCTTTACTAAGTACATACTTCATTGTATGTTTGTAAAACCTCTAACAAGGTGAACCTAGTAGTCCTAATTTCTCTTAATAGGGAAGATCATCAGAAGTTATCATTGTAAGCCTTAATAGGCCAACTTTATGCTAAAGTATTGATGTTTTGTGGGTATCATCCCCACCCTAGTTTTACTTTGTATTTGGAAGGTTTCTGGGTCACCAAACATTGTGTTCAAAGTGTTATATGCTTTTAGTTTCTCATGCATGTAGTAGATTAGATC
Organism: Cupressus sempervirens; assembly: GCA_028749045.1. NCBI lineage: Eukaryota > Viridiplantae > Streptophyta > Pinopsida > Cupressales > Cupressaceae > Cupressus > Cupressus sempervirens. Next base: position 955,732,250 of record CM053785.1, on the reverse strand, counting down.
TATTAATGATAATTGGATTATGTATTAAGTGCTGAAATTGGTAAAAATTTTGAGGTTACTGATTCACCCCTCCCCTCTCAGTAACCTAGCTAGTCTTGAATATTTCCAACTTTTTGGATTGTATCTCTTGATGGAGATAAAATTTACTAATATGGTCTCGAAAAGAGGTACAAGACATGGTGAAGATGTGGTGGTCAAACATGCACATCTAGATTAACATCAAGTGATGAATTACAAATATTGGGAGCCAATAGTTATTTGTAATTATTTAAAGTATACTAATATAATGTTAAATGTAAATATAATATCTTAAGTTTGTCCTATATTATTATTATATATTGGGAAACCCTTAAGGTAAACTCAATAATTAATTTTAGGATATGCTATAAAGGAAAGGTTTTTTCCTTGTGGTAGAGTGTGGTTTTTGTGTAATGTGAGTATGCAAAATTGTATGTGAGCTCTATTGAATTCGATAAATAATATCTTTTGATTAGAGAAGTATTTGGTGCAGTAGAGGCATGGTGAGTTGACAAAGAGACTATATTTGGCAAAGAAGTTTATGTGGATAGTTGCATACTAGTATTATTCTTATAAGGATAGTACTAAGGCTAGTTGGAGAGTGAGTTCAGTGGTCTTTCACTAAAGTTGTTTGGATAGTGTCTTCTTCTACCTTCCACAATTCATAATAGGGTTGGAATCTCCTAACATGGATTTAAAATATCCTCATAGGGGATGATAGAAACTAAATATATTTCATTGATTGTCCATCCTCTTATAAGGAACATAGATATTAGTACATCATTTTTTTTTCTATCATCCCAGCAATGGTTTTCCCTATGATGAAGGGTTACCCTAGTTAACCTATATGGTGTTAATGTGTATGGTGATCTTTCTAGGGTTGTTACTTCTATTGTTTACATGTTTTGGAATTAATAAGGATATTGAGAGTTGTTTTAATTTCATAACTAATTCATCCCCCCCCTACCCCCCCTGCTTCCCCCCCTCTCAATTATCTTGGTGAAATTTACCTTCTAACAAGAGGTTTCATATTGTAGTTGATGGTTGGGGCTTCTCCTCCCCCTTTTTTGGTGTTATTTGTACCCTTTTTTGAGTTATTGGGCTTGGTTGCAGGCTCACTTATGACATTGTTTATTGCAAGCCATTTCTTTAATGTTGTAGATCTCTTCTCCCATGCCTTTTATTGGGTTGTGGCTCTTTCTTGTGTGTCTTTTGTAAGTAAGCATTCTTCTGGTCAGATTTGGTGGTGGGTATTTCTCCTTTCTCTCTTAGGCTTTTCTCTCTTGCCAGTAGTGGTTAGTTGGATTTTTTTTCTCTTGCTACCCATTTTTAGGTCAGGTTTTATGTTCATCTCTCAATGGAGGTTGTCATCCTACTTGCTCTTTTTTATGTTTCCTTCTTCTTATAGATCTAGAATACCTATTGTAGTCAAGGCATGGCTTTTTGAGGTGGCTTGTAGTTGGTGGAAATATCTTGTTTTGGTAGTTGGTCCTCTTCTTCTTCTAGTGGGTTGTAGGGAGGATGTACTAAGAATCCCTCCTTCTAGGTTGATCTATTTTCACTCTATTCACTAGCTCACTTTGTTTGTGTTGGTTTTGGTGTGTTGGGGTTCTAGCTTTCTTAATGGTGGCAGTTTGGGTGTTTAGTCTTCTCAAAAATAGTGTTGGTGTAGTATTCATTTCTCTATCTTCTCCCAATACTTCTTCCTTTCATGATTAGTGCTAAGTGGATCTAGTTCTTCTTTGTTAGCATGTTTTAGACATCATTTTTCCTTCTTCTCCTTGGATTTGGTGATGTTATCATAGTTCCATCTTCTGTTGTGCTCCCTTTCTAAGATGGGATTTTTGGAACTTTGTGATGGTTCTTTTATGTTTATTTTCTAGCCATCATGACTCTATGGTTTCTTCCCTTGTTGGGTGCTACTCGTATTGTTTCTCTATCTTGTACATTTCTTCAACCCTCTCATAGCTGGCTTGGTTGGTTCTATGGCTATCTATTTTCTTCTTTGAGGTTGATGGTCCCTTTTTCTTCCCATGCTATTTTTTTGTGGTTTGCATTTCTTCTTTCTGCTTCCAATTCTCCTACTTCAAGTTGCTGTGTGGTTTTTAGCTTCTGGGCTCTTTAGTTTTTTGGGTCCCTTTGGTTGTGGCTCCATTCAAAAGCCTTTGAATTTTACTTCTCTTGAATTTCTTGCCACATGTTGATTTTACTTGATGTCACATTATCTAATCAAAACTTTAAATTAAAATTTTTGTACATCAAATCTTTTATTTTATAACAAATTCTTTTAATTTATTGTTCATGTTTAGATTGTTTAATATTTAATTACACCCTCTCCTTATTTAATATATTTCATGATTATTTTAAATAAATATAAGAACAATGTAAAAAATGATTAAAATATTTTAAAAGAAATAAGTTGTTCAAAGATTTCTAATATTGCATACAACTTACTCTTATTTTGTGACAATTAGAAGTTTTATAACTATTAAAATAATTAGAAAAATAAAAACTCAAATTCAATGTAAAGAAGAAAACGTGTAGAGATTCTTTAATACCAAGAAATAGGTAAAAAGGTTAAAATCAAACTTTTGCTGCACCCCAAAACATGAGCATAGAATTGTGCATTTAGAAGACCAGAATTGTAATAAACCAGCAGCTACTCTAAGATATTTTTTAAAGTGTTAATTAATCAATGCTAAATTACTAATCATTTCATTGGTCCTATTTGAGTCTATAAGACCATAATTTATTTAGACTTATTTCACCTAACGAATCTTTAATGGTTAATATGATTAAATAAGCCTAATCGATACACCTCTACAATTATTTTTAACGGATATCTCTGTAGTAATCCATATACCATTACTCTTTTATAACACCAAGTTCTTTAGTTAATGGTCACAGTTTTCTGTTGTTCATTTTCTGCAATCCCTATAACTGCTATATACGTGTTTATACTTTGAGATCATGCTCTACCCTCTACATTACTTGTAGCCATTAGTGTGTCCAAGTACAGAAAGTGAAGGAGAGATATATTCAAAAGATGAGCCAGTCGATGGTATAACGATTGAAGGGTCTCCAATGTAATAGATGGTAGAACTTTCGTGTTGTGTTTTCCTTCGTGCGTAGTGATACTATTCCCATATCATGGCCATCTCTTTGGACTGTTTTCTTAAAATTACAATTGCTATTTGGAGAATTTATAATAATTGTAGCACATAACTAATGAAGGTGTTACCGATATGGGAGCAGCTCTTAGTCGACAAAACTATGTAGAGGTGAGTGAGAAGCATAGACCGGATTAGGGTTACTATTGGCAACCTTCTTCCCATACTTTCCCCAATTATACCCATCATCTAAAATGTCTACGTTGGATCGGGTCTTAAACGCATATCTAGAAGCCCCGTGAGAAATCTTCTCACGTTTCTCCTCTTCCATGTTTCTGTCATGCAAGACAACATGCATGCAATGAAACGGACGATCAAAGGAATAGTGAGATCTTTAAATGATTGCCCAAGAATACTATGCTTGTATGTTAGTTTGAAGGTGTTGTCAGGTCAATTTTTATTTCTCCAAACTTAATTTCTTACATAGTGTGTGATATTTAAAGATACACTATTTTTTAAATAGCCTTTTTAAGATTGAATAAAACAAAGCCAAATCCTTTGGAATATTTAGTGCCTTGGTTTCCCTAAGATTGAGGAGCAACGAGTGGGAAAGAAGGGAAATAAAAACTCGTTGAACGAGACTACATACGAAATAAAATATACTAAATTGGGTCAAGAAAGGAATGGACGATGGTGCGCTGTTTGATTTCGTAGAATCAACAAATGTCTAATTTTTAAAAAATAAATTCTTTCCAATAATTTTTTTCTAACTACCGCGAAATTTCGTTGGAAATAGTGAACGTAAAGCAGCCGCCCCGCATTTAGCAACCCGGGGTAGACCTAACGTGCTCCTTTTGATTTCCTTCAAAGCGTCAGACATGACGTTATTACAAGATGCGTAAATTGCGCGACAATTTCCTTAAACCGATTAAAGGTCTTAAACCCTAATCGCTATGATTGGCCACAAAATCATGTCGTTGTGAGATAAAAGTTGTAAACCCTAATCTCCTGAATGGCCCCACAATCATGTCTGTGTGGTCATTGGTTTGGCGCGAAGGAATCGATGGTTAACGATAGCCCACATCTAATGGCCTACTCGGTGTTTCTTTGCTCCATGTCATCCTATTGTGACTTGCACAACATGCTCAGGTCATCATGAAGGGTTAACGATAGAAAATATATAATGTCCCACTGGACCTTTCATATTTCCATTTTAGCCTATCATGACTTGCATAATAGCCTCTAGTTATTTTTTAACTATGAGAGTTAATGATAGTTCATATACCATGTTTCATTGGATGACTATAGTTTGACTTGATGTAGAAATTATCTTCTATTTGTCAATTGACTCTAGTTTATTATTTTAATTTCTATTTATGATAAAAATATTATTTTAGTCCATGAATGACTTAACATTCTTTGATATTTTGAACATAATTATTTTTATATGTAGATGGTTAATGTTTTGATTTTTGTTGATGTCTTTTAGTTTATGTTTCTATTTATCATAAAATAATAATTTTGGTGAATTAATGAGTTGGCTATCTTAGGCCATTTTTACATCATTGTGTTTATATTATGAGTGCAACTACTTTGCTTATAGTTTATGGTCGTCAATCTTGTTTGTTCATATTTGTATAAAAATGTTTTGAATATTTCTAAATTATATTGATGTTCTTCTAATTTTGTGTTCAATGTTATACTTTAATTTTAATTTTATGATTACCTAATATCACTAGTAATGTAATGCTTAGATTATTTACATGTAGCATTAATGTTGTTAGCCACCAATGCCTAACTTCATTAATATATTTTTAGTTTTTTCATACTATATTTGTCTACAAGTTTGATGATTCTACATACATAATCACACACATTAAAATAGGGTGACCAAACATTAATAAAATATTAAGACAATATGTTTATGAGAATCCTAAGCAAACTCATAGGTTAATTTTTCCCACTTTACCTAATATCACTAGTAATGTAATGCTTAAATTATTTACATGTAGCATTAATGTTGTTAGCCACCAATGCCTAACTTCATTAATATATTTTTTAGTTTTTCATACTATATTTGTCTACAAGTTTGATGATTCTACATACATAATCATACACATTAAAATAGGGTGACCAAGCATTAATAAAATATTAAGACAATATATTTATGAGAAGCCTAAGCAATCTTAGAGGTTAATTTTTCCCACTTTATTGGACACAATTTTTCCCCCAATTATTTCTATGGGAGTTTGGAGGCAACACCCCCAACATAGGATTAAGGGGCAATACCCCTTATGGGTTTGTGTGCTCCCTATTGTGATACATGGTGGGGTCAAGGAGCAATGCCCCCATGGAGGTTTTAAGGTATAATACCCTTGAAAACTCAATTGACTTTACTATCATAGAAAGCATCAACCCTTATTTTGTCTATTCGATGACTTAATCTAGAGCTAATTTTGTAAGTGGCAAGAAGCTTGTATCAAATGGCTTAGGATTAGGGATTTCATTATGTATGATGAGATTGTAGGTTCTTGTGACAGTATTGAGCTGTAAGGGATTATGGATTGTAATTAGATTATAGTCACTAGATAATAAGATTACTAGACTTCCTATTTGGTGGACATAGCCCAGGGATTAGGTAAGCCACATTATATTTTGTGCCTTGAGTTATCTTCTATGTGATTTATTATTTTCTTCTATTGGGTATATCTGCATGTAATTGTTCTTTCTATACTGTTAATTCCAATAGAAAAAAAAAAAAGGTGATAATAGATAACATTTCCTACAATTTCTCAATGTTTTTATGAACCGTTTGGTAATGTCATTATTTTACAATATTTTTATTGATCATATGTTTCCACTCATTTTTTATGGATTGACTTGTATGAGCAATTCAAACAATGTATTTATTTTATGTTTATTATTGTGAAATTAAAGAAGTATGCTATGAGCCCATAAGCATTGGGTTAGCTAGTTGTTTTGTGCTCTTGGTCATATGACCCTATTAGTCTGTACGTACTCATGTGCCTCATGTGCTAACTAAAATAGTGATACATAAAGTATTACAAATCTGATTCTAACATTTAATTTTGATCTTGATACTATTTTTTACACCATTAATTGTTACTAGTTTTTTAAAAAGTAGGTAAGGAAATTAGTTAGTGAAATTCTATTAGTAGGGTAAAGATATCAAAGTTCTTGCATATTTTTTAATTTGAATGAATGGAATAGGTCATAACATCATAAAATAATTTAGTAATATAATGTTAAAAGTCATACACACCCTTTTATGTCATATATCAATAACCATTAGTCACATTGTATTTAAATAAATGGTATTGACAACTGAAAATATCTTTTAAAAAAGTGTTGAAATTATGCATGATATTTCAATAGAGGAAAAAAGGTAATACTATTCATACAATATGTTCTATTTTATTCCAAAATGATATCTATATGATAACTCTTTTATTATGTTCTTGATAAAGAAAACAACAAGAGGGTGATGACTTGTAGAAAAAATAGCAACCATCGGACATTGTTAAACATTAACAACACCTGATGTTAGACAATAGGAGAAAAAGAAACTAAAGTCTACCTCTATCAAAAACAAAAGTCTGAATGTACCAACACCATGAACCATGGTCTACATTGTTAAAGATCATCATGGGACAAGCCCCCATACTAGCTGCATATTTTAACCAAAAAAAATAAACGAGGGATCGAGGTGATCCTTTTAAAACAAAATGAAACCACTAGTCCATAGGAAGAAAAGAAACAAAGAGGTGGCAACAAAATCATCATTAAATAGCCTAGTAATCAACCTTAGGTCACCTATAGCTTGTCCTTCTTTCATTATGATAACCAAAGGTTTGAACCTTCAAATCATTTGTGCTAACAGTATTGGTAGCCCAACTATCACCTCCTTTGGAACAAATCACCTCCCACACCAAAATCACAAGATTGGACTCCACCTGTATAAAAAACATTCTCACCATCAAAAGGATCATGGTGGAATAAAACAACACACTCCAAGCCCACCATCTAGAAGAAAACATATTTCTCTTAAACAAGAGGAAAAAGGAAGCCTTTTGATAGAGTAACAACTTATAAGCCTAATGAAGGAAGAAACCACACCTAAAATTAAGGCTCATAGACAAAAAAAAAAACTAATCAAATAAGTCAATATCACACCTCATCCAAAATCTGAGCTTCTTCTCACAAGTTGGCCACTCATCCACACAAAAATATGCACCCTTTAACGAGCTGAATCCCTTGGATAGGAATAACCTCTCCATATCAATTCTAAAATTTAAGATGACAAGATCAATTTTGGTACATAAATTGCCTCCCCAAGCAAAAATAAAGGAGGTAGAGCTTGACCATCTTTTAGAGCTCCCTTCCACCTCCATAGAAAGGGATCCCACCTTGATAGGGTAAATAAGGAGGCATAATTTTTTTAGAGAAGACCTCCACCAAAATCACCCCGCCTTCTAGGTATTGGCATTAGTAGAGGCCATGTCCAATCTGCTAACAACTTCACTCACAAACTATATCATCGCCTCAATAGAAGATATATCCACCTCTATGGGATTAGACTTTTGAACTAGAAAAAGAGAACCCTCATGCCAAAAAACCTCCAAAAGATGCCACAATGGAAAAAGCATAAACTAAAGCTCTATAAAAGTCTCCAAGGGGATAATTAGAGAAGATCTCAAAGTCTACCAAATAATAAAAACTTAGAGCTGATTGAATCTAAAATGGGGAAGAACTGTCAAGAATACTTGGGATAACAAAGGAATAAATAAGCCCACAAGAATACATGGGCATAGAACTAAGACATCCTCATGGAACGAGAAATTCCCAAATCACAATGGGTCTTCAAAGTGACTGAAGCAACAATAAAAGGGAAAGAAAAACATTAAAGTCCTCACACCTTGCAAAACATAGAAAAAATAAATAGAGGAGAAGCCAAACTAAGAAGGGGTCAAGGCATTAAATACATTAAGCCCATTAAATATCCAAATATCAAAGAGAGGGACAAAGGAGTGGTTGGCCCACAAAAGATAATCAAAATAAAACCACACTACTTCCAAACAAAGGAAGCTCGACTATAACATACCCCTAAGATGTAGAGCAAGTGGTGCAAACCAAGTTTTTGAACCTAAAAATCATAGTTGGTATAGGTATTGGGAATAGAGAACCCAAGGTACCCAATGAAGCCACTGAATCTACCCAAGCCACACCTCCCATCAGGAGATCGGGGAGGAAGAGAATTATTAGCCTACCAAAGCCTCTTGCCCATAAAAGAAAAAGGGACCCAAACAATCACATCACACGAAGCCAATGACTGTTCAAAATTGGATACAACACCCCCAAGGGTAGGAGGTCGTAAAAATACCCTTCCTCCATTTGGGTCATCCTCTTAAGATACCCCATATCTATCTCCTTTTCTTAAATTCCCAACTTGAGAAACCCTAGGCACTCCACTCCTACTATGCTCCATTTTTAGGGGCTTGAGAATCAATTGGTCTTTGATGTTTCTCCAACTCTTTGATGATTTTAAAAGAGAATGAGATAAGAAGATAAGTATGGATTGTAACCTTTTGCATGTATATAAGATGTGTGTCCAATGGTTTTTATACATTAGAAAAGTGTGAAAAAAAATTCATGTTTACATGAGTCTAATTTTGTACATTGTGAGAACATACATGTTACATTATATGAGGTACAAAAAAGGTTTAAAATTATTTTATTTCAAACCTAAGTAGTGTGAATGGATGTTTAAGTAGAAAAAGATGAATGTACATGTTTTTTTCATATTAGATACCAATAGAGAAAATTCTTATTTAATAACCATCTCCAATCCATAAAACCTACAACACTTCATTATCGCAACCCTTAAAAAATGATTTTGTGACAAAGGAAACTACACCATTAAAGCTCTCCAAGTATAAGATGTTAAATTCCTAATGGATAGAGGGCTCAAAATAATTTCTATATTTAACCATTTATCTTACATAATAGGCTCAAATGCATTTATATCTTCTCTTTTTATTGAAACTAGGCTTATCTACAACACTAAACTTGACAAAAATAACAATAGACACATCAAACACCTTTTTTTTTTGTAATAAATGGTCCTTATTAGTGTTATACTCATGTATAGATAAAGGTAACAAGTTACAATTAAGAAAAATATGGGAATGTATTAGTATTATTTTTTCAAAGCTAGATCATCTCAACCAAGATACAATCCTAAGAATCCTAACTCAAGAAATGATTATAATGTCATAGCTAAAGTTGCAAGAGAATCTATCACTTGGTTTAACTAATGGTACATGTGAGAAATATGATTAGATTCACACCCTTTTAATTATTGACCATATATAAGGAATCACTCTCTAACCACATTTTGGTTAGACCTTTCTCCTTAGACATACTTAATGTAAGTAGATAGATGACTATGATATGACTATAATACATATTTAGATGATACGAAATAGTCACTAAGATAATGAAAACTATTATAGCATAGTTGTACATCAAAGGTGAGAAACGATAAATAAATTTATTAAAAAATTCTACAAAAACACCATTTTAGTCAAAATGCTATTATGGTATTCCTACCACCATGTAATATGCATGATTTCCTAAATATGACAATATAGTAATTTAATGATATAAATTTATCTAATTACTCTATGAGAATGCCAAAAATCTCAAAATGATGACATATATAATTTAAATATAGAAAGGAGATTAAAAAAAAGTCTATTAATTGATCGAAAATTATTAATCAAAATGTTATCCCCTTTGTGCAATGATGTCCTCATTAGTTTTACTCTAAGAAAGTATCACAATGCTATAATTTGTAGTCTTTTTGAAAGAAAGTATAAACATAGCACAAAATTTTTTTGTATGTATTAAATAGTTTTAAAAAATAGAAATTGAATTCATGAATATACAGGAGAGAACCAATAATTAACATACAATTATAAATAATTCAATTGTTTTGTTCTCATTGTTCTAATTGATTGAAGCAGGAAGGGCTCAAACCCATAAACATAAATTAACATCAAGCCTAGAGAAGATGAACCATAAATATTACAAGAAATGAACATACTAAAAAACCATCAACCAGAATGAGTAGCTAAAACTACAATAGCAAAAAGAAAAAATCCTAACTAAGGTGGGACAAAGCAAAATCCAACCAACTAAAAGAGTCTTTAGACAGGCCAAGCAACCACCATTAAAAAGCATATAAAATTCAATAACTTAATAACATGAAGGACCAAGGTTAACTGAACTAGTAACTAGAACCATGTACTACACCACACCAACTAGTAACCACCTAACAATAAAACCAACATTAGGAACCAACAAAAAAACACAAACCATCTACATACTTTTGCAGTTCCTTGAGATGGTATAACATAGAGAACTTAGTGAACTTGAACTCACTCAACCATAGAGAAGTGTCTTGCTCACCTTCCTCTTTTCTCAAAGTCTCCACCTTTTGTTTCCTCTTTCATGCTCTCTCATATAGGTGAGACTTCTAGCTCCCAATCTCTCCTTCCATCTTAGTTTGGATATGAATTCTCTGAATGGCCAAATTGTTAATTTTCTCACCTAGTTGGGCCTTCTATTTCTTTATAGGCACTAAGGCTTTAAGCACCTCGTTACACTCTTCCTTAGGGGGAAATTTATTTTTTGTCCTCCACCTATTCCTCAAGCTTTTCCCCATTATTAAAATTGTCTCTCAAATTCCATCCTACTTCCCACTAGACCTAATCCATAGGGCTAGTCATCCAAACCATACATTTTCTCTTTGCTTCCAAAATGGCCTCTAGTTTGTTAAGTTTTCTTTGAGAAATGTGCATTTGAAATAGGAACTACTAAGCCACCTTTGTCAACTTATTGCAACATATAGGCATCTTTGTAGAGTGGAGGTTAAGAGTATTGAAATTGATGGTTCCATAATCTTTGTTTTGGAATTGAACTAGAAAAAGCCTCTCTATAGACCCTAGCATTGTCCGAGCAACTTAAATCTACCATGGGGGAGGGGGGTACAAAGTAGCACCTAGGAAAAGAGGGGCAAAATTTTGGGATGAAGTCTCTAAGGTCCAATCAGTTTGAATGGCTAAGGAGCCTTTAGCGGAGTCCTCTAAAACATCCACAATTTCATATTTTGAATTAGAGAGGTCATCCTTTTTGTTCTTATCTTTATGGATAAGAGAAATCTTAACCCCATAACTAGAGAGAATCACAAGAGTGTGAGATTGTCTCACTCTAGAGGAAATAGCCTTGAAAAATTATTTATTTATGTCAAGAGCTAGGTGAGGGAAGGCCAGAAGGGTCATGTTCCAATGGAACCCATAGTCTAAGTAAAAGTCGTTGATGTTTAAGTAGGGGGCCTTTTACTTTACATTTTTTAAATGATGTTTTATTTTCATTGTTATTCTTTGCCAAAAGTATTACTTTAAAATATTCACAAGAAGGTAATTCTACAAAAAAAAGATTAGAATCATGAATTTTTATGAGGTGATGTATCTGCAAAACACTCATGTGAAATAAAATAGCAAGAAAGCTTCAAGAATATAATTAATCACTAAGGAAATGATAGTTTGTTGTAAACATTTTATATTTAGATAATTTATATAATCTGGTTTAAGGAAGGGTAATGTGGAGTGTAGAATTGTAAGAGTGTGCAATGCATGAGACTACTTTGTATCATACAACTATTAAAAATATATCCATATGAATCAATTTAGAGAAAAAAAAAAACATCATCTCTTATTCTTTACATCCTTTGGATTTAATCAATTTGATGCATAGTAGATTTTATGTACAAAATGAAAATTATTTAAAAATCCTTCAACAAAAAATAAAAATGATTTACTATCCCATAGAGGAAGAAGCTTCATTTCACTAAAGTCCTCACTATTCCATCCCTTATACAATTTTGAAGGATTTGGATTTAATGACCAATAAGTCCCAACAATTAGGTTTATTTATTTATTTATTTTTCAATATGTATTATTTGTCTATTCAATTCTTTTTTGCTGATCTAATATGTTTGATGGATAATAGTTAATTAAGTAGAACAAACATTATTTATATTTTTTTCATAATATATTTTAGATTTTCAATATATATATCATTTGAGATCACACTACATCATTCATTATTATGATGCAAGCAATGAAAAGAAGGAAAAATCCTATATTATAGACCTAAAGGATAAAACAACAATAGTACCCAAAAATAAGAAAACAAAACAATACTAACTAAAGAGATGACAAAACATGCATGCACATGTAAGCACACAACAAAAAAATGACTCAAAATAATAATAATCACAAATGATAATAAAAGATGTAACAAGATAAAATATTAAGAATAAAACACAATCAAAGACACACACACTACATACATACATATATACACAACACACACTCAAGGAAACACGAGCAATATAAATTATTCCCAAGGACAACACCCAAAATAAAATATAAGGAAACACAGGAGAGAAAACTAAAAGTGAAAAAGAAGATAAAAGAAGAAGGACAAATAATAAGTGAATACAAAAACAAAAAAAAAACAAGTGTCACGTAGTGGCCTGTACTTGTCTTATAGTTAAATTAATTGTATTTGTATAGATCTTATAGAATATAAATTATTTTTAAAAAATTAATTTAATAAAATTAAAATATTTTCTTACTAAAGAATACAGAGTTAAAAATATTTATAAATAAATATAATAGAATAGATTTAAAAATCACCATTGAATATATAGTTAAAAAATTAATCTAAAAAGTTAAACTAAAATTATAATTAATAAATTTTCAAGTATAATTATAAATAAATAGAATAGTTTTAAAAATATTATAATTTCATAGCCATATTAACAGTTGTAAATATATTTTAATTTGCTAATCTTAAATATATTTTATGTTGATGCTTCATACATCTTGCATCTTGTGAAAACATTCTCATATGTGAAGAATACCTCCTAAGTGCAATTTATGTACTATTTGGATGGAATTATTAACATTTTAAAAATTTATATTAATATTTGATTTTGAGAAAAAAAACAACTTCATAATTTACATTAACGTTATTTGTTATATATTTTAAACTAAAACTTATGAAATTGCCACGTAACTCATTTTTACCATTAATCTAGCTGACAATATTGCAATATGGAGAACCTTTGAAAAAAGGGCTCCTATAACACAAAATCAATTGAACCAATCATAACATTTGTATAGAATGTAAAATTAATAAAAATAAATTAAACTTTAGAAATATTTTAATTTGTTAGAATAAATAATTTTTATTTATTTCCTTGTAGCTGAGTATTCTAGAATGTGGTAGGTGAGCATTTAATTTACAATTGAGAAACATCCTGAACTAAACAGATCTCTCCATATCTCCACCATAGCTTACAAGAACTTTCTAGAGGTCAGTATGCTTATAAATACTCAACCTCTTGTCTTATGTATGTAACAAAAAAGATAATAGTGCTTATTGAATAATACTATTGTTATAGCATTTCTCTGTTATATTAATTTTGTCTTTCTATTCATTTGTTCTATTGTTTTCTATCCCTCTATTTTGTTGTTTTCCTAGTCTCTGTGCCTTGTTCTTATCAGATAGTTTATCATGGTATTAGAGAAGTCTTTGTTTTTTGGGCTATAAATTTTTTTGGATGAATCTTTTACTTGTAGGCTGTAGTCTAGGAGTGAGTAGCATCAACAATTCTTGTGGCGAAAATATCAATACATCAACAAAAGAAAGAGACATTGTTCAACAAATTGGTGAAAGGTTTTCAATATCAATTTGGGCATTAAACTTTTTTGAAATCTCTTTCGTTCTCATCCAAAAAGGAAAGAATTTGATAATGGAATCACTTGGTGTTACTCTACCCACAGTTAAATTAAATGGGAAAAATTACTATGATTGGGTATCTCATGTTGAAATCACTCTAACTCTTCAATATAATTGGGATAAAAGGGACAAGAAGGTAGCAACACTAGTCAAGCTTACACTTTTAGAAGATGTTTTTTTGGAAGTGCATAATGAGAGAAGTGGAGTCAAAGTATGGGAGATATTGAAGGATATATACCAAAATTCAGGTGATGTATGAATTTTATCTCTCACTACTGAGTTATACAATATGAAATTATCAAGCTCACAAGAGATAGTCCCACATTTAAGTAAGTTAAAGGAAAAGAAGAATGAGCTTGCTTCTCTTGGAAAAGATATAGATGATAGAGATTTTTGTGCAAATTATATTAAAAAGTCTTCCAGGATCTTATCAATTATTTATAAGGGGTTTAGATACTGCAGATAAACTAAAAAGTATTAAATCCAAAGAATTGTGTGCTAAGTTAGTTCAAGAAGAGAAAAGACAAGTTCAAGAAAAAGAATCATTTGATGGTGAATCTCAAGCATTTGTAATGAAAGAAAATAATATTATAAGAAGTCACATGATAATCAATTTAAAGAAAGAAATTTGAAGTATGAAAATAAAGGTTCCTCATCCATAGATCATAATAAAAGTAAATGGAAATGTAATTATTGTGGCAAGATGGGTCATAAGGAAAATGAATGTTTCAAGAAGAGAAGAGATATAGAAAAGAAGGTAAATAATTCTCCAAAATTTGGTGATTCTAAAAGAAATGCATTTTGTATTGCACTTAAAGAAAATAATACTTTCAAAGATGATTGGATTATTGATTCTAGTGCTACTAAACAAATGTCTCATAATGAGAATCAATTTGAATCAATAAGTGAGAATAATATAGAGAAAATATATTTGGGGGATAATAGTGCTTTAGAAGTTAAAGCAATTGGTGATGTCAAAGTTGATAATGTTTTTTTCAAAAATGTGAAGTTAGTCCTTGAATTAAAAACAAATCTACTTTCAATATCTCAAATTGCAAAACAAGGACATAAAATAGAATTCCACAATGATAAGTGCTTAATCAAGGATGTCAATGATAATTATAGAGTTATTACAATTGGTGAAATGGAGAATGGATTATATAAGTTTCAAGAATTTACTTCTAAATGTGGAGATAAACATATGTGTGCTATTGCCCAATATGATGATATGAGCAGGTTATGGCATGAGCATTTGGGGCATGTCAATTTTCAAAGTCTCAAGCTTATGGAGAGATTACAAATGGTGCATGGGCTTCCCAAGATATCATTAAGCCCCAAGGTATGTGAAGGATGCACAATGGACAAACATGTGGAAAGTTTCCCTCAAGGTAAATCATGGAGAGAAAAAACTCTTCTACACTTAGTTCATAATGATGTAATGGGTCCTTTTAAAACACCATCGATTAGAGGATCAAGGTATGCCCTCACCTTTATAGATGATTATAGTAGAAGAAATTGGGTGTATTTTCTAGAAAAGAAAGATGAAATGTTCCAAAAGTTTAAGGTATTTAAAGCTTTAACTAAAAAAAAGAAGTGGAAAACATTTAAAGATAATAAGAACTGATAGAGGGACTGAATACATGAATAAGGCTTTTTTAGATTTTTTTAAAGAACATGGCATAAAGAAGGAATCAATTTTTTCTTATTCACCCCAACAATATGGGGTTTTTGAAAGGAAAAATAAAACTATAATAGAAATGGCTAGGTGTATGCTTCATTCTAGAAATCTAGAAGCTAAATTTTGGGTTGAAGCAATTCATACTACCATATATATCTTGTAATGACCCTTACTATTAAGGCCACTAAAACCCTCAAACTGAACTGAGACAATTTGTCAAACACTTGGCATGTAACTGAATAGAGCTGCGAATAGGGCTAATTGTTGTGCAACGAAACCACAAAGTACAATGCCAATATCTAAATGTAATGTAATGAACAATAACAGTACCAATAACAATATTCAGAATATGGAAACTCTCAGATTTGATACTTTCACAATATAAGGACTGTGGTGTCTAATACATATGCATATGAATATAGATTGATGATAACATATAAACCTTCATATTCAATCCTATGCATGCAAATCTGATTACAACTGATTATAATGGACTGAGCTGTACATCTACATTAATGACTGATTTTACAATATCAGATTTAGGGGACTGTTACAACTATGCACTTCTAATACATCAAACCCTTGACAATGCAATGCTATGACATGACAATAACCCAGTTCAGATTATATGATAGATGACTGGTTTACAACAACAACTAATAACTAGAGATAACCAACAATCCAATGACAGTGCTGACTGTTCAACTATTTCTATGCAACACCTTTGACAATAAAAAACCTCAATATGTGCACCTGGTATTGCTGCTGGAGATGTCTGATGTAAACCACTGCCAAAGACACTAAATCCTCCACAAACTGCCCCAAAACAAACCCCCAAATTGCTGCTCCTGATTCTACTAGTAAGGCCGTACCCAGGCTAGCATGTACGACCCCTATATAAAAATAATGTTGGGGTTTTGGGACCCCCAAATGAAAGGAATATGGGCACCTAGGGTTAGGTAGCAACCCTACCAAACCATAAAAAATAACTCCAAGGGGTTGAGAAGATATGAGCAATTATGTGGTTCCAAACCTTGATTTGACAATTCTGAAAATGCACAAATTTTGTCTTCAAACCCCTGCCAAACGCTTCACCAATGCTAGGGTAAATCTGAAACCCTTTATTCCAACCAAAATAAACCCTTCAAACAATTTCTCAATGAAGTTCCAATGAGATGGCTGAATAACAACTCCAATTATGCAACCCTTTAGTAGATATTTCACTACCTCAGTTATGCCAATCTAGGGGAGTGATTCGTTCCCAAAGATCAAATAGTATTTGCAGACCCAAGAGACTACAAATTGCTCCACAATGGAAGAAGTAGAAGAAATCTCAAATCCAAGCATGTCCAAATGAGAGGCCCAGCCCTCTATTTATTCACTTTTTCTAAGAAGTTGCTAGAACTTCTAGAAACATCCTTTATAAAACCTCATTATGATGCACTTTTTATAATAAAGTAATTTTATAAAATAAAAAGTGCAACTCAACTTAAAATTATAACATGTAGGCCCCGATAACACATAATAATGAAATATAACCTCTTAACACTTCTTCAAGAGCAAAATATGACCATCTGATCCACAGAATTGACTCTCTCTCCACACCATTTGCCTACGAGAGTCGAGGATAGGAAAATTTGGCACACTACACGAGGTCAGCCAAAAATGGGGACATTACAATCCACCCTTCCTGAAATTGCTTGTCCCCAAGCAATGGCTGAACAACAACCCAGTCAATCCACCTGGATCCCAAATGAAGTCATGAACTGTACTGCAGTCAACCAACGCAAGCTCCTGCAATATCCTTTGCAAAATAACCAAGAGGAATCCATGAATGAATCGTGAACCACTGCTCAACTAAACTCTAACTCCATAACTGCCACAGTTAGGAACCCATGAAACATTAACTCTGAAAATATCAAAACCCAAGTAGAGAGGACAACTGAAACTATCAACATAGCAAATTTCATCAACACATCCCACTGGCCTACATAGAGCGCACAATCCATCTCTGCAATAATGGTGAACACTCCGAAATGAAACTGCACCAAGTACAGAGAATCCACACACTGTACACCAACTGGAGTCAACATGTCTCTGCAGATCACCAGCCATGCTGGCATCACCATAACTCCCATGCCCCGTTGACGGCCAATAGGCATCACACAATAGATAACAATCACTCAAACCAAATCTATTTGCCAACAACTCCTGAATACATGAATCAAAAGCAATCCGATGAATATACTCTAAAATATAATGCCAGTAAAAAGAACCAACCAACTCATCCTGCAAACATAATGCAACCAATTGTGACTGGTCATTAGCTAAGGGAGAGGATGGCATAGCCAAGGGAGTGAAAACAAGAACTATGACTAAATAATCAACAATAGCATTATCATCCCCAATCTCCTGATCACGAACCATCCAGCTGTCACTCGCCAAACCCAACACCACGTCATATGCCTCACAACTCTCTACCGGTGGAGTCAAACCATTCCAAAACTGATGACCAACACTAGAAACCAAAGTACATCTACGTATCATCATCTCATCAACATGGTCATCAAAGGTAAACTGATGAGCATACTTCACAGTGTAAGGCCAATAAAATGTGCCAACCTCAGTCAGTGGCTCAGATTGCAATCCCGATGAAACTAATTGCAACTGATCACTAACCATGCCCGAACTCTCCACTACCTCTGAAGAAACCTCCAAAGGAGTAGTACTACTGATAGGAACCATGCCAACTACTGACTCCTCAGCATCAAACATGATCTCTGGTACAATATCACAAGTTTCCATGCCATCAGTAGTAGAGATCACCATCATGTTGAGCGGACTACAATGCTCAACTGCAACACCCAATTCAACCGAGCTTGACTCTAGTGGAAGGGAACAAGATATTCCACTACGAGTATCTAGGATGGATGCATTCCCATCTCCACTATCTCTGGCAATCTCAACCGTGGACATCCTCGGATCACTAGACACCATAGTCTGGGACTATATAGAAACTGGTAAAGACTGCAGTCGCCCTAACTCCATGGTTACCTCAGCCAAACAAAATTGTGACTCCTTGAAAGCCAACTGTGTTCTCTCAAGGATCTCAGAAGTCACCTCGAGCTGCTGAGTAAGCTCGCTCACCTCCTCTTTCTTGACTACTAATGCCTCGTATGTTGTACTGCCCCACTCTATAAGATGATCTCTGTCAGCTACCAATTGCATATAATCCTGTCTCAAAATCCAGATAGCCTCCCATAAAGAGTGGATTTCTGTCAAAGAAAGATAACTACCTCCCTGCTCATCACTACTAGGAGAACCCCATCCATAAACTGCTAACAACTGACGAGCAGCATCAAAATGCTCGCAAGTGATAGAAATCTCGCTTGCCAACTCTCAGCTGACTAGACACATGATTGTGCTGACTAGTTGAACTCCTATACTCTATCCCTAGTACATTGTCCAAGGAAGTAACCTCAGAATAGCTATCATCTGTAATACTCAGATCCTGGGACTCTCCTGTAAACTCTATCATCTCTAAGAAATCATCAACATGTGATCTGACTGTAAAAGGAATTTGAGTCCTTGCTATACGCACTAACTCCCGAACTAAGCTCACCTCAAGACAACGCTCGTCCACATGTCTCTCAGAATCCTAGAGAGCCAACTGAATACACACCAAGGAATTTCGAGTATCCTCCAGCTCATGAGAAAACCGATTAACCTCCTCCTCCTTCTTCTTCAATGCATCTAAATAAATGCCTGCAAGATTAAGGAGATGATCGTGATCTGACAGTAGGTGTATGTAACTTACTTTCATTGCCTCCATGCCTTCCTTGATCTGCTGTAAGTCATCACAAGAAGAACCTGTTGTGACTCCTTTCTGTCTCTCCTACAGTTGAATCATCCAAATGTGATTCTCAATCAATCCACACATCCTGTCATGATGAGATAAAGCCGCGACAATATCCTTGTCCCTTGTCTTCAGCTGGCTTGCCAATCCAAGGGAAGAGCTACTAGCCTCTATCTCATGTGAAGAAGCATCCAACTATGCTTGATACTCATGTTCTACAAAGTCCTGAATGCTCACTATCTAATCAACTATACTATCCTCAAACATGACAGTATCCTCAACTGCTGTAACTTCATCCAGCCCAACTGTACTGGAATCACTATCTGTGTCAATCACACAATTTGGTGTACTTGTGATATCACCTTCTAATACTACTGGCTCAGCCTGCACAACATCTGTAACCCCTTCTACCTATGAAGATGATGCAGATAAACCATTACTTGAAGATGTGCTAATGTCTCCCTGTATCGAATCAGTATGTCTGTTAAACTCCTCATACAAGTTTCTGCCTGTCATAGGGAAGGTACGATCCTTAGGCCTATCAAAATGTTCAATTAGTCTCTCCTTAAACTCCACATATGAGGTAATGTGTGCATAACCCATAGTAACCATACCATGATGCCACCACTTGTGTGCTAACCCATCCAGATGAATTGCTGCATACTTAATAGCTTCTTCCTCAGGCATAGGGTGCAATTGAAAGTATGTGTCAAGCTTTTGAACCCAAGCTCTTGCTGTAGACTTCCCCGAGCTATCATAATATGGTAACTGAAGTTTCCCTACTTTCTTCCGTAGCTCATAGCTCTGGTTCCTGTCATGTCCACGTGGCATATGCTTCATCCACACATCCATATACTCCCTAAAGGTAATTGCAGCAATAAAATCTGGACCTCTGGCTTCCCAGTCTCTCCTCAACTGGTCCTGTATATTAGTGATCTGGGCCTCAGGGACGGGCTGCTCTAGAGCTCTAGGAGGAAATGTGGGAATCATGGGCCTCGAACTCACTGTCCTAGCTTGTTGGGATGCATGACCAAAATTGTTCTCAACTTGTTCACCTCCATTATGTGTCCCATCATGATTATTCCCATTTTGATTGTTACCATTTTGATTATTACCATTCTGATTATTTCCTCCACCTATGTTGGCATTCAACCCCATTTGACGAGCCATCATCTGCATCATAAGCTCCAATCTCTGACTCTGTTCCTGTGTCCTCTTCTCTGCTGATCGTTGTCCCTGTGCTAAGGTGTTTAATAACTGTAAGAATCTTTCCTTTCCCTAATCTAGACCGGCCTTCATTTTGTCAAACATTTTTCTCTCTATCTGGCTGTTCCAAAATCCCTATAAGACCTCCACAGGATGGCAGGACTTATAGCTCTGATACCATTGTAATGACCCTTACTATTAAGGCCACTAAAACCCTCAAACTAAACTGAGACAATTTGTCAAACACTTGGCATGTAATTGAATAAAGCTGCGAATAGGGCTAATTGTTGTGCAACGAAACCACAAAGTACAATGCCAATATCGAAATGTAATGTAATGAACAATAACAGTACCAATAACAATACTCTGAATATGGAAACTCTAAGATTTGATACTTTCAGAATATAAGGACTGTGGTGTCTAATACATATGCATATGAATATAGATTGATGACAACATATAAACCTTCATATTCAATCCTATGCATGCAAATCTGATTACAACTGATTATAATGGACTGAGCTGTACATCTACATTAATGACTGATTTTACAATATCAGATTTAGGGGACTATCACAACTATGCACTTCTAATACATCAAACCCTTGACAATGCAATGCTATGACATGACAATAACCCAGTTCAGATTATATGATAGATGACTGGTTTACAACAACAACTAATAACTGGAGATAACCAACAATGCAATGCTAGTGCTGACTGTTCAACTATTTGTATGCAACACCTTTGACAATCAAAAACCTCAATATGTGTACCTGGTATTGTTGTTGGAGATGTCTGATGTAAACCGCTACCAAAGACACTAAATCCTCCACAAATTGCCCCCAAACGAACCCCCAAATTGCTGCTGTTGATTCTATTGGTAAGGTCGTACCCAGGCCAGCATGTACGGCCCCTATATAAAAATAATGCTGGGGTTTTGGGACCCCCAAATGCAAGGAATATGGGCACCTAGGGTTAGGTAGCAACCCTACCAAACCATAAAAAATAACTCCAAGGGGTTGAGAAGATATGAGCAATTATGTGGTTCCAAACCCTGATTTGACAATTCTGAAAATGCACAAATTTTGTCTTCAAACCCCTGCCAAATGCTTCACCAATGCTAGGGTAAATCTAAAACCATTTATTCCAACCAAAATAAACCCTTCAAACAATTTCTCAATGAAGTTCCAATGAGATGGCTGAATACCAACTCCAATTATGCAACCCTTTAGTAGATATTTCACTACCTCAGTTATGCCAATCTAGGGGAGTGATTCGTTCCCAAAGATCAAATAGTATTTGCAGACCCAGGAGACTACAAATTGCTCCACAATGGAAGAAGTAGAAGAAATCTCAAATCCAAGCATGTCCAAATGAGAGGCCCAGCCCTCTATTTATTCACTTTTTCTAAGAAGTTGCCAGAACTTCTAGAAACATCCTTTATAAAACCTCATTATGATGCACTTTTTATAATAAAGTAATTTTATAAAATAAAAAATGCAACTCAACTTAAAATTATAACATGTAGGCCCCGATAACACATAACAATGAAATATAACCTCTTAACACTTCTTCAAGAGCAAAATATGACCATCTGATCCGCAAAATTGACTCTCTCTCCACACCATTTGCCTACGAGAGTCGAGGATAGGCAAATCTGGCATGCTACACGAGGTCAGCCAAAAATGGGGACATTA
Organism: Cupressus sempervirens; assembly: GCA_028749045.1. Lineage (NCBI taxonomy): Eukaryota > Viridiplantae > Streptophyta > Pinopsida > Cupressales > Cupressaceae > Cupressus > Cupressus sempervirens. The sequence goes on along the minus strand of CM053785.1, from coordinate 955,709,789 downwards.
CATATCTTGAATAGAACACCTGCTAAGGTAGTTTTGAACATAACACCAGAAGAGACATGGAGTGGAAGAAAGCCTACAGTATCTCATTTTAAAAATTTTGGTTGTAATGCATATGCTCACATTCTTGATGAAAGAAGGAGCAAACTTGAAAGGAAGAGTGAGAAGTGCATAATGGTTAGATATAGTGAGGAATCAAAAGGATATAGGTTATACAATCCCAAAACAAATGAAATGTATATTAAAATAAATGTATGGTTTGATGAAGATGTTAAGAATGATAAATCTCCAAAATTATCTTTCTTTCCAATTTTGATTGATGAAGAAAATTCTACTTCTACCAATGGTCAAAGTCAAGGTGTGTAAACTACTACATGGGAAGAGACTCAAGTTGAAGAATCAAGTGAAAGTGATAATGAAAATCCAAGAAAAATTAGAAGCATCCAAGAAATTTATCAAGAAGGTCTTAGAAATATATTTGCTAACTATGCTCTCATGACCAAGGTGATGCAAGTTGACACTCCAAGCACGTATGAAGAAGCAAAAAGAAAAGATGAATGGGAAGCAACTATGCAAGAAGAATACAACTCTTTGATAAAGAATGGAACATGGGAACTGAAAACACTTCTAGAAGGAAAAAATGTGGTTGGTTGCAAGTGGACCTATAGAACCAAGGTCACATCAGATGGAGCTATTGAAAAATATAAAGCAAGGTTAGTGGCTAAGGGCTTCTCATAAGAAGAAGGTATAGACTATACTGAAACCTTTGCTCTAGTAGCTAAGATGACTTCCATTCATACAATAGTTGCTTTAGGTACAAAGTTTGGTTGGAAATTTTTTCAAATGGATGTGAAAAGTGCATTTTTGCATGGTGACTTAAAAGAAGAAATTTACATGCAACAACCACCAGGATTTCTTAAGTATGGTGAAGAGAGTTTTGTGTGTAGATTAAGAAAATCACTCTATGGTATCAAACAAGCACAAAGGGAATGGTACAAAAAGAAAAAGTACTTTCTAGATGTTGGATTTAAAAGAAGTAGTGTTGATCCAAATGTGTATGTAAAATATTGTGATCATAAAGTTGTTATTATTGTATTGTATGTGGATGAATTGATTATTACTGGAGATCACAGACATGATATTGAGATAACTAAAGATCAACTCAAACAAGTTTTTGAAATAACTAATTTAGGGCTAATGCATTACATTCTGGGCATACAAGTATGGCAAGAAGAAGGAAGAATCATGCTTTCTCAAACTAAATATGCTCTTGATGTACTAAAGAAATTTAATATGAGTGATTGTAAACCATCTAATACACCATGTGAAGTAGGATTGAAGCTGAGTACTAACTCTACTCAAAAGAAGGTGGATGGAAAATTGTATAGGCAACTTGTTGGAAATCTTTTGTATCTTACTATTATTTGACCAGATATTGCATATGCGGTTAGTATTATATCCAGGTACATGTGGTCGACCCACACATTGAACATTGGAAAGTGGCTAAAAGAATTTTAAGATACATTAAGGATACTTACCAGCTTGCCATCGAATATAGATATGGAGGAGAGCCTAATTTAGTTGGATATACAAATTTTGATTTTGCAGGTGACATTGATGATAGAAAATCAACTTCAAGATATATCTTCCATCTTGGATCGGGACCAATTTCATGGAGCAACAAGAAGCAATCAATGGTGTCACTCTCATCAATAGAAGCTGAATATATTGGCTCATCAAAGGCATCTCAAGAAGCATTGTGACTTACGAGATTACTTGAAGAAGTACGCCATCCACAAGGCTCTCCAACTACAATATTTTGTGACAACCAAAGTACTATCAAGCTAGCGAAAAATCTGGCGTATCATGCAAGGTCCAAGCATATAGAAGTGCATCATCATTTTGTTCCAAGTCTAATTGAAAGCCAAGAGGTGGAGCTTCATTTTTGTGAAACAGAAGATCAAGTTGCTGATATATTTACAAAAGCATTGTCTATTGTAAAAATTACTAAATTTAGAGATCTATTACAACTCAAGGATGTTCTTATCCCCTCAAAATAAATATTATGGGGGAGTGTTAGAATAAATAATGTTTATTTATTTCCTTGTAGCTAAGTATTCCAGAATGTGATAGGTGAGCATTTAATTTACAGTCAAGAAACATCCTGAACTATCTAGATCTCTCCATATCTCCACTGTAGCTTACAAGAACTTTCCAAAGGTCTGTAGTATGCTTATAAATACTCAGCCTCTTATCTTATGTATGTAACAAAAAAGATAATAGTGCTTATTGAATAATATTGTTGTTATAGCATTTCTCTGTTATATTAATTTTGTCTTTCTATTTCTCTTTTCTACTATTTTCTATTCCTCTGTTTTGTTGTTTTGTTGTTCTCTGTGCCCTGTTCTTATCAGATAGTTTATCATAATTGTTCAAAAATTATTATTGTTAGTGATGGACAATTGTTAAATTAATTCATTAATTTTGCATACTAAATGCAATACTACTAGCCTATGGTAAGTACAATAAGGAAAGGAAAGACACAAATATAAAAAGAAATCAATGAATAAAAATGCCTAGAAATAAAATAAAATCTATAAAAAAATTGTAATTCTAAATTAAAAATCATATTTCTTATTTTAAATTAAACTAATATTTCAAATAATTTCGATTTAAATTTAAAAATCACTATATTTTTAAATAATCCTTTGTATTGAATGATTATACTAGAAAACATAAAACCAAACATACAACAAGTAAAAATCATAATACCAGTTGCACTCTCTAAATCTTATAATATCCTTCCATAATATAAAGAATAATTTTTATTTTTATTTTATATTGTTTTATTTTATAATCAAAATCAAAGTCAGAATGCTTCTTCTATAAATTTATTTAATTAACAGGAAAAAAAGAAAAAAGGAAAATCATTTTTTCTTCTCTTTATGTTCTGATGTATATTTATGATAGTTTATGATAGCTCATCAAATGCCATCCAAAACAAACCTTAATAATAAGAATATTATATAATCAAATTCAAGAACTATAAACATTCATATAGAATTTTAAAATCTTTATGTTCTGATGCATATTTATGATAGTTTATGATAGCTCATCTAATGCCATCCAAAACAAACATTAATGATAAGAAATTTACATAATCAAATGTAAGACCTCTAAACATTGATATAAACTTTTAAAATCCTTTTGTGTACAAGAAAAATATCCACCTATCTCCATTTACAATATTTACAGCCCATTTTTTGAATGGTAGCAATAGTACAGATTCATGACCTTAACATAGCGTTCATAACTAAAGATAAGATAGACGCACCTAATACCTGTGTGTATCCATACTGGAAAATCAATAGAGAAGCAGCAAGAATCATTTTATGACGAAAACTTAATTTCATATATGATAACCTTTCATACAGTATCAGGAAAAGGGGGAAGATGAAAGAGATGAGTAGGATGACTAGTACTAGTGAGATGTTTTGCTTTACATTTACTGTGATTATTTGGCGGGAACTAAACCCCCACAAATCACGGTACGGGCTAATTGCTGTTGAAAAACGAGAAATCTGTTTGGCCGTGTGGGGCGTAAGAGAGCAAAGAAGGGAAATGCTCCAAACAAGAAGCCTCTTGTGGTACAACTATTGAAGGTTTCCCAATGTAGTAAACTATCGTGGGACTTTCGTGATTGTGCTTTCCTTCGTACGTTGTGATAACTACACCGCTATCATTCGCATCCCGTTCAATTCTTTTCTTCACGTTACAATTGTTGTAGGAGCAACGGTAATAGTTCCTGCAGCATGTGCTTAATCAGTGACCGTACTCAGAACGTTCGTCTTTCCAGAAATACTTAAAAGTCAAGAAGCTGTTTTGACACGCACCTTGGATTAGGGCTGTTTTTCACAAATTTTTTCCCATACTTCCGCCACTTATACCCGTCTTCCAGAATGTCGATATGTGATCTTGTCTTGAAGGCATATCGGGTCGATCGCTCTGCCCTAGGCTTCTTGGGTTTCGGATTGCTTCTGTTTTTCAAAACATAAAATGCTTAAAACCCTAAATATTCTGAAGTAATCAAGAATGAGAAATTTACTTCTGTTTAGAAAGACTTAAAATGATCAAATATAAACGTAGTTCAAAATTTAGTGATAATATATATTCAAAATCTACAAATCATCATTATTCTTAAAGAAAGTTCATCCAGAAACAACAGTCCATTTTTCAAAACAAGTAACCATTAAAAATTCCGACAAATAAAGGAGCTTTCAAAATTGACATTAAAAGATTTCTATAATCTATGGCACATTAGTATTTTGATTTTAGATATGATTGACTTTTTATGCTCTTGAGCATCAGTAGAATACGTCACATACTGTTGTCAAAACTATTAATTTAAAAAAATTCTGTAATGAAATTCAAACATAGCAACAGTAGTACTTCGAAAAATGATATAAAGCACTGATGTAGTGATTGCTTTTGGTTTTCTAAACTAGAAAGACATGACAACCTAAATATGCTTGTGTTTTACTAATTGCTTCGATTTTTCAGAAGGAAAAATGTTTAAAATAAGAAAACTACACATGTTTTTCTCATTGTCCCTCTTTCATAGAGCACGAAACTTTTAATTTTTTATATTGAACGCAAGTAGATTTATACAGACTATAAGATATTGCTGTTGTTTTGTGTGAATTTCTGGTTGTTTTTATACTGTCTAACATGTCTATAATGTAGGATTCAAATCATTGATACCAAAAAATTTGAGACGGTAAATTGTTTGAGGCTTATAGAACTTAATTGTGTTTTTCTTTTGATTTTTTCCACTGAAGCAACTTTTGAGATCATACACCATAATCCATAAGAATAGAGAGTTAGAAATCTGAATCTAAGAGAGCTAGAAATCATTAGAATCAATGTTGTCAAACTTCTAAAAATGTTGTGAAAAAAATTCTTTTAAAGTGCACAATACTAGTCATAATTTTTTCTGTTTGTGTACAGAGAGCAATATAAGACTACCTTATAATTTTGAGAGGCATAACATGTTGGACTAACTGCCAGCCTTCCTCTTTGACATTCGTGACATGGCTTAACCACCTCCTTTGTTCTATAAGTCTAGTGGTCATATCGAGCATTAACAGGTCGATCTTTTGGTGCAACGACAACTCTAGCTTGTAACAAGTGGTATTTTGGACTAACTGCCAGCCTTCCCCTTCAAGATTCATGACATGGCTTAAACAACCACAACAATATGGGACTACCCCATATCGTTTGTGGAAGAGACCTAACTGTGTTACAAACAAGGTGGGTAATTTGAACTTGTGACCTCTCTTTTAAGAACAAAGCTTCTCCACCACTAGACTAATTCAGACTGTAAAGTGATACAAAATGAAGAAAATGTTTGCAAGGTTAACTGTGAAATTTATATGGAATTAAAACTAAAATGGATCAAAGCAATTGTTTTGTCTGAATTTCTAGTCTTTCTACTCTCTCAAACATGGTGATGGTGTATGGTCCAAACCACTGACACAAGAACTTGAAACACTAATAATATTTCTTGATGCTTATGGATCTTAATCGTGTTTTCGTATTTTTGTATCAATATTTGAGATTATATTCCATGATCCATAAGAATAGAGATCTATAAATGGCAATCAAAGAAAGCTAGAAATCAGAATCAATATTGTGCACAATTCTACTCATATGTTTTTCGGTTTCAGCAATATGGGACTACCCTATAGTTTTGGGAGGCACAGAAATATTTGATTAAGCAGTACCCTTTGGGAGGCACTACACTGTATTATATGAGTGAGCCACAACAATATGAGACTACTCATGTTCTTTGTGAGAGACACCTAACTGTGTGAAAGAAAGAGGTCAGAATATTCCATCTAAGAACTTGAACTTTTGACCCCTCTTTTAAGAGCACAAGTTCTCTACTGCTAGATCAACTCAGACTATCTAAGAATTTGAACTTTTGATCCCTCTTTTAAGAACGGAAGTTCTCTACCACTAGACCAACTCAAACTGTAAGATGATGCAAAATGAAGAAAATTGTTCGGAGTTACCAGTGAAATTTATGCAAGGTTTACACTTAAACTGATCTAATTGGACTATTTGATAAAATAAACTTAAACAAACAAATCCAAAAGCAATTAGAACAACACTTAACTAAAAAGAAATTCTGAAAACAATGTAGAAGAGGAAATTACTTACGGAGTTGCTTGTGAAATCTGTGGAGGGCTTACACTAGACTGGTCCGATTCAACAATGGTGGAAGAAATACTAGGAGAGGGTGCCCCTCCGAGTGGACTGCCCTCTTTGGATTTGAACAAGATCTGCTGGTTCTCTCCAGACGACGCATCCGATTCATCGTCGAAACACAGAAAATCTGAGGGCTCAAAGGAATCCATCTCTGGATTATGCCCTAAACCCATCTTCCCAGCCTCTAGGGCCTCCTCCATATATCTAGCCTTGTGGAGAAGTGCCGATCTTTCCATGGACTGAAACCCTTGAGGAAACTGAAACCCTTGTTGCCCCATTGCCCTTTCTTCTGCTCAACCCAACATAGAAACTAATATAGAATCAAGTTAGAGGAAAGGAATGAGAAAAGAGACGACGACCTGACTTGACTTGCAAAGCTTTTTTAATTGGCACGTCACTACTTAAAGTTAGCCTGAACAACTTCCTGGCGAGTGCAAATGTCTTTATGGACTGCTATAAAGAAGGATTCTTATGCCGCTCGGTTATTTCCTAGCAGCTAGCAACTGATGTTCGTGGAAATGGGGAGTGCAGGTTTTTACTACACATGACGTCATTCGGAAAAAGACGATGGCGTGGTTTTGTACGTCATTCTAAATCTGATCGCCTTGTACGGCTCCTGGAGCTAGCCTGGCAGGCGCTTAGCGCAGATTTGATTTGTCCACATAAGAGACAAATGCGAAAAGTCCGCGCGGGAGGAAGGATGTCCAAATGCATGCACTGAGCGACTTGACGGGTATGCGGAAGATTAATATAATATTTTTGAATTTCCCACTGACATATCAAAGGTTAGAACATTCTAAAGCCCTAATCGAAGTCTTCTTTTGGATCAAGGGGAATCATATCCCTTTAGGGTTTATTTTAAAAGCTTCGAGACCAAGAAAGAACACTGAAGTAGTTTTGCTTTGTGCGGTGGAATAATTTTCAACATGAATTTCAAAGACAATTAATATGGTATTTTAAATTTTAAATATATATTTTTCAATTGTTTTTCAAAGCATCATTAGAGAGCATACATTTTTTTATTTTTTTATAGGTAAACGGCCGAAGCCTAGGTTATTTTTTATTATTGTTAAGATTAATTATTATTATGTGTTAATCATGAGTAGATTCGAACCCAAGACCTCCCGATGAGAGACTCGTAATTTACCGATGTGTTGTAGGCTCTTGCCTAGAGAACATACATTTTCTTTTTTTGAGCATGCAATTTTATTATTTTGTTTAAATATTGATTTGGTGAGTAGAGTTTTCAAAGGTAATACATTATTTAAATGTGAATATGTTAAAGAGGACATCGTTGTGGAACAATCCTATTTTATTACATCTATATGTTGCTTATAGTTTATATTAGGGTGGTTGTACCTTTGTCATCTGTGAATCAAGCCATGTTGCATTAATTGTGGGAATTTTGTAGTTATTTTTATGGCTTCAACCACATTTGGTTCCCTTCCCAATATGTTGTTTTCACTTTTTCGGGTTCTACTCATCATGTGAATAGCTAGAAAAAATTACTTTAGTTGCTTACTTTGTGGGTAGAGTCCCTTTTGAAAGCGTGGTTAAGGAGCGAGTTATGAAATTCTAGCTTCCAAATAGGGTACATTTAGATGGTGTGGAGAGCCTTAGGAAAAGGTTTTCCCTATTCCACTTTGAGAACCTTTCTCATATTCAGGATATTCACAATCATGGCCCCTGATTTGTCTGCACTTCTCTCCTATCATGATATTGCTCTTCAGATTCAACTCTGTGGTATTTGAGTCGAACTCATTGATCCATGAATTTGACTCAAATAATACACAATTGAATTTTAATTGTAATATAACAATTTGAATTTTTATGAAAATATATTTCCTACTTCTCTCCTAGTTTTTCAACCTTGGTTGAGATATTTTTCTATCTCCAATGATAAAAATATTAAAGTGCTTGTTTGGGTCGAATTTCCTAGTTTACCTCTGCCTACTATCATTTTGTGCAAAACATTGCTCAAATCCTCGGTAGGGTGTGTTGGTATCTCTAAGTTTTGTTGTCTATTAGTGTCAAACACTTAGTCATATATAAAGAAGAGTTAGTCAGTCATCACTGCAACTGAGGTACTCTATATAGGTTGAGTCATGTAAAGACTTGTAAATAATCATGTATATCTCGAGCTATATAGGAGTAAATCCAATCTTTGGTCACCAAGTGCTTCCATATAAGCTGAGTTCAGTGAATGTCAAACAATCAATGCATATAGATGTCAAGTTATATAGAAGAATCTGAGTCATTTAGTGCTAAGTAACTATAGGAAGAACAATTATGACTGAGCATCAAAGATAGCATGTATCAAGTAGCAGAGAGTGAACATCAATGTCTTAAATGGTACAAACTTTGACGTACACAATTTCAAGCCAAAATCTACATAATATTTAATGATTTAAGTGGATGATCTATCCCCATAAGAGGACAAAAACCAATCAAATAAAAAGGCAAAAAGGGAAACATCTAGATCAATGATCTTATTCGAGAAGACTCTATTGATGTCTTTAAATAGGTAGATCCAAATCCTATTTGGACATAGATGAGACGAAGGAAGTGAAGTATTATGCGAAGGAGTTAGGTTTTGGAGGATGCAAGAGAAAGTTGTGAAGCAATAGAGTTAGAAACCTAATGAAGCAGCAAAGGCAATAATAAAGATATATCAAATCATAGATTGGAAGCAGGAGATCTGTAAAGATATATCAGTTCATAGACTAGAATGAATATTTTAAGTGTAGACCGAATGATCAAGTACTAAATCACTTTTGACGAATTGAATCAGGCTAAATCTCTTAGCAAAGTTGTTTTAACAAACCTTTGAAAATCTCTTAACAAAGTCTTTACTTTATCGTAAGTGTTAAATCATTTAATCAAGGTAGAACTAACAATCTTGAAAAGTTTTAAATAAGGAAGACTGCTCATAGGGTAGATCATCAAAAGTGATCAAATTTATAATTCTAACAAGATGACTTTGTTATTGCAATAGTGAGGATTTTTGGGTATCATTGGTAGAAATTAAGATAGTAACTGAGAGGGGAGGGGTGAATGAGTTACAACAAAATAGTTTCTAGTCCCTAGATGTCAAATCAATTTTTTTACTAATAATGCAATATTGTCCAACTCAGTTATAACTAAGTTATTGTTGGAACTTAGTTAACAAAGAAATCTTATGAATATTAATATGTTTTAACTTAGTTGCAAAAATATAAAGCATAAATCAAATAACATGAACAAAAATGACACCAAGATTTAATGTGGAAACCCAATTTTGAAAAACCATCATGCAAATAGTTATAACACTTTTCCCTCTTCTGAAGTGAGCCCAGTTAGGAGCCAACCCTATTAAAGGTTACAAAACATACTGTTAAGTATGACCTTGTCAGAGGATTTAGATCACCTTGTTAGGTCTGGTCTGGTTAGAGGTCTTCAAACACTTCAATCTCGAAATATTACCTTGGTAAAAGATTTTTAGCATGATGGTTAAGTCAACTCTATTATGAGATTTCTTCACTACTACAATGGTTAGAAGGTAGCCGTAATTTGACCTGATTTATGAAGTAACTTCCTTTGTGGATTTAGATCTTTGTTTTGTCTTGACTTCTAGATCCTTACTAATATGAATGTTCTTTGCAACTTAACTTATGCACTTTTTTTCTTTTCCTTTTACTTCCATCACATATCCATCTTATTCCATGTATTGCAATAGAAATTTTATCCTCACTACTTGACCTTTCTTATCTATCATAAGGTTTGATAAGTCAACTTGAATGTCCATTCAAATAATCATTAAACATCCAAATAGTCAATCTCAAATAATTAACAATTACACAAGTGTATTCTATTGTCACTCGATCAATTCTGAGATTGTTCACTTGGTTAACATTGGAAGTCTTTAGATGCCTAACCATTTGGTTAACACTATAAACTTGATATCCTTCATTTCCCAATTGCTAGGTTAACACTACAATGTTCTTCATTACCTGACTACTTAGTTAACATTGCAATATTCTCCATTACTTGATTGTTCAATTTATACTGAATAGGCTTGGTTAATACTACAAGTTCTTTATTTCTCAGTTAATAACTTAACATTTATATAACATGAATGCAAGCTATAATTTGAATTATTATTTCCAACAATCTTCCTCTTTGGCATTGATGGAAACACAACATGTCAACACAAGATGATAGAAGTATGAGAAATTGGATAATATCCTTAGCTTCATTATGATTCTCAGCCATACCAACTCCCTCTATGATTCTACCTACATTTGTCTCAGTTGCTTCCAAATGAATTCTCCCTCTTACACCTTTCATCACTTTCCTATGTACATTTTTCATTTTCTTTCTTTGCTGTAAATACTCATCATCTGAATACTTCACTCTTGAGATACAAAATTCTGCCTCTTTGACATCAATATCTCCTTGTTAATACTAAACACTCCCTCTTTGACATCAAATATGAAAGGATACATAATTTAAAGTTCCTATGTACCTTTTATACTAATTCATATGTAATATACTCTGTATATCACACCTAAAGTGTGATAATCTACATCACCTTGATAAATCTTCAATGGAATTTGGTTGATGCATCACTATCTTATACTTTAGTAAGCATCACATATGGGAATAAATACTAGCTTACCTCATAGATACATAAATACTTCTTTAGGTAATGCCTTAAGAAATATGTCTTCTATCAGCTCCTTGGTGTTCACATATTCCAATCTTGCCTCTTTGTCTTGGACTAATTCCCTTAGGTAATGATACTTGATTGCAATGTGTTTTATCTTTGTGTACATCATATGGATTTTTGAAAGATTTACTACACTTCTATTATTATAGTAGATAACCACTAGTTACTTGATTTCCTCCTTTGTTCCTAATAGTAATTGCTTAAACCATATTACGTTAGAAAAACTAACTATTGCAACAGCATACTCTGCCTCTTCAATTAATTGAGAAATAAAATTCTACTTCTTGCTTTTCCAAGATACCAATCTCTTTCCAAGAAAGAATTCTCCTTCATTGGTGCTTTTTCTATCATCAATGCTTCTTGCATAGTGTGCATCATTAAAGGTTCTTAACTCAAGATTTTCTCTTTTCTTATACCATAAACCATATACATCAGTTCCTTTTAGGTACCTCAAAATTCCTTTTATCTCCATCATGTGATTTTCTTTAGGATTTGAGGAAAACCTTGCAACTATGCCAATCGCCAATGCAATATCAAGTCTAGTGTGTACCACATACCGAAGTCTCCCAATCATTGATCTCTAGGTAGCCTAATTTACCTCTTTTGAATCATCATGCTTTAAAATCTTATGTCTAGTAGACAAAGGTGCTCCAACATTTTTTAATCTTCCATTTCAAATTCTTTCAATGTTTCCTTGATGTATTTCAACTGAGTGTTGATTATGTCATCCTTCATTTGAGGAACTTGTAGGTCCCAATGAAGAATTTTATTTCTCCAAACATGAACATTTAAATTTTTTTCCTCATTTCTTCAGCAAATTATTTGCATAACATCTCATGTCCTCCAAATATGATATCATCCAAAAATATTTCTTCTAGCAATATCATGTCTTGTATTCCTTTTTTTATATACAAATTATTATTATCATTTGTCTTTTCAAAACCAATTATTATAGGATATTGTTGGTGTAAATACATATTTACTATTTACACTTACTTAAGTTTACTTATGTTAATGAATTATTTTAATATTTCCTTATCACCCACCTAGTAGTGTGTGCACTCTTGTGAGTTGTCATGTTGACAAGATAGGAGTTTACACCTCTTTTATGCACATGGTGTCTACAACACAGGAGTTAACACACTAATTAAGCACATGGTGTCTATAACATCTCTACTTGAGATACACCTTATTATTCTTTTCCTCTCATCTAGAATGATGGATAAGATGTGTGCTTAGTTGTCATGCTTATCTTATCTCCTGGCTCTTTCTAGAGACATTCTAGGTTCTCCTGAGAGGCCTTTATATACAGACACCCCTAGTGTGTTTGTATATACAACAGAGAGCAATCTATGAGCACATACTCTGATATATTAATCATACTCCTTTTTAGTCTACAGTTGTGCTTGTGTTTGAGTTCTTTGATCTTGGGTGAATTTTACCCTAAGACAAATTCTTACATCGTATCAGAGTTCTTGGACAATTTCTCTTCACATAGTTGTTTGAGACCATCTCCTTGCTTCAACACCTCGGCCTGAATCTAGAGTATTACAAAAATTGGTAGTGTCTAGAACTAGATCTAACCTTGCCATTGCATCTAGAATGTCAATTTAGTGAAAATCAGCTATAAATTTGCCTACCCTAGGCCAAAGTCAATTGTGAGGCAATTTTTTTTTGCAAAACGGCACTCGAAGGACTGATTTATAGAATTGTTATGATAATTTCAGTTCTGTACATTTCATTTTTATATCTGCATTTTATTTCATCTGCATCTTTGTTATTTTTTTTAGATCTACATGATTTTCTAGAAATTTTTTGGCCATCATGTTGTTGGTATTTTGAAATGTTACGAGTTTCAAATTAATCCAATGAGAACAATACATATGTAATGGAAGCTAATTGCCATTTTCAACATATCATTTCAGACACCAGGCTAGCTATAAGGCTAGACCCTTCTTCTACTTCAGGCTCTGCAAAACCTAGGTGGGTGGACCTCAAATTCAATTAATATGGTACCAGTGCTAAAACATATTCCTAAATTTATTAAGTAGATTTAACCCTTAATTCTCCTATTAACTTATGCAATGACATAAATCTACACTAGCTAAATGCAAGACAATGCAATTCATAAGCCGAGTGAGGGCAACACTTTTTAGCTCTTCAACATGAAAGGGAAAAACGTTTGATTAATAATGTTGAATTCAAAAAAACCCCAAATATGCAGAAGTAAGAACAAATTGATCCCATAGCTGATCAGTGCCTTATCTATTGGGCAATTCCATGAATTAAATGCATACATCTATGATATCCAGGACATATTTCATACACCCAGACATCAAGTCTATCCTATCACTTTGTGAATCAGAGATCAATGTTCATCAAGACCTCATTCTCATGAAATATCCTTCTCAAATAACTAGCAATCTTATCAACTACATCAAACATTTACTTGGTCCTTTGTTCCAAAAACAAAACATAATTGACATACAACCTTAAAGGGATACAAATGGATCTTAGCTCTTTGTTCCTAGACCACATAAGATTACAGATTACTGAGATAAGAGATGAGAATCATAATGAAACTAGAGAAATTCTGGCTCATTTGCATTAATTTCTTTGAAACAATACATTAAAATGCATGAAATCAAAACATAGAAATACCTAATAGATCTAAACTTTTTCTATTCTCTTCACTATTACTATTCATACAAGATAATTTTGTTGAAGAAGGTGGTGTCACAATAATGGGAACACATCAAGACTGGAACCTTGGTTTCATATATCTGAGTAAACTCCAGATTGGAACACACATGGTATCATAGAAATAAGTCATTTTTTCTCCAAAAACTAGAACTAACCCTTTACAATGGATGAGAGAAAGAAAGATATAGACAAGAAATGAATTCCCCGATCTGATCTGAAGATGACATGTGTCCACTTGATATTCCCTCCTTTATTGCTGCAAAACCTCTTTTTTCTCTCTCCCCTTTGGTCTAATTTGGTTTTCATTAATATTCTGTAACTAACTTGAAACATCTCATGTTCAATGATGAAAGCCATTCTGATTGCCCAAAATTTGAAAGCCTCATGAAATGCTAGTAAAAATTTGGGTTTAAACTGAATGAAGGTGATCAAAATCATCCCTAAATATATTTTTACCCTATTTTACGAAGCTCGTAACTGCATTTTCAATTTTAGCTCATTTCATTGAGAAGGCCCCAAATTTTACATTTCTACCTATAACTTGAAGTAGTGACCACCTGTAAAAAAAACTAACCTCATAATCGGAAAGTTCATCTTCTCTCAATTTTGGTGATATATAATATCGCTATATTTGCCTCTTAAAAACCTCTAGAATCTCAATTTCAAAAATATGCCCCCTGTTATAACTATCTGGTCTGTAACTTTGAAAATTAAAAAATTTAAATATCTTAATGTTTAAACTATAGGATATTTATTTTTAGATTTAAAAATCATGGTACGTACTCTTTTTCTAAAAATAATTTAAAATTGTCATTTTTTAATATCATTTTCAACCCTTTTGAAATTTTGGTCAATAATGCTCTGACTAGGTGCCATGTGCTGGCCTTTGATTGGATGCCTGATTGCTCCGTCACCTGCCACAACACCTGTCACTTCACCACTAGCCCGAGCCCACTACCACATGGTGCTCGGGTGCTTGCTTGCATTCCTTATCCATTGAGCAACTTTCCCAACTAGGGAAGCACCCACCACTAGATGCACCACGTGGTGCAATCTTGTGCCTCCTGCCTTTGATCTCACCACTTCATCACATGCATTGGTTTGTTTAAATTTCTTTGTCTTGGGCAACCCACCAACTGGCACCCACCTATGCTTCATCATCACTGGGCCCCACGCATGAGCCTTGCCTTTCCAAAAGGTGCTTGTCTTTAAAAAAATATGCATAGTATATGGGTTTGTATTTAAACCTCTAAATAAGCTTACTACCAATGAATGTGGGATCAAAATTCTTAAGAAATTCCCCCCTCCTCTTTGACTTCATCTTCTTCTCCACTTTAGCTGCTGCCTATTATTTTCACTCGTCACATAGGTGGCTACTTGACAAGGCGTGGACATCTTTCTTAGTTGTGTTAATTTCCTTGCTCATGACTTCCTTAAAAGGAATGCCTTCTCTTCATGTCTATTGGCATCTCAACTTGCTTACGCCTTCTTCTTTCATTTGTGGGTCTTCTATAAGTTTACACGAGCTATTTTTTGCTACTTCTATGGCATGGATGTCTTCTTCATTGATTTTGTTGAGTCCATAGCTCATGGGCATCCTCTATTCCTATGCATGGTATTCCTCTTTTCCACTGCAGCTTTCAACTAGAACATATCGGCTTTAGCCTGTTTTAGTCTCACAATAGCCACCAATTCATCTATCTATTTTTTCTTCCTTTTCCTATCAAATTGCAATTATACAAGTTCTTTTCTTTTCTCCTCAAGTTCCCTAGTACATGTTTCGAAGGCATTTCATATTTTCTTGAACACACGAGCTTTTTCATCTACAACAACTACCAACTTGTCGCTAGTCCATCCTCTACCTTTTCCTCCTAGCCAGATATCTTTTTTTATGTCATTGTGTCTTCTATTTTCTCATGATTTACTTTTAAGTGCATCGACCATAATAAGTGATTTGTCTTTTTCTTGGTATGAGATGTTGTTCTGCAACTTTGTAGGCATCTCCTTTATACATGGATATACTATAGGTGGACAATTTTTCCCTATAAACATATGTGGACTGTTTCATTTCCTTCATGCTATCATGTGGTGCCTTGTCTATAATGCCTTCTGGCCTCCTTTAATGTCGATGAGACTCCCTCTTCCTTGTGGGAGACCATGGACTACTTATGAATAGAGGAGGCATCATTTTAAGCAAACTACTATACCTACAAGTGTCCTTCATAATCATCCATATTAGGATGGTTTCCTCTTTGATTTTTGACATGGATACTCTGCCTTAATTGATTGCATTTCACCAGCTCCCCTTCATAGATATGATCTTCATCAATTACTTCAACTTATAGGCATGTCTGGAGTAAAAGATGCATCTAATCTTAGTGTTTACCTTGCCCAAACAAGGGTCAACTAGTGTTTCTTTGATTAGCATGTGTATATGGGTGGCCATAAGAGACTCCTCTCTTTCCCGTGACTTACAATTTTTCCAAGTGTAATACCTCCTTTCATGCTAGGTGCCCATTTCCTCTCACCATCAATTTCTCCTTTTTGAATGCATGTAGGTTCTCCTTTTAAATCCAACACTAATCCTTTAAAAAAATTAAAACACTTCACATTCAAGTCCAATTCAACACAAATTTTGTGGAAGCAGATGTCTATGTAACATAATTTCTCTTCTTAAGTGCACATCCATAATCATTGATTCTCATAGCTGTCAATCTTGATGCGTCATTTCTAGTCTACTTCAATCAATATTTTCTTGATTCTTCATAAAACCTTTGGTGAAGTCATTGAATTTGAAACTAACTACTCTCTTAATGTTTCCACATGCCTCAAATCGCTTCACAAAGATGACTTTTGAATGGACCTGAGACCATGCCATATGAAAATCAATGAATTTCTCCTACCAGACTTGGTAACCTCATTCTTCTTAGGGATCCAATCGATTGACAGAAAGTTCATAATATTTTATTTATTAGGGACAAGGTTAGAAGGTATTATGAAAAGTTTCTTTGATAAAAACTATAACTATTGCCTGGCCATAAACTTGTAGCACATGATCACCAAAAATTTGGAAATAATAATTTAGATAACAATAGACAAACCCACTCATCCAATGGTTATTCCGAGGTGATTTAAAATGAAATGTATGAATGGGGGCATCCTTGTTTTGGATTAGGGTTATAAAAATAATAGAATGATTATTGCTTGAATCTTGAGTAGTAACATGGGTATTGGAAATACCCTCCATGATAACCCTCATTTAATCCTTATCAATTTGATGGAAAGAGTTGTGCCCCAAGTGGGTCCAGCTAATTTTGTTTTTGTTTTTAAACTCCTGACATTCCAAATTGATACACTAAACCCTTCATACTAATTAGAATTAGGTTCGACCACTGAAAAAATTTGTGAAAACTCATTTGACATCATTTTGTAATTTGTTGACTTAGTGCCATGAGGTCCTTTGACTGACCTTAAAAACTGACTCAACACCTGACTGGGCTCTAAAAACTGGCACACTGATTCTTTGTTTTGCATACTCCTACCCTATTGAATCTCATCTCATTCCAATTTCTTAGTCAAAAGATATTGACTGTCAAAGTTGACCTCCCAAAACTGCCTACAAGAAAACATGTTAGAAAACAATAAATTGTGTTTGGAATTGGCTCTGAAAACTGACACTTGGGAGAACACAAATTGGGATGTTGGTTCACTATCACAAGGAGATTATAAATCTACGATTTGGACTCATGAAGAATAATTGGGCATAAATGATGAGTGATCAAAATGGGCTACTCATATTTGCAAACTGGAAACACAGACAAAAAAAACATTTTTTGCAAATGGAATTGACTTGGAAAAGTGTGCAGATGGATTCTTCAAGATTTGAAAATTGGCACACTTGAAGTATTTTTAGAGTACAATACAGTGGTACAATCCATTTGATCTTACCTATCTTGGATCTCAAAATATGAAATCATGAATAGGGGTTCCAACAAATCTATATTTCTTGACACTAGTAAAAGTTACAAGTTGCATTTGGAATTGCATTCGAAAACTGATCAAACAGATTCATCATAAGCTCAAAATTGAAACCTAGCAAGTCTCTGACCTCTAAAATGTAACGCAAAAGGAATTTTCCCATTTTAGTTAACTAGATCAAATTTATAACAAAGAAGATAGGGCCTTCCAAAATTGAGAACAAATTGCATTAGCATAACAATAATAAATGACTAACTTTGAGGGATTCAAAACCTAGTCAAATTGATTTGAAATGACTAAAAATCTGAAACATAGGATCTTTGGTATGGACACTAGACATTACCAAAGTGGTGTGTCATGAAACATTACTAGGTGTGAGATATTCAATTGAAAACAAGGCCTCCTGTCACTATTTGACACTTAAGAAAAAATGCAGATTTGACAATTACTTAAAATAAGATTTCATGAAATGGCTCACAATGACAATTTAACTTCATGGAACACATAGGCACACTAAATTCAAGTTGTTAGAAACATTAAACACCTCTTAGGCCTCGAATGGGCAGCCAGGTATGCATGCATTGAAAAGTGCTTATAGTTCTTGATTTCTCAATGGTACTCAAAATTAGGGCTTCAATTTTGAGTCCCAACAGTGGCACTATTTGGGGATGCATGTTCCTTGTGGACATGGAAAGGATTCAAATCTTTGGAAGAAGCAAACTACACTCCTGATAGCAAAAACTTCTCTCTTGAAAAACTTTATTGAAAACAAGAAACAACTACTCCTACTATGTACAAATGATGGCCTTGGGCCACCGAACTTCAACAAAAACTTTTACCTCTATCACCTAATTCTCATTGATATTTTCTTGAGGTAAGATGGAAATATTATTCATATCAGCCTTGCCTATCTGATTAACATCTTGAAACACACCACTTAGCAAAACGGAATCTACACCTTCACTTTCATAATGCATATAAAAACTAGATTCACTTTCAACCACTTGCTCATTATGAAAGTTCTGATCATCATGCTCAAAAATATCAAACTCAAACTAAAAATTCACTTCATCAAATCAATCATGCATGCTATTGGTTCTGAATATGAAGGCATCATATTCAACTTGGGGAAAAGAATCACACATACCTTGAAACTGTGCACCCTTGTGTATAACCAGATGATACTCAAACGAGAAATCAAATTTATACTCACATATACCAACAATGTTAGAATTTGAAGCAAATCTGGATTCTTTCAATGATGCTTCACAATTAGAAAATAGATTAGTTATCACATTAAAGTATTCATCATAAAACTTAGTGCAAGGTGCATGTTGATTTTCAAAAATAAGTTTGCCAAACACCTTGTTATCAATCTCATAAGATGCAATCTCATCAATACTTTCACCATCACATCCATAAGAATATAAATCTAATCTCTTACAACAATAACATAATGTATCATCATTAAACTCATTCTCCACTAAATCGAAAACTTCCATGTGCTCTTCAAATAATGGATTGATAACTATATACAAAGATCCCTTTTGAACACTTTGACAAAAAATGGGCTAATCGTCATCAAAATCTTCATCATATAAAGCATTACTGCACACTTTAAACTTACTACCCATTTCATCTTCATGGAGACTTCCAACATGTGAAGAATAATTAGAACTGCACGAAGACTCGCCATCCACTTTATCAACGAAGCATGTAGAAAATAGATCAATATTAGTTGCATTATCTTCATGAAGGTGATTCAAATGTCTTGCAAACCAATTATCTTTAGGTGCTGATGCATTGACCTTAGAATAATTTATATATTGATGGTTACTATTGTAGAACAAGATTTAGTATGCAAAGAACATTAACATATAAAGTAAACATTCACAAACCAAAAACTAAATTCACATATATGCTTAGACAAAGAAAGCAAACAAGAAGTGCAAACCTCACAAGAGAAAACACTCCATGCTTTCTGGATTCTGTAGATGTGTCCTTTTGCTGTGGATGTATGCTCAAGATGCTCAAAAGCTGCTTCAATGGAGATGGGTAATGGCAAATTGGTAGCTTTGTGAGCTCTCAATTTGGCATTATAAGGGTAAGATTGATGGCTTTGGTTCTCAAAATAGCATGGTAACTTTAGCTTAAAGATTGTTGATGAAATGGCTTGGGATGGGATTCAATTTATAGGCTAAGGGGTAGAGGGATGGAGGGCTTAGATGCAAGGATGGATGAAGGCTTAAGGAGGGCTAAGATGCACTCAAACGGGAGCACATGGATTGTGCTTATTTAGCACCAATGGGAAGGTGACACTTGTCACAAGGAGGATGAGTGTGAGAGGGTAGGGTAAAGAGTTGGTTAAAGGCATGATGAGTGGGGTTGAGTATGTAAGAGGGATGTAAGAGGAATGAGTGTGGAAGAGAGAAGAGTGTGGAAGATGGGTGTAAGAGTCATGAGTGGGCTTGTAAGAGTCTTTTATGTTTTGTAAGAGCACTCATGACTTAGTGGTTGGGCTTTTTGAGGGGGGGACTTTGGTTTGGATTAGGAAAGTCTTAAACTTGTTTAAGGAATGTGACAACATTAGGGGGTGGATTAGGCTTGGGTTTAGGATTAGATTAGGGATGTTAGAGATGTGCAAGTGGATGGCATTAATGAGGGTGGGTGAGTTAGTGGCTAAGCTTGGTTAGTATGGGTGGATGGGGTGGATTAGGCTAAATGGAGGATTAGAGATAGGTTAGGGGTTTTTGAATTTGAGGATTTCATTTATCAAATAGATTTATTTAATAAATGAGGTTTTTTGGAATTAGATAGGAGAAAAGGATTTAATTGATAAATAATAGATTATTTGATTTATCAATTAGGACTATAGATGATTAATTAAATTAATCAACTAGGGATGGCAAAGGATTAATTAAATAAGAATTTAATTAATGATGCCTTTAGAGATGGCTAAATTAGATTACCAAAGCAGTGTAATCAAATTTAGGTGTCTACATTTTGCCCCTCTTTGACATAGTGTTGAGACAACACTATTTCAAAGAAGTTCGAATGAAGACGACACGAGGAAGATGTTTTAGCAACAAGGTTGCCCTAGTCTCGAATAAGAAGAGGAGAGAGTAGACTTAGATGATGCCCCCTCAAGAAGGCGGCGGGGAGAGAAATGAGGCTCAACGACTTCTTGAAAAGTACAAGAAATTGAGATGAGCTGAGACACAAGTTGGCGAAGAGAAGGGGCTGAATTAGCTCAAACTCTCACTACAGGAGAATGATAAAGGGAAATCAGAGGCACAATAGTAAAGCAAGCTTAAGACTTTCCAGGATTGGGGGGGGGGAGATAGAGGAGCGGAGCGCTATAAAAGGAATCCATGGTAGGGAGATGGATGATAGAAAGATAAAGCTGATGCAACAGGGTTTCAAAGAGTCAGATTGGCGGAAGATGGGTTTCGGAGATCCCTAGGACTAGGATTGTGGATCTCGAAAGATGAGGCTTGGTGGATTGATTTGATTGGTGGATCCCTAAGACTAGGATTGTGGATCCCTAAAGCTAAGCGTGAGAAGTGATTCAAAGAGATACTGTAGGATATGGATGGGGGATAATGGAGATGAAGGGAATCCATTGAAGCTTTTTGAGTGGGGGGATACTTCAAAGAGAAGTACCACCATGTAGTTGAGCACTAGATTTGCTATAAGACTGTTGGTTAATTGCCAGGGTTACCAAGAACATCAAGGCCTTTTTACCAACCGTCCAGAGGACTGACGAACTAACTCAAAACAAACACACAAGGATTGCCCCAGTATCACACATGAATCCCAGAGGAAGCAGCGTGGAAACGACACTAGGTAACCCACAAGCAGAAAAAGAAAACAAGCAAAAGACCTGATCAAGACCTTACGCTCTAATTGTCCCATTTGCAGCATACCATGATATGGAAGATCGTGGCAACCTTGAGGAGGGAACAAGGAGATTGCTTGGAAAAGATATTTCAAGACCCAAAAGGGAAGATCCCAAATCAAAAGAAAGTGAAAATCCAAAAGAGAACCGTTTGCCAACGAGATGGGTAGGATGACGTACTAACGGACCAAGATCAGACATGAGGAAAGCTATATCCTGCAAGAATCTATTAGAGAGCACCTAAGGTGATGGATCTGGATGAGTGATGCGTCTGGCAAGCTCAACTAAGAAGGATAACACTTTGGTGACAGGAGATCTAGCTAAAAGATGCATTGGAATATCTAACCAAGGTGTGCGATGTGTGCAAGATGTTGACCAAGGATGAACTAACACGAAATCCGGATAGATACAATGATACTAAGCTAAAGAGGATGTACAAGCTGACAGACCAAGATATGTTACAAATGTACAAGTTTGTTCATGTTTTGGTTTTTTTGTGAGATGGAAATGTTTGTGAAGGATGGGATGTCTATAATAGTTGATAGGTGGATAGGTAGATGGTTTGTGAAAATCTTAAGGAAAATGGGATTCTGTGTGTGCATGTGATAGGATACAGGCTAGGATACAAGATTATTTACAAGCTGGAATATGGTACAAGCTTTGGACAAGATTTAGATATATACAAGGTATGGTACAAGATTTACAAGGTATAATACAAGCTTTGGTACAAGATTTACAAGCTGTACAGGAGGTATTGACAAGCTCCATCAGATTTTGGATATTTGATTGGAACACCAAGGGAACAAGCAGGTGTTTTATGGGATGGTGGGTGGATGGATGAGGGATAGGATAGTGATAGATAATGGATTAGTCTTTAGCACACAAGGCACCTGAATTACCAGGTTTTCACCAAGGTACCTATCCAAGGCACTTGAATTGCCAAGTTTTCACCATTGGATGCTTATTTCTCTTTACTATTTTTTTTTTTTGTATTTTTTCAAGAGCTGGGTATACCAAGGATCTTCAAGCATAGAACTTCTTGAGATGAATGATGTTAGTGGGATCATTCAAGAGTTCTCCTTCTGGTGTAGATAATTGATAGGCTCCGGAGCCAAAGGAGGCAGTAACCACATAGGGACCAAGCCATGTAGGTTCAAACTTGCCTTTCTTTTCTCGATCTGCTTGGACTTTCATATTTTCTTTGAGGACCATATCACCTGGCTAAAAGTGTCGTGGGAGCACCTTCTTGTTGAAATTCTTTTTGAGACGAGTTTGGTAGACTATGAGATGGTCATAGGCTTGTTGTCTCTTCTCATCTAAGAGATCTAGCTGGGTGAGTCGAGCTACTCTGTATTCTTCATCTGAGATTTGCCCTCGCAAAGATATGCGTAGTGAGGGAAGTTCAACTTCTATAGGTAATACCGCTTCGGCACCATAGACTAGGGAGTATGGAGTTGTGCCTATGGATGTACAGAAGGAAGTTCGATAGGCCCATAGAGCCAGATTTATTTGAAGGTGCCAATCACGGCCGAAATCATTGACAACTTTCTTTAGGATTTTGAGGAGGGTTTTATTAGTTGCCTCTGCCTGGCCATTACCTTGTGGGAAATATGGGCTAGAAAAGTGGTGATGGATGCGGAGGGAAGTGCATAATTCTTCCATGTTGAGATTTTCAAAATTACCTCCGTGGTCAGTGAAGATGGTGGATGGGATGCCGAAGCGGCAAACAATGTGGTACAAGATGAACTTGGAGACTTGAACTCCTATAGCTGAGACTAGGGGGACTGCTTCCACCCACTTAGTGAAATAGTTTGTAGCTGTTATTATCCATTTATGTCCATCAGATGAGAGAGGTGTGATAGTTCCAACTAGATCAAGGCCCCAACAAGAAAAAGGCCAAGGTGGTGCAATAGGCTGTAGATCCTGTGCTGGAGCGTGCACAAGATTTGCATGTTGCTGACATGGGAGACACTTTCTGACAAAGTCACAAGAGTCTTCTTCAATGGTAGGCCAATAGTAGCCTACTCTAAGGATTTGTCGTGCTAGGACAATACCACTCGTGTGGGCACCACAAAGTTTGGAATGTACTTCTTTTAATGCCATCGCGGCCTCATTTTCATCTAAACATCGAGAGAGGGTATCATGATAACCCCGACGATATAGGGTATTGGCTATGATAACATAGCGGGATGATTTTTGAATAAGGTTCTGGCGTTGGGTGCATGTGAGGTGAGGGGATATGATACCATCATTAAGGTAAGTGTGAATTTCATGGTACCAAGGGGATTGGGGACCAACCAAGATACAAACACGGTTTGAATCCTCATTCGCATAAGCGGGTGTGAGGAGCTGCTCAACTAAAAATTCATACTACGTAGCTTCTTGGGGAATTTCCAAGAGCGAGCCGATAGTGGCCATGGCATCTGCTGCCTTATTCTGCATTTGAGGCACTTGTGTAAACTAAAGCTTTGTAAAATGCTGGGTCAGCTGATCAACTAGCTCTTTGTAGGGTAATAGCTTTTCATCTTTGGTTTGATATTCATTTAAGACTTGTTTGATGATGAGCTGGGAATCGCCAAAGATTTCTAACTCAGTGATATTCCATTCTGCAGCTATCTTTAATCCTGCTACAAGAGCTTCATATTCTGCTATATTGTTGGTGCTAGGGAATTGTAGCTTGAAGGCTTTTGGAATGTAATCTCCTTGAGGTGTAACTAATAATATTCTTGCCCCTGATCCATGAGAGGTGTATGAGCCATCAAAATAAAGCTTCCATGGGGGTTGTTCTTCAATTAGGCAGATATGCTCATCTGGAAATTCTGTGAGCAAAGGATATGCATCTACTAGAGGTGCATCAGCTAGGTGATCTGCTATAGCTTGCCCTTTGATTGCCTTTCTGTCCACGTACTGGATGTCAAACTCACTTAGTAGCATAACCCATTTGGCCAAACGGCCTGTAAGTACTGTTTTGGAGAGCATATACTTGAGAGGGTCAATCTTGGAGACTAGTTGGATGGTATGACTTAGCATGTAGTGGCGAAGCTTTTGAGTTGAGAAAACAACTGCCAAACAAGATTTTTCCATAGGAGTGTAATTGAGTTCATAACCAACTAGGGTTCTACTGATATAGTAGATGGCTCTCTCTCTGCTATAATCATCGTGTTGTGCTAGAACTGCCCCTAGGGCAGTAGGTGTTGCTGATATATACAAGATCAAGGGACAACCAGGAACTGGTGGAACCAAGATAGGGGGATTGGTGAGATACTGCTTGAGCTGATCGAAGCTGCACTGACATAAAAGATCCCACTTGAAGTTCTCATTTTTCTTTAGCAAGTGTGAAAATGGTGTACACTTATCTGCAAGTTGGGAGATGAAGCGCCGGACAGATTGAAGTTTTCCCTGAAGGGAGTGAAGTTGTCTCAGTGTCTGGGGAGGAGGCATGTCTAAGATAGCTTTGACCTTTTTGGGGTCGATCTCTATACCCCGTTTAGAAACTATGAAGCCTAGAAGCTTGCCAGATGTGACCCCAAAGACACACTTCTTGGGATTTAGCATGAGTTGATATTGGGCCAACCTATCAAAGACTTTTTCCAGGTCAGCAAGATGATCCATGAAGGTGTGAGATTTGACTAGGATATCGTCCACATAATCTTCCAAAATGCTATGGATAAGATCATGGAAAATGGCTGTCATAGCTCTTTGATAGGTAGCCCCAGCATTCTTTAGGCCAAAAGGAATCATGGTGTAGCAAAAGGTTCCCCAAGGGGTAGTGAATGCCGTCTTATGCTGGTCCTCTTCTACAATCTTGATCTGATTATACCCGAAAAATCCATCCATAAGGGACAGAATTTCATGTCCAACTATAAGATCTACAATCATATCTATGTTGGGCAAGGGAAAATCATCCTTTGGAAAAGCTTTGTTAAGATCTCTAAAATCAGTGCAGATTCTGATGTCACTGGAAGGCTTAGTAACAAGGACCATGTTGGAGATCCGTTCTGAGTAGTCGATAGGTCGGATAACCTTAGCAGCTAACATTCTTTCTAGTTCAGCTTTGACTAGTAAGGCCACCTTGGGGTGCATTTTTCTAAGCTTTTGTCTTATGGGCTTGATCTTTGGATTGACTGCAAGATGATGAACTACAAGCTTTGGATCAAGTCCTGGCATGTCCTGATATGACCATGAAAATTGGCCAATGTTCTCTCATAAAACCTCAAAGAGGAGGTCAGCTTGGTCTTGTGATAGGGATGTAGCAATGTGAACAATTCTAGGGATCTCTGAAGAACCAATGTTGACTTCTCTAGTATCCTCTATTAGAATAGAAGACACCTCTGGTTGATTATCTTGAGGAGGCAATACTAAATCCTCATGTTCTGCTTGTGGCTCTAGATTTTCTTTCTGAGGGGTTCTCTTCGCTGCCTTAGCTAGTCCCAGATTTACCTTAGTTTTAGTTTTGGGTGTATCGAAACTAGGTTGGGGATTTTATCCAAAATACCCCTTGGGATCTAGCTTGTAGATGTAGGCAGAATCTAGCTTTGTCTTCTTATGAGGAGTTTCGGCTCCCATGAATCTTAGAAGCACTTCCTCTGATGCGAACTCATCAATATGTATGACACTTGGTTGGTCCCAATCTATGAGTTGTGGATGAGCAAGTGGTAGGTCAATGAGATGGATGGATAGTTCTTGGAGAACAGAGTCTCCTAGGAAGATTTGGTCTGGGATATCGTCATAGGCTCTCTTTTCAACTTCCTCAGGAATGTCTTCAATTTTGACAAGGTCGCGATGGATGTTCGAAAAAGCGTGACCGTTCTCGTTGGTGCCCCCAGTTGTGGGTATGCCAAAGCCAAGACCTGACTTTGTTTCCCAATTATGTGCTTTGATGGGACATTGCATGCCCCTTTCTTCTGGTCCTAGTCCACCTCCTTGATAGTTCCATTTTTCAGTGATGAGCTTATGTTGTTGGGGATACTTCTGGCTAAAGTAATCAAGGCGTGCTTGATTTCTTGGAGGTGCATCCTTATGTAACCAATTGTTGATATCTGGAGTGAGCTCCTCATGAAGAGGCGTTTTTGAGGACACAAAGGTGGTTGGGCCAAACCATTTGTATCGAGGAGGTGGAATCTCCTTAGCTTTGTGATATGTTGGCCGTCCATGGGTATGTGGATCAAGTGGGATTGCTCCGACAACAAATGCATCTAATAGACTATATTCTCCACAACCTTTGTTGTTGATCTTTACAGTAGATAGGGTGGAGGCGAGGATGGTTTCTGCATCATTATAAGTGTGGGATGAGCTGGTGATGGCTGTGCCGATGTCTATTCCAGGGCAATGGTTTGTATATGAAGCTTCAACCGCATTGCAGTAAGCAAAGGGTTCTGGATCAGCATCGATGGTTACCTTAGTGCCTTGATATAGAAATTTGATGAACTGATGGTAGGTGGATGGAATAGCCTTCATAGCATGAATCCATGGGTGAATGAGGAGGATGTTAAATGGTAGGTTTAGATTAACAACATGGCAAACTGTCTCTTGGATGACCGGCCCAACCTTGATTGGTAGCAAAATAGTCCCTTCTGTGGTCCTTTCCAAGTTGTCATAAGCTTTGATGGTGATAACCTCACTGATCATATCTGCCTCAGTATACCTAGCTTGTTTTATGAATTTTAGAGTGCAAATGTTCAAGGCTGATCCATTATCTATCATTACTCTTTTCACGGAAAAATTGGATACCATGATGGCTATGCAAAGCGGAAGGGTGTGATCTGGCTCAATCGTGGGTATGTCGGTGGGTTTGAAAGATAGGGCACATGAGGATGAAAGGTGTCCAACAAGATTACAAAAATTAGTAGCATTGATATCAGAAGGGACATGGGATTCTATGAGAGCACTGTCAAGGATGTCTTTGTACACAGGACTAGTGCGGAGAAGGTCTAAAATGGATATTTGGGCTGGCATGTTCCCAAGGTGTTCCAAGATATTGTACCAGCTTTTTGATGGAGCTGATGATGCTGATGAAACTGGTGGGCCTGCGATGTTAAATTGCGCTCTTCGAGTGGTGACCGCACACTCATTGTCTAGTCCTTGGATATTGATAACATTGACAGAAGGCTCTTTCCCATATATCCAACCTATAAGGCTACCATAGTCTATATAGGATGAAGTGTGGTCATTGTTCTTCCCATGCTGTTGGTTTGGCTGGTAGTTGTTGGTGTTGTTTTGGATAGGTGCTTTTCTAGGATTTTGGTTGTTGTGTGGAGGAAAAGCATTTTGATAAATCTGTAAGCCTGCATTGGGAGAGGTTTGGGCACCAACAGTGATTTCCTCCTGATCAATGAGGTCCTACACATAGTCTTTCAGTTTCATGCATCTGAGGGTGGTGTGACCGTTTACCCTATGGAACTTGCAATACTCATTGTCCTTGTACCATGCAGCTTTGGATTGGCTTGGATCAATTTGCTGGGTATGAGGAAATTTGATGAGGTTTTCCTTAGCCAATTTCTCAAAAATAACATCCAATGGCTCACCAAGGGGTGTATAGTTTCTAGGTCCAGGTTGGAATCTGGGCTTTTGCCCTGCAACTACATTGATGGCATTAGCTTGATTGTTAGACCCTTGAAAGTTGGGTCTTGTATTGTGGTTTTGATAGCTTTGGTTATTTAGTTGTTGGTAATTGATAGCTTGTTGGTTTTTTGTTTGATATGGTGGGTTAGACTGGTTTTGAGAAGAACCAACGATATTCACATGTCTGGTGTCAGTAACCCCATCTGTTGCAACATGCTTGTTTTTGTTCCAATACCTAGACTTGTCATTGGAATGTGATTGATTTTGCTTGGCCTCTTTGTAAATCGTTACCACACCATCTTTGATGAGTCCTTGCTCAAGAATCATTCCTTTCTCTTTGATATCCTTATAGGTCTGCAAACAGTTCATGGTCATGTGGTGAGCCAAGCTAGGATGTGCATTATCAATAAACATTTTCACCACATGGCATTCTGGCAAGGTGCAGGATATGCGGGTGGTAAGAGTTTGCCATCTTTGTAGGTATTTAGCAAGGCTTTCTCCACCTTTTTGCTTGGTGTGGACAAGATCAACTATTGATAGCTCTGTTTCAACAAGATGGGCATATTGGGCTACAAATGCCTCAGATAATTCGACAAAGTTTTTAATTGTGCCATAGGGGATTCTATAAAACCATTCAAGAGCTAGTCCAGCCAAGCTTTTGGGAAAAAGGCGCAAGAGCAAGACATCATTGTATGCCACGTCCTGGCAATGCATGTAAAATTCTTTGATATGTGTGACAGGGTCTCCTTTTCCTCTGAATTTGTCAAATTTAGGTACCTCAAAGTGTTTGGAAAATGGTGTCGTGGTAATGGCTCTGTCAAATGGGTAAGGACACACATTCTCAAACTTGAATGTCTTTGGATCATTCCCTTCTTGGATGGCTTTTAGAGTTGTCTTCATTTTCTCCCACTCTGAATTGATAGGTGATGGTTGGGGTGCCCCCAATGTAGGAGTGCCTTGAGGTAGGTATGTGCTAGATGGGGCCACTGAATATGGATGGCTGTGAGGGATTTGCTGATAGGGATTGTACATTGTTTGGGCAGCTGCATGGTGGATGACGGGTTGTTGAGAGGGAGGTGGTGCATATTGCTGCATGTGCTGTGAGGCTTGCTGTTGATATGGGATTTGAGGTTGTGATTGAGGAACATAAGCTGGCTTTGGGATAAATGGATTGCTTTGTGGAGGTAAGGTATAAGATGGTTGTGAGGCTTGGGGAAAGGATTAGAGGGCTTGTGGGGTTTGACCAATATATGTGGGTTGTGCCCCCATTTGGGATGGTATCTGCAAATAATTGGTGGTTGGCTGGGGTGGTGGATTACCTCCTAGAAGTGGCATTGAAAAGTAGTTGGTAATTAGAGGTAATGGATTAGTTGGTGGTGGAGGTGGTGGGAATTGAAAGCTTGGGAATGGAATTGATGGGGTTTGATAGCTTTGTGGCTGGATTTGGAAGCTTGGTAGAGTGGTGGTGGGAGCTGGGGTCACTTGGGAGCTTGGTAGAAGATTGGCAGTAGCTTGTGGGTTTTGATAGCTTTGTGGAGTGAAGGTAGTAGCTTGTGGATTTGTGGCTGGTGGTATTGATCTCCCAAGACTTAATGGAAATGATGGGATTGTACTTTGGGCTGTGGTGAACAAGATGGGGTCGATGAAAGGTTGATTACTTGGCCCCATGGGTGGCATCCCTGTTGTATATTGCTGAGGTTGGCCAAAAATGCTAGCACTAATTTGGGAAATGGGTGGATTTGGAAGGCTAGGTGTGGGAGCAGCAACAATAGTGAAGGGGGTGAACGGTGAGGTGTTTTGAGTAAAGGGGTTTTGGAGCGGAGAGGTATGAACCAAGGATGGAGTGGTGGTGGTTGGGTTGGCTTGCGGCATGGAGATTTCAACTTGGGTGGATGATGGTATGTTTGGGTCTGTTGGGTCATATGGATTGGCTGGAGGCTCTTCTTTTGGAATATATTGAGGATAATTTGGATCATAAGAGCCTATGGGTGGTGGCAGCTGCCCAAACAACGGGTGAGATGGATCTGATAATGGAGGGGGTCTTCCAAAGTCAAAGGTTCCTACATTGTCCCTTCGAAAATTAGCCATGATTGTCTCTTTGTTTTTGTCTATAATGGCGTTTACCAATACTGCATTTCCTGGTTGGTTCATGAAAGCTTCAATGTCAGTAGGTGATGGCATAGCTTGCTCTGGGCTGAAGGATGGCTGAGTGCTCAAGGGGGGTGAGGCTGTTCGATCCAAATGATAGGGCTCCATTGTTTCTTTCTTCTTGGCTAAGCGAGTGACGGGTGGCATGAAAAATGCTCCTAGGGATGAGATGCAATAATGCTGATGGATACAAAAGGGGGAACGCTTTTCTATGCAAATGATTTCCTAGGTTGAGGAAAAGCTGTATGACAAAACCTAAGGAGGATTGGGTCGGGGATTCTAACTTCAAAGATATGTTGTCAAAGCACCAAAGGTCTGCTTTCCTATGTGCAAGCTTGGTGGTGATTGTGTCAACTTAAGGATAGACTGATGATCCTTTAGGAAGAACACGAGATTGACCACTTGTGGATCCCAACCTTTACCTCAAGGTGATGAGGGATAACAAGTGACAAAGCTAGATTACCCTAGACAAAGCTCTGTCAAAGGGATAACCTTGGTGAGATTGGTGGATTTGGAAGATTTTAGGAATGGCAAACTTTTAGCAAGGTGACAACTATTTTGAAAGCTTAGATGTGCAGATTTTCAATTACTGGCTAGATGGTATGATTCTAAATGAGATGGATGAACTAATAATGCTTAAGGGGATAACCTAAGATGGCTGGCTTTTCTACAAAGATGACTCTAAAGTGAAGCTTATCCAAGAAGATGTGGAGAAACAAAGTTATCTAATCATAGAAATCATGCCTAGTTGGTAAGGCATAAGCAGGATTAACTCCTGGATGTTGGCTAAATTTGATGGTGCGCTCTAACCAGGCCTCTTGAAGTGCTTCATCGGTAGCTTTGTCCTCTGCTTTGTGGAGTTTGGCAATTCGTGGGCTTGGTGTTATTTCTTTTCTCTTGGCTGAAAGTTCTTGGTATGCTAGAGATGGCTTGAGTTTGACCTTGTGAAACTTCCGTTTGGGTTTGGGTTGTTCCGACATAAATTCTTGAATTTGCTTGGCTTTGGGAAAAATCTCAGTTGTTTTGCTTCAACTTGTTCAACTTCCAAAATAGGCAATGACTAC
Source organism: Cupressus sempervirens (assembly GCA_028749045.1). Taxonomy (NCBI): domain Eukaryota; kingdom Viridiplantae; phylum Streptophyta; class Pinopsida; order Cupressales; family Cupressaceae; genus Cupressus; species Cupressus sempervirens. The sequence goes on along the minus strand of CM053785.1, from coordinate 955,678,462 downwards.
GCTAAGTGTTCCCTAAGCTAGGATTGACCAAGTTTGGCAAACATTCATTCAATAAATAAAAACAAGCAATAGATAGGAACACCCAGATAGAAGTTTGTGGTTCTCAGAATGTGATACTTGCGCCGAGGAGTGTGTATGTTCTACAAATGTTTCGATCAATCACTCCAAACACATTAAAATCCTAGATGGTTTTCTACAAGGCTGAAAATTGATTTAGCTAGGGAGTCCTCAATATACGCAAGGTACATGAGGCCCAAATCCGTAGATGAGACCAAAAAGATGTCACACAGGCGAGAGGAGTGGTAACCCACTTCTCCTCTTTCACTTCTCAAGGGTATAAGGTTCCTTGAGGCTTAGCCCGAATGACAAAATCTTGATCCCAAGAGAGGTGTCTTTCGATTCACCTCCCGATTCTTATACTCTGCCGGAACGCTGGAGTTGAGGTCGTCCAAGGGATGATGAAATCCCCAAGCAGGCCTCCTAAAAAGAAACAAGGTTTTGGATCCTAATCTTATGCACCCAAGATGGCCTCGAAAGACGACAAGGGGAGAGAAGACTTAGATGACCTTGGGCTAAAAAACACGCTTGTTCTTTTACCAACTGACTCTTATGTGTGCTAATCTAGACTTTGCAAGCACTCATGTTTAAGAGACAATGTTCAATTCCAACTTGAGGCACCAACAAAAGTAAATTGATCGAAGAATGCAAATAATAAGAAGAGTTAGGGTCAACAAAAGAAAACTCGTGCGCCCGGAGGCCCTCCACGTCAAGTATCGATTAATTTTTTTTAAGGCATTCAAGATTGAGTGTGAGTTTGTTTTAAGCCCAAACCAAAAGTGTGTGAGATTCGATTTCAAGTGCGCGCCCGGAGGCTCTCCACGTCAGTTGTTGTTCAATTTTAGTGCCCAAACTTGAAGTGTGATCGATTTAATCTAGAGTTTTGGCCATTTAAGAATTTTGATAAAGTTAAAGCAAACGTTCAAAGACCAAGTGAGTGAGTTAGATTGTGGAACATTTAACACCTTTTTCAAGTAGACCCATCCCCATAAATGGTGCTGAGATTGCAACCAATGGTTAATATTTGATTGGTGATTAGAAAAGAGGTGAGTCCAAGGAACTACTCAAATTGATTTTTGTAAATTTTTATTTTAACTTAACAAAGTTTCTTAAATGTCCAAAAATCAAACTTTACCTAGATTGCATGTGGAAAAGAGATTTATTTTGTTCAATTTTAGAAGCTCTAAATGAAGTGTTTGATATTGCAATGGTTAATTGATCCTTGGCATTCAAGATTGGATTTGTTGTTTTAAGCATGCATTCCAAGGAAAGTTGATTTTAATCCATGACATTCAAGAGTGTGTTTTGAGCAACATTCATTCAATGGAAAATGTGTTTAACCATTCAAGTTCATTTTTTTAGGAACATGCATTCAAAGACAAATGGTTAAACATTCAAGTTCATTTTTTTAGCAACATGAAAACCTACAAGAAACATGGTTAGTGGTTCCATATGTTCTCCAACCTGCAATGAGACAAAAAAAAAAAAAAAAAAGCAATTTAGTTAGTTAGCCAAAATCTTTAAAAATGACGGCTTAACTATGGGAAAATTTTTTTTAACTTTTTTTGCTGTTTTTTTTTTTTTAAGCTACAAAGTGCAGAAATAAAGATTTTAGAATAGAAATGCAACATAAGTAGGCAGAGACGATAGTCTATCAAGCGGAGATGCCAAAATACGAAGATGCTGAAATACAAAGACGCTGCTATTCGAAGACGACAGAACAGATTTGCGGCATAGGAAATAGGTGACAAGCAGAGATGCCGATTTGCGTAGATGCAGATTTTCGCAGATGATGATTTGAATTGGTGGTGGTGGAGACGTTGATTTGCACAGACGCGGATTTTCATAGACATCGATTTGCGCAGATGCGGATTTTCCCAGACAGAACAGGTTGCAGACACCAAAACTACGTGAAAAAAGTTGAAAAACGTGAATTTTTTTTTAGATGGTATTTCTTCTTCCTAAGTGCGTTCTTTAACCTGAAAAAACAAGCAAAACACCCTCACAACACACTCAAACAACAACAAACATTAGATGGTTAGAAAAAATGACATATAGATGAAAATAGATGATTAAATGACCCATAGTGGGGTCCCACCGGGCGTGCCAAAATGTAGAACAAGATTTAGTATGCAAAGAACATTAACAAATAAAGTAAACATTTACAAACCAAAAACTAAATTCACATATATCCTTAGACAAAGAAAGCAAACAAGAAGTGCAAACCTCACAAGAGAAAACACTCCATGCTTTCTGAATTCTGTAGATGTGTCCTTTTGCTGTGGATGTATGCTCAAGATGCTCAAAATCTACTTCAATGGAGATGGGTAATGGTAAATTGGTAGCTTTGTGAGCTCTCAATTTGGCATTATAAGGGTAATATTGATGGCTTTGGTTCTCAAAATAGCATGGTAACTTTAGCTCAAAGATTGTTGATGAAATGGCTTGGGATGGGATTCAATTTATAGGCTAAGGGGTAGAGGTATGGAGGGCTTAGATGCAAGGATGGATGAAGGCTTAAGGAGGGCTAAGATGCACTAAAAGGGGAGCACATGGATTGTGCTTGTTTAGCACCAATGGGAAGGTGACACTTGTCACAAGGAGGATGAGTGTGAGAGGGTAGGGTAAAGAGTTGGTTAAAGGCATGATGAGTGGGGTTGAGTATGTAAGAGGGATGTAAGAGGAATGAGTGTGGAAGAGAGAAGAGTGTGGAAGATGGGTGTAAGAGTCATGAGTGGGCTTGTAAGATTCTTTTATGTTTTGTAAGAGCACTCATGACTTAGTGGTTGGGCTTTTTGAGGGGGGGACTTTGGTTTGGATTAGGAAAGTCTTAAACTTGTTTAAGGAATGTGACAACATTAGGGGGTGGATTAGGCTTGGGTTTAGGATTAGATTAGGGATGTTAGAGATGTGCAAGTGGATGGCATTAATGAGGGTGGGTGAGTTAGTGGCTAAGCTTGGTTAGTATGGGTGGATGGGGTGGATTAGGCTAAATGGAGGATTAGAGATAGGTTAGGGGTTTTTGAATTTGAGGATTTCATTTATCAAATAGATTTATTTAATAAATGGGGATTTTTGGAATTAGATAGGAGAAAAGGATTTAATTGATAAATAATAGATTATTTGATTTATCAATTAGGACTATAGATGATTAATTGAATTAATCAACTAGGGATGGCAAAGGATTAATTAAATAAGAATTTAATTAATGATGCCTTTAGAGATGGCTAAATTAGATTACCAAAGCAGTGTAATCAAATTTAGGTGTCTACAACTACTACATATACCTTCAAGACATTCATCTACGCAATTAGGTACTTTTTCCTTATAGATAATCCATTTGTCTTTATATGGTGTACACAAATCTTCTCCATAACTTTCAACCTCAAACTAATTTGCACAATTCTAAAATAGAATTTCACTTTTAGATTTAGAAAAAGTACTCATACATTTACTTGCACAAGAGCACCTGCTTTCATCATTTCTTTCTTCTTCCCAAGTTGCATCTGATTCATGTGAAGATGAACATATACTAGCACTGTCCTCTTCTTGACTTAAACAAGAACTCTCAGCATTGTCTTCACATGATGTTTCTTCATAATACATTGGATCAACAACTTCACCTTCATCACTTGACACATCACTTCCAACTTCTTCATCCTCATACTGAGATGAATATCCTTCAATTTCAAAGTTTACAACATTCTCAACAAAATTTATATTATCATTAGGAGCAGAAACAACTAAATTTATTTCTTGCATATTTAACTGATCAAGTGAAGTAACTTTTTCATCTGTTGTTGTGATATTATAAACACATGCACTATTTTCAGCAAAAAAAGAATTAGCTCCTCTATGCAACAAAGAGTCTTCATCTACATATGTTTTTTATTCTAAAATTTCAACAAGATTATTTATAACAGAAGGGGTACTTATTTGCTGAACTAAAGTCAAACACTCTTTATGACATTGATTCTTCCTTTGAACCTTATCTTGTTGGCAAACATTACTAGACAAGTGACTTTGGGTTAATCCATATTTTATGTTGTTTTCAATCTCTATTGTTGTCATGAATGCCTGATGCAAAGTCTTAAGCTCTTTATCTCTTAATAGGTAACTCAACTTTTTATCAAATGCATCAAGATAAACAACTCAAAACACTTGATCATCTAGCTTATAACTTTCAAGAATGTCGTTCAAAACTTTGCAAATCTAATATTAAATTCAGGAACTAACTCACCATTCATGATTTGGATTTTTAAGAACTTATCAAAACAATAAGAGATTCTTACTCTTTCCTTGAATTTCTTCATGAACGTTGGAAGTAATTCATCCCAAGATAAAATTGAATATACCAGCAGAAAGGAAAACCAATCCCTAGCATCACCTTCTAAAGTCTAAACAAACAACTTCATATGAACATCTTCATGAGAAATTTCAAAATCACCAACCAAGTCACTGAATAACAGAACATGATGACTGGCTGCATTGTCATGTTTCCCATTGAACTTAGGTAAATATTATATGGGATCATAGGGAATAGTATTTGGGAAACCATGAATGCCATTGAAATTTAATGGCATATATTTCTTGGTAGAAACAAATCTATAATTCGCACTAACCAGCTGCATACTTGATGAAAAGAAACTTGATATTCCTCAAACTTAAAACTCATTCACCATTAATACTTAGATTCACAACTTATAGCAGATCTGAAAATACCTTCTACCAATTTCAACTTCAAACATACTTCAAAATATGACAACACTTGCTGAATCTATTCTTCATGAAGTATGCTAAGATAAATCAAACCAATCTCCTACTTAGTGCTGAAATTACCACTTGATGGAGAAACTTATGTAAAGCTTACTTTCATGGAAATGAAATCACATGAAAGTGTAAAATACTTTTTGTGTTGCTACATGAAACCATTCATTTGCTAACTGGCATAGGTGTCAATTTCAATTCTTCATAGCACTGATCAAATCCTTATAGAGCCACCATCTCCTTGAGGAGAACCAAATGAAATCACTATTTTGATTCATTTTAACATTTAAATTTATTATGATAGCAAATCAACACAACACTTTAAAACTCATCAATCAAGAACTCATATACTCTCTTTTCATGCTTAAAACTTATCATAACTTTCAAATCTGCACAATTCAATTGAAAAGTCTTGAAAACATTTAGATGTAACCAATCTACATTGGTACAAAGATCTTTTAGAGATTCATCACTCACAATTGTGAGAAAGATTTAAAACATAATTCATAACATGACAAATCTGAACTGGATTTTCAACTTGAAGAACTTTGCAAGTCTTTAAAAACTTAGAACAGAGAAACCACCTTTAAACAATTCTGACTCTGAATTTAAACCAGTACTTTGACAACCAAACTAGCTGAATTGATTGAAAATAAAACTTAATAGCAACACAATTTACATTCAACCTTGAAAGGTACTATTTCCCTGAATGAAGCATCATTGGGGTGCATGATATTGAGTTAGAAAATTGGAAAATGCATTAGATAACTTACTGCTGCAATTTTTTCACACGCTTCTCCTATTGTATTGAATCTCCTTCTTTCAAATTCTCAAGGTTTTTCTATCATTTAGATTCAATACAGCCCCGAGCAGAGTTGCCATTTTGTTGGTGTTTTGAAATGTTACAGGTTTCAAACTATCCCGATGAGAAGAAGACATATCTAGGGGTAGCTAATTCCCATTTTTAACATATCATTTCAGACATTGGACCAACTATAAGGCTAGACCCTTCTTCTACTTCAGGATTTGCAAAACCTAGGCAGGTGGACCTCAAATTCAATTAATATGGTACTAGTGCAAAAACATATTCCTGAATTTATTAAGTAGATTTAACCCTTAATTCTCCTATTAACTTATGCAATGACATAGATCTACACTAGTTAAATGCAAGACAATTCAATTCATAAGTTGAGTGAGGGCAACACTTTTCAGCTCTTCAACATAAAAGGGCAGAATGTTTGATTAATAATGTTGAATTCAACAAAACCCCAAATATGTAGTAGTAATAACAAATTGATCCTATAGTTGATTAATGCCTTATCTATTGGGAAATTTCATGAATCAAATGTAGACATCTATGATTTCCAGGACATAATTCATACACCTAGACATCAGATCTATCCTATCACTTTGTGAATCAGACATCAATGTTCATCAAGGCCTCATTCTCATGAAATATCCTTCTCAAATAACCAACAACCCTATCAAACACATTAAGAATTTACTTGGTCCTTTGTTCTAATAGAAAAATATATCTAACATACAATCTTAAAGGGATGCAAATGGATGCCAAATATTTGTTCCTAGACCACACAAGATTACAGATTACTGAGATAAGAGATGAGGATCGAAATGAAACTAAAGAAATTCTGGCTCATTTGTATTAATTTATTTGAAACAATACATGCAAATGCATGAAATCAAAACATACAAACACCTAATAGATCTAAAATTTATCTATTCTCTTCACTATTGCTATTCATACAAGATAATTATGCCAAAGAATGTGGTGTCACAGTAATGGCAACATATCAAGACTAGAACCCTAGTTTCACAGATCTGAGTAAACTCCAGAGTGGAACACACATGGTATCACAGTAATCATTCATTTTTCTTTGAAAACTAGAACCAACCATTTACAATGGATGAGAAAAAGAAAGATATAGATAAGAAATGAATTCCTAGATCTGATTTGAAGACAATATGTGTCCACTTGAAATTCCCTCCTTTGCTATTGCAAAACCTCCTTTTTCTCTCTCGTCTTCGATCTGATTTGGTTTTCATTAATATTCTGTAACTAACTTGAAACATCTCTTGTTCAATGATGAAAACTATTCTAATTGCCCAAAATCTAAAAGCCTCATGAAATGCTAGTAAAAATATGTGTTTAAACTGAATGAAGGTGATCAAAATCACCCCTAACTACATTTTTACCCAATTTTACCATGCCCGTAACTGCATTTTCAATTTTAGCGCATTTCATTGAGAAGGCCCCAAATTTTACATTTCTACCTATAACTCGAACTAGTGAGCACTTGTGCAAAAACTAACCTCATAATCAAAAAATTCATCTTCTCCTAATTTCGATAATATATAATATCACTATATTTGTCTCTCAGAAACCTCTAGAATCTAAATTTGAAAAATATGCCACCTTGTTATAACTATCTAGTTTGCAACTTTGAAAATTCAAAAATTAAAAATATCCTAATTTTTAAACTATAGGATATGTCTTTTTAGATTTAAAAATCATGGTACGTACTCCTTTTTTGAAAATAATTTAAAATTATTATTTTTTAATATCATTTTCAACACTTTTGAAATTTTGGTCAATCATGGTCTCATTGGGCACCACATGACAGCCTCTAATTGGATGCTTGATTGATCCATCGCCTACCACAACACCTGCCACTTCACCACTGGCTCAGGCCCATTGTCACATGGCACCCAGGCACTTTCTTGCATTCCTTATCTGTCAAGCAACTTCCCCAATGGGGAAGTGCTCACCACAAGATGTGCCATGTGGTGCAATCCTGTGCCTCCTAACTTTGATCTCGCCACATGATCACATGCATTGGTTTGTTTAAAATTTCTTTGTCTTGGGCAATCTCCCAGCTAGCATCCACCTAAACTTCATCATCACTGGGCCTCATGCATGAGCTTTGGTCTTTAAGACAATATGCATAGTGTATGGGTTTGTATTTAAACCTCTAAATAAGCTTACTCCCAATAAATGTGGGATCAAACTTCTAAAGAAATTCCACCCTCCTCTCTAACTACGTCTTCTTCTCCACTTTGGCTATTGCCTATTACTTTCACTCTTCACGTGGGTGGCTATTTGACAAGGTGTGGGCATTTTTCTTAGCTACGTGAATCTCCTTGCTCATAGCTTCCTTAAAAGAAACACCTCCCCTTCTTGTCTATTGGCATCTAAACTTAATTATGCCTTCGTCTTTCACTATGTGGGTCTTCTATAAGTTTATGTGAGCTGTGTTTTCCTGCTTCTATGGCATGAATGTCTTCTTCATTGATTTTGCCGAGTCCATAGCTCGTGTGGGTCCCTATTCCTACTCGTGGTATTCCTTTTTCCACTATGACTTTTGACTGGAACATATTTGATTCAGCCTATTTCAGTCTCACAATAGCCCCTAGTTCATCTATCTGTTGTTTCTTCCTTTGCCTAACAAATTGCAATTTTTCAAGTTCTCTGCTTTTCTCCTCAAGTTTCCTAGTACATGGTTCCAAGGCATATCCTACTTTCTTGAACACACAAGCTTTTTCATCTGCAACAACTTCCAACTTGTAGCTTGTCCATCCTCTACCTTTCCCTCCAAGCTGGCTCCCTTTTTTTATGTTTTTGCCTCTTCTATTTGATCTTGATTTACTTTTAAGTGCATCCACCATAATAAGTGATTTGTCTTTTTCTTAGTGTGGGATGTTGTTCTATAACTTCATAGGAATATCCTTTACACATGAATATACTTTAGGTGGATGATTGTTCCCTATAAATGTATGTGTATTATTTCATTTCCTTCATGCTATCATGAGGTGCCCTATCTATATTTTCTTCCTACATCCTTTAATGTCGATGAGACTCCCTATCCCTTGTGGAAGACTGTGGACTACTTATAAATAGAGGAGGCATCATTTTAAGCCCACTGCTATACCTACAAGTGTCCTTCATAATCATCCATATTAGGATGGTTTCATCTTTGCTTTTATAGATGGATACTCTACCATAATTGACTACATTTCACTAGCTTCCCTTCATGGATATGCTCTTCATCGATTTCTTCATCTTATAGGTGTGTCTAGAGTAAAATATGCATCTAATCTTAGTGTTTACCTTGACCAAACAAGGGTCAACTAGTGGTTATTTGATGAGCATTTGTATATGGGTGGCCATAAGAGACAACTCTCTTTCTTGTGACTTAAGATTTTTCCAAGCGTAATACCTCCTTTCATGATGGATGCCCATTCCCTCTCACCATCAATTTCTCCTTTTTGAATGCATGCAGGTTCTCCTTTTAAATCTAGCACTAATCTTTTTTAAGAAATAAAACACTTCATGTTCAAGTCTAAGTCAACACAACTTTTCTAAACTTAGATGTCTATGCAACATAATTTCCCTTCTTAAGTGCACGTCCATAAACATTTATTCTCATAGTTTTCAATCTTGATGCATCATTTCTAGTCTACTTCAATCAAAATTTTCTTGATTCTTCAAAAAACCTTTGGTGAAGTCATTGAATTTGAAATTGACTACTCTCTCAATATTTCCACATGCCTCAACTTTTTTCACAAAGATGACTCTTGAATGGACCCGAGACCATGCCATATTAAAATCAATGAATTGCTCCTGCCAGACTTAGTAACCTCATTCTTCTTAGGGATCCAATCCATTGACAGAAAGTTCATAATATTTTATTTTATTAGGGACAAGGTTAGAAGGTATTAGGAAGAGTTTCTATGAGAACAACTATAACTATTGCCTAGCCATAAACTTGCAGCACATGATCACTAGAAATTTGCAAATAATAATGTAGATAACAACAAACAAATATAGTCATCCAATGGTTATTTTGAGGTGATTTAAAATCAAATGTATTATGGGGAGCATCCTTGTTTTTTATTAGGGTTACAAAAAAATATAATGATTATTGCTTGAATATCAAGTGGTAACATGGGTATTGGAAATACTATCCATGATAACCCTTATTTAAACCTTGTCAATCTGATGGAAACAATCGGGCCCTAAGTGGGTCCAGCTATTTTTTTTGTTTTTAAACACCTGAAATTCCAAATTAATACATTAAACCCATCATACTAATTATAATTAGTTTCAATGACTGAAATCAATTTTGAAAACTCATTTGACATCATTATGCAATTTGTTGACTTAGTGCTAGGAGGTCCTTTGACTGGCCTTAAAACTGACCCAAACTCCTGACCAGGCTCTGAAAAATGGCACAATGATTCTTTTTTTTATATACACCTACCCTGTTGAATCTTGTCTCATGAAAAATTCTTAGTCAAAAGATATTGACTATCAAAGATGGCCTCCCAAAACTGCCTACAAGCAAACATGTTAGAAAATAATAAATTACGTTCGAAATTGGCTCTGAAAACTAGGCCAACTGATACTTGGAAAAGTGAAAACTAGGATGTTGGTTCACTATCGCAAGGAGAGTATAAATTTTTGATTTGGGCTCATGATGAATAACTAGGCATAAATGGCAAGTGGTCAAAGTGGGCTACTCAAATTTGCAGATGGGAAATACAGATTAAAAAACATTTTTAACAAATAGAATTGACCTGGGAAAGTGTGCAGACGGATTCTTCAAGACTTGAAAATTGGCACACTTGAATTATTTTTAGACTACAACATAGTGGTATATTCCATTCGATCTCACCTATCACAAATCTTGAAATATGACATCACAAATAGGGGTTCCAACAAATTTGCATTTCTTGACACCAGTGAAAGATACAAGTTGCATTTGGAATCACGTTCAAAAATTGATCAAACTGATTCGTTATAAGCTCAAAATTGAAACCTCGCAAGTCACTAACCTCTAAAATGCAACACAAAAGGAATTTTCTCATATCAGTCAACTAGATCAAAATTATAACAAGGAAAATAGGGCCTTGTAGAATTAAGAACAAATTGCGTCAGCATAACAATAATAAATGACCAACTTTGAGGGATTCAAAACCTAGACAAATGGATTCAAAACAACTCAAAATCTAAAAAATAGGCTCTTTGGTATGGACACTAGACTTTTCCAAAGTAGTGTGTCATGAAACATTACTAGGTGTGAGATATTTAACTGCAAACAAGGCTTCCTGTCATTGTTTGACACTTAAGCAATAATGCAAATTTGATAATTACTCAAAATAGGACATCACAAAATGGCTTGGAATGACAATTTAACTTCATGGAATGCATAGACACACTGAATGCAAGGTGTTAGAAACATTAAACACCTCTTAGGCCTTGAATGGGTAGCTAGGTATGCATGCATTAAAAAGTACTTATAGAGCTTGATTTCTCAATGATACTCAAAATTAGGGCTTTGATTTTGAGTCCCAACATAGGCCATAGGAGAGTTTTTTGTAGGTGAAGATTGGAGCTTGCTAGTGCAAATAATATATTTGCATCACATTTAGGAAGTTCAAAAAACTCCAAATCAGATTTTGTTTCATCCAAATTAGACATCTAAGGCAAAATCTAGAGTCATTTGATTTTTGGAGATGTGATGATTGTGATTCAGGAAAAATAATAGTAGAGGCATTTTTCAAACTACAATATCTCCCACATACAGACTCATTTTTGTGAGAAACCTTTTTGTTTTGGGGTATAATTTTGTGATCTACACATTGGTGCAAGTGGTTTGAGATCTCTATTTCTGAATTTTTCTACAACTCACAAATCCTAATTTTTGTCACTTAAAATACTTAGTACAGGCTCATCTGAACTCCAAATCAAGTTCTTTCTTTTTGAAAGTGCATTTTTATTTCCTACTTTCTAGATCTATAATCATATTGTAGGTTTAGGCCCTAAATTAGCAAGTGGCTACCAAGTGCCTAAATCATTCATTAGGATGGGGGGGGGGGGGGGGGGGGTTGGGGGGATTCTTTGATTCTCTGGGGCTTTGTTGATTGATCTGATGGAGTCTTGTTTGATTTTTCTGTCTGGTATTTGACCACAGTTGACAACAAGGAACCATAAAAAATGTAGTGCTTTGATACTTGATCATCTAAGAGACCATCCAGAATTGCTTCCTTATCACTATTCATTGCCACCAAATTTTAATTGGACACATCTCATGGAACTTTGTCATTTTTTGTATAATAGTATGAGTAAGGAATCTTTTGCTCCTCTTAGAATGGCAAGTTTTCCTTATGATATCTGGATGTCTATTTGGGAAGCATATGAAGATCCATGTGTTCCTCCATCTCTAGAGGACATTCTACATCTAGTAACTCAAGCTATGGTTTCTTCAACTCTAGATGCGATCACACCTCTAGATGCTCTTGTTGCTTCTATTGATCCTATTCTAGCCATTGATGCTTTAGGTTCAGTGCAACATGACCCTTTCTATCTTCCTACTCTACCTTAATGCAACGACTTCCTTCCTGTCGTTGTATGCCTATTCATGAAGTCTCACATTGAAGATGTGGGAGACATCCTCAATGATATTTATCTCCTCTTTGAGGTGAATTATTCATCCATTGCCATAGTGTTAGATTCATGTACTTCAACACACCAACATACACTTTTTCTTCTAGTTCCAACCTCAGGTGATAATTTCGTGATTGACATTTCAAGTTTTTTTGTGAAGTCACATATCACAGACTTGGGAGACTTGTTTGATGATATACCACTTCTCTTTGATGATGACAATCCTTCTATAGTTGTTGTGAGGGCCCACTTTGACCCTAATGTCCATTCTCTATATGATAAGTCTTTACAAGCTGATGTGATTGTGGATCCTTATGTACATTAATTGTCAGAGGTCTCTTTGTCATTTGAGGAGATAGATTATTCTTTGAAATAGGTTCTACAAAAATCCTTGCTAGATGTAGACTTCTTCTTAGTAGTTTTGGAAGGAGCCTCCATCAATATTGACATAGGGATAATTGACTAGGTTTCAAAGACAACATTCATCATTGAGACTCCTTCCACACATAGTGGAAGCATCTCACCAGTACCTCTACCATTGTTTCTTCCAAAGGGGAGCAACATCATGCAGTGGTAATGGATCAACTTCTACATTGAATCATTTCTCATAGATCGGCACTACTTTTAGGCAATGGGATACCTCATCACCTTCTTCTCCTTTTTTTTGGGGGGGGGGGGGGGGGGGGGGATCTTTCTCTTAGGGGGTTTTGTCTTTCTCCCATTTCTCTCTTGTAAATACTTGATTTATGTCATAATGGTGGGGGGTTTTGATTACTCCATCCATCCATGCATCTTTCTTTTCATCTCTCTTTTTGAGGGAGGGTTTCTCCCATGAGGTTTTCCCTCTTTCTTTTCTTTATGAGAAATTTCATTTTCATTATGTACATGGGTACCTAACATGATGCAGTAGTCGGGACCCATCATCCATTTCATCCTATCTTTTTGTGACCTTAAGTGCATTCCCCTAAGTTGCACTTAAGGGGGGGTGTTGGTGTAAATACATATCTACTATTTACACTTACTTAAGTTTACTTAGGTTAATGCATTATTTTAATATTTCTTTATTAGTCACCTAGGAGTATGTGCACTCTTGTGAGTTGTCATGTTGACAACATAGGAGTTCACACCTTTTTTATGCACATGGTGTCTACAACATCTCTACTTGAGATACACCTTGTTATTCTTATCCTCTCATTTAGAATGATGGATAAGATGTGTGCTTAGTTGTCATGCTTATCCTATCTCCTAGCTCTTTCTAGAGACATTCTAGGTGCTTCCTAAGAGGTCTTTATATACAGGCACCCCTAGTGTGTTTATATATACAACACTGAGCAATGTATGAGGACATACTTTGATATATTGATCATACTCCTTTTTTATATACAGTTGTGCTTGTGTTTGACTTCTTCAATCTTGGTGAATTTTGCCTTAAAACAAATTCTTACATGGTATTAGAGCTCTTGGAGAATTTTCTCTTCACAAAGTGATTCGAGACCATCTTCTTGCTTCAACACCTCAGCCTGAATCTAGAGTATCACAAAAATTGGGAACCTCTAGAACTAGATCTAACCTCATCATTGTGTCCAAAAAATTGATTCGGTCAAAATCAACTATAAAGTTGCCTACCCTAGGCCAAATTCGATTGCGAGGAATTTTTTTTTGCAAACTGGCACCGAAAGGACCAATTTGCAGAATTGGTATGATCATTTTAGATATTTACATTTAATTTTTAGATTTGCATTTTTTTCATCTGGATCTCTGCTATTTTTTTCAGATCTGCTTCATTTTCCAAAAAAATTTGGCCATTGGGCCACAGGAGAGATTCTTTTGTAGGTGAAGGTTCGAGCTTTCTGGTGCAAATTAGATATTTGCATCACATTCAAAAAGTCCAAAAAACTCCAAATTGGATTTTGTTTCATCCAAGTTGAACATCTAACGCAAAATCTAGAGCCATTTGATTTTTGGAAGTGTGATGGCGGTGATTTAGGAAAAATAACTGTAGAGACATTTTTCAAACTACAATATCTCCCTCATACAGACTCCTTTTTGCAAACAAAATTTTTAGTTTTGGGGTAGAATTTTTTGATTTACACATTGGTGCAAGTGGTTTGAGATCTTTGTTTTTGAATTCTTTTGTAACTCACAAATCTTGATTTTTTACACTTAAAATGCTTAGTATGGGTTCATCCAAACTCCAAATCAGGTTCAATTTTTCTTGAAAGTGCATATTCTTTTGTCTACTTTCCAGATCTATAATCATATTATAGGTTCTATGGACAAAAATACTGCTTTCAAAAGTAGGCCCTAAATTGGCAAGTGGCTACCAGGTGCCTAAATCATTCATTGGGGGCGGGGGGGGGGGGGGGGAATTCTTTGATTTTTTGAGGCTTCATTGATTGACCTCATGGATTTTTGTCAAATCTTTCTGTCTAGTATTCAACCATAGTTGACAACAAGGAACTATCACAAATGGAGTGCTTTGATACTTGATCATCTAAGAGACCATCCAAAATTTCTTCCTTATCACTATTCATTGCCACCGCATTTTAATTGGACACATCTTGTGCAACTTCATCATTTTGTGTATAACAATATGAGTAAGTAATCTTTTTCTCCTCTTAGAATGGCAAGTTTTCCTTATGATATTTGGATGTCTATTTGGGAAGCATATGGAGATCCATGTGTTCCTCCATCTCTAGAGGACATTCTACATCTAGTAACATCAGCTATGGTTTCTTCAACTCTAGATGTGATCACACCTCTAGACACTCTTGTTGCTCCTACTAATCCTGTTCCAGCCACAAATGCTTCAGATTTAGTGCAACAAGACCCTTTATGTCTTACTACTCTACCTTCATGTGATGACTTCCTTCCCACCATTGCAAGCCTATTAATGAAGTCTCACATTGAAGATGTGGGAGACATCCTCAATGATATTCATCTTCTCTTTGAGGTGAATTCTTCATCTATTTTCGTAGTGATAGATTCATGTAGTTCAACACACTAGGGTACACTTTGTCTTCTAGTTCTAGCCTTAGGTGATGATTTCTTGACTAACATTTTAGGTTTGTTCATGGAGTCACACATCACAAACTTGGGAAACTTATTTGATGATATACCACTTCTCTTTGATGAGGACGATCCTTCTACCTTTGTTGTGAGGGCCCACTCTAAGCCTCATATCCATTCTCTATATGATTAGTCTTTACAGGCTAATGTGATTGTGGATCCTTATGTACAACAATTGTCAGAGGTCTCTTTGTCATTTGAGGAGATAGATTGTTCTTTGAAATAGGTTCTAAACCAATCCTTGCTAGATTTTCACTTCTTCTTAGCAGTTTTGGAAGGAGCCACCATTAGTATTGACATAGGGATAGTTGAGTAGGTTTCAGGGACATCGTTCATCAATAGATTATTTCCACACATAGCAAAAGTGTCTCACCAATACCTCTACCATTGTTTCTTCTAAAGGGGAGGAACATCATTCAAAAGTCATGGATCAACTTCTACATTGGAGCATTTCTCGATGATCGACACACTACTTTTGGGGTCGGGGGTGGGGGGGTGGCTAGGGAACTACCTCGTCTCCTTCTTCTCCTTTTTGGGGGGGATTTTTTCTCTTGGGGTTTTGTCTTTCTCCCATTTCTCTCTTGTATATAATCGATGTATGTCATAATGAGGGGTCTTGATTACTCCATCCATCCATGCATCTTTCTTTTCCTCTCTCTTTTTGGGGGAGAGTTTTTCCCATGAGATTTTCCCTCTTTCGCTGCTTTATGAGAGATTGCATTTTCATTATGTACATGGGTACCAAACATCATCTAGCTGTCGGGACCCATCATGCATTTCATCCTAGTTTTTTATGAGCTTAAGTTCATTCCCCTAAGTTGCACTTAAGGGGGGGTTGGGGTGTGTTGGTCTAAATACATATTTACTATTTACACTTAGTTAAGTTTACTTAGGTTAACACATTATTTTAATATTTCTTTATTAGTCACCTAGGAGTTGTAGAACAAGATTTAGTATGCAAAGAACATTAACAATAAAGTAAACATTCACAAACTAAAACTAAATTCACATATATGTTTAGACAAAGAAAAGCAAATAAGAAGTGCAAAACCTCAAAGGAGAAAACACTCCATGCTTTTCTTGATTTTGTAGATGCGTCCTTTGATATGGATGTATGCTCAAGATTCTTAAAGTTGCTTTAATGGTGGAGATGGGTAATGGCAAATTGGTAGCTTTGTGAGCTCTCAATTTGGCATTATAAGGGTAATATTGATGACTTTGGTTCTCAAAATAGCATGGTAACTTTAGCTCAAAGATTGTTGTTGAAATGGCTTGCAATGGGATTCAATTTATAGGCCAAGGGGTAGAGGGATGGAGGGCTTAGATGCAAGGATGGGGAGATGGTTAAGGAGGGCTAAGATGCACTCAAAGGGGAGCACATGGATTGTGCTTGTTTAGCACCAATGGGAAGGTGACACTTGTCACAAGGAGGATGAGTGTGAGAGGGTAGGGTAAAGGGTTGGTTAAAGGCATGATGATTGGGGTTGGGTATGTAAGAGAGATGTAAGAGGAATGAGTGTGAAAGAGGGAAGAGTGTGAAAGATGGATGTAAGCTTCATGAGTGGGCTTGTAAGAGTCTTTTATGTTTTGTAAGAGCACTCATGACTTGGTGGTTGGGATTTTTGAGGGGAGACTTTGATTTGGTTTAGGAAAGTCTTAAACTTATTTAAAGAATGTGACAACATTAAAGGGTGGATTAGGCTTGGGTTTAGGATTAGATTAGGGATGTTAGAGATGTGCAAGTGGATGAAATTAATGAGGGTGGGTGAGTTAGTGGCTAAGCTTGGTTAGTATGGGTGGATGGGGTGGATTAGGCTAAATGGAGGATTAGGGATAGGTTAGGGGTTTTTAGATTTGAGGATTTTATTTATCAAATAGATTTATTTAATAAATGGGGATTTTTGGAATTAGATAGAAGAATAAGATTTAATTGATAAATAATAGTTTATTTGATTTATCAATTAGGACTATAGATGATTAATTAAATTAATCAACTAGGGATGGAAAAAGATTAATTAAATAAAAATTTAATTAATGATGCCTTTAGAGATAACTAAATAGGATTACTAAAGCGGTGTAATCAAATTTAGGTGTCTACAGGAGTATGTGCACTCTTGTGAGTTGTCATGTTGACAACATAGGAGTTCACACCTCTTTTATGCACATGGTGTCTACAACATCTCTACTTGAGATATACCGTGTTATTCTTATCCTCTCATCTAGAATGATGGATAAGATGTGTGCTTAGTTGTCAAGCTTATCTTATCTCCTGGCTCTTTCTAGAGACATTCTAGGTGCTTCCTTAGAGGCCTTTATATATAGGCACCTCTAGTGTGTTTTTGTATACAACACATAGCAATGTATGGGGACATACTCTAATATATTGATCTTACTCCTTTTTGGTCTACAATTGTGCTTGTGTTTGAGCTCTTCAGTCTTGGGTGAATTTTTCCTTAATACAAATTCTTACAAATATTCATGCAGCCTTTCATACCTTTCTCTTGGAGCTTTCTTTTATCCATATAGAGCTTTGTGAAGGATACATACCATTTCTTTTTGGTTTGCACCACTGAAACCTTATGGCCATTTAATATAGACTTCTTCTTCTTTGATTCCATTTAAGAAGGTTGATTTTACATCCATCTGATATACTTTGATTCCTTTTATTGTGGCATATGCTAAAAGTATTCTGACTTCTTCAAGTCTTCTAGCAGGGGCAACTATTTCTCCATAGTCAATACCTTCTTCTTTTGCTTAACCTTTGCATACTAGCCTTTCCTTGTTCCTCATTACTTCTCCTTTCTCATTGAACTTATTTTTGAGTATCCATTTTGGAAAAATCACATTATTATAGTTAGGTGTAGGTACAAGGGACAAAGTTTTATTCTTTTCTATTTTCTCAATTTCTTCATTCATTTCCTCTATCCAACGTTCATTTTCTAAAGAATCTTTTACAGATCTAGGTTCAAATTCACTAAGAAAACATGTACATTTTAATTTTTTCCTTGTCAGTATGCCATCTATCTCTCCTCCAATTATTTATTTAGGTACATGATGTCTTTTGACATATTTTGTAAGTCTTTGTTCTTTCCTTCTTGATTTATAACTTGGTTCACTTCGTTTTTCATGATCATCTTCCTTTTTCTTGGGCTCCTCTAGCTGATCTAGTTGCAACTAAAGTTCCTCTGACTGTAACTCAGGTTGCATTATAAGTGATTTTCTAGGATCACTTTTTGATTACCTAGCTTCAACTATTTGTGGTAAAGTCTCAGGTTCCTCCTCATAGTAAATATTTTTTTTGTAGTCTTCAGGTTCCTTGCTGCTTTGTTCTTTATTTTTTTCTACAAACTCATCAATCTTCACATGTGCACTTTATATGACTTTGTGAGTAGAAAGATTTAAACATTTGTATGCCTTATTTTTATTCAAGTAACCTAGGATACACGTTCATCACTTTTTTCATCAATCTTTCCTTTCCATACATATTTGAAGATATGACATTCTCTTCCAAATACTCTGAGATAACAAATATTAAGCTTGTACCTATACCAGAATTCATAAGGTGTTTTATTTGTACCTTTCTTCAAAGGAACTTGGTTTATTGTATGAATTTTTTTTTTGATTGATTTTCTCTAGTCTTCTGGTGCAATATTCTTCTTAGTCATTAGTGTTTTTGCACATTTCATGATGGATCTATTCCTTGTTTCTACTATACCATTTTTTTCTAGAGTTCTAGGTGTTGATCCCTACTTTTGATTCCTCTTTCATTGTAGAACTCATTGAATTCATTTGAGATGAATTCATCTCCTCTATATGATCTTTGGTATTTTAGATTCTTCCTTATTTCCTTCTCAACTCTAGGAAAATTCCAATTGAGTTTTTGAAAAGCATTAGATTTATCTTTTAAGAACATTACATTCATCATTCTAGAATAGTAATCAACAAATAGAATGAAATATATATGTTTCCACAACACCTTTCTATACATATTGGCCCACAAAGAAATATGAACTAGTTCCAAAAATTCTTTTGAATTAAAAGTCTTTTACATCTGAAACTTCTTTTACTCATATTTCTAATTTGACATTGTTTAGATATGCCCATCTCTAGTTTCTTTAGATTTGGTATGCCTCTTACTCTTTTGTTCTTACTTATGGTAACCAATTTATCAAAGTTAACATGACATATCATTTTATGCCTTAGCCAATTTTTCCCAAATTGAGCTAATAAACATGTACTTTTAGTGAGATCTAGGTGGGTAATAGTACAAAGTTGTGTCACTTTTCAGGATGACTAATCAGAATAACTAAATTTGAGTATTTCTATCTAAAAATCAATTTTTTTGAAAGATATGATCTAGATAAATTCATTATGGCTAAGTTATATATGTTATCACACTTTTCCAATTGGAAATGTCTATTAAATTAATGTTTTATACTAGTTTATATCCAATTGCTAAAGAAATATAATTATTTTAGAAAACTAATATTTTAATAACTCTTACAATTTTTTATGATATATTTTCATTAACTTATAAACACCATTTTATAGAGCCCAAAGTCAAGAATATTCTTATATAGATTTTATAGTGTTTTAATTAGATATCGTATGTTATAATTAAAAAATTCTACAAGCATGTATTTTAACAGTCAAAAAGTTTTCAATTTTGAGAAAGAAAATATAGTAAATCATATCATCAAAATTTAAAACTTATATGGCTTTCTATAGGAGAGAGTGCTCTTCTAGAATGTAAATTTTTATTCTAGTTAAAATATATTTGTTTTGAAAAATGTGATGGGAGATAAAAACTATTGATATTAGGTGAGTTCAATATTGAATGATTGTAAAAGTGAAAATATAAGTCTAAAGACAATTTTTATTTTTGAATGTTCTAGATATATATGCTATCTATAACATAGTCTGAGGTCAAAGGGAAAAAAGTTTATTTCCATATAGTTTTGTGGTGGGAACTAGACACCTAATTTTCAGCATATTTTAGCAACTAAAAAATTATCTATAAAAGTTATGAAAATATATCAATTATTAATCCAAATAATTTCTAAAAATTATAATCCTAAACTTGATCAATTTCTACACATTTCATTAGTTTAATTCATTTTCAAATTCTAAATAATAATACTAGTTTTATATCATTGAAGATGAATAGTTGTACCTTTTTTAACTTTTTCCTTCACAAAAGGGTGACACATGTTTGTGCTTTGACCTAGGTAGAACACATTATCTTTTGTATGATTTCTAGTCCCAACCAAGTTTCCTTCTCCATTCAATAGTTTAGGTTTTTCATTCATGAATTCCACCTTATATCTTTTATTGTTCAAATGTGCCACACTAAGTAGATTATGTCGTACTCCTTCAACCTAGTAGGAATTTTCACATTTTATTCCTTTAGTTAATTCTATGAATCCTTTTCTTTTTACATAACATGGTTCACTATTTTTAAATCTAATACTTCCACCATCAAGTGTTCTAAATGTTCAAACTTATTTTTTTCACTAGTCATGTGAGGAGAACAACCACTATCTATGATCCATGTTTCATTTTTGCTAACATGATAAATAAGTGTTACTCATTACCAAATTCATCCTTAACAACAATATAAATTGTTGCTTCTTTATTATTGGATCATCACTATCATAGTCTTCTACCAATAGTTAGTTTAGAATTGAATATAGATTCAAAGTTGCAAGGATTAGGAGTATAGTTATCAAAGTTATCCAATTCAACAACAGTCAATCTTCCCAAAAGTGCATCTAAGGTTATATTATTTTTAGGGTTGCATCTCATCTCTTGAACTGTTGAAACTCTAATTGCATAAATAGGATAAAGAGTTCTTAGTACCTTGTTGACCACTATTTCATCAATTATATTTCCTCTCATAGCTCTAATTGCACTCACACTTTCTTTGATTTTTTCATTATATTGGACAATTTTCTCACATTCTTTCATTTTTATTCAATCAAACTTGCCTCTTAAACTTTCTTCCTTGGCTCTTTGCACATTTTTATCACCTTCATCTAGACTTTTTGTAGTTTTTCAAACATTTTAAATGTGGTAGTCAACAATTTTTAACCTCATCAAATTTAGAATAGTTTAGAGAGGAAGCTATATCAATGATCATTATATTATGGACCTTTTCCTCTTTCATTTATTCAACTATCACAGGTTTAGGTGGTGACACATATTCTTGTTTTCCAAGTAGAACATACCAGTATCTTCAATGCTTGAAAACTGTAGCTTCATCAATTCTTGTCATGCTGAAAATTTTTCTCTATTAAGGTTAGGAATTTCTCTTCTTTATAACATCTTGATCTTTAGTTCAGCTTCTCAAAACCTTTCATACAAGAGCCAAACACTCTAATACCAATTTTTAGAAATGAAGATAGTAATAGAGAGGTGAGGGGTGAATCAATTACTACAAAATAATTTTGAGTCCCTAGATTTCAAATCAAACTTTTCACTGGTAATGCAATAATATATAGCTCTATTATAACTAAGTTATTGTTGAAGCTCGGATAGCAAATTAGTTTTATGAATATTAATCTTCTTAACTTAGTTGTAGAAACATAAAGCATAAAGAAAATAACATGAACATAGATGACACCAAGATTTAACATGGAAACCCATTTTGGGAAAACCACAATGAAATTTTTTACAATATTTCTCATTCTTTTGAAGTGATCCCTTCTAGGAGTCAACCCTATTAAAGGTTAGAAAACATGTTGTTAAGTATGACCTAGTTAGAATATTTAGATCACATTGTTAGGAGTAGCTTGGTTAGAGGTCTTCAAACATTTTAATCTTGAAATGTCACATTGCTAAAGGATTTATAATATGACATTTTTATTAATAAAAACATCAATTAGTGGGTTCTCACCTAGAGTACAATTAGACCTATAGACACTAGTAAAAAAACATTATTAATGCCTAGTAATGAAAGATGCGATAACATTAGATCTTCCTCTATTAAAGACAAAGGTCCAAAAGTGACTGAGCCACCAACCATGATTAGTGCTATCACTAAAAATATGGGACAAGCACAACAATAGCTTTAGACTTAAACAAAAAATAACAACAAAGGATAGGAATGTGCCCTTTAAAACTGCCAGTAATCACTCAACCATAAGGACAAAAGAGCTAAACATCATCAACACAACAAAGAGATAAATTCAGGCCATTCACACCTCTCAAAATCCTAAACAAAAATATAAGACCAAACAAGACTATACCTTCGGCCTTGGAAAACACAAAACATATCTTCTAACAATGGGTTTAGGTAAAGCTCAACATACAACTTTAGAAAATGCAGTTAAAAGTCTTCCAACCCCCCAAGGACTCCCACATCATAATGGAAATGAGAGTATTAGAGAGGAGGAATACCAATCCCCAGAGGTAAGAGTTTCTCCCCCTTCTTCTACTAACCAAGCTACTAAAAGTAGTGCAAGTACAAAACATTTTGATGAAAATATCCTCTTGTTCCCATTGCCTAAAAAAAATCTCCATCTCAATAGGAAATTACTCCACCTCCATAGGAGCTGCGAATGTAGAAGAAAGAGGAAGACCTAGACCACCCTTGAGAGAAGTAACACACATCTCCACACCAAAGAATTTATCTATAGAGTCATACCTTCTTCACCACATGAAGCATAATGTACAAAAACACTCTAACCATCCCAATCAATAGCAAAATGAAAGGGATACTTTCCAAAAATAGAAGCAAAGTACCTATTGAACCCATTCACCACCACTTTCCCTAGCAAAAAACTACCTCCATAAGATTTTCCTCCACCTCAATAGGGTTCTCCACCTCAATAAGATGAATGAAAGTGAAGGAGAAGACTAGAGGACACCTCCACCAAAGAAAAAGGGTTTTACAAGGGAGGAAAGATTCAAACCATCTATTGAAGGTAAAGAACCCCTCTGTTCTAAAACATAACTCCAAACAAGGAAGTCCCATAAAAGCCTCCATAAACTACCACAATGCCCATAAAATAGAGTTTTGGGTAGGGATAACACAACACAAAAATCTCTAGAAAAATAAGAGACACTAGGGCCAACAAGCACCAATCTACTGCACCAAAGACCATGAATAGATCTTAGGAAAGGGAAGATAGAAGAGAAAAATACTCTAATATGCTACACCAAAGATCAAAAATGCACCTTAGGAATTAAGAGGGATTTTGGAATAAAACTCCCAATTTGTTGCAACTGAGATCACCAATGCATCTAGAGCAAGCAGAGACAACATGGGAAACAACCCCAAAATTATTGCTCCATATACCACCTACCCAATATTAAAGACACTAGGAAGATCCATCTAGGTCTTCATGTTAACTAGAATCTACCTACAAGAAACCACAACTACTCCAAACCCCATCATGACTCTACCTAACACAACTCAACTCCATAACTCTATCACAAATCTACACAGTCTAGATCTACCAAACATAGCTACAATCCAAGCTCTTGACATAAATCTACCTAAAACCAATCTACCCAGAAAATACCAAGGCCCCAAAAGTAAGATGCAAGCAGTCCCCATCATCATCATCTTTACTATCCTCCCCTTGGATTCCATTTATTCCTATTGAAACCCTAGCACCACTGGAGTTACTTTCTTCCATTGCAATATGACTATAAAATCCACTCTATTAAGATATTTTTTCATTGCTATAATGGTTAGAAGGTAACAATAATTTAACCTTATTTATGAAGAAAAATCCTTTAGAGATTTAGATCTCTATTCTAGCTCGATCTTTGGATCCTTACTAATTAGAATGTTCTTTTCAACTCATCTTCCATACTTTTCTTCTCTACCTTTTCCTTCGATCACATATCCATCTTATTCCATGTATTCGACTTACACATTTTATCCTCACTATTTGACCTTTCTTATAAATCATAATCTTTGATAAGTCATCCTAAATATCCTTTAAAATAATTTGTAAACATATAGATAGTCATTATCAATCAATTAATTATTAGACAAGTGTGTTCCTTTATTACTAAGTCGATACCATGATTGATCATTTGGTTAACATTGGAAGTCCTTTGATGACTAACCACTTGATTAACATTGCAAGATGGATATCCTTCATTTCTTGGCTACTTGGTTAATATTCCAATGTTCTTCATTAGTTGACTACTTGATTAATATAGAATGTGCTTGGTTTTTATTGCAAATTCTTTATTTCTTAGTCAATATTGGCCTTTTTTTATCATCAACGACAACATACAATTTTGTGTTATGTGTTTACATTTCATGGATGTGATGCATATTTAGATTTATTTTAGCATTTTATATTTTAAGCTATGTTATGCATAAGCTAGATATGAGATGGTTAATATGGTGAATGTATTCAAGATGTTTTGAAGGAATTTTTTTTAATAGATCTTGATTCAAGCCCCCTCTCAGTATCTCAATTTCCGAATAGAATTCCATCAATTGGTATTAGAGCATAGTTATTTTGAAAGAAGTTTAATAGCTTAAGAGTTTAGATCTTAGAGATGGAGGCTTACAAATTGGGAAAGATTATTAACAATTAGTTGATTGACATCCAACTCATACTACAACAACTTGAAGCAACAAGAGAGGAACTGAGAAAATCCCTAAGAAAGAGAAAAGATATGGCCATTCAATGGAATGAGCCACTTTATCAAGAAGTTGATACACAAGGATTTCTTGGTGATGGATGTTCTAGTGAAAGTGGTTCAACAATTGCAGATCTATTTGAGAACAATATTCTAAATGAAGAAGTTACTAGATTGAATAAAGAACATGAAAGGAAACTAGTAAGGCTTGTTGAAAACAATTGATTAATTGTGTATTAATTTTGATGTTACATAAAGTGTCGTATCATTGTTAGTTATTATATGCTGAGCTCACTCAAGTAATAAAGATAGTTTCTTATGTCTACCTAGCATTCTAGAGTTTGCCAAGCTGAGAAGATAGTATCTACTAAGTTCACTCTGTCATGAAAAGAAAGTTTGAAGAATTTGAATGTTATCTAAGCTCACTTAGTTAATCAAGGAAGTGTTGGATGGAACTAGTGTTAATTGAGCTCACTCGGTTACCAAAGGAACTTTGTGAGTATGTAGTGTTAACTGAATACACTTGGTTAACACAAGAAAATTGTTTCTGAGTTAGTGTCTACTGAGTAGAGTTAACTAATGAGGGATTTTTTTGTTTTTGTACATTGAGTTCAATTTATTTGTTTGTTGGTTCTAGCCAATTGAAGAGATGAATATTAAGTATTCTAAGTTGTATCGAATATGACTTGAAAATGTGTAAGATATAAATATTAGTTCAAGTTGGGAATTGAATGTGGAGAACATAATAGAAGATTTGAAGATGCTTATAGGAAGAAAATTAGAAGGATAAGAAGACTATACTTTTTGACCTGCAAAGACACATTAGATCAAGAAGGATCAAGTATACAAGCTAGAATTAAGATATGTAATCAAGAATTCAATTGCATCAAAAATCAAGTCATCTCATTGCTACTCTCTAACCATTGTAGTTGTGATCTAAATATCTTTAACAGAGTTTCCTTAACAACTATTTGTAAATCCTCTAACAAGGAGGTATTTTTACTTGAAGTGTTTTAAATATTAATCTCAGATTGGGTTTGACATATGAGCGACAATATACTTAAGCCATTTACTTAGTTCATGCTGAACAAGTAATACATATCAAGCATAATTTGTCAAATAGTATATGCCAAGTATAAGCTATCAAAGAGTATATGTTGAGTGGCATATATTTAGTATGAGCTAAGTAACTAGTAAGAGCCGAGTCACTCAAATGCCAAGAAGATAGTATGTGCTGAGCTATTTATATGTCAAGTGATCAGTGGATACTAAGTCATTCAGAGGTTGAGTTACAACATTGAAGTTACAGTTGATGTCGGGCATCAGGGACTTCAAATGCCAGGTTAAATTTTGTTGACATGGTTGTTTGTAATGGCACAAACTTCTATGAAAACTATTTTTAGGCTGACCTAAGGAATAATTTATGATCTTTTGATGATAATGATTAATCTTAATTGTGAATCCCTATACATTACATGCACCCAATCAGAAAAAGGTAAAGATTAACTGACTAGATGAGTGAATCACAATAATTGATTCATACCTAACCCTAAGTCACCTAGGTCTTCTTAAGGAGGATAAATCCTAAACTTTCTAATAATTCTTAAGGAGAATTGAAGAGAGTTTGCATTCACAAATAGAGCATTTATGATGATTAATGTGTTATGATTTGAGTTACATTGAAGAATCAGTTAAAGGAGAATAGAGGAAAGGAAATAGAAGATAGCAAAGTTATATTTGATCAGAAAGGATCAAGTACAAATCAATATAAAGGTGATTTGACATCAAGTAATAGAGTGTTAACTAAAGGATCATTACTGAGACATTCTAACTAGTGAATTAGTTAAATCTTTTAACCAAGTAGTCCTAATAGGCTATTGTAAATCCTTTAATAGGGTACTTATTAATTGTAAGTCGAAGTCCTCTCACCAAGAATACTTATAATAGGGTGTTGAAATCTTTTAATATGGTAAAATCTAACAATCTTGTAAGCCTTTAATAGGGAAGACCTTTTATGGGGTAGATCATATTTCATCATCAAAACATTGTAACCTTCATTGGATACACTTTACTACTACAGCAGTGAAGATTTGTGGGTGACATCCCCACCCCAATTTTACCTTTTTCTTAAAGGGTTTCTGGGTAACCAAATATCTTGTTTTAAATATATGTGTTGAATATTTTACTTTCATGCTATGGATGTACATGGTTAATTTGGTATTTAAGTTTATATGCATAGATTATGAGATGGATGTGCGGTGAATTTTTTATGTTTGAAATTTTTTAATGTTGATTCAACCCCCTCTTAGAGCTTACTTCCCTATTGTGTTTCCAACAATTGGTATTAGAGTTGAGTTCTCTAGAAAGTAAAGCTTTGTAGCTTTGAGGAAAGATCTTGAAGATGGAAGTATACAAGTTGGGAAAGACTATTGAGAACCAAAATATTAAAATACAACTTTCCCTACATCAGCTAAATGAAGAAATAGATGAGTTAAAATGACCATTGAAAAAAGGAAGGAAATAACTATTGAAGAGAATGACACACAATACCAAGAAATTGACCCTACTAAATTTTTTGTAGATAGAAGCATCAATGAAATTGATGTAGCAGTTGTAGATATGATGGAAAAGAATGGAACCCTAACAGAAGAGGTCATAAATCTCAAAAGAGAACAAGAAGTACAATCAACATTGCTGTGTAAAGTGACCAAGAAAAAAAAGAAAGTTGAAGAAGACAAAGTCATTATTGAAGATGACAAAATGATTTTAACCAATAGACTAGAATACAAAACATTAGAGGTAAGTAGGATTGCTAACATGGAATTTGGAAAATTTGAGTCAAATGATGATCACAAATCATGAACTAAATGCAAAAGATATTGAGATCACCACACCAAAGTTGTGGAATGAACAGGTATTAAATGGTCTTAAAAGAGAAAAATAGTTTTCTTAAAGTTCCAATAAACCTAGTGAAGCCATCAAGTACTTTGAGCAATTGATGAGATCCCCTAGATCCAACAATGACACACTTGGAATGGGTTACACTAATACTGAAGAAAGAGAATTATCCAAAAGTGGTGAAAAAAGAAGTAACAAAGGTAAGAAATCCAAACCTACTTGTCATAATTGTGGTAAGATAAGTCATAATATTAATGTTTGTAGGAGCAAGACTACAAATCAAAATTCTAGGTAGAAGTTCATGCATCATTGTCAAAAATGCAACAAATAAGGTCATCAAGCACATGAATGCAGAACCAAGATCATAACACACAAAGATTTGAAGGATACTGCTATAACAGTTAGAAATATGGACATAGAGCATATGATTGTAGATCCAAGCCTAAATGGTCATCAAACAAGTAGAAAAAGCTAAAATAAAATGACAAATCTTATAATGTGGATTATAATACTATGTATAGTTGTCACTATCATTAAGAGTATCAACATGTTGCTGAAAATTGCATAAGAACACATTTCAAAAGTGACTATAAAAGATGGTTGAGTCAAACTACATGTTTTAGTTGATTGAAGACTAGTCACATAAGAAAAAATCCTTCAACATGGTCGAAGGCACCAAACAATGAGTTCAACAAAGGCAAAGGAAATGAAGATGTTGAGAATGCTAGAGATGAAATGAAAAAGATAGGGATGATAAAGGAACATTGTAGCACATCAAGTTCAAATGGGATCACTTCACCCAATGGGTTAGGTGATCACACCACTTCCAATTAATAAATTAGGAGGTATTTGTGGGACTAATTTTTAAAAGATATACTATACATCAGATCCAAGGAATTAGTTCTAAATAGATTATATTTCCATAAAGAAAGATGCAAAGTGTTGTTAAGAATCTAGAAGAAATCTTTGAGTTTTGTTAATTTTCATGTTACTGTCTAGCATGAAAAGCTTCACTATGGTTATCGAGTGAAATGTTAGTTGATTCCAAGCTATCATAAGTGATAATTTTGACTAAGCTATTTTTGGTTTCCAAATGGTAAAGTAAACTTCATGGAAGCTGAGTGAGTCAAAATCTCTATTGAAGCCAAGCTTATAGCTGTGTAATCACTTAGCATTAAATATGAGGTTTTAAGGTCTATATGATCGATTTCTACTGATTTGAAATCATTCAAATTTAAAGGAGAACACAAAGGAAAAAAGTAAAATTGAATAAATCATTCCTATCATTTACAAGTAGGATTCAACAGTTGCTCGACACCATCACAACAAATTTTCAAAGGTATTTATCATGTGTCAAGCTACACAATTTAAATTTTTGCAAACTCTAGTTTACATAATGGTATTTAGTTCTTAAGCTCCTAAGGTTAGAGAGGGTAAAGAAGTTTTGAATGTGCAACTAGTAAGCAATGAGATTATACAACCTAACTTTAGAGCCATTCCTGATATCTCTTACAAGCAAGATCCATCTAGTGCATTGTCGATGATACCACATCAAGTTTTGATGATTCATGATATGAGATGTTGCTACACATTCAAGGTGGGTAGCATAGGAGACATGGAAATTATGGAAACCTATGTGAAATTTTTTTAAAATGGAGCATTGAAAGAAGAATTCAAAATTTTGGAGAGAAAAGGGTTGACCCATGCCCTAGATTTCCCCAATGTCTTGAAAACTGAATGGATAAGTAGAATTCATGATAATTATAAATGGTTGGATTTTGAACTAGCGAAAATCACAAAGAAATTTGTACATAGAGTAATAGGGTATTCAACATTTGACCCACCTAAAACCATGAGGAGTGAATCTAAAGAAGTCATTGAGAAGAATACAAGGGCGGTGTGGAACAAATGAGGCATGATAATTGATTCGATCTCAAATCCCCTAATTGATTTTTCTATGAGGATTATAGCACATAAATTCTATTAATCCAATAGGCTCAATAGTGTACCATGTATTGCTATTGACATGGGCTATAAGATAGTTAAGAAGGATCACATAATTGACCTTGTTGAGTTGTAGATGCAATAGTTATCAGAAAATTTGGGAGCTATAAGGAAGACCAAAAGTGCAGAATGTAAATTTGGTTCAATTCTTGTATGTATATACTTTTATGTACAAAATAGATTCCCTAATTTTGGTAAAGTTGCAAGGAAAACAAACAGATCTATTGCACTACAGAGAGGTGAATTTATTAAGCAACTTAGAAACACATTTGAGTTAATTGTGACTAACTACTATGAATATTTCAAGAAATAAATGAAGAAAAGACTAAGGATACCAGTTTCACTAGTTGAGAAATGTTTCAATGATGATTTCTTTCTACTTGACACTGAATTTACATATGTTCAAACTATAGTTCCAAGGGTAAGGTGGCTAAGGCCACTAGGCTATGGAATGAATGTGGATGAGGCCTCTATAGCAATAACAACATTACATGCAGAATATGTAGATGCTAAGGCTACTACCTTTGGGAACTATGATGTGGAAAAATCTAAGATAAAGATGGATTTGAAGACTACCACAATCATAAGGAATACGAACAATATTGTGAAGAAGCTTAAAGAGAAATTTGGTGAAGGAGCATATGATGATGAAGAAGAAGATATTCCTACTCAAGCACCACTAGCCTTAACTCAAGGTCAAGGAGAAGATCGAGTAGAAGAAGTAGAAATTGAAGAGGTTGTCAAGGAAGAAGAAGCTAGTGAAGCACCTAAGCCAAAGAAATGGAAAGCTAAGACCCCAATAGCTAGAAAACCAAGGAAGGTTACAAAACCTAGGCCTATAGTTCCCTGTACTAGAGCAAGCAGAAGGGTTACTACCAAAAAGTATCAAAAAGTAGATAAACCAAAAGAGAAGAGGGCTAGATTAGCTAGCAAGGAAGGGGATCCTAAGAAGATACCAAGGAGAAAATACATAGCCCCAGCTGAATATGACAAAGAGAAGACTGAATCTAATGACAATAGCCAATTCAAAGTGTTAAGTCACCATCCTTCTTTAGATATGGACAATATATGTTGAGATATAAGGAATAATGCTAATTTATCTAGTCTTTCACATATTAAGTTTGTAAAACTTGGAAAAGTTGAGATGAACGAAGTGGAGGAGTCAATATATGCCATGATGGAAAAATTCAAACAAACTCCAATTGAGATTGCTAACTCTCTACTAAAGGAGTTATCTGACAGAGTTGAGCAGAAGTGGCAATATAGTCTAAATATGGAAAGACAAATTAGAGAGAGTACACTTACACAAGTGATCCTAGAATTGGATAGGGTGACGATTTCTAAAGTACTATAGAAGCATGCAATAAAATTTGCACCAAAATATAGGGCATTTAGCATACTATAGAATGATATTGAGGATGTTGTACAAAAGACCACTTAAATTTGGATATCACTATATGATCTAAGAATACCCAAGGTAATTGAGAAAGCACCTATTAAGGTAGGTGAGGACAAAGATGAAAACCAATAAGTAATTAAGGTTATTGTAGTTGACACTAAGATAGTTACACAAGATGAAGGCACTGAGACACATGAAGAAACACATGCACCACTTCAGGATGAGCAACAAACAGAATAGAGTGTACCAGATATAGTAGTGTTGAGTGCTAGTCCTCTAGATGAGGGGAATACAAAAAGTGATACTATGAAGATCAAGGATGTTTCTCATATTGTCACTTAGAACATCAATCCCCTTATAGAGGAATACTTGAAGAAGATGCTAGTAGATTCCACCACCAGGATAAAATTTTTGAAAATCCTATATGGGTGAGTGTTGATGAAATCAAGAAGGTAGACAAGGCATCTATAAGGGAGGAAGTACAGAAAAAAGTAACATCTATAGGCCCTCCTCAATTCACATTTGTACAACCTACATTACCTATTGTGGTAAATCAAAGGAAGGAGAAAGTAACTTCCACTGTCAGTACATTGGTACAAGGTACTCCAGTCTTAGTCAATCTAAAGGAACATGAAAATGACAAGGATGAGACAGTTGGAGAGAAAATAGATGAAACAAAAAAGGGTAAAGGAACACAAGTTCCAATAGGTTAGGTAGATACTCCTACACCTACAGTACAAGATCTAGGTGCATCTAAAAATAAAGAGAAAGAAGAGGAAAATACTAAAGAGCTAGATTTATCTAAAAACCTTGAGGAGCAACTAGCAATAAAAACACTAGTGAATTTTCCAAAATCTGCTACTCATCTAAGTCAAGCTCTTCATTGGCTGAGTATAGAAGCTATACCTCTATAATCATCAAGGCCAAATTTGAACACATCTAAGGTAGATGAAGTTACATCATTTTTTGATGTGAGCTTGGTCCATGAAGTGATTGAGTTTCCCAAGTTTGATTTTCCAACCATCACTATTGGAGAGATGAGCATACTCCAGGATGCTCTTGCAATTAAGCAACAACAAGAATTGCTCAGATAGGAGCACAAGAAGAAGAAATATTTGATAGGTATCAAGGAAATTCTTCTTGATTCATTTAGCCTACTAGCACCAAAAGAAACAAAGCCTATCATAGAGTAGCTAGCCAACATAGTGAAGAGGGTTAATGACACAGACTTAATCAAATGTAAAATTACTTGAATGGTATAAAAGAAAGTTTTAAAACAAGGTTGATGAAAATATATCAAGTGCTATTGCATTATCATAGGTTGAACTAGAAACCAAAATTGATAGTGTGAAGAAGGTACTAGAGACAGTTTTCTCTTTATACACCAAATTGTGCAATCTAACACTCTTCACCCAAGAAATAAGGAGCCACATACTAAGTTTGGAGAATCATATATAGTCATTTGGTATAACCCTACCAAAATCTCTATCCTAGAGTGAAACATTTTAGGAACCTCCTAAACTCCTAGAGTCAGTCAGTAGTGCTACACATAGATGAAGCAAACATTAATGCTAAACTAATCAACATCTAGTCTATTCTGACTTCACATATGGAAATATTGCACAAGGAACTAGCCTTTTCTGCAACACTCATGAAGAAAGATCCACATCTTTCTACTCATGAAGGCTTAGTTCACCTTTCTATTGAGTTGGCCATCCAAATCAAGTAATTAGAGGTAGCTTACGACAATTGGGATGTTGCTTTAAAAATAATGCTTGAGATTCATATAAAAATTTTGGAGAGATACACTCTAAGTGTATAACCCTTTGACATAAGTATAAAAATGGGGCAGAAATAAGAAGTATGGGAGAAATAAGAATATGTACGAGGAAGATAACATTTTTGGGGGAACAATCAATGGAAAGAAATAGAGTTAAATCTACTCAGCAAGAGAAATAATTTTGATTTAGAAATAAAACAACACAATCAACTTAGCAAGAGTTATTAAATTTTGTAGTATGATTGACGAGTCATACATTTTTTGTAAAATTTTGAAGTTTTGAAGATTTGTACAGAAGTGGATATTATCTGAGTTATGCTTGAAAGGCTAAAGGACATTCATGCAATACTACATATTTTTCCACTCATGTCGAAGGAGAAGATTGTTAATCTCAGATTGGTTTTGACATATGAGTAACAATATACTTAAGTCATTTACATAGTTAATGCCAAACAAGTAAGACATGCTAAGCATAAGTTGTCACATAGTATATGCCAAGCGATAGGTATTTAGTAAGAGTTGAGTAACTAGTAAGTGTTGAGTCACTTAGGTACCAAGAAGATAGTATGTATTGAGCTATTTAGATTCCAAATGATATAGTATGTATTGAGCTATTTAGATTCCAAATGATTAGTTGATGCTAACTCATTTGGAGGCCAAGTTATAATTGATGGTAACCATTAGGGACTTCAAGTGCTGAGTTATACAGTTTTGACATAGTTGTTTGTAATAGCACAAAATTCTATGTAAACTATTTTTAGGCTAACTTAAGGATTATTTTACGATATTTTGATGATTAGGATGAATCCTAATTGTTAATCCTTATGCATTACATGCATCCAATAGGAAAACGGAAAGATTAAGTAGCTATATGGGTGAATTACAATCGTTGATTCATACCTAACCCTAAGTCACCTAGGCCTTCTTAAGGAGGACAAAACCTAAACTTTCTAAGAATTCTTAAGGAGAATTAAAGAGATTTTGCATGAACAAAAAAATCATTCATGGTGATTAAGGTATTATTGTTTGAGTTACATTACAAAATCAATTAAAGGAGAACAAAGGAAATAAATCAAATGACAATAAAATTATATTTGATTAGAAAGGGTCAAGTACCCATCAGTATAGAGGTGATTTGACATCAAGAAACAAAGTGCTAATTGAAGGAAAATTGCTCAGATATTCTAATAGGTGAATCACTTAAATCTCTTAACCAAGTTCTCCTAATAGGCTATTGTAAATACTTTAACAGGGTGCTTACCTCATTGTAAGTCTAAGTCCTCTCACCAAGCACACTTCTAATAGGGTGTTGAAATCCTTTAACAAGGTAAGATCTAACAGTCTTGTAAACCTTTAAGAGAGTAGACCTTTCACAGGGTAGATCATGTTTCATGAACAAAACATTGTAACCTTCATTGTATACACTTTATTATTGTAGTAGTGAAAATTTGTGGGTGTCATCCCCACCCCAGTTTTACCTTCTCCTTGGAGGGTTTCTAGGTAACCAAATATCTTGTGTCATAAATGTGTTGAATATTTTACTTTCATTCTATGGATGTATATGCTTAATTTGTTATTTTAGTTTATATGCATAGATTATGAGATGGATGTGTGGTGAATATTTTATAGTTGAAAGTTTTAAGTGTTGATTCAACCACCCCCCTTAGAGCTTACTTCCTCATTGTATTTCCAACATTAAAAACCCTAACAAGGCCACTCCTAGTAGGGTGATCATATCCTCTAGTAGGGTCAAACCTAGCGGTGTGTTTTATAACCTTTAATAGGGTTGGCTCCTAACAAAAATCACTTCAGAAGAGTGAAAATTAGTAACTAGTTGCAATTGGTAGTTTTTATCAAATTGGGTTTCCATGTTAAATCATGGTGTCACTTTTGTTCATGATATTTTCTTTATGTGTTTGCAACTAAGTTAAATAAGGATAATCACAAATAATATCTTAAGATTTTCATGTCAAGTAGTTGCCAAGTTATTTCAGCACTTGTCGAGTTACAACATTTGCTAGTGTAAATGGAGTGTCTATGTATTTGTTGAGTAACAATAGAATTCAATTTAATTAGAGTTTATGTTTTAATTTGCATAGAAATATAAGGGATCTAGGATATATGTTAGTGGTGTATATGAGCAATGTTAGTATGGTAATAGAAACCAAATTTAAATAAAGCTTCTACAAACTAAACAAAATTAATAAACTTCAAGATAGACTAAGATAAGCTCTCAATTGAGAATATGAGCCATTAATGGGCTCTCTCAATGAGAAGCTCTCTTGTTGAGTGGCTTTGTCTAAATAGATAGGATGTATGCTCAAGCTTATGCTTCAAAAAGGGCTTCAAATGGAGTTGGAATTTGGGTGTGGATGATGGCTTTGTTGTAAAACTTGGTCTTAAAATGGAATTATAACTTTAGCTCAACGGTTGTGATGAAATGGCTTGGGAGGGGATCCAATTTATAGGCCAAGGGCTTGAGGGATGGAGGGTCAAGATGCAAGGAGAGATGCAAGCTTAAGGAGGACTAGGATGCACTCAAAGGGGAGCACATGGATTGTGCTTGTTTAGCACCAATCAGGGAGTGACACATGTCACA
Source organism: Cupressus sempervirens (assembly GCA_028749045.1). Lineage (NCBI taxonomy): Eukaryota > Viridiplantae > Streptophyta > Pinopsida > Cupressales > Cupressaceae > Cupressus > Cupressus sempervirens. The sequence continues at coordinate 955,642,815 of CM053785.1, read as the reverse complement.
AGGTGAGTGGATGGAGGAAAGGGCAAGGATGAGTCAACAAAGGAGGCTCAAGGCCTTAAATACCCTCATAAATGGCTTGTAAGAGCAATGAATGGGCTTTTAAGAGTCTTTATGGCTTTGTAAGAGTAATGAAGGCTTGGTGGTTGGGATATTTTGGAGAGAGTTGAGATTGTTGACTTTGCTTGGCTTAGAAAAATCTTAAGCTTTCTTAGGTAATGTGACAACATTAGGGGGTGGATTAGGCTTGGGTTTAGGATTAGACTAGGGATGGTAGAGATGTGCAAGTGGATGGCATTCATGAGGGTGGGTGAGTTAGTGGCTAAGCTTGGTTAGTATGGGTGGATGGGGTGGATTAGGCTAAATCAAGGGTTAGGGATAAGTTAGGGGCTATTAGATTTGAGGGTTTTATTTATCAAATAGATTTATTTAATAAATGGGGATTTGGAATTAGATAGGAGAATAGGATTAATTGATAAATAATGGTTTATTTGATTTATCAATTGGGACTATAGATTATTAATTAAATTAATCAACTAGGGGATGACAAAAGAATTAATTAAATAGGAATTTAATTAATGATGCCTTTAGAGATAGCTAAATAAGATTATCGAAGCGGTGTAATCAAATTTAGGTGTCTACAAGTGGTAACCAATTTACCTCTCCCCTCTAAGTTACTCCTTTATATTTCCAATAATTGGTATTAGAGCTTCTTGGTGCTTGCAGAGAAGGTTTCAAGGACCTAAGCTAAAGATCAGGATGTCTTATAGAAGAGAGATTCCCAAGTTGAGAGATAAGTTCGCAGTATGGGAGGAACTTATGAAGTTGCATCTAGCAACCATCAATTATTCAAGTTTGAAATAGTTAAACACTACTTATAAAGATCCTACTAGTACAATTTCTATAGAATCAATTGCTTAAAAGAAAGATCATAATATCATGATGATTGATATAGCATCAACTCTTAACTATGCTAAATTTGATGAAGTCAAAGGATGTGGTACTACTCATGAAATTTTGACCAAACTAAAGGATATCTATGGAGGTGATAATGTTTAAAGAGCCAATGAACAAAGATTAAGAGGTCAGTTTGATTAGATAAAAATGAGAGAGGATGAAAAAATGGCAAAACATGTTGAAAGAATCAAAGCCAATGCCAGTGCTATCAAAGCCTCTAGAGGAAAATTAAAGATGTAACACTAGTAAGAAAGGTACTCAGAACCCTTCTTCCTATCTATGCAATCAGCGTGTCTCCTATTCAATAGATGAGATGTGATCCAAATAACATGATAAATTTGGATGCTTTAGTTGGAAGGTTGAAAACATTTGAACTAGATAACTATGATAATTATACTCCTAGTTCTAGCAATCTTGAGTACACATTTGAAGCCAAGATATCACTCAAGAAGAAAGCTAAAAAGTCTAAAAGAAAACTATCTAAAAGTGAAGAGGAAAGAAATTTTGACAATGTTCTTGTAGCCATTCAACCATTACTTTCAAGAAGGTATCCCAAAGGAAAAGAAAAATATAAAGGTGAAATTACTTTAATTTATTTCTCTTGTAAAGAAGTTGGACAGATTGCTGCAAGATGTCTAAATAGAGAATATAAAGACAAAAAGAAGCACAAAAAGTTCAAAGGAAAGAAGTATTTCAAGAATTTCAAGGACTACAAGGACAAAGTTAAGAAATTTTATTTTATGGCTAAAGATTCAGATAGTAGTGAAGATGATGAAATGGTATATATTGTTGTAAAAGATGAATCTAATAACGAAGGAGATAAAATGAAACTTATCTCTCATGTTAGAAAGAATGATACATGGATTATTGATAGTGGTTGCTCACATCATATGACTGGTGATAAAACAAAGTTTGAACACATGGAACATTATGATGGTGGTAGTGTGAGATTTGGAAATAATAAGCCTTGTTGCATAAAAGGAAAAGGTTCTATCTCACCAACCAATGAACTTAGATGTGATCATTCTTATTGGGTTGAAGGAATAAAGCATAATCTACTGAGTGTAGAACATTTAAATAACATTGGATTCAAGGTAGCCTTCCTGAATGAGAATGCCAAACTGTTGCATGGTAAAGGAAATTGGGTTGCGTCTGGCAAACAAACAAAAGGTAATCTATTCTACCTAGATTTTAGTGAAAGTTCATATTTTGTTGCTCAAGTAGAACAAAGATGGTTATGGCATAAAAGGTTATATCATGTAAAATTTGATAATATAACTAAGATAAGCAAGAAAAAAAGAATAAGAGGTATTCCTAGTCTGAGGAAACCTAATATGGGTCTATGCAAAAATTTTCAAATTGGAAAGATGGGGAAGACTAGTTTTTAAAAAAAAGAACTATCATTCAAAAGAAGTGTTGGAGTTTGTTGATATAGACCTTTGTGGACCTATTGGAATAGAGAGTTGTAGTGGAGATAAGTACTTTATTTTTTTTGTTGATAATTATTATAAAATGATGACTATACTATATCTGAAAGGTACTAAAGAATATGGATTATGGTGCAAAAAGGAGGTAGTTTAGAGTTGAAAGCATTCATAGATGTTGATTGGGTAGGAAATTTTGATGATAGGAAAAACACAAGTGATGGAGCATTCTTTCTTGGTAAAAAAATAGTGTCTTGGACAAGCAAGAAGCATCATTTTATTTCTCAATCGACAACATAGGTAGAATATGTGGCAATAGTAGTCGATTGTTCAAATATTGTTTGGTCAAAACAACTATTGGTAGGTATGAAGATATAAATCAAGGATCCAGTGGTTATATTATGTGATAATACTAGTGCAACTAATATATCAAAGGATCCTATGATGCACACCAAAACCAAGCACATTGCTATAAAATATCATTTTTTAAGAGAATTGGTACAAGATAAAGAGGTAAGATTGGAATATGTGAATAATAAAGAACAAATTGCAGACATATTCACTAAGTCATTACCTAAGGATGCATTTTTTTATCCAAGAGGTAAGTTAGGCATCATTCCCCTATCTAAAGCTCACTAAATGAAGTATAGTGATGTATCAACCAAAGCATGTTAAAGATTAGTTAGTTGATACAATATTTGAAAGGCAACATTGCATATCATTAAGTAGATGGGATACATTGATATTCACTAAATATTGTCTTTTCCATGAGATGTCAAAGAGGGAGAACTTGGTTTGATATCAAAGAAGGGAAGTTTGCTATTAGAAAAAGATGTTGAAGACAAAATTTTACTGATAGAGGGAGAAAATGAACGTAGAGAGAGTTCACACTGATAGAGGGAGTTATCAAGGATGATAATAAGAATGAAACTAAGGATATGTTTGTTGAAAATAGATTGATAGAAGTATGAATATGTGTTTCATTCATTGTTTTGTCACTAATGTCAAACATGCTACTTGTTGATAAGACAATTTCTTATATGATTTGAGTACTATCATTTGTTTGATTGATGAAGAGAATTTGATCAAATAAGGTAACAATAGCACCTAGAGGAAATGTTGAGTTATGATATGGTAAAGGAGTACAAGGATCAGTTATGAAAGTGATATTATAGTGCTTTGATAATATAATTGAGGTTGCAAAGGATAGTTACACTTATTAAGTTCAAAAGAACAAGTTAAACAAAGTTTGCCTACCAAGCTTAACATTCTACATAGTAGGTTTTGAGAAAATTTAGTGTAAGTCAAGTAGAAAATATGTTGGAGCTGAGCAAAGTCAATTTCAATGTAAGTTGAGTGGCATAGTATAACCCAGGTGAAGTTTATTTGATGTCAAGGACCAATAAATTTTAGTTAATGCTATTTAATGCCAAGTGTTAGAATTATGAAAAAGATCAAGAATTTGATTAATCATGTGGAAGATAAGCTTGATTTCTTGGATACTGTGAACCATGTGAAAGATAAGCTTAATGAGTTGGTGGCACATAATTCAAGGTAAACTATTTTTAGGAGAATTCAAAGAGAATTGAAGGAGAAGTTTCTAGAAGGGGATGAAATAAAAAGATGGATAGACTCATTGAATCCTACCTAATATAACCTAACCCTAAAATAGAAGAAGGAGAATGAATGGAAAAACAAATCTTAATTTTCTAGTTACAAAAAATTTTGGCCAGAAGAAATGGTTGTCAAGTGTGAGAACCTAAGGAAGACAAGGAGTCTAGGGTATTGCTTCATTCAATGACCTAAGAGAAGTGTCTACATTGGCAAGAATAGGAAGAAGGCTTAAGGGTATGGATTCTTGAAGGGTGAACATGTGATATCCCCATTTTAGTATATAAATTAACTAATAATAAATATTATACATAAAGAGTATAATAATAATAATTGATAATTTATATAAAATAAATTATAATTATACTAAGTTACAAATATAAATCGTTATATATTATATAATTATAAATATTAATTATATATATATATATGAATATTATTATCTATATATATAATTAGATATTTAATTGTCATGCTATAAATATATATATATATATATATATATATATATATATATATATAGATATATATATCAACTATTTTATGTATTATAGTATATGACAATTATATCTATATTAAATAATTAAAATGATTCATATATAATATACAATTAGGATTAATCTAGAGGAAGACCTTATGTGGATATGAGGATTACTTCAAGCCCCTAACACATAAACGAAATGAGGTAAGTCATATATTTTATTAAGAAACAATTGTTAGTGTCCATCTTATGATTGACACATTTTGTTATTGTGATAGTATTGAATAGTCTAATACTTAGTATCAGTGATTCTAATAAAATAGTTACAACGAAATGAAATTGGGTTTTTTTATTTTATAGGTAATAATCAAATATCGAATTTGATATTTACCATTAAATAATGATTGACTAAAATAAAGTTTTCAAAACTCTAATATTGAATTCTAAGTGATATTAGTTTCTAATTATTATCAAAAATAATATTATTAAGTAAAATCAATAAGGTTATCATCTTTCAAGATGAGATAAGGCCTGTGGTGGAATGGATTGTGTGACACCACTCAAAGGTGTGATATATATATATATATATCAACTATTTTATTTATTATAGTATATGACAATTATATCTATATTAAATAATTAAAATGATTCATATATAGTATACAATTAGGATTAATCTAGAGGAAGACCTTATGTGGATATGAGGACTACTTCAAGCCCCTAACACATAAACGAAATGAGGTAAGTCATATATTTTATTAAGAAACAATTGTTAGTGTCCATCTTATGATTGACACATTTTGTTATTGTGATAGTATTGAATAGTCTAATACTTAGTATCAATGATTCTAATAAAATAGTTACAACGAAATGAAATTGGGTTTTTTTATTTTATAGGTAATAATCAAATATCGAATTTGATATTTACCATTAAATAATGATTGACTAAAATAAAGTTTTCAAAACTCTAATATTGAATTCTATGTGATATTAGTTTCTAATTATTATCAAAAATAATATTATTAAGTAAAATCAATAAGGTTATCATCTTTCAAGATGAGATAAGGCTTGCGGTGGAATGGGTTGTGTGACACCACTCAAAGGTATGAGGTAAAGCCAACGGGTATTGGGTAAGGCCTACGGTGGAGCGAATACCATAGGGTACATCATACAAGGGCACCATCTTGGGAATGATGATCAGAAAGAGAAAGATGAGATAAGGCCTAGGGTGGAATGGGCTAGATGACACCACTCAAAGGTACTAGGTAAAGCCTATGGGTACTGGGTAAGGCCTATGGTGGAGAAAATATCCTAAGGTACATCATACAAGGGCACCATCTTGGAAATGATGATCGGAGAGAGATAACAATAATGAGGGAGAACAGTGAGGCCCATGATTGGGTAACAGGGCACCCTATTATAGTTTCTCCTCCCATACACATGAATTGATGAGTTAATATTATAATGAACAAATAGGTTTTCTGTAAATTAAGACTATAAACACCTTTTTAGGAGATTGATTTATATATAATGTATACAAATGATTTTGGGGTTGCAGATTCACAATCAAGAAATTGCATAACATGTGTTTTCATTTGTTTGCACCATGTTTGCTTCATGTTTTCATTCATTAAGATGTATATTTCATAAATCTTTTAAGACTTTTGTATACAAATATGTTTATATCTATGAAACAATTTATGTATGAATGTTTTTTCTTGAGGACAAGCAAGTTCAAGAGGGGAGGATTGTGATATCCCCATTTCAGTATATAAATTAACTAATAATAAGTATTATACATAAAGAGTATAATAATAATAATTGATAATTTATGTAAAATAAATTATAATTATACTAAGTTACAAATGTAAACCATTATATATATATATATATATATATATATATATAAAATTAAAATGATTCGTATATAATATACAATCATATATAATTAATATTAATAAAAAGGCATGACCATTTGAAATACTAGATATAAATATATTTAGAATTTCAAACATTGAGGAATATATCATACAAAATATTATCATATTTACACAATTCAAGAGGAAATTATCGAATGTCCTAAAAGGGGACATTACAGAACAAGCTATCAGAGTTAAAGTGTCTGAAAGACAAGTAGAATGGAGGACTAAAACATAGATCTATAATCTGCAAGTGTGTTGTATGTTGTTATCAGAACAAGCCTTACTATTACTTTCTAATCATTGTACTGATTTAGGTAAAACCTTTGGATTAAGGTTGACCTAAGATTCATTTGTAAATCCTTCAACTAGGTGACATTTCAAGTGAATGATCTAAACTCCTCTAATAAGGTTCACACCTAATAGGGTGATTGAAATCCTTTAACAAGGTCACATTTAACAATGTGCATCATTACTTTTAAGAGGGTTGCCCTTTCATAGGGCATCACTTTAGAAGAGTGAGAATTAGTAGCATGTTACTATTAGTTTTTCCAAAATTGGGTTTCCATTTTAAATCATTGTATCAAATGTGTTATTGAACATGTTATGTTTCATGTTTACATTTCTACAAAGTTGATTTGACTATATCCTACACTTTTAAGTGATTGCATAATCTGATAGATGCATGCATGATAAAATGTTTTATAGATATGTGTTCACTGAGTTGAGAGAATTTTTTATTGTAAATTTGAATCTTGGATAATCATTCATCCCCCTCTCGGTTATTCTATAGAATGCCAACAGTTGGTATCAAAGCCATCTGCTCAAGAGGACTAGTTTGAAGGTACTAGAAGCAAAATGATCAAGATGTCAAAAAGAGAGGTACCAAAGCTTAATAGAGATACCTTTCCTGCATGGAAAAGTCTAATTAAGCTTCACCTAGAGGTTTTGGAGGTCATACACAATCTACCATTGTTGTTGAGCATGTTGATACTGTTGTAGTCTTAATTGTTGAATATCTAAAAAATAAGAAAGAACCCAACCAGAAAATGTTGGATATTGCCTCTACCCTAAGTTATGATGAGTTTGATGATATTGAGGGTTGTGATAGTGCAAATAAAATGTGGGATGCTTTATACACTATCTATGGAGGTGACAAGAATGTTCTAAGAGCCAAATTTGAAAGTCTTAGAGGTAAGTTTGATGATATGGGAGTGCAAGAAGGTGAGAATATTGCTCAATATTTCTCTAGGATAAAAGATTTTGTTAATCAAATAAGAGGAACTAATCATAATATAGATGATGATACTATACTAAGAAAAGTTTTGAGAACACTATTACCGTTTTATGTTATTAGATTTTCTAGAATAAAAGAACTAAGATGTATACTAGGGAATGATCTAACTGTTGAAGGTCTTGTAGGTAGGCTGACTGCTTTTGAGCTATCTAACTTTGATAATTACAAACCTAAAAATATTGAATCTTCTTTCAAACATAATTTTTCACTGAAGGAACATAATGAGAAGAAGAAGAAAAAGGTAAAATATGTGTTTAGTGATAGTAATAAAGATGTAGATCAACTTGATGCACTACTAACAAGGAGATTTCATAGAGGTAAATGAAAATTCAAAGGTAAGATACCTATCACATGTTTCAATTGCAATGAGATTGGTCATATTGTTGTTAGATGTCCAGAGAAGAAGAAATACAAAGGTGACAACTACAAAAGTAGAAGAGATGAAAACAACAAAGATTACAAAGACAAAGGCTAGAAGTCTAGCTACATTGGTAAATAAGAAGCTAAAGATGAATCTGATGATCATGATGATGAAGTGGTTTATGTTCCAATGAAGGACAAATCTAATGAAGATGAAGCAATTGCCCTAGTATCTTTTGTCAACAAGAATGACACATGGATCATTCATAGTGGGTGTTTGAGATAAAAATAAGTTCATTACCTTAAATTATTATGATGGAAATAGTGTAAATTTTGGTAATGATGCACCACGTTTAGAAAAAAGAAAAGGTTCTATCAAACTCACAGAAAAGATTTTATGTGACAATGCTTATTATGTTGAAGGACTTAACTATAATTTTTTGATTGAGTCATAATTGAAAAATTTAAGTTGTAACATTGAGCTTGAAAAAAATATTACTAAGATATATGATATTGATGGAAAAATAATTGGAAAAGGTGATCAAATTGGATGTATTATATTCTATCTTGATACAGAGGATGCTACTTATTTAATTGTTGAATTTGATGATGTATGGCTATGGCACAAGAGGTTATGTCATCTTAGTTTTGATAACTTGGTTAGTATTGGTAACATTAGAAGAGTTAGAGGTTTTCCTAAGTTGAAGAAGCCCAACAATATAATTTGCAAATAATGTCAGTTAGAAAAAATGACAAAGTTAACTTTTAGGATTAAGACTCATACCTATAAAGGGATACTATATATTGTTCATACTAACTTGTGTGGACCAATTAAAGTGCAAAGCTACAAAGGAGATAAGTACATTATGCTACTTTTTGATTATTATTCTAGAATGATGATTGTTATGTTTCTAAAACAAAATCCTAATTCTTTCCAAATGTTTAAGTGGTATTTAGCAAGAGTTGAGAAGGAAATAGGTAAAAGTCTAAAATGTTTGAGTTCTAATAGAGGAGGATAATTTACATCAAATGAGTTTGAGATTTTTTGTAATGACAGAGGAATGAAAAGATATAAATTTTCTCCGAGGACCCCTCCACAAAATGGAATTACTGAAAGGAGGAACAAGTCTATAATTGACTATGTTAGGACACTCATGATAGAGAAAAATGTTTCTTTGAAATACTAGAGAGAAGTTGTATGTACAATTGTCTATACCTTGAACTATGTGCAAGTGAATAAAGGTACTTATCAAACACCTTTTAAACTATGGTCTCCAGATACTCATCGAATGTAAAATATTTTAAGATATTTGGAAGCAAGTGATATATTCTAGTAGATTTCAAGAATGGTAAACTAGATGCAAAAGTGAAAAAGGTATATTCATTGGTTATTCCACATGAAGTACAGCTTATAAGTATTTAAATACTAACACTAACAAAGTTGTGGAAAGTGCAAATGTGAAATTTGATGACTATATAGAAGTATATGAGGCTAAACCTATAAAGGAATGAGAAGAATAAAAATCATTGGTATACTTTTATGAAGGTATGCCTGATGATGAAGATGTTGTAAATTAAGTTGCAAACTAATATCAAGTTTCAGTGATTGTCAAGTCACATACTATGAATGAAGAGTTGCATTCAAGAACCAAGTTGCACTTAGATGTCAAGTTATAGAATGAAGTTGATGTACATTTTGATTCTGAGATTAGTGTACATGAAAGAGATGTTTTTCTACCTAACCGAGATGTATGTAGTGATTTAGAAGTTGAGAGACCAAGTGAAGAAATCGAAGCATAACCAATATTATCTAAGTATGTAAAGAGACATCACCCTACTACACAATTTATTGGAGATAAAAATGCTAGACCAATGACAAGGAACAAGCTAATAAATTATACATGTTTGTTTAGAATGCAAAAATATAAAATAGGTAAAGATACCTTAGAAGATGTAGATTGGAGTAAAGCCATGAAAGAAGAGATTGCAAAAATTGAGAAAAATAAAACATGGAGTCTAGTTCCTAGACTATAAGATAAAAATGCGATTGGTACCAAGTGGGTACATAAAAAAACAAGTTAGATGAAAATGGTGAAGTCACAAGGGAAAAGGAAAGATTAGTTTGTAAATGATATGCACAAGAACAAGGAATTGACTATAGAGAAACATTTGTCCCTAATGCAAGATTTGAAGGAGTAAGAACTCTACTTGCTTACTCTACATACGAAGATTTCAAAGTGTACCAAATGGATGTTAAGTCTACATTTTTGATTGGTATACTAGAGGATGAAGTTTATATAGAATAGCTAGAAGGATTTTTTAATGCAAACAATGAGAACATGGTATGTAGATTACACAAAGATTTATATGGTTTGAAGAAAGCAATAAGAGCATGGTATGAGAGACTTTATAATTATCTTGTGAAGATTAGATTTGAGAGGATTGATGAAAACAACAATCTGTACTTGAGGACATCGAAAGGAAAAGGTATTTTACTATCTACAATTTTTGTTGATGATATCATATTCAGAGGTCAAGATACTTTATGTAAGGCTTTTGTAAATGAAATGAAGAAATAATTTGAGATGTCTATGTTTGGAGAGATCAGGTTCTTTGTTGGTTTACAAGTACATCAAATAAAATATGGTATGTACATCACTCAATCAAAATATGTTAAGGAAATATTGAACACGTTTGTTTTGGAGGATTCCAAGCTTGTAAGCACACCTATGGTAACAAGACATAAATTTTCAAAGAATGATGATTTAGTTGACGAGAATCAAACATTATAGAGGTCTATGATTGGAAAATTACAATATGTAGTACATAGTAGACCTCATATTGCATTATCTATTGCAATAGTTGCAAGATTATCCACTAATCCTAGGCATAATCATTTAATTACAATTGATAGAATAATGAGATATTTGAAAGGAATAGAAGACTATGGTCTATTCTACAAGAAAAAGGAAAAATTTGAATTAAGAGCATACATTGATGTTGTTTGGGCTAGAAATATTGATAACAAAAGGAACACTAGCCGAGGAGAATTATTAATAGGCAAAAGGCTAGTTACATGGACTAGAAAGAAACAAAACTACATTTCTCAATATACTGCTAAAGTTCAATATGTTGATGCTATAGTAAATTGTAAAAAAATTGTATGGATCAAAAAAATACTTAGAGGTATGAAAGAGGAAATCATTGAACCTGTGATACTTTATTGTGATAATTCAAGTGTTATAAATATATCAAAGAATCATGTGATGCATACAACTATTGGAAGCATGAATGGTGATGATATTCCTACGGGGGAGTATTGTAGATATTTTTCTATGATGATATGTTACATTCACAACTGAGTTTGTCATTGATGTCAATATAGCAATTTTCTATGGCATCTAACAAAAGAATAATAGAAAGATCAAGTTGGTATAGATGGCTAGTTGAGTATTCTTACTATTTTAGGTTGTGAGTGATACTTCTGAGTATCTAGTATATGCACTTAATATTAGATGAAGAAATCATAAGTCTAGAAGAAGTTATGTAAGTTTTGGTAATGTCTATTCTAAGGTAGAGTTTACAGATGCATGTTCTGGTAAACTTTTGTATCTCTTAGCAGAATTGTTATTCTAAGAATAATAGTTGAGGATGTGTAGAAGACATGTTGATGATGATCTAGTCAATTTTTCTTGGCATAATATTGTTTGTATGGAAATTCATTCAAGTTTCAAGATGAAAGATTGATGTTATCACTAAGTGTAATGTGTTCTTAATGTGGTCCTATAATGATTAATTGAGAAGGTCTAACAGCCAACTTAGGGCATTCTTTTATGGACTTTGTATAAAGGAAGGACATTTTACTTCATCATTATAGATGTGTGGATAACATTAAGATGTAATTTGTGAGTAGCATAGGAGAAAAATGTGAACTTGAGCAGAGTAGAGAGAAAGTGAAGGAAACATCATTGCTAAGGTCTTATTTTGTGATCTGAGGTTTGATATTTGGATCTGAGGTTCATGACCTAGTCCACAAGGTATGAAAATGTTTGGTTTAGTTGATAGAACAAAGGAAATAAGAACATAATAGTAAATTACATATTTGAGCAGTGAGCTCTTCTTGTAGTTGAAATTGGATGTTTAGGCAGTGGGCTCTTCTGGAATACATTATACTGCAACTTCTAATAGGGTTAGCACAACTCCTAACTATTGGAAATATAGATGGAGTAATTAAGAGGGGGAGTAATAAAGATTTAACATGAATGCATAAAAGGAATAACATCTACACAAGAAAAATTAGATTTAATGTAGAAACCCAATACAGGAAAAACCACCAAGTAACTAGCTACCAATTTTCATTCTTCTAAAGTGAGCCTTGTTGGGAGCCAACCCTATTAAAAATTTAAAAAACACACTGTGAGGTGTGACCTTGTTAAAGGATTTAATCACCTTGCTAGGAGTGGCCTTACTAGAGGACTTTAGAACAATTCAATAGAATTGTCCACCTTATTAGAGGATTTACAAAATGGCTATTAAACCAACTCTGTTAAGAGATTTAGAAATCATTGTTATAGTTGTGAGAAAGTAACAATGAGTGACCTAAATGAGATGCAACTAAACTTTGATAATACATATCTTTATTTTGCTTCACTAGATCCTCTCTGATTGAATACAACTTTGCTGCTCCTCAAGGATATATGATACTTGTTCAAGCTTTGCTCATACTTTTCTCTTCACACTTGCATGCTCGCTCATTCATCCATCCATTCATTCATTTGAATTCACAACTTGACCTTTTATTTATAGCTTACAAATTATCCAATCAGCTTATTTACAAGTTACAATTATCAATAATCATTACATCAGTCAGCTACAAACATTACATGAAACAATTAAACTTTATTTCCCAAAATAATGAAATCCTTCATTGGCTGACCCTGCTCAGTAAATATTGCTTCATAAGTTATTTCCAATGTTAACCAACTGAAGCTCGATAAACACTATGAATTCAGCAAAATATTTTGGAGACGGAGTGAAAACACTAACTTTCCTTCGTTGACCTTGTGAACTCGGTAGAAACTAACTTTTGCTACAGAAACCTTTGTCGCCCGAGTGAGCTTGGTAGAAACTATTTCCATAGAGTATATTTAGGGACACTTAATAGACTCTGTAATTCACTTTGCTAACCTATTGAGCTTAGTATACTTTGTGAATTGCCTTGCTTACCAACTGAGCTTTGTAGACTCTATCTGATAACTGATATGGCATTTGTGGAACATCAAAAACAACACACAATTGAACAAATGTATCCAACACTAACATGGTTGGAATCTCCTAATAGGGAGTCAATGTCTCCTAAGAGGCACTCTATGTACTAAATATTGTAATAGACTCTTAACAGTGTCCATCCTCTAAAAATGAATATTTATATTAGTACATCATCTTGTGGACATCAATTCCACTAGGGCTTTCCCTCTCATCAAGGGTTTTCCTAGTCAACATATCTTGTGTTATTTTCTATGTGCATCTTATTATGGTTTATGTTTACTTTGGTTGAATGGTTAATTTTTTTAAAGAAGAAAAATATTTTATTTATTGGATGACTAATTCATCCCCCCCCCCCCCTTCAGTAATCTTTGTGGACTATTTTGTCTAACAATTGGTATTAGAGAATCAGATCCTTAAAGATAACATTTAACAACTTTGGGAGATCCATGGTGAGTATGCTTAGGAAATATAGTCTAAAGTTTGATGGAAAAAATTATGACAGTTGGAAGGAAAAGATGAAGACATATCTATTGTGTATGGGTCTAACATATTGGATCTTGACAAAATCAATGAAGACAATTATTATTGAAAAGGATTTGGAAAATTCTACTGAGGATGAAGGAGATCTTTTTATGTGTGACATGAAAGCTAGCGAAACACTATTGACTACACTTCCTAAAATTGAATACAAAAAGGTAAAATCACTTGCTACTTCACATTTGATTTGGAAAGTTTTGGAAACTAGTTTTGAAGGTTATGAACATTCTAAGAAGTTGAGGCTACAAAGTTGGATTTGGGCATTTCAGGATGCTAAAATAATAGAAGATGAATCTAGAAGAAATATGTAGCTAGGATATTAGAAATTACTACAGGAATTAAATCTCAAGGAGGAACCAAAGAAGATGATGAGGTTATACAGAAGATATTGAAGACTCTAAAACCACCATTTAAGTTAGTGGTTGAAATGATACAATTGTTAATATCTTGTACCAAATATTTCTCAAAGGAGACATTTCTTGGATGAATTCAAGTAGATGAGATTGATCTTAGACTATTTCATAGCTAAAGCCTTGGGGTTGAATCTTACTAGAGTGCATGGGAGATGTTATTTTATGGATGCCAAACAAGTCCCTTTGGTTGGACAAATCAAAGATGCACAAGTAGCTCTAGCTTCATATCAAGAAAAGAAACTCTTGTTAACCATTCTGGTAGCTGATATTCCTACAAGTTATGGACTCCTTTTAAGTAGAAGTTTCTACCGAGACTTAGGAGGAGAAATTAAGCTAGACTGGTCCCAAGCTGTGATACCCATTGGTAATAAGAAGGTCAAGTTAGAACCTGAAGAGAAAAAAAATCACACTCTTGAAATCAGATGATCCCAAAGCTCAAATTTTATATTAGGAATTGGAATTTGGTAATTATATGTTATTTACTGAAGAGGATTCAGGTAAACAAATGAATGAGAATCAGGTCAAGAAAATTCTTGATGAAAACAAAGAGGCTTCTAACATCTAGACACTCGAATTTGATGGAAGTTGTGCTTCCTCAGGCTCGGGAGCTGGCATAGTATTGATATCCCTAGAAGGAGAAGTTGAGCCCTTAGCTTTCAAATTAGAGTTTGGTAACACAAACAATATAGTAGAATATGAAGCTTTAATATTGGGGATAGTTACTGCAAAAGAAAGAGGGATAAAAGTCTTAAAGGCACAAGGTGATGCAGAGCTTATTGTGAGACAAATCAAAGGATAGTACTCAGTAAAGAATCATAAACTAAAGAATTATAGGAACACGGTGTGGGATGAGATAGAAGGTTTAGATGCCTTCTCCATTAGAGCTAGGCCGAGAGAAATGAATACAAAGGCTGACTCACTTGTAGTCTCTGCTTCCTTATTACTCCCACATTCAGATATTAAGGATAAAAAATATTAAATTGAAATTATATATCGATCTACTATCCCAAATAGTATAGAATCCTTACAAGTCTTTAATGATGATAAGAGTTTGTAGCTATTTCTTGAAAATGACAAAGCCAATTTTTAACCTAAGTCTTGTGAGGATGATAAAAATGACAAAAGTGATGAGGTTCAATTGAAAAACAATATTATTGCCCCTTATTTTGTAGCTCTAGAAAAGTTGTTTAACAGACATGATGCCTATGTTAAGCGGAAAAGAACAGGACAGGGACCTACAATAGGTGAATATGAAGGATTGAACATTGGAGATGTTCATGATTCCAAAATGATTAATGTTGTACTCCTAAAGAGAGAGAAACTACAAAGAAATTATTTGAAGAATATAGAGATGTCTTTGCTTGGAGCTATGAAGACTTGAAGAGCTACAGAGGAGAACAGGTGAAACATCAAATTCCTCTCAAACCAGATGCAGTACCTTTTTGGAAAAAGCAAAGAAACTATAATATGAAGGTTGCAGATGCCATTTTCTTAGAAGTTGATAAAATGTTAAAAGCAAGGATCATTTATCTTATCCATCACTCTACCTAGATAGCCAACATAGTACCTATCAAGAAGAAGAATGGGGAGATAAATATTTGTGTAGATTTCTATAATTCGAATCAGCCATCTCTCAAAGATAATTTTTCTCTCCCAAACATGGACCATTTGTTACAAATAGTTGCTGGATCTAAGATGATGTCTATGCTTGATGGCTTTTCAAGTTATAACTAGGTCAAAGTAGAAAAGAAAGAACAACATAAAATAGCGTTCACAACTCCTTGGGGTAAATTTGCATATCATAGGATGCCTTTCGAACTGATCAACGCTAGGGCTACCTTCCAAAGATGTATGAGTGAGACCTTCATTGATATGAAAGACCAAATAATAGTCATATACATTAATGATCTCACTATGTTCTCCAAAAAAGGGAAAGACCATATGGAGGATCTAAGAAGAGTGTTACAAAGATGCAGAGAGCATGGGATTTTTCTCAACCTAAAAAAGTCAATTTTTTGTGTTAGAGAAGGAAAACTACTTGGACATTTAGTGTCATAGGAAGTCATTAAAATTGATCCTGACAGAGTAGAGGTCATCTAGAGACTAAGCCTTCCTATAAACAAAATAGGAGTTAAATCTTTCTTTGGCCAATTGAATTTCCTTAGAAGGTTTGTTCTCAATTTCACAGAAACTACTAAGCATTTAGTAGATATGATGAAGGGAAATTCAAGTTTCAAATGGAGGAAGGAAAGCGAGGTTTTCAAGACATAAAAAATAATGTTGCTAATGCCCCTATGCTATGTCATCCAAATTACAAGCAAGACTTTATTATTTATTGTTAT
Source organism: Cupressus sempervirens (assembly GCA_028749045.1). NCBI lineage: Eukaryota > Viridiplantae > Streptophyta > Pinopsida > Cupressales > Cupressaceae > Cupressus > Cupressus sempervirens. The sequence continues at coordinate 955,626,209 of CM053785.1, read as the reverse complement.
GCTTCAGAACATACATTATCAGCTATTCTTGTGTAGGAGAATGATAAAGGAATACAAGCTCCCATTACTTTTATGAGCATACCTTCAAAAAATCATGAACTAAGATACTCAAAAATTGAAAACCATGCTTATGTAGTAGTCAGAGCACTTAAGAATTCCCATTTCTATATCTTACATTCACACTCTATTGTCTTTGTCCCAAACACAGTAGTAAAAAGTGTACTAATGCAATAGGAAGTAGGTTGCAATGTTAGAGGAGCATGGGTGGCAAAGATACAGGAATATGATATTGAGATTAAACCTACCAAGCTGATAAGAGGAAATGCTCTATGTAGAGCAATTATAGAAAACAAAACCACTGAAGAATTAGAAGAATCAGATGCGAAGCAACTGGTGCTAGCAGCAGGTCTCTATGATTCATGGTTTGAAAACATTTCTTACCTTTTAACATATGGTGAATGTCCAGAAGGTTTCAATGAAAAACAAAGAAGAGATCTTAAATTAAAAGTGGCCAAGTATGTTATTTGGGATGGCAAGCTTTTCAAAAAGGTTATTGATGGTACATTCTTGAGGTGCATAGATAAACCACAACAAGAAAAGTTGTTGAAAGAATTTCATGATGAGGCCAGTGGAGGAAACTTCTCTTCTTTAGTTATAGCTTTTAAAATACTAAGGAAATGCTATTACTAGCTTGGGATGTTCAAAGATGCATATGCATGGGTAGCAAACTATGAAAAGTGTAAGATGTTCTCTGGTTGCCCTCAATTAGCTGCCCTACCATTAAGACCTGTTATCATTGAAGGACCTTTTCAACAATGGGGCCTTGATTTTATTGGTCCTATCAATCCCACATCCACTACTTGTCATCAATACATCATAACTGCAACTAATTACTTCACTAAGTGGGTAGAAGCCAAAGCCACGAAGAAGACTATTGTAGAATTAGTGTGCGAATTTATAAAAGAAAACATTCTAGTGAGATTTGGTGTTCCTATTAAGTTAGTAATGGATAATGCATCCTATTTTTCTTCAATTGAAATTACTGACTTATGTTTTGAGTATGGGATCACCGTTAGACATTCATCTAATTATTTCCCTCAAGGGAATGGACAGGTAGAGTCTATCATTAAGAATTTAATTAATATTGTTAAGAAGTTGGTCTCATATAATTAGAAAAATTGGCACAAAAAGATTCATGAGGCACTCTTGGCAGATAGAGTGACACCCAAGATGGCAATTGGTATATCCCCTTTTGAATTGGTTTATGGAACTGAAGCTAAACTACCTTTACCATTGGAATTGGCCACAAGAAAACTTAGAACAATAATTGAAGATGATGTCTATAAGGATGGTCTAGAAAAGAGAATCCTTTATTTGAGTAAATTGGAAGAAGAAAGGATGGAAATTGTTGATCATATCACACAACACAAAATGCGAGTAAAAGAACTATTTGATAAGAGAAAAAGATAGAGGAAATTCATGGTAGGAGATAGTGTGCTACGTTGGGACAAAAGAAAGGCCTTGAAAGGAATGCATAAAAAGTTTGATGCTCTATGGAAAGGTCTATTCAGAATTCAACAAGAATTCAAGAATAATTCTTTCAAACTAGCATATGAAGATGGTGAAGTACTACCCCTAACTTATAATGGTCAAGATCTCAAGCTCTACCAAGTTAAAAATTGAAAATACGTAACCCCTGTAATGTACCATAGTTAGACTTAGTGTTGTGTGTGTCTTAGTTAGCCTTCCTTTTTCAGTCTCTTTTCCTTCCTTTCTTGTTTTGTTTTTTTTTGCCTATGTTGCCACCTTTTATTTTCTTCTGTGAAACTAGAGATTCTCAGTCCCTTTACTTGGGCATGCTCTACCCAAGTCCCCAGTCAGAGCCAGCTGTTGCCCCACTTTTCACCATATAAAAATTTTTCAATGTGGAAAGTGAACTAATGTCATGTTTTTTCAAATTCTAGTCAATAGGTCTTTCCTCTTTAGATGCTGAGATTCTCCATCAGGTTTTCATCTTTTCCCTTCTCTTGTGTCACATATATCCTAAGTGGGTATTTCTTGATTGTCATGAGTCTTAGGTGTAATTTAGAGCCATACTTGATGGAGATTCTTGAATTATGCTACATCATTTGAATTTATTACAGCTCATTTAATTTGGAGATAGAGAAAATTGAATTGGCAAAAAATCAAGTTCTGACTTCTCCTTAGCAGGTTTTCACACCCCGAAGGTGAATTTCCACAAAGGTAGGAAAATACTATTTGTAAGATTTATTTAAGTAAAGTGAATCATGTCATGAAAAGATCATTCAGCTGATGTCATGATTTCATAGTGAGAATCATTTTAAAGTTCAAAAAATAATCGAAATAATGATCGACAGAAAATCAAGAAAGAGCTTCACCGTGGCAGATTTCAAAGTCAGAAATCAGTTTTCTAAAGAGGTGTATATAAAGGAATTAAGAAAGCCAATGGATCCCATCTCTCACTTGTGAAGTTAGTTTTTTATTTTTTGGTGGCTTAAAATAAAGTGAATAGGGTAGAAGAAGTAAAACAATGGGCATTGGCAAAAAAGAAAGTTTCTTCTTCTCCATAGAGAGTTCTCGCACCCAGAAGGTGAAACTTTGTAGTGATCCATAAATGATATCTATAGGCTGAAACAAGGAAAGGTAAGCCATATTATGGTCAAAACATTCAAAATTATCATGTTTTCATAGTGGAAATAACTCATAACTCATTAAGATGATCAGGATAAGCATCGTTGGGAAACTCAGAAGTAGCTGCTCCTTTGGCAGACTTCAAACCAAGAAATAAATTTTCCACAAAGGCCTAAATAGAAAGGTAAATTTACTAGTGAGCCCCATTTTTTTCTCGCAAAGCCTCTTTTATGTTTCCCAAAGGTTTTTAGTAAAGTGCTTGGGGTAGAAAGGTAAAAGTGAAAGCTTAAGAGGAAAATCAGAAATCTTCTTCTCCACTACAGGTTTTCTACCCTCTAAGGTCATTTTTCGCATTTGAAGAAAAATCATTCCTGCAAGTGTGGTATGTATTTGAATTGATTGTAGATTATTTTGGGCAAGTAAATAGAAACAAATCAATGAATTGATAAGGTTTTTGCAACCAGAATTTAGTTAAGAAGATTTTTCCCTAGGAAGTACTCCGTTCTTATTTTTTTGAAAGATGGATGAAACGGAAAGTAAACCAATAATTAATGAAAGTTACCATTGAGCCAACATAAATAGTGAAAAGACAAAGATAAATCTGTTAGAACCTTTACATCCACCAATCCAATGGATTTACCCTTAATTTCACTCGTGTGGTGCAATTTATGAAATTCAACGGGCAAATCTAGGGTTATTTTATAAAGAGGGAAGTAATAAATTTTCAAACTACCATTTTACTATTATACTATTATATTGGATAGTGCTTTCATGTAATTTTCAAAGTTACAGAGTTTGCTTCTTGTATCATTTGCAATTGTTTTAATTTTTGCTATCATACATCAAATAAAATTGCAACAAGATTTGTGGGTTTCGATGGATTGGGTGGAATTAAGTTGGCGTGGTCAACTATCATAGATACTTCACTCCATTTTTATGATATGCAAGATTATCAAAGGAAATTAAGAGCAGAGCCAGTTCATCCCATAATGGAGAAACTTTAAAGAAGCGGATTAGTGGAATTAGTTGGGTTCCCTGTAGCAGTACAAGCCTCGGAGTTGATTTTGGAATGCATCAATCATTATAACCGGATACAAGGCAGATTATATTTCCTAACCAAATAGTGTTGACTTCAATTGATCGACAAGGCCGGTTCTATTTCCAGAATGGGAGGAGTTCTCTAATTTAATGATGAGTGGAGCTATGTCTGAGTTCTCCTTGAAGAAGATGGTTTGGAGGAAGGAGATCATGTAGTCTTGGCTTCAAAAACCAAGGGGAGCCAAGAGTAAAGTCCCTAAAACTCTTTTTGGCAACCACCTCAAACCAAAAATTGTTGACATTTTGGTTCTATTGCATCAAATCAAAGGTGAAGTAGAACCTTTTAGTTTTGTAGAGCAATACTTCTTTTTGGTGCAAGTTATTTGCTCAGACACATAGTCTATTGACTCTACATGTGAGGTCAGTGAGCATCTTTCTAGGGCTCTCAATGCGGTTAAGTTTTATAATTCATTTTATATTCCTCTTTCTTGATATACATGTTGGCTTCTCTTCAATTGTGGCTGGGACTCCCTGGAATTGAGAATTTTCTTGATAATGTAAAAAGTTATGAGTTTTATCCATGCTTGCAAAAATAGAATAGTTATGTAGAATACATCCGAGTAAATGATGCATTCACCATAAGGATTTGAATGGAGCTCCAAGGGTGTCTAGAGTGGAGATTCAATCTAGAAGCAATGGCGACTATTAGCCAATTTGGTAGTTATTTCACTCAGTTCTCAACATTTTCTTATTTACATCTTGCAGCATTCAATGGATTCCCACTGAAGCTACCCAGGTACCCAGATGATATGATCATGCTCATGGAGATCGTGAGGCAAGCAATACAAGTGAATGTGTTGAGTGCTTCAAATTGGGAGCATAATCAAACATGTGACAACCATGGATGATTATTGGGTAGACTGTAAAAATGAACTGGAGAGTTGAGATCATGCCTTTGCCAGATTTACAATTGATCAAGTAAAGACATATGGTATAAATTTAAATGTGGAAGGGTTGGAAGATGATGGTATAAATATGTACAGTAATAGATATTCGAAAAAATTGAAGAATACTCCCATTAGCTCTGAACCATATGTTGACATAGAAGAAGATTTTGATGTCATGATGGCAAGAATTATCAAAAGGACTAGGAAGTGGGTTAGGTGGATAGCTAGGAAAAGGAAAAGCAAGAGCAAAACTACTCAAGCTTCTCCAACTACAGCTACTCCTGCTTCATCTCAAAGTGCCACACCCACTGCTGCAGCTACACCTACTCAAGGTCTAGCTCAATCTATAGGAGGAGGTGATCAACCCCCAGAGAAGAATGTTCCAATAGCCCCAACCTATCAAGGTGGATCACTACCAGTCATTGGAGCTCAAGCCGAAGCTAAAAAAGAATGGAAGAACAAAACGATGGATCTCCTGCCCCAACCTCACCTCCACATGCCACTCTACCCCCATCTCCTCAAGCTTCTCCAGTCTCATCTCCTCATGTCACCTCTATCTTATCCCCTCATCATAGCCCTAAACCATCTGTAAGTGCTCCTTTTCTAAAGCCCACTAGTTCTCCTATTCAAATAGTAGAGATTGGAGATGATAAAATTAGTAGTAGTGAATCCATTGAGTTTGATGAAGTTGCAAAGAAAACTCAAGAAGAAGAGAAAGCTCCAGGTTCATCTAGGCTTCTTTCTCGATATCCAAAGGCTCCCTTTTCCACAACTACAGTGACAATGACTCCAATGAAGAAGAAAATGTTCAACATTGAATCACTTGGAACAACCTCCAAAGTGATTAATACAAAGTCTTTGCTCGAGGATACTTTGGAGAAGAAACAAAAAATAAAAGATGAAAGTGTTCCTTCAAAAGATGTTGTATCTCAAGTAGTTCACTCAGGATCTACCATAGTAAAAGCTAAAAAGAAAAAGATCTTGTCAATATTGGGACAAGATCCAAAAATAGGGCACTTAACTATGGAGGTAGCAAAACCAAACAAGGCAGGGAGAATTGAAGATATGATTTTAGAGGACTTCACTCTGCATTCAATTGATCTGGGAGAGGCAAGACATGATACAAAGGTAGGCCTATGGAAATAAAGCAATGAGGTGATAGAAGAGCAACTGGAGAACCTCAAGTCATCGAAGATCAAAAGGAAAGCTGAAATAGAAGAGTTAAGAAGGTTCATTAGGGAATTAGTTGTTCCATTAGCAACTATTACTAGTGTGCCTACCACTAAAAATCCTTTAGTAGAAGAGGTACAAGCCTTCACATCACAGCTCCAAAAAGATAGGCATTTTGGTCAAATTGGAAAGGAATGGATCGAGAAACTCAATGTAGATGGAGTTTCCCTAATCGATCAAATAGGGAATATTATCCTCCAACTAGAATTTGAAAAGGATAATAATATGTCTAATAGTAATACCTTGGTTAGAGAAAGAGTGAGGTGTGTAGAATGTATTTCCCTCTTGATGATTGTGATTCAGATGAAAGCAAAGGATGTCATTGAAGCAAAGATTCTTAAGAAGGGAAATGAACCTCTGAATGAATGGCTCCATATTATGCAGCTCAAGCTAGAATTGATTCAAGAGGCTGAGAAAGGACTCCAAGAAACACGAGACAAAGTGAAGAAGACCCAAGACAAAGAATTTGAGCTTATGAGAGGATTGTACACTGAGTCACAAACTAGTGGACAAGGGAAATCCTTTATCAATATAGAAGTGATGAAGAATAATTTCTCTACATATTTAAGTAACTTGTCCAGGATAGCTTCAAGCAGTGGAAACTAGGTAATAGAACTGCAAACACTTGGTGGATGCATGCATGTGGCTGTTGAAAAAGTGGCAAGTCAACTGAATGAAGTAAAAGAACTAGCTCTAGAGCATTCAAGGTGGCTTTTAAGATTCACCAACGTGCAAGTGCCATATCATGAAGAGTTGATTCCCATCATGGTGGCTGCTAAAACATATAGGATGAAAACTAAAATGGGGAAGAAGTCCAAGTGATTTAGATTACCCCATTTTGATTTTCTGTTTTAATTCTTGAAATCTTTTTTTATATTTTGATATGATAAATTGGCATTTTTCCATTTGTCATCAAGAGAAGATGAACCGATTAACATTCCTATTGTAACAGTCATTTCTCAAATCCTATATGTATGAAATTCAATGATTAATCAAAGGTTGGAAAATTTTTGGTGTGAAGTACTATTTTGTTGCAGAGACAATTGAATTGTATTTTGTTTCAATCATTTTCTATTCCAATAGATTTTGCGATTAGTGAGTATTTCCTTTCTATATTCCAGAGAACTAAGGAAGAATAGAGTTTCATATCCCCTATTTTCTAGAATAAAAATGAATGTAATAAGTATTGTTATAATTCATTTGACAAAAGGATTCCTTTATTTTTCCTAATTTATCAATCATAGTTTAGATCTGGATTTCAAATTATTCTAGTCATATGTGCATAGATTTATGGATTCATAAGAAGTGTGGATACATGAATCTATTTCAGTATTTAGAAGTTGTTCACGCCTGAATTAAGTTCTAGTTAGGCTTAATTTGGTTTGCCTCTTCTGCTCTTAGGTTAAGAGCATACCCCATATTAGCTTTAGGAATAAAACACAATTCCTTAATCATCATTCACACAGGGAGCTGTACCTACCAATTCAGAGAGAAGCCAGTAATGAGAGAATGACTTTTTAACTGTTGTAAATAGATATTGTTCATTATTTAGGCATTAAGAGTTGTATCTTCATATGAAACAAGAGAGGACAAATCTATTTACCAACAAATTTTTGGTGAATCTGTTGGGGAAACGAACAGTCGCTTGATCAAAACGCCTATGTCATGAGGAAAAATGATACTACCTCATGAAAACATAATCTCAATGTTCCAACCTAACCTTGGTTTTCAAGATGACCAAGAGGACATAATTTCATCTCTTAACACATTTTTTTGGAGGCATAGAAGGAACACTGAACATTATTGGAATGCTAGCCAAAAATTAAAGGAAGAAGAAAGAAGAGCTAAAGCTTTAGAAAGTGTTGTTCAAAGGAGAGATATCCAGAGAGTAGAAAGACAATTAAGACAGTAAGCTTAGAGTTAAAATACACCTAGCATCTTGGAACAATTTAGGTTCCTAAGAAGTACTAAGGAATAGGGTGGGCAGGATTCCACCTTTGATAAACTAATAGAGCTCGACTTTCCTATTTTAGAAGTTCCAAAGTGGAAAGATGAAGGTAAAAGTCAGAGTAGACCCCCTTCCCCCATTAGAAATCAAGACACTAGCACTTTGCAATCTACTTGTCAGGTGTTAGTACTTCACGAAGTTACTGCACCTCTAGTTCTTAATTTTCTGCCATATGCTACTAGAACAATTATGGCTACTCCATGGGCTACAACAATAGGGCCATTAGCACTAAATGTCTATCATCCACAACTAGCTAGTTCAAGGAAGAATTTCACTAAATTCTTAGAGGATGGGAAGGTTACGACAGATGAGCACATTAAAGCTTTCTTTGGGGCTACCCATATATTAGGGGTGGGACATGAAGATGTTGTTGTATGGTTGTTTGTAGAGACCCTTACAGATAGTCTAGTAGACTAGTTTTATCATTTAGCTGATGGTTCAATAATAGAGTGGGACACAATGAGAATTGAATTTGAAGCTAGATTCAAAACTGCGGAAGATGAACATGCCTTGCTAACACAGTTGAATTCAATTAAGAAGCAACCAACTATGAGCATGAGGGATTTTGTTGCCAACTTCAATAAGATTAATAGAAAAATTCCTACTGCTGATAGACCCACGCCTAGAAATTTAAAAACTTTCTTTATTAGTGCTATGCCTCCAGATATCAATTATGATATGAGAAGAGCACGCTCTACTGATCTAGCTGATGCATAGAAGAAAGCTATTGAATGTAAAGATGACCTAATTTCTGTGAGAAAATGGAAATGAGAACTTCAAACTAAAGGGAGTTATAGTAATATCACATCATTAGAAGAGATGATTCAAAAGTTGTCTAATGAGTTAGTAGCAATGAAAAAGCAATTACCCAGATTCAATAACTCTTATCAATGGAATTACCAAAACTCACCAAGAAGAAATAATGAAAGTAGATTTTTGCAGCTTACAAGTTCACAAACTAGGTTGCAAATCGAAGCAACAACAAAAAAGGGAAATATGTGCATCTTTCATTTAACCACAAATCATGATAGTGATAATTGTCTGGAGATTGTTCGTATGATGCAATTTCTATCTACTAATGAATTAAATACTGCAGCTCCATGTTCAGAACCTGATTCCTACTTAGGATATGAATCGAATTCTAAATCAAAAGGTGAGTGTTACACAACTATTGATGGAACCTCATACATAGTACTTACCCATGGACAAAGGTTGAGAAATCAAACCTCTAGTCATACTTACAAAGATGGCTCCAGTCCCTCTATGAGTAAAGTACATACTGATCAAGAAACATCCACTTTGCAAATGGGTAAGGACCATATATCTTTTGATTTCATTCAATTTTGTGAAAAGTGAAAGGTTCAAATTTCAACTATTGATTATTTAAAGTCACATACTTTTGAGCTAAAGAGATTAGTGGATAAATGTAAAGGAGGTACCTTAGACTTGAATCATAATGTGACTATTGAAATTGAAGATGAAACCTTAACATCTAGTTTGTTTAATCAAGAAGATTCTACTGTTTTAGCAACCTTCCCTGGACAGAAGCCTAAACCTTTCTATATTTCATTGTATATTAATGGAAGTAAACTCAATAATTGCATAATAGATTCAGGTGCATCAGATAATGTTATGGCATATTCCATAGCTAAAGCCTTGGGGTTTAATCTTACTAAAGTGCATGGGAGATGTTATTCTATGGATGCCAAACAAGTCCCTTTTCTTGGACTAATTAAAGATGCACAAGTAGCTCTAGCCTCATATCCAAAAAAGAAACTCTTGTTAACCATTCTAGTAGCTGATATTCTTGCAAGTTATGGGCTCCTTTTAAGTAGAAGTTTCTACTGAGACTTAGGAGGAGAAATTAAGCTAGACTAGTCCCAAGCTATGATACCCATTAGTAATAAGAAGGTCAAGTTAGAACCCGAAGAAAAAGAAAAATTCACAGTCTTGAAATTGGATGATCCCAAAGCTCAAATTTTCTATCAGGAATTGGAATTTGGTAATTATATGTTATTTACTGAAGAAGATTCAAGTAAAAAAATGAACGAGAATCACGTCGAGAAGATTCTTGATGAAAACAAAGAGGATTCTGACATTTGGACACTCAAATTTGATGGAAGTTGTGCTTCCTCAGGCTTGAGAGTTGGCATAGTATTGATATCCCTAGAAGGAGAAGCTAAGCCCTTAGCTTTCAAATTAGAGTTTGGTAACACAAACAATACAACAGAATATGAAGCTTCAATATTGGGGATAGTTACTGCAAAAGAAAGAGGGATAAAAGTCTTAAAGGCACAAGGTGATGCAGAGCTTATTGTGAGACAAATCAAAGGATAGTACTCAGTAAATAATCATAAACTAAAGAATTATAGGAACAGGGTGTGGGATGAGATAGAAGGTTTAGATGAATTCTCCATTAGAGCAGTGCCGAGAGAAATGAATACAAAGGCTGACTCACTTGTAGTCTCTACTTCCTTGTTACTCCCACATCCATATTTTAAGGATAAAAATTATCAAATTGAAATTATATATTGATCTACTATACTAGTTAATATAGAATCCTGGAAAGTCTTTAATGATGATAAGAGTTTGCAACTATTTCTTGAAAATGACAAAGCCAATTTTGAACCTGAGTCTCACAAGGACAATGAACATGACAAAAGTGATGAGGTTCAATTGAAAAGCAATATTATTCCCCCTTATTTTGTAGCTCTGGAAAAGTTGTTTAACAGACATGATGCCTATGTTAAGCAAAAAAGAATAGGAAAGGGACCTAACACAAGTGAATATGAAGAATTTAACATTGGAGATATCCATGATTCCAAAATGATTAAAATTGGAAAATGTTGTACTCTCGAAGAGAGAGAAACTACAAAGAAATTATTTGAAAAACATAGGGATGTCTTTGCTTGGAGCTATGAAGACCTGAAGAGCTACAAAGGAGGAGAGGTGAAACTTCAAATTCCTCTCAAACTAGATGTAGTAACTTTCTGGCAAAAGCAAAGAAACTATAATCCAAAGGTTACAGATGCCATTTTTTGAGAAGTTGATAAAATGTTGAAACTAAGGATCATTTATCCTATCCATCACTCTACCTGGATAGCCAACATAGTGTAAGGAAACTCAGGTGCGAAAATAGCTTCCTACACTAATCTCTTAAGAGAAGTATGGTGCAAATCCTATTAAAATCTTCTACACTTACAGATTCAATATCATGTAAACAATAATATTGTAGCCAACCATGCATACAGAAAATAAATAGAGAAAGAAACACATAACACAAAGATTTTCCAATGGAGAAAAACCTTTCGATAAAACAACCCCACCCCTCTAGAACCTACACAATGTATTATCTTCAACACAAGGTTACAATACACTTGCAATGCAAGTTCAACAATGACAACTGAAGACTCCAACATCACCTCTATACCTGCACACTCTCCTCTTCCTCTCTCTTGCATTTACAACATGCAATACTACTTTTATGAACATCTTAAGACCCAACAAAATGCCCACAAAGGAGTTGGGCATTTTTCATGGCTCAACCACCAAGAACCATGCACAATGCCACATGTACATGCAATACCAAGAAAATGGCATCCATCCCTTAAATAGGCAATGACAGCTTGTCATAGAATAGGCCAAAAATAGCGGTCACAAGAGAAGTGTAAGGGAATATGTCATACCAACCTATTTTTGGCATATTCTCTTACACAATCCAACCACTCATTCTTGGGTGCCAAAATATGCCCCATGTCATAAGATGCTATTACACCTATCATAGTTCATTCCTTAAATAGCTCTTATGCATCATAGGAATCCGTCATAACCATTTCAGCCATGATCTCCTTCACACACTTCAAGATGCCGACACATGTAAGTGATCAACATACCAACTAGACATATACACTCACATTTACATATTATTTGCAAAAAAAAATTTTACAAAACAAATAATGAGAATAGGAATTATCCAAGGTTGAGACACCTTATTCCTAACACATAGTACCTGTCAAGAAGAATAACGGGGAGATAAGGATTTCTGTAGATTTTCATAATTTGAATCAGGCATCTCTCAAAGATAATTTTTCTATCCCAAACATGGACCATTTTTTACAAACAGTTACTGGATCTGACATGATGTCTATGCTCGATGGCTTTTCATGTTATAACCAGGTCAAAGTAGAAAAGAAAAATCAACATAAAACAATGTTCACAACTCCTTGGGGTACATTTGCATATTACAGGATGCCTTTTAGACTGATCAAAGCTGGGGCTACATTCCAAAGATGTATGAGTGAGACCTTCATTGATATGAAAACCTGAATAATAGTCATATACCTAGATGATCTCACTGTGTTCTTCAAAAAAAGGAAAGACCATATGGAGGATCTAAGAAGAGTGTTACAAAGATACAGAGAGAAGGGGATTTCTCTCAACCCAAAAAAGTCAATTTTTTGTGTAATTGAAGGAAAACTACTTGGACATATAGTGTCACAGGAAGGCATTAAAATTGATCGTGACAGAGTAGAGGCCATCTAGAGACTAAGCCTACCTATAATCAAAACAAGAATTAAATCTTTCTTTGGCAAAGTGAATTTTCTTAGAAGGTGTGTTCCCAATTTTGCAGGATCTAATAAGCATTTAGTAGATATGATGAAGGGAAATTCAAGTTTCAAATGGAGTGAGGAAGGAAAGCGAGCTTTTCAAGAAATAAAAACTACTGTTGCTAACACCCCTATTCTATGTCATCCAAATTACAAGCAAGACTTTATTATTTATTGTTATGCTTCAGAACATACATTATCAGCTATTCTTGTGTAGGAGAATGATGAAGGAATACAAGCTCCCATTGCTTTTATGAGCATACCTTTGAAAAATCATGAACTGAGATATTCAAAAATTGAAAAGCATGCTTATGTAGTAGTCAGAGCACTTAAGAATTTCTATTTATATATCTTAAATTCACACTTTATTGTCTTTGTCCCAGACATAGTAGTAAAAAGTGTACTAATATAATAGGAAGTAGGTTGCAATGTCAGAGAAGCATGGGTGGCGAAGATACAGGAATATGATATTGAGATTAAACCTACAAAGCTAATAAGAGGAAATGCTATATGCAAAGCAATTGCAGAAAAAAAAACAACTGGAGAATTAGAAGAATCAGATGAGAAGCAACTGGTGCTAGCAGTAGGTCTCTATGATTCATGGTTTGAAAACATCTCTTACCTTTTAACATATGGTGAATGTCCAGAAGGTTTGAATACAAAAAAAAGAAGAGATCTTAAATTAAAAGAAGCCAAGTATGTGATTTGGGATGGAAAGCTTTTCAAAAAGGCTATTGATGGTACATTCTTGAGGTGCGTAGATAAACCACAAGAAAAGTTGTTGAAAGAATTTCATGATGAGGCCTGTGGAGGACTTCTCTTCTTCAATTACAGCTTTTAAAATACTAAGGAAATGCTATTACTGGCCTGAAATGTTCAAAGATGCATATGCATGGGTAACAAACTGTGAAAAGTGTAAGATGTTCTCTAGTTACCCTCAATTAGCTACCCTGCCATTGAGACTTGTTATCATTGAAGGACATTTTCAACAATGGAGCCTTGATTTTATTGGTCCTATCAATCCCACATCCACTGCTGGTCATCAATACATCATAACTCTGACTAATTACTTCACTAAGTGGGTAGAAGCAAAAGCCACAAAGAAGACTACTGCAGAAGTAGTGTGTGAATTTATAAAAGAAAACATTCTAGTCAGGTTTGGTGTTCCTATTAAGTTAGTAATGGATAATGCATCCTATTTTTGTTCAATTAAAATTACTGACTTATGTTTTGATTATGGGATCACTGTTAGACATTCATCTAATTATTTCCCTCAAGGGAATGGATAGGTAGAGTCTAGCAATAAGAATTTAATTAATATTGTTAAGAAGCTAGTCTCAGATAATCAAAAAAAAAGGCACAAAAAGATTCATGAGCCACTCTTGGCAGACAAGGTGACACCCAAGAGGGCAATTGGTATATCCCCTTTTGAATTGGTTTATGGAGCTGAAGTTAATCTACCTTTACCATTGGAATTGTCCATAAGAAAAATTAGAACAGTAATTGAAGATGAGGTCTATAAGGATGGTCTGGAAAAGAGAATCATGTATCTGAGTAAATTGGAAGAAGAAAGGATGGAAATTGTTGATCATATCACACAGCACCAAATGTGATTAAAAGAACTATTTGATAAGAGAACAAGACTGAGGAAATTCATGGTAGGAGACAGTGTGCTACTTTGGGACAAAAGAAAGGCCCAAAAAGTTTCTTCTTCTCCATAGCGGGTTTTCGCACCTAGAAGGTGAAACTCTGCATCAATCCATAAATGATATCTGTAGCTTGAAATAAGGAAAGGTAAGCCATATTATGGTCAAAAAATTCAAAATTATCATGTTTTCATAGCAAAAATCACTCATAACTCATTAAAATGATCAGGATAAGCATCATCGGGAAACTCAGAAGTAGTTGCTCCTTTGGCAGACTTCGAAACAAGAGGTAAATTTTTTGCAAAGGCCTAAATAGAAAGGTAAAGTTACTAGCAGGCCCCATTTTTCGCTCTCGAATCCTCTTTTATGTTTCCTAAAGGTTTTTGGTAAAGTGCTTAGGGTAGAAAGGTAAAAGCGGAAGCTTAAGAGGAAAATAAAAAATCTGCTTATCTGCTGCAGGTTTTCTACCCTCGAAGGTCATTTTACACATTTGAAGAAAAATCATTCCTGCAAGCATGGCATGTATGTGAATTAATTGCAGATTATTTTTGGCAAGTAAATAGAAACAAGTCAGTGAATCGATAAGGTTTTTGCAAGCAGAATTGAGTCAAGCGGATTTTTCCCTAGGAAGTACTCCATTCTTGTTTTCTTGAAAGATGGATTAAATGGAAAGTAAACTAGTAATTAATGAAATTTACCATTGAGCCAACTGAAATAGTGAAAAGACAAAGATAAATCTGTTAGAACCTTCACATCCACCAATCCAACAGATTTACCCTTAATTTCACTCGTGTGGCATAATTAATGAAATTCAACGGGCAAATCTAGGGTTATTTTATAAAGAGGGAAGTAATAGATTTTCAAACTACCATTTTACTATTATACTATTATATTGGATAGTGCTTTCAATTAATTTTCAAATTTATAGAGTTTGCTTCTTGTATCATTTGCAATTGTTTGAATTTTTGCTATCAAACATCAAATAAAATGGCAACAAGATTCATGGGTTTCGATGGATTGGTTGGAATTAAGTCGACGTGGTCGACTATCACAGATACTTCACTCCATTTTTATGATATGCAAGATTTTCAAAGGAGATTAGGAGTAGAGCCAGTTCATCCCATAACAGAGAAACTTTGGGGAAGTGGATTAGTGGAAGCAACTGGGTTCCCTGTAGTAGTACAAGCCTTGGAGTTAATTTTGGAATGCATCAATCATTATAACCTGGATACAAGGCAGATTCTATTGCCTAACAAAATAGTGTTGATTTCAATTGATTGACAAGAAGTGGTGAATTTCTTGTGGATTCTAGAATGGGAGGAGTTCTCTAATTTTATGGTGAGTGGAGCTATGTCTAAGTTCTCCTTGAAGAAGATGGTTTGGAGGAAGGAGATCATGCAGTCTTCGTTTCAAAAACCAAGGGGAGCTAAGAGTAAAGTCCCTAAAAATCTTTTTGGCGTAGACCTCACACTAGAAATTGTTGACATTTTGGTTCTTTTGCATTGACTCAAAGGTGAGGTAGAAGCTTTTAATTTTGTAGAGTAGTACTTCTTTTTGGTGCAAGTTATTTTCTCAGACACACAGTATATTGACTTGGCGTATGAGGTCAGTGAGCATCATTCTAGGGCTCTCAGTGTTGTTAAGTTTTATAATTCATTTTATATGTCCTCTTTCTTGATATACATGTTGGCTTCTCTTCAATTGTGGTCGGGACTCCCTAGAATTGAGAATTTTCTTGATAATGTAAAAAGTTATGAGTTTTATCCATGCTTGCAAATATAGAATAGTTATGTAGAGTACATCTGGGTAAATGGTACATTCACCATGAGGATTTGCAGGGAGCTCCAAGGGTGTCCAAGGTGGAGATTCAGTCCAAAAGCGATGGCAACTATAAGCCAATTTGGTAGTTATGTCATTGAGTTCTCATGATTTTCTTATTTGCATCTTGTAGCATTCGATGGATTCCCACTGAAGCTTCCTAGGTACCCAGATGATATGATCATGCTCGTGGAGATCGTGAGGCAAGCAATAAAAGTGAATGTGTTGAGTGCTAGCCTGAGGAAGAAAGGGTATGAATTCGCTATAAAAGTTGGAGCATACAATTGTGAGACTAGATCAGATGCAAAGAATATACTCAAAGCATTTGAGAGTAAATACAAATTGGAAGAATATGAGGTAGTAAGGCCCATGTTTGATCCGAATGGCTATGCCAAAGACATGCTTCAAATTGGGAGCGTAATCAAACATGTGACAACCATGGAGGATTATTGGGTAGACTATAAAAATGAATTGAAGAGTCAAGATCATGCCTTTTCTAGATCTACAATTGATCGAATAAAGACATATGGTATAAATTTAAATGTGGAAGGGTTGGAAGATGATGGTATAAATATGTACACTAATACATATTTGACAAAATTGAAGAATAATCCCATTAGCTCTGAACCATATGTTGACATAGAAGAAGACTTTGATGTCATGATGGCAAGAATTATTGAAAGGACTGGAATTGGGTTGAGTGGACAACTAAGAAAGGCTGGAGCAAGAGAAAAACTACTCAAGCTTCTCCAACTGCAGCTACTCCTACTTCATCTCAAAGTGCTTCACCCAGCACTACTGCTACACCTACTCAAGGTACAGCTCAATCTATAGGAGGAGGTGATCAACCCCCAAAGAAGAATGTTCCAATAGCACCAACCTATCAAGGTGGATCACTACTAGTCATTGGAACTCAAGCCAAAGCTGAAAAAGAAATGGAAGAACAAAAAGATGGATCTCCTACCCTAGCCTCACCTCCACATGCCACTCTACCCCCATCTCCTCAAGCTTCTCCAGTCTCATCTCCTCATGTCACCTCTATCTTATCCCCTCATCATAGCCCTAAACCATCTGTAAGTGCTCCTTTTCTAAAGCCCACTGGTTCTCCTATTCAAATAGTAGAGATTGGAGATGATAAAATTAGTAGTAGTGAATCCACTAAGTTTGATGAAGTTGCAAAGAAAACTCAAGAAGAAGAGAAAGCTCTAGGTTCACCTAGGCTTGTTTCTTGAGATCCAAAGACCCCCTTTTCTACAACTACAGTGACAATGACTCTAGTAAAGAAGAAAATGTTCAGCATTGAATCACTTGGAATAGCCTCCAAAATGATTAATACAGAGTCTTTGCTCGAGGATACTTTGGAGAAGAAATGAAAAAGAAAAGATGAAAGTGATCCTTCAAAATATGTTGTATCTCAGGTGGTTCACTCAGGATGTGCCATAGTAAAAGCTAAAAAGTAGAAGACCTTGTCAACATTGGGACAAGATCCAGAAACAGGGCACTTAACTATGGAGGTAGCAAAACCAAACGAGGCAAGGAGAATTGAAGATATGATGCCAGAGGACTTCACTCTACATTCAATTGATCTGGGAGAGGTGAGACATGATACAAAGGTAGGCCTATGTAAATCGAGCAATGAGGTGATAGAAGAGCAATTGGAGAACCTCAAGTCATCAATGATTAGAATGAAAGTTGAAATAGAAGAGTTAAGAAGGTTCATCAAGAAATTAGTTGTTCCATTAGCAACTATTATTGGTGTGCCTACCCCTAAATATCCTTCAGTAGAAGAGGTACAAGCCTTCATATCACAGCTCCAAAGAGATAGGAATTTTGGTTAGATTGGAAAGGAATGGATTGAGAAACTCAATGTAGATAGAGTTTCCATAATCGATCAAATTGGGAATATTATCCTCCAACTAGAAGTTGAAAAAGATAATATTATGTCTAATAGTAATACCTTGGCTGGAGAAAGAGCGAGGTGTGTAGAATGTATTTCCCTCTTGGTGATTGTTATTCAAATGAAAGAAAAGGACACAATTGAACAAAAGATTCTTAAGAAGGGAAATGAACCTCTAAATGAATGGCTCTAGAGTATGCAGTTCAAGTTGGAAATAATTCAAGAAGCTGAGAAAGGACTCAGAGAAATAGGTGACAAAGTGAAGAAGACCTAGGACAAAGCATTTGAGCTTATGCGAGGATTGTACACTGAGTCACAAACTAGTGGACAAGGGAAATCCTTTATCAATATAGAAGTGATGAAGAATAATTTCTCTACATATTTAAGTAACCTATCTAGGATAGCTTCAAGTGGTCAAAACTAGGTAACAAAACTTCAAACACTTGGTGGATGTGTGCATGTGGCTACTGAAGAAGTGGCAAGTCAGCTGAATGAAGTAAAAGAACTAGCTCTAGAGCATTCAAGGTGGCTTTTGAGATTCACCAACATGCAAGTAGCCAATCATGAAGAGTTGATTCCCATCATTGTGGCTGCTAAAACATATAGGATGAAAACTAAAAAGGGGAAGAAGTCCAAGTGATTCAGATTACCCCCTTTTCATTTTTTGTTGTAATTTTTGAAATCTTTGTTAATATTTTGATATGATAAATTGGCATTTTGCCATTTTTCATCAAGAGAAGATGAACCAATTAACATTCCCATTGTAATGCTCATTTCTCAAGTCCTGAAATTCAATCATTAATAAAGGTCAGCAAAATTTTGGTGTGAAGTACTATTTTGTTGCAGAGATAATTGAATGGTATTTTGTTTCAATCATTTTTCATTCCAATAGATTTTGCGATTAGTGAGTATTTCCTTTCTATATTCTAGAGAACTAAGGAAGAATAGAGTTTCATATCAGAACTAAGGAAGAAAAGATATGGATGATCAGAGATACAAATGGAAAGGTAATTGGAATAGGAACTAGATAGAGAGGTAATATATTTTAGTTGAATCCTACTAAAATGACATGTTTCGCTACAAAGGTAGATGAGAGTTGGTTATGAGATAAGAGATTTTTTCATTTAAACTTTGACAAAATTGTGCAAACTAGTAGTATGTTTGTAGTTAGAGATTTAACTTAGATTATAAAACCTACTAACACAATTTATAAGCAATGTGTTTTGGAAAAGTGTAACAAGACTTATTTTCTTTGTAAGAAGTTTAAAATGACAAAAAAATTGGAGATTCTACACATAGATCTTAGCAATCCTACAAAGACTAAAGGATTCTATGGTGAAAGATATTCTATGATTCTAGTTGAAGACTTTTCTAGAATTATGTGGGTTGCATTTCTTAAAGAGAAATTTGAGGCATTTGATAAGTTTAAGATATCGAAGAATAGAGTTCAGAATGAATCTAGTATAAAGATTAAATGTTTAAGATTAGATAGAGAAGAAGAATTTACTTCAAATGAGTTTAACATGTTTTGCAAAGAAAA
The DNA here is from genome assembly GCA_028749045.1 of Cupressus sempervirens. Taxonomy (NCBI): domain Eukaryota; kingdom Viridiplantae; phylum Streptophyta; class Pinopsida; order Cupressales; family Cupressaceae; genus Cupressus; species Cupressus sempervirens. The sequence continues at coordinate 955,606,826 of CM053785.1, read as the reverse complement.
TGGAATCAAAAGATAGTTATCAGCTCTAAGAACCCCTGAGCAGAATGACATTGTAGACAGAAGGAACGGGCCAGTTAAAGAAGCAACAAGAGCTATGTTAGCTAAGAGTGATGTATTCAAGATTTTTTTGAGAGAAGTTATCAATACAATAGTCTATACTCTAAAAAAAGTATAGGTTAGGAAAGACACATAAAAGAGACCTTATAAACTGTGGTTTGGTCACTCACCTATAGTTAAGTATTTCAGAATTTTTGGTAGTAAGTGTTATATCAAAATAGATGATGTTATTGGAGTTTTTGATGCTATAAGTGATGAAGGTATGTTTCTTGGTTATTCATTGAAAAGAAAGGCTCGTAGATGTTATAATCTAAAAAGTAAGTCTATTATGGAAAGTGAAAATATGAGAATTGATGAGAAATTTAGAATACAAGAGAGAATAATTAATTACAATTTAGATGATGATGTTGTTATAAAACCTAGGAATGATAAAGTATTTCTTGAGACTAAGAATGATTTACAGAATGAAGGAGAGCCAAGGTAGGAACAAAGTTTGAAACCTTCAGTAGAGTCAAGGGTTGAGATAGAACTCCCACTTTGGGAAAGAAAATGATAAAGAGTCACCCATATAAGGAAATTATTAGAAGTAGAGATAAAGGTGTGATGACAAGAAACAAATTCAATGAAGAACTATGTTTGATATCTCAAGTTGAACCTAACAATGTAGATGAAGCATGTAAAGATGATAATTGGAAACAAGCTATGAAAGAGGAATTGGATCAGATAGTGAAAAATGAGACATGGGAATTGGTCCCAAGACCAATAGACAAGAATGTGACAGGAACTAAATAGTTATTTAGGAACAAGATGAATCAACAAGGAAAAGTTGTAAGGAATAAGTCAAGATTGGTATGTAAAGGTTACTCACAACAAGAAGAAATAAACTATGATGAGACCTATGCTCTAGTGGCTAGAATAGAAGCAGTAAAATTATTCTTAGCCTATGCCACACAAAAGAAATTCAAAGTATATTAGATGGATGTAAAGTCAGCATTTATGAATAGATAACTTGAAGAAGAAATTTACATAGACCAGCTTGAAGGTCGTCCTTTGACAAATGATAAGGACATAGTATGCAAACTAAAGAAAGCATTGTATAGTTTGAAGCAAGCACCAAGAACTTGGCATGCAAGGTTGGACACAAATTTGGAAAAAAATGAATATAGGAAAGGTATGGTAGATAATAATCTATATTGGAAAGAAATTGATGATAGTTTGATGATTTTGGTAATATTTTTTGATGATATCATATTTGGAGGAAATGATGAGAAAATTGAAAATTTTGTGGAAGAAATGAACAAAGAATTTGAAATGAGTATGATAGGAGAAATGAAATATTTTCTAGGATTCTAGATTGTACAAAATAAAGAAGGAATCTTTACTTCTCAGACTAAGTATTTGAAGGATTTACTGAAAAGGTTTGGTTTGGAAACATGTAAACCCATTGGAACACCTATGGTAACTAGACACAAGTTATCTACAAAGTATGAGACAACTACTATTGAGTACAAGAAGTACAAATCTATGATTGGAGGTTTGCAATATCTAACTCACACAAGATTAGATATAGTAGATATAGTTGGAATTGTTGGAAGATTCCAAGATGATCCCTGAGAACCAAATTATGAAGTAGTCAAAAGTATATCTAGATATCTAGAAGGAACATCATAGTTTGGATTATGGTATGATAGATATAATGATTTTACTCTAAGTGCTTATACTAATGCTGATTAAGTAGGTAGTATGGATGTCAGATAGAGTACTAATGGTGAAGCTTTCTTTCTTGGATGAATATTAGTTTCTTGGCTAAGAAAGAAGTAGGATTGTACATTAAAAAGTATGGCAAAAGTAGAATATGTTGCAGTAGCAAACAATTGCAATGAAGTTGTTTGGATAAAGAAAGTGTTAAAGGATATAAGGATAGAAATTAGTATACATATTTTCATACATTGTGACAATACAAGCACAGTAAATATGTCTAAGAATTTAGTGTTGCATTAGAGGACTAAGTATATTTCTATTAAATGTCACATGTTGAGAGAGAAAGTTTTAGAAAAGGAAATCAGTTTAGAGTATGCGAGCACTAAAGATAAAATTGTAGATATATACACTAAGCCTCTTCCCAAAGAGACTTTTGAGTATTTACAAGGTATGCTAGGGGTCATGCCCCTTCCTACATCAAAATAGATGATGCAAGAGTGCATCAATCTACTATAATAGAGAACCATTGTTTGTATAGATTCAATGATGATGCTTCCTATATGGGGGAGTATCTGTGATGGATAGAGCCATTTATGACTTGTTGGATATTGTTGTATGAATTTTCCTTAGTGAAAAATTTACCCAGGAACTAAGAACTCAAACACAAGCACGACTAGAAACCAAAATGAGATAGTATGATCAAAATGATGATATATTCCTTCAATATGCATTAAGAGTACACTAGAAGTGCCTATACATAAAGGCCTCTGAGATACATCTAGAATGCCTTAGAATTAGCTACATGATAACTCATAAAACTAGGCACATGTCCACTAGTTATGGGTTATCCTCCATTAAGCACAAAAGTAAGTGCGATGATGAGAGGATAAGCCTAGAAGGGTGTGACACACAAATCAGTGTTATAGACAACATGTGCTAAAATAGAGTTGTTTACTTCTATGTTGTCAACATGACAACTCAAAAAGGTGTGCAAACTCCTAAGTGTCACAAAATAAAATAATGCAAAATAATAAAATAATGCATTAACCTATGTAAGTGTAAATAGTAAATAGATATTTACACCAACACCCCCCTAAGTGCAACTTAGGGGAATGCCCTTATGCTTATGAAAACTAGGATGAAGTACATGATGGTATCTGACTACTAGGCCATATTAGGTACCCATGTACATAATGAAATGTAATCTCTCATGAAGTAGAAAAAAAAAAAACCTCATGGGAAAAACCCTCCCCCAAAAAGAGAGATGAAAAGGGATGCATGGATGGATGGAGTACTCAAGACCCTTCCCCTCACCACCCCCCCTCACGCTACCCCCCCCACCGCCCCACCCCATTACAACATACATCTTGTATATACATAAATAAAGAAGGAGAAGAACAAGAACCTCATAAGAGGAAAAAATCCCCCCATAAGAATAAAGAGGAAGAGAGACAAGATAGTCACCCCCCAAAATGAAGAATGTCGGTCAGTGAAAGTTACTCAAAGGAGGAAGCTAGTCCAAGAGTGTAGAATGGCATTCCTCCCCTTTGGAAGAAACAATGGAAAAGGTACAATCCTAAAGATGTATGGTGGCCCTAAAACCTACTCAAGTATCCCTATGCTGATGCAGATGTTTGCCCCTTCAAATTGTATTGAAAAGAATGAATGTAGATTTGGCAATGATGTTTGTTGAACCTGTTCCAATGAACCATCTGTCTCCTCAATTAATAAAGAGACCTCCAACAATTAATATACATAAGGATCCACAATCATGCCAACCTATAAAGATTGAACATGTAGAGAATGGACATGAGGGTCAGAGTGAGCCCTCACAAAAACTATAGAAGGATCACCTTCATCAAAGAGAAGATGTAAGTCCTCAAGTCTATCTCCCAAGTCTGCAATGTTTGACTTCACAAACAAACCTACAATGTCTGCTATGTAGTCATCAATTGAAGCTGCAGCTAGAAGACAACATGTACCATTTTGTGCTAGAGCTTTCATTGTGGCAATATAATCATGTGGACTAGACTGGTGTCATGACCTCTCATTACAACTATTGATAGAATCCCACATGTTTGAATTTTTTGAAGCACTATCGTTGGTGTCACTATTAGTTTCCATAGTATATGAAGTGCGAAAAGGATTAGAGCATAAGCTAGGTGAACTTTCCTCAAAGTGAACATCCTTCTCCACAAAGATCTCATGAGTCTCTAGATCCATAAGTATGTAAGCTTTAGAAATGTCTTCATATCCTATGAAAGTACAATGCCTAGGTGCTAGTGCCTTACATCCCCTGGAAGATAGGTTTGCCTATGCTAGACAACCAAAGACTTTAAGGTAACTCACAACTAGTTTTCTATTGCACCATGCCTTAAAATGAGTCTTCCCATCTAAGGCATTATGATGAGACCTGTTAAATATGTGAGTGTAGACACCTAAATTTGATTACACCGCTTTGGTAATCTAATTTAACCATCTCTAAGGGCATCATTAATTAAAGTTTTATTTAATTAATCCTTTGCCATCCCTAGTTGATTAATTTAATTAATCATCTATAGTCCTAATTGATAAATCAAATAACCTATTATCTATCAATTAAATCCTATTCTTCTATCTAATTCCAAAAATCCCCATTTATTAAATAAATCTATTTGATAAATAAAATCCTCAAATCTAAAAACCCCTAACTTATTCCTAATCCTCCATTTAGCCTAATCCACCCCATCCACCCATACTAACCAAGCTTAGTCACTAACTCACCCACCCTCATTAATGCCATCCACTTGCACATCTCTAACATCCCTAATCTAATCCTAAACCCAAGCCTAATCCACCCCCTAATGTTGTCACATTCCCTAAACAAGTTTAAGACTTTCCTAAACCAAACCAAAGTCTCCCCTCAAAAATCCCAACCACCAAGTCATGAGTGCTCTTACAAACCATATAAGACTCTTACAAGCCCACTCATGACTCTTACATCCATCTTCCACACTCTTCCCTCTTCCACACTCATCCCTCTTACATCTCTCTTACATACTCAACCCCACTCATCATGCCTTTAACCAACCCTTTACCCTACGCTCTCACACTCATCCTCCTTGTGATTAGTGTCACCTTCCCATTGGTGCTAAACAAGCACAATCCATGTGCTCTCCTTTGAGTGCATCCTATCCCTCCTTAAGCCTTCATCTTTCCTTGCATCTTAGCCCTCCATCCCTCAAGCCCTTAGCCTATAAATTGAATCCCCTCCCAAGCCATTTCATATCAACCATTTGAGCTAAAGTTATCATGTCCTTTTGAGAGCCAAAATCCATACCCATACCTTTATAATTCCAAATTGAGAGCTCACAAAGCTACCAATTTGGTATTACCCATCTCCATTGAAGCCATTTTGAGCACTTGGGCATACATCCCCAATCCATAAATAGACACATCCCAAAAACAAGAGAACAAGCCTCATTGAGAGAGCCTATCCATGGCTCACATTCTCATTTGAGTTTTTCTTCCCTTTGTCTCTCTTATATGTTATGTTAGTTTAATGTGTAAATGCTTCCATTGAATTAGTATTTCTAGCATATTAGATTAGTGTATACAATGAGTAGCACTACTAATGGCTTCAACTTCAAGTGTTGGATCAAGAGACTTGGCTAGTATCATGCAACTTGCCATGGATTTGAGAGTCTTAATCCTCATAGCTACAACATTTGTCTTGTGTAGAATGAATGCTAGTGGATTCTAAAGATTAATCTCCTCATATTTGCAAAAGTCCTTAAGTCTTCCTTCTACATATTTGTTCTCATTGGCCACCCATATAACCTTGATGGATTTCCTAGATCTGTGTTCAACATGATTTTTGAAGGCTCAAAGTTTGTAAACCCTTTAACTCTTGTGATGAAGGTAGTAGACCCATGCGAATCTTGAAAAGTCATCAACAAAAGTAAGGATGTAGTGGCCTTGGCTTACTGAAGTCACTGCAAAAGGTCTTAGTAATACCATGTGAACTAATTGGAGAACAACTGGTGCTCATGAAGACTTGTCTTTATCATACTTCACCTTGAGATGCATATCCACTAAAAATGATGAACACTCAGCATTAGAAAAGTTGATGTTAGGTAGACCTTTGACCTTGTGTTTAAAGAAAAGTTGCTAAAGATGGTAGAAGACAAGAAGACCAAACTTCTCATGCCATAAGGTGATTTGTGAAGTAGAGTGAGTCAACAAGGCTTGAGAAGGAGACTTAGGCACAAAGTAGGAGAAGGAATAAAGCCTCTTATCATCATTTACTTTCCCCACTACAACCAATGAATCATCTTTTAGACTTCGCACCATCACTAGATTTGGTAGGAGCTTAACTTTATGACCATCTCCAAGGTGATTGATTTGGTAAACTGAGAGGAGATTGGAACTAAGGTTTGCGATGTAAAGAAAATCTCTGAATTCCCCATTGTCCATTTCCACATGTCCTTTCCCTTCAATTTCCATTTTAGTATCATCTCCCACGAAGATGTGCAGTACCTTTGACTGCTTCAATGAAGAAAAGTATTCCTTTGAAGAACCCATATGATAGGACAAACCTAAGTCAAGTATCCATTTCGAAGAAGAACTTGTGTTTACCATAAGTGATTGCCCTTTTCCCTTTGAAGAGGTTAGAGTTGAATCCTTCGAAGCGCCTAGCACTTGAATCTTGTTCTTGTTGAGTAGATTTTCTAACTCATGAATTCATTTAGTCTTGCAATGATGCTCATCATGATTTGGTTTTTTGCAATAGGCACAAAAATGTTTATCATTTTCATTACTTCCATTTATTGGAAGAAGAATTACCTTATTGTGAGGAGGACTATTGTGTCTTAGATTGCTTCCACTACTTCTTCTTTTTGTTGGTTTTCCCTCCTTGACTTGATTGGTGCTCATCACTAGACACCAAGGCTTTGGTCTCTGATGTCATGAGAAGTCTTAAATCCATCAAGTGAGATTGTTCAATAATCAACATCTCTAAAAATACATCAAATGTAGGCTTCTAATAAGTAGTTCCCATGGTCAACCTATGAGTACTAAAACTTGAAATAAATGAAGCATACTCTGAAGGTAACCTCTTTAGGATGTGATGAATCAACTTGTCATCCTTCATGAGATTTCCACAATCTTTAAGAAGTGCCCTATACTCATTGGCTTTGTTGATGTAATCCTAAATCGTGTCAAAGTTCTTTGGATCTAAGAGAAGTAGATCATCTTCAATCTAAAATCCCTTTTCTTTATCCACCTTACCATACAATGATTCAAGTTTTTCTAAATCTGGTTTGGATTCTGTACAACTGGCAATGTGAAAGAAGAGATCTCTATGTACACAACTCTTGATATTTCCTAAAAATAGTTGGTCTTTTTTTTTCCATTCAATGAGTTCTTTAGCATCACTAGGTTTGGTATTTGTACCATCAACATAAAGATTATAACCATTTTCCATTAATCTTCTCCAAGCAATATCTTTCCATGTAGAGTAATTGCATGAAGTTAGAGGTGGACATTTAAATGAACTCATGATGCAAAAAATGAAAAGAGCACAAAAGAGAGAGACAAAAACATAGTACACACCCCCCTTTTTCAGTCAATCAAAAGATCAACCCCCCCCCCCCCCCCACCCCTCGCAAAAAAAAAAAAAAAGTTGCTTTTGGCACTTTATAAGTAGTGTGTGTACAATGGGCCACTTGTCAAAATGAACAAAGTGGACTTTCTAATTTTTCTTTTAGAACTACCTTTTGAGGCCCAAATTTATCACCAAGCAATGTAGCTCAAATGTACAACAATTCTAAAAAGTAATCAAAGCTATACAATGTAGAAAAAGCCCTAGTTCTAAAAGTGCAAATTTTGTCCACACAACCTTAGAATCTAAGTATAGATCAAGAAAGTAGACAAAAAATAAGGCACTTTCATAAAAAATGCAACCTTAAAAAGTGACCAGATGTGCCTGTACAGAGTGTTTCAAGTTGCAAAATATAGGATTATGTAGGCACAATCAACAAAAAATGCAATTTCTAAAAAATCCTTGCACCAAAACTAGAAAAGAATATGACTACTAGAAAGTTTAGAAAATTCTACCCAATTTCAGAAAACATTGCACCTGACTAAGAGTCTAGATGTCCAAGTTACAGGCTTGCAAAGTCAGGCTACCAAATCAAAAAGCAATCTAGAGAGGAGTTTGGCAGGAAAACTGTTATCTTAAATTTGATGGTCAAATAACCATCACTGCAGTTGAAAAATGCCTAGGAATGATGGTCAGATAGCCGTCAATTTTTTCTCGTAAAATGATGATGTCAACAAAAAATGGTACACTTGGGTGACATGGCAGTATAAAATAATAATGTGGCAAATGGTACAATTTTACAGACCAAATTTTTTTTGGAAACATGGCAAGTGACTTGTCACAAGATGTGTCATATGGTCAGGTCTTTGTGGTGGGTGATATGGAATTTTTCCACCGTGGTAGAGGGTAACGTGTCCTTCATGCTTAGCTATTTGTCTAGGTGGTGGGTCCTACATGGCTAAGGACATGGTTGACATTGAACACATGTCTATGTAGGAAGAAAGCTACATGAGCAAGGGACACACAAATAGGGGATAATATGCGTCACAGGCATAGAGGTGTTGCATATTGGGAATTGGCTAGAAAAGAAATAGTCACTGCCAGGGAGGTAAAACCCTAGCTAGAAACTATAGCCTTAGGTTAATCCATACAAAAGTATATTTCACATGTGTCAAAATATTCATAGCAAGCCAGAGTTTAACAAGTGGTCACAAAAATTGAAATATTTTTCATTGCATTCCAAAAAATAGTGCCAAGATTTTGTTTATATATCCCACATCACTGGTGTTGTGGGCCTCTACATAGTTTAAATAGAAAAAGCTACAAATTGCATATGACAATGAGGCCTTCGGTGTAACTTTAATGATCCAACCCTATCTTGCTTGCTAGAAATGTTGAATGCGGTGCCTACTACATCTTGGCCAGTGAATGTGGTATGACCTTTGACTATGATGTGCCAAATAGAGTATTTTTTTTGCTGAGTAAAATAACAGAAGAATATTCCATTGTAGGGCTGAGATCTAATAGTCTAGTACTTGCAAACAAAATTTCTCTACTGACTACCTGAAGGGAAATTTTTTTTTGAAAATAAAATTCAAAAGATAAAATTGCAGAGAATTAAAAATGAAAATCCAAATTAATTAAATTAAATCTACAAATGACCATACTTGATTTGCAAATCTGGGCCTTCAAGTGCCGATTTGCAAAAAAAATTGCCTCATGATTGACTTTGGCCTAGGGTAGCCAATTTTATAGTTGATTTTCACTAAATCAACATTTTGGATGTAATGGCATGGTTGGATCTAGTTCTAGACGCTCCCAATTTTTGCAATACTCTTGATTTGGGTTGAAGTGCTAAAGCAACAATGATCTTGAATGGCTATGTGATGAGAAAATATCCCAACTCTGACACCATTTAAGAATTTTCATTAGAGAAAAATTGACCCAAGAATTAAGAACTCAAAGACAAGCACAACTGTAGACCAGAAAGAGAGAGTATGATCAAAATGACAATATATTCCTTCAATATGCTTTAAGAGTACACTAGGAGTGCCTATATATAACAGCCTCTAAGATACATCTAGAATGCCTTGGAATTAGCTACATAATAAGTCATACAACTAGGAACGTGTCCACCAAATATGGGTTAACCTCCATTAAGCACAGAAGTAAGTGTGATGATGAGAGAATAAGCCTACAAGGGTGTAACATGCAAATTAGTGTTGTAGACAACATGTGCTAAAATAGAATTGCATACCTCTGTGTTGTCAACATGACAACTCAAAAAGGTGCCCAAACTCCTAAGTTTCTAACAAAATAAAATAATAAAATAATGTATTAACTTAGGTAAACTTAAGTAAGTATAAATGGTAAACATGTATTTACACCAATAGTTGTTTTGAATAGTATCTTTGGATACTTGAGCTAGTAGGAATAAGTTGTTGCAGAAGTTTGATGGTTGATGAAACCTTTGAAATTGATGTCAATGGAGGAGAAGTATGGCATGAAAAACATCATGGGGAGAAAGCAAAGACAAGCAAAAGAAGTACAACATGGAATGATAGTTTGATAAAAAGAACATTGAGGTATATCAATAGGGAGAATGATTGATAAAGACAATTTGAAAAGAAAGATTAACAGTCTTGTTGGTATTCTTGGAACTAGATATTTTTCATCTATGTTGTCCTCAATTCCAAAGGGGGAGATTGTTGGAAGCATGAATTCTGATGATATTCCTAGGAGTATTGTAGATATATTACTATGATCATATGTTACATTCATGACTAAGTTTTTCATTGGTCTAAATATAGTAGTTTTCTATGATATATAATAGAAGAACAACAAAAAGATCAAGTTGGCATAGATGGCTAGTTGATTATTCTCACTTTCCAAGGTTATGAGGAATACTTCTAACTATCTACTATATGAATTTAATGTCAGATGAATAAATGGTAAGTTTGCAAGAAGTTATGTAAATTTTGGTGATGGTTGTTTTGAGATAGAATTTATAGAAGCATGTTCCAGTAAACTTTTATATCTCTCAGTAGAATTGTTATTCTATGAATCAAGGTTGAGGATGTGTAGAAGACATGTTGATGACATGGTCAAATTTTGTTTTCATAATATTAAATGTACAAAAATTTATTCAAGTTGCAAGATGGAAGATTGATGTTATCATTAAGTTAACATGTTCTTAATGTGGTCCTATAATGATTAATTAAGAAGGTTGAATAGCCAACTTAGGGAACTACTTTGTGGACTTGGTATAAAGGAAGTACATTTTCCTTTATCATTATAGATGTGTGGATGACATGAAGATGTAATTTTTAAGAAACACAATGGTGAAATTTGAAGTTGAGCAGAGTAGAGTGGAAGTGAAGGAAACTTTATTACTGAAGTTTTATTGTGTGATTCAAGGTTTGACATTTGGATCTGAGGTTCATGAACTAGTCTACAAGCTCTAACGGTGTTTGGTTTAGTTGATAGAACAAAGGAAAGAAGAAAATAACAATAAATTGCATATTTGAGGAATGAGCTCATTTTATTGTTGAAATTCCATATTTGGGTAGTGGGCTCTTCTTGCATACATTGTACACAACTCTTAATAGGATTAGAATTTTCTAATAGGGAATCAAAGTCTCCTAACACAAACTCTATGTAGTAAACATTCTACTAGACTCCAAATAGGTTCCATCCTCTAGCAAGGAATATTTATATTAGTACATCATCTTGTGGGCATCATTCCCACTGGGGTTTTCCCTCTAATCAAGGGTTTCCCTAGTTAACATATCTGGTGTAATTGTCTAGGTGCATCTTATTATGGTTGCTATTTTATTTGGTTGAATGGGTAAGTTTATCTAAAGGAGATAAATGTTTTAATTATTGGATAATAGATTTGCCCCCCCAGTTATCTTGGTGGACTATTGTTTCTAACAACAAAGACTAAGCACATTGTGTAGGGCCCATTTGTCATTGCACCAAAAGCCATGATTGTTCGTGAACATGGAACACCACATAATTAACCACCTATGGGCAGGGGAGCATGTCGCATCACCCAACAATCTCCCCCTCGACGTGCATACTAGGTGCTTACGTGGATCAGGAAGGCACCGGGGAGATTTGAACCCATGACCAGGCCAAAACAAAGCTCTGATACCAATTGTGGGGCCCATTTTCTGTTGCACCAAAAGCCATGACTATTAGTGAACATGGAACACCACATAATTAACCACCTGTGGGCGGGGGAGCACGTTGCATCACCCAACACATTGCAATCAAGTATCATTACTTAAGAGAATTAGTTCAAGATAAAGAAGTAAATATGGAATATGTTAACACAAAAGAGAAAATAGCTGATATCTTCACAAAACCATTATCTAATGATGCACATGAGTATCTAATAGGTAAACTAGGGGTGAGACCCCTATCAAAGGCTATCTAAGAACTATGAGAAGTGGCCTGCATCAAACAAGATTGATTGACATATGTTACACATTGATGTAGTGGATCTTACTTTAGGAGTGACATAAAATAATCAAAGAGCTAGTGTTAGAATAAGTCACAAGCTAGGTGACCAAGGAAGAAACTAAGAAAGTTCATATCTACATATGAAGATGACCAGTCTTTGGCATTATTGTCAAAGAGGGAGATAACGACATTTAAATAAAAGGTAGATAGAGTACCATGGGAGAAAGACATAAAGAAGTAGAAATCAAAATAAAAGAAATAGATAAAAGTGACATGGAATATCTACTCATAGGGAGAAAGTATAAAGAGGGAGTTAATATGAAAAGAGATATAAGAAGTGATCAAGAGGGAGTCATAATGATGAGTTGATTGATTTTCTATTGATCATAACAGAATTTTGTAGCCTATTCAAAAGATGAAAGTTGTTGATAAAGGGATAGATTTCAATACAAAGAATTATTAGTCCCTACCTTTTTAAAGGTGGAGACTATTGTTTTCAGCCAAAATATAAACTATTAATCGTGCATGGAGATTTTCTGGGACATAGGAGAAATAAACATATTGTATGGTGTAAGAATATTTTGATTGCATTTTCCTTATTTTATTTCAATTTTTCTTGCTTTCCTATTGGTCGAATTTGTTTTTCCAGTGGTTTAATCTGAAATGGGAAATTAAATCTATATTTTCTCGGGGTAGGTGGTAGGTTATGAGCACTGTAAAAGTTATTTTTCTAGTGGTTTTATTAGTATTGTTTCTGTTAAATAATAAATAAAAAGGAAAAGTGAGTACATTTTGAAATCAAAATAGCTGTCAAGTTATTGTCAGTGTCATGTGTGAGGAGGAGCCTTCAGCACGTTTACAGAGGTATTGGAGAGGGAAGCTGGAAAATGGCACAATTAAATCTTTCGTATCCTTATTGTCATTATTTTTATTGAATGTTACATTAAAACTATTCCTTTGGGTCGATGCAGTGTTAAAAGCAAGGATGCATGCGACTAGATTTTGTTTGTCGTCGCAGTTTGTAGAGGAGATTGTGTAGCTTTCGAACGCATTTGCATTTGTTCTAAGATCTATCAAAGATAGGAATGGATGCTTCAAATTATAGTGAATTTATCCAAAATTTATTTTAATTTCTCAGTTTCCAAAATAGTTGAGAGGAGACTGAGTTTCCAATATGTCTAGGGTTTGAATTTGGTCAACAATAAGAGTGTGACTATTTTGTTTGATTTATTTTTGCAATAGATGGAGTACATATACTCTTTGGATTATCCTTAGTGCTATCCTTTCTTTTGGTATCAGGTATCGAAACTTTTTTTTATTTGAAATGTAGCTATAAATGAGAAGGTTAGGTAAAATCTCATGTGCAAAGATGTCAAATTATTGCTGTCAAAGTCATCTTGTGCTGGAAAATATTATTCTATTATTTTTTGACTTTAGAGATTTTTTTTTGTAAAATTCATTCTTTCTATTCTAGGAAGACACTTTCAATTGGCATAAGTCCTTATTCGCTATTGACAAACACTACACATCTTAAAGGTGCTAGTGCTAGTCTACAAGATTATCAGTTTACTGCATCAAAATTTCGTTGACTAGAGTATTACTAAAATTTCCACTAGGAGTAGTTTGGAAATTTTGTGATACTATTCTTAAGGGTTTCTAGATCTTTCCTCCATTTCCTATGTTGTACGACCACCTTTTCTTTAACAAGTGTCTAAAGAAGTGGATTTTGGTTCTGGCTAAATCAGACCCCTCTTTCAATATTGCATTGTGGATTTTTCCAAAGACTAGTTTCCAATTGTTGTTGTGTCATTTCTTTGCTAGATTTATAGAACATAAATTAGTTAGTCATAAATCTAATTATACCTCACCAAAGATCAAATTAGTCGTAAATCTAATTCTACCCCACAAAAGATCAAACTGTCATCCTTGGTGATCCACTTTGAATTGGTTGATTCTGTTGGCCCTCCCTTAAGTGGAGGTTTAACATTTTTCCTTAGAATATTCCATAGTGGTATTTGGAGCACGGATCAATTAATAGAAAGCTGCCTAATTGGTGCTGAATGCTCATGCATCACCATTAACTAAATCTAATTTTGCTAACATATTTCCAAATTAATTAGAATGTAATTAATAGTCTTTGAACAGAATTTGTTTTTAAGTTTTTAAGAAGTTTTTAATATAGATTCAGGGGAAAATTTTGTACTGTGTTGATTATAATAGCTCTAGGTTGTAAATATGAGAGAGTGGAGAAATTGCTTCTATGGTGGTGAAGGCTATTTGTTTTTCCCCATTTTTTTCTATGAGTGCCAGTTTTCCATGTTGGTAACGACTCTTGGTTTTGTAGAAATCACTAGAAATTTTCATATTATAGTATTAAATATAACTTCTGAATATGATATATATCTTATTTATCAATAATAAATAATATGTTATTTTTAAAAGTGTAATTATATTATGGACAAGAGATATATTACAGAACTACTTAGTTCTATTCACTATTCTAATATTAAATATAATTGTCTTAAGTTAATTTGATTAAAATTTAATTAATATTGTACAATTATTCATCCATTAACTTTAACTTAGTTTTTTCTTAATAACTAAATTTGTAAATAATTATATTAAAAAAAAATTCTATCTAATAGTTTTGACTATATTTTAGATTATAAAAAATATTATTTTCATAATATTAGATTGATTAATATATAATAGATATTATTTAAACTATGCTTAATATATCAATATTGCAAGCACGAACCCATCACTCACCAACTTCTACCAAATATCTCCTATTTATATGTATTTAATATTATACAATAAATCATAGAGCAACTTAATAATATGTTATAATATTTAGCATCAATTTAATATTATTTAGTAATTATAGAAATAATATTTATCCTATTTAATAATTAAATTTATAATTAGTATGATAATATAATATAATATAATACACTGGATTAAATAAATCAAAAGTTTGATATAATTATAAATTTGAGAAAACACTTCATCCTTTTCAAAGGCCCAATCAAGATAAGAAAATCATTCATGCATTTATAGTGCTCTTTTTTAGGAATGATTCCACAACCTTGGATAACATACTATGTCAATAATAAGAAAAGTTGTTTAACATTACATTCTATGAGCTAATATGGTAACAATTAATTTTTCCATAAATAATAATATTACAAATCTACATTCACTAAGGCAGGGACTCTAGCTCCATTAAGAGCTCTTGTTTTCTTTTTGGTATTTTGTTGGCTAAACTGATTAAGTTTTGTCAGTTTAGTTTTCCATCAATCCCAAAAAGGGAGATTGTTGAAAAAATAATTCAAAAAAGTATGAATATTTGTTCCATTCATTGTTTTGTCACTGATGTCAAAATTGCTACTTGTTGGTAAGACAATTGCTTATAGGATTTCAGTACTATCATTTATTTGATTGATGAAGAGGATTTGATCAAATGAGGTAACAATAGCACCTAGAGGAAAGGTTTAGTTATGATATATAAAAGGAGTACAAGGGTTAATTAAGATAGTGATATTATAGCACATTGGTAATCTACTAGAGGTTGCAAAGGATTGTTACACTTATTAGGTTTAGAAGAACAAATTAAACAAAGTTTATTTGCCAAGCTTAACATTTTGCATAGTAGGTGCCAAGAAAAGTTAGTGTAAGCTAAGAAGAAAATTAGTTGGAGCTAAGAAAAGTCAATTTTAGTGTAAGTTGAGTGACATAGTGTAAGCTGAGTAAAGTTTAATTGATGCCAAGAACTGGTAAACTTTAGTTCTTGCTAAGTGACTTGTTAGTGGATGCCAAGCAACATAGCATTTGGTGAGCATCATAAGTTAGTTAATGTTGAGTGTTAGCATTATGAGAAAGATCAATAATTTGATGAATCTAAGCTTAAAATTTTAATTTAATAGATTGTGCGGACCATATGGAAGATAAGCTTGATGAGCTAGTGGCACAAAATTCAAGGTAAATCATTTTGAGATGAATTCAAAAAGAATTGAAGGAGAAGTTTCTAGAAGGTATTGAAATGGAAAAAAGTTTAGATTCATTGAATCCTACCTAATGTAACCTAACCCTAAAATGGACAAAGAAGAATGAATGAAAAAAGATCTTAACTGTCTATTTATAGAGATGTCTAGTTAGAAGAAAAGTTTGTCAAATGTGATAAACTAAGGAATAGAAGGAGTTTAGTGTGTTGCTTCATTTAGTGACCTAAGAGAAGTGTTTGCATTAAAAAGAAAAGAAAGAAGGCTTAAGGGTATAGATGCTCGAAGGGTGAACAAGCTATTATTTAGAATATATTAAAGAAGCTAATCAAAGAAGGAGATTACAAAGAAAGATTGTTGAGAACATACAAGTATGATTAATATACTTCAATAATTGTTTGTCATTGATGTCAAACCTACTATTTTCTAGTAAGACAACTTCCTACTAGATTCAAGTATTATCACTTATTTGATTGATGAAGATGATTTGATCAAAAGATGTAATAATAGCACCTAGAGGAAAGGTTGAGTTATTATTATATAAAGCAATGTAAGAATCAATTAAGATAGTGATAACACGATGTATTAATAATCTATTTAAGGTTACCAAGGTTGGTTACACTAACAAAGTTTAGAAGAACAAGTTAACACAAAGTTTGTCTGCCAAGCTTGACTGAGTGGATAGTAGGTGCCAAGAAAAGTTAGTGCAAGCTAAGTAGAAAATTAGTTAGAACCAGGTAAAAGTTCATTTTGATGAATGTAAAGTAGAATAGTGGATGGCAAGTAAAGTTTAGTTGATGTCAAGCACCACTAAACTTTAGTTTGTGCTGAGTGATTTTACAAAGGATGTTGACCAACATAGTATGTGTCGAGCATCAAAAGCTACATAATGTCGAGCTAGTGCATTATTTAAAAGATTTTGAATTTAATGGATCTAAGCTAACAAGTTTGTTTTCTTAGATCATGTGAAGCAGGTGGAAGATAAGATGAGTTGGAGGCATATAATTCAAGGTAAACCATTTTTAGGTGAATTCAAAGAGGATTTTAGGAGAAGTTTCTAGAAGAGCTATGGAATGTGAGATAGATTTTTTGTATACTACATAATCCATCGAAACCCTAAATTAGACAATGAAGAACGAGCAACAAAAGATCTTAATTTCCTATTTATTGGAATGGTTGGCAATGAAGCAAGGATGTCATGTGTGAGAACCTAAGGAAGACAAGGAGACATGGGTTTTTCTTCATCAAGTGACCTAGAGAAGAGTTTGCAATGGCATGCTAAGCAAGAAGGCTTAAGGATATGAATGTTGAAGGGTGAACAAGCTATAAAATCTACAATGATGAAGGCCAAGTATAATGGAGGAATAAATAGTGATCTATAATTTGCAAATGAAGTTCTAGCTTGTTATTAGATCAAAGCCTTACTATTACTCTCTAACAATTGTATCAGTCTAGGGTAACTCCTTTAGATTAAGGTTGACCTAACATTCATTTATAAATCTTTTAACCAGGTGACATTCCAATTGAATGGTCTAAAGTACTCTAACAAGGCTCACTCCTAATAGGATGATTGAAATCCTTTAATAATGTATATTACAATCTTTAATAGGGTTGGCCTTTCATAGGGCATCACTTTAGCAGAGTGAAAACGAGTAGCATGTTACTAGTGGTTTTTCTCAAATTGGGTTTCCACATAAATCATTATGTCAAATGAGTTGATGAATCTATTATGTTTCATGTTTACATTTCTACAAGTTGATTTGATTGTAACCTACAAGTTTTAAGTGACTGCATAATATTATGGATGCATGCATGGGTATAAATGTTTTATGGGTTTAGTTGTGAAAAGTTTTATTTATACATACGGACCTTGGATAAATAATTTATCCCCCCCTCTCAATTATTCTAATGTATTAGAACATTTTTTATCAGAGCCATCTACTTAAGATGACTAGTGTGAAGGTACTAGAAGAACAAAGATCAAGATGTCAAAAAGAGAAGTACCCAAGCTCAATAGAGATAAATTTCCTACATGGAAAAGTATGATGAAGCTACACCTTAGAGGACTTGGAGATCATGGACAATCTACCATTATGACTAAGTATGTTAATCATGTTGGTGCCCCAACTACTGAGGATATGAGAAAGAAGAACAAACATAACAAGGCAATACTAGAGATTGCATCTACCCTAAGATATACTAAATTTGATGATATCAAAGGTCTTGATAGTGCAAAGAAAATGTGTGATGCCCTAACCACTATCTATGGAGGAGATGCAAATGTTCTAAGAGCCAAAGTTGAAAGTCTCAGAGGTAAGTTTGATGATATGAGAATGGAAGATGGATGAAAATATTGCTCAATATATTGCAAGGATAAAATAAGTTGTTAATGCAATAAGAAGAGCCACTGGTAAATTAGATGATGATACTGTGCTAAGAAAAGTTTTAAGAACACTATTGTCTACATATTCTATTAGAGTTTATGTAATTCAAGAACTAAGATGTATACTAGGGAATGATCTATCACTTGAAGTTCTGGTAGATAGACTTACTACTTTTGAGTTATCTAGCTTTGAAAATATAGACCTAAAATTATTAAATCTACTTTTAAAGTTAAGGTATCATTTAAACAACCTAAAGAGAAGAAAAAGAAGAAGTATGTATCAGGTGATAGTGATACAAATGAGGATGATGTAGAATAGCTTGAAGCACTACTAAGGAGATTCCACGAAGGTAATGGTAAGTTTAAAGGTAAATTAGTTTTCATTTGTTTCAGTTGCAATGAGGTTGATCATATTGCTGCTAGATGTCTAGAAAAGAAGAACTATAGAGGTGGTGAAAAATACAAGAGTAGAAGAGATGAAGATAGCAAGGACTATAGAGACAACAACAAAAAGTCATGCTACATTGCTGGAAAGAAAACCAAGAACAAATATGATGATGAGGTGGTGTACGTTGCAATAAAGGACAAATTTGATGAAGGTGAGGCAACTGTACTTGTGAAATTTTTGAACAAGAATGATAGATGGATCATTGACAGTGGGTGTTCACATCATATGACTTGAGACAAAAGCAAGTTCATTACCCTGAATTGTTATGATGGAAATAGTGTAAGATTTGGTAATGATGCACCACGTTTGATAAAAGGAAAAGGTTCTATAGAACTCATAGATAAGATTTTATGTGACATTTCTTACTGTGTTGAAGGACTTAACTATAATCTTTTGCGTGTGTCACAACTAAAAAAAAATTGATGTAAGGTTGAGTTTAAAAATAAGATTGCTAATATATATGACACTAGTGGGAAATTGATTAGAAAGGGTGATCAGACTAGAAGTAATCTATTCTATCTTGACATAGAGGATGCTACTTGTCTAGTTGTAAAATTTGATGATGTTTGGTTGTGGCACAAAAGGTTATGTTATGTCAATTTTGATAACTTGGTCAGTATCAATAACATGAGAAAAGTTAGATGTTTGCCTAAGTTGAAGAATATTAATAATATAATGTGCAAACAATGTCAGTTAGGAAAAATGACAAAGTCAAGTTTTGAGAGTGAAATTTATACCTCTAAAGAAATACAAGAGATTGTTCATATTGACTTGTGTGGTCCAATTGATGTACAAAGCTACAAAGGAGATAACTACATTATGTTGCTTATTGATTATTATTCTAGGATGATGATAGTTATGTTTCTAAAATAGAAATCTGATACTTTCCAAATGTTTAAGTGGTACTTAGCAAGAGTTGAAAAGGAAAAAGGTAGAGATTTGAATTGTTTGAGATCTAATAAAGGAGGATAATTCACATCAAATGAGTTTGAGATGTTCTATAATGATAGAGGAATCAAAAGATAGACATCTATACCAAGAACCCCTCCACAAAATGGAATAGTTGAAAGAAGGAATAGATCTATAATGGATTGTGCTAGAACACTCATGATGGAGAAGAATTTTTCTTTTAAATATTGGAGAGAAGCTATAAGTATGGTTGTCTATATTTGAATTGTATACAAGTTAAGAAAGGTACTCATTCAACACCTTTTGAACTATGGTATGGATACTCACCTAATGTACAATATTTTCATGTATTTGGAAGTAAATGTTACATTCATAATGACTTCAAGAATCATAAACTTGATGCTAAAAGTGATGAAGGTATATTTGTAGGATATTCCACAAGAAGTAAAGCTTATAAGTGTTTAAATACTAACAGTAATAAAGTTGTGGAAAGTGCTAATGTGAACATTGATGAATATATAGAAGTATATGAGGCTAAACCTATCAAAAAACTAGAAGAATACAAATCATTTGTATACTTTTAAGAAAATATGCCTGCTGAAGAAGATGCTATAAATCATGCTACAAACTAACAAGAAGTTCTAGTGACTACTGAGTCACACCCTATGAATGTTGAGCTACATTTAGGAACCGAGTTGCATTCATGAACTAAGCTACATTTAGATGCCAAGTTATAGAATGAAGTTGATGCACATTCTAATTCTATGATTAGTATACATGAAAGAGATGCTAAATTACCTGATAGAGATGTATATCATGACTCTAAAGTTGAGAAACAAAATGAAGAAACAAGAGCTTAACCAAGATTGTCAAAATATGTGAAGAGACATCATCCTACTACAAAAATTATTGGAGATAAAGATGCTAGACCAATGACAAGAAAAAAATTGAGAAGTGATACATGCTTGTTGAGTATGAAGGAACCCAAATTAGTGAGAAGAGATTTGACAAATTGAGAAAAATAAAACGTGGACTCTAGTTCCTATAATAGAAGATAAAAATGTAATTGCCACAAAAAGGGTATCCAAAAATAAGGTAGATGAAAATGGTGAAGTCAAAAGGACCAAAACAAGATCAGTTTGCAAGAGATATGCATAAGAGGATGCAATTGACTATGGAGAGAGACATTTTCCCTTGTTGCTAGGTTGGAAGGAGTAAGAAATCTACTTGCTTATTCTATATACAAAAGTTTCAAAGTTTATCAAATCGATGCTAAATCTACAATTCTAGATGGCATATTAGAGGAAGAAGTTTACATAGAATAGCCAGAAGGTTTTGTTGATGTTAACAACAAGAACATGGTATGTAGATTACGAAAACCTCTAATTGGTTTAAAACAAGCACCAAAGAGCATGGTATGAGAGACTTCATAATTATCTTGCAAAGATTAGATTTGAAAGGACTGATGATAACAACAATCTATACATGACGATAGAGAAAGGAAAAGGTACTTTGTTATATGAATTTTTTGTTGATGATTGTTGGCATTAAGTTAGTATTACCATTAGTGACAACACTTATCCATATCAGTATAGCTACCGAGCTCAACACTTAATTTTCTACACTCACTGAGCATTCCAGTGTTAACCAAGCCTTGAAGAGTTCAATAGTTTACACTGAGCAGACAATGGCTATTGAGCGAATACAGGCAATGTGAAGATCAACAGTGTTTACCGACCTTTATAGTGTCTACCAAGTAGTAAGCTAGTGTCATGAAGATTCAATGTAAATCAAGCATTGGAAGCAGTAGTGTTTATCGAGTGAAGCAAGGTAACCTCAGTGTGTAGTATCTACCAAGTGACACTACATCTATAGAGTCACTAGTGGTCACCAATTTTAGAACTACATCGAGTGATTAGTATGGACTGAGCCTTCACTTCTACCAAGTGCATGAAGATGCTGAGAATTTTAGTGGATGCCATGTAGCAAAAGATCACCGAGTCAGTTTAGTGAACCTGCGTTATTTACTATTGGACTAACTTTGTAATGTATTTGTCCACTTGTTTTTTGTCTGACTTTGTAGTTTTGTAAATCTGAAAGGTATATATGTAAGGTGTATTGTGAGATATCATATGTATGAAGCAATAGCGAAGTAATATGAAATATTTTTGAGAAGTACATGAAAAAATTATCAATAGCAGTTCAAGGAATACAACAAGGTTATTATAGACGTAGAAAGGTTATATCCATCAAATAAGGTGATTAGTGCATAAAGAATCTTATTAGCAATCAGTTATAAGTAGATCCACTACTTCATCTTAACAGGTGAATCAGTTTCTAAATCCTCTAACAAGGTAGACATAATAGTCTTTGTACAAATCTCTTAACCAAGTGCATACTTCATTGTATATTTGTAAATCCTCTAACAAGGTGGATCTAGTAGTCCTTTGTGCCCCTAACAGGGCATATCACTAGAAGTGGTCAATGTAAGCCTTAACAAGCCAACTTTATGATGCAGTATTGAATTTTTGTGGGTATCATCCCCACCCCAATTTTAATTTCTATTTGGAAGGTTTCTGGGTCACCAAAATATTGTGTTCTTTTGTGTGATGAATGTTTTAACTTTCAGTATTAATGCATGCAGTAGCATAGATTGATTTGTGGAAAATTTAAAAGTAAGAATTTAAAGTTACTGATTCACCCCTCCCCTCTTAGTAAATTTTCATATCTTGAATATTCCCAAAAATTGGTATTTGAGCTTTGTGGTTCTCAAGATAAAGGTTTGATAGCTTGAGAAAAGATTTAAGGACAAATGGAGATATTCAAACTTGACAAGGCAATTGAAAATGAAAAGCTCAATCTGGAGATGGCCATAACTCAACTCAAAAAAGTAAAGGAGCAACTTTCCCAGTCCCTGAAAAGAAGGAAGGAACTTTCAAGACAAATTGATGACCATCAGTATGTTGAAGAAAAGATTGAATACTTTTTCCCATCAAGCAACTCAGATGAAGCTAATGAGGCAATCAAGGAACTCCTAGCAAAGAATGGCTCTCTGCAAGAAGAAGTAAGGAAACTCAAAAGAGAACGAGAAATCCAATCAATTAGGCTATGTGAAATGTTGGAATAAAGGAATAAAGAAAATGAAGACTTGGAGGCAAGAAACAATGAAGAATAGAATCAATCCAATCAGCATGAAGACCTCATTGATCAAATCACTGGAGCAAATGAAGAAATCAAGATTCTCAAAGAAAAAAATGAAAGAATAAGAAATGATCTAAATTATGAAAGGGAAATTAATGAAAGAATAATGAGAGAATTGAGATGTGAAAAGAAAATCATTGAAAAATTGAAGAATGACCTAAATGCTAAAAGAAAAATCAATGAGAGAATGTTGAAATCACAAGAAGACATGAATCAATTGAATCAACAAAATGAGTAGAATATTCATAGACAAAAAGGTAAAGCAGGACTTGGATACAATGAAGAACAAGGTGAATCTTCCAAGAAAGGTGCAAAAAGGAATAAAAAACCCTCATGCAATTATTGTGGGAAAATTGGTGATACATCAAACAAATGTTGGAGCAATGGAAAAGAAAAATTCAATAGAAAGTGATACAACTACAATCAGCATGGTCACAAAGCCAATGAATGCAAGGAGAAACCAAAATTTGAAGGTAAATGTCACAAATGCAAAAAGCATGGTAATAAGGCATCTCAATGCAGATCCAAATCATTCAATCCAGCTGAACATTTTGTAAAGGCAATATTTGGATGGGACTACAATACCTGGTGCAAATGTCATTATTGTGGAGAATATGGACACACTGGCATAAATTTTACAAAGCATCACCAAATAAAGAAAGATCCTACTATAAGGTGTTACACATGCACTGAACTTGGTCATATAGCTAAAAATTGCATGAGTATAGGAAAAGTTGAAGATGAAAATAAAGCAAGGGTTGACAATATAAGGAAATAAATGAGGCAAAAATGGATTCCTAAATCTAGTGAGGGCACAAGATTGAAACATGATAGTGAAGTCACTCAAGAAGTGGGTGACTCTATCCCCTCAAACTAAAATTCTTAAGAATGTATAGGAGTTGTACTCAACAAGAAAATTATAAGCAGTTCCAAGAAATATAAGGAATGCAAATATTCCAATCAATATTCCAGATACACTAGGAATCACAAAAAGGTTATCCTTCACCAAGTTGCATAAGACTCCACAAAGGAAAGTTGGTTGAAGACCTTACCGAGTGAGGTTGGGACTAAAGGAAATTTGGTTTGTTCACCAAATTGATACTCTTACTAAGTTAGGTCAATGGATGATAGTCTATCACACACTTTGTCATAATGGCCTTGAGCATTTATGAAAAATTTCTCAACAAAAAGGGCAATTTCAACTTCATTTCTCATTGCATCCACAACATTTGAAGAGTAGAGCAATTTGAAAGAGCATTGTAGTATTTTCAAGTGATTTAGTAGTGAGATCTTCATGAATGATGATATATGCTTCATGGTGGACTGTGACAGAGTCTACATTCAAGTAGTCATACCAAGAGTGGCATGGGTAAAACCATTGCCTTATGAAATTAACATTGATGAAGCTAGAGACATCATTGAGGCTCTAGTAAATGAGCTAGCCCATCCAAATCTTCCTACATTTGGCACTTATGAGGAAGCCAAGAAGAGGATAGAGCTCAGTATCAAGATTCCTCAAGCTCTGAATAGAGGCAAGAAGAGAATTGCCAAATTGAAGATAGCTGAAGGTCCTCTAATGCTTACCGAGGGCAAGGGTGAGGATGAAGAAGAGGAATATGATGATGAAGAAGAAGAAGAATCAAAGAAAGAGGAATCAACAAGGAAGAAAGGTAGAGTGATTATAACTAAACCTCAGAAGAAACAAACTATACTATTCTCCAAGAGAGGTAGGAAAGGTAAAAGTGAACCCATATTCATTCCCTCTCCACCTAAATTTGAGGAAAGGATGAAACAACTAAGAGTTGGGGTAGGAATATGTAACTTCAAAGTTCTCAAATATGAGACTCAGACTCCAACTAAGCAAAAGGAGATTGAGGACTTAGTCATGTAGAAGATGGGTATTTGGAAATACTCCCATGCTCAAATTCAACCTCAAATCCATGCAGATCTTTTTGCCAAAATCCAAGTCAGATAGTAGAACATGGTGAAAACTATAAAAGACATCTTTGAACAATAGTTGAGATAGTTAGTACCTAATATGACTAATGTAGAAGTAAAGAAGGCAATAAAAGAGCATGAAGATAGAATGATTCTGAAGATTAACTCTTATTTTATATTAATGAATAACATAGAATTAGTGGTTAAGCATTTATCAAACATCTGGAGAGATGTATATCATCTCAACAAGCCATTAGATGAAACTGTTATAATTAAAGATGATGATAGTGATGTTGATGATGATGATGATGACAACACTTCATCCATCACAATTACTGAAGGTGAATTGCATGCTCTAATGGAGGAGAAGGAAGAAGAAAAGGAAGAAGAGGAGGAGGAAGTAGAAGAAATGGATGAACAAGGAAAGGAGGAAGAAGTAGAAGAGGAAGAAAAGGATGAAGATGATCTAGTTAGAATTATAGCAGAAGCAATTGTATCTCTTCCTCACAATCCACCACATACTATCACATCTATGGAGATATCTTTTACTAGTGAGATTGTGAGCACAACAACAACATCAATTGCTCAATCTTCACCAACCACCTCCCAACTCCAATTGTCTACAATAGAAGTGTCAAGAACTTCATCTATTGAGTTGATTATTACTTCTTTAGCTACTAAGTTAGCTCCCTCTACTTTTGCATCTTCAATTAGTGCATCAATAAGTTCTACAATTTTTTCTTCATCAATTCCAGTAAGCTCTACAATTTTTTTTTCATTAGCATTGTTTGCATCTACTTCGATTCCAGTAAGTTCAGGCACTTCTATGGGTATTCTACTGAGTGTGGCACCATTTTTGGGAATTTTTTTAGTCATTACTGCTAATGGCATTCAATCCTTAAGCCCTATTCCATTTTTCATTGCTAGCCCTTCTATCTCTACTATTGTGTCTGTCCCAAAAGTCAAACTAGTCATCACTGAAGTAAAAAAAAGGCAACCATTAAAACTTCTGATCAGTGGAAAGGAAATTGAAGAAGACATTGACTTAGAAATAGAGATAATAATAGCTAATATTAATTATGAGACTACTAATATTGAAGAAATGAGGTTAGCTAGTCAACTCATAGAGAAGAAAGCTATGCAAAAGAAACTAAGGTCTGAAAGGGATAAGGAGTACAAACTAATTGAAAATGCCAAGAATATAATTACAGGGTATTGAAGTGGATTCCACACAACTTATTTTGATTTAGTTAGAAGATGTTGTATATAAATATAATGAGAACTCCTCTGGACAAGAGAAATTAATTAAAATGGTTGAAAGGAAGTTTGATAACAAGGTGCTAGAGCATATTGCTTAGCAAATTGCAATCAAACAAGTGGAGTTGTCCACATTTTTGAGTAATTTTGAAAATTATTTTAATAATGCAGCATCATTTTTTGCCAAACTTTGTGATATGTCTAGTTTTACCAATGAAATAAAGGAGAAGTTAAATAAGATTGATGCTGACATGAAATCTAGTGCATCAAAGTTGTAGGCTAACCCCTCTTCTAGCTCCTCTCATCACACCAAGGTGAAATATCTAGCAGAAGTGCAAGCAAAACTTCTAAGAGAAGAAGTAAGAATAAGAGCAACCTTGATTGATATTTAGAACATGATCTTTCCAATAATGGATACAATGCAGAAACATATTGTTCATTGCAAGATATTGGTCCAGGATCAGAACTTCTTAGTAGCTGATCACATGATCAAATTATCAGTAGAAGTTTAGATTTCTTTCTACACCTACCAAAGTTTGCAAGAGAATTAGGATACCTCATTCACCCTCATTCTTAAGCTACATCAAGAATTTCTCTCTCATTTTGGTGTAACTATATAGATATTATACATGTAGCCCTTTGGCATTACTGTCAAAAAGGGGGAGAGATATCAGTATAAGAAAAAAGGGGAAATTATGTATATAAAGAGAGATATCAATATAAATGAAAGTGGGAGATAGCACTCAATAGAGTCAGCATGTATATGTGTATAGATATGTACATAAGTATCTTTGTATATACATTATCTGTCATCAAGGAGATATATGTAGAAATGTATATGCAATAACTTTACAAAGATCAATTTTTGAAAAATCAAAATTTAGTGAGTAAGTTTATGTACATATGTTTTGGCTTATATGTGTTTTTTCACTAATGCCAAAGAGGGAGATTGTTGGAATTAAGTTAGTATTGTGATTAGTGACAACACTTATCCATATCAGTATAGCTACCGAGCTCAACACTTAATTTTCTACACTCACTGATCATTATACTGTTAACCAAGCTTTGAAGAGTTCAGTAGTTTACACCAAGTAAACAATGGCTATCGAGCAAATACAGGCAATGTGAAGATCAATAATGTTTACTAAGCTTCATAATGTCTACTAAGTAGTAAGCTTGTGTCATGAAGATTCAGTGTAAACCGAGCATTGGAAGTAGTAGTGTTTACCAAGTGAAGCAAGGTAAACTTAGTGTGTAGTATCTATCGAGTGACACTACATCTACCAAGTCACCAATGGTCATTGAGTTCAGAACTACATCGAGTGATTAGTATGAACCTAGCCTTCACTTTTATTGATTGCATGATAATGCCGAGTAATGTAGTGGATGTTGTGTAGCTGAAGGTCACTGAGTCAGTTCAATGAACCCGAGTTATTTACTATTGGGTTGACTTTGTAATGTATTTGTTCACTTTTGTTTTAGCTAACCTTATAGTTTTACAAATTTGAAAGGTATATATGTAAGCTGTATTGTAAGATATCATATGTATGAAGCAATAGCAAAGTAATATGAAATATTTTTGAGAAGTACACACAAAAGATTATCAGTAGCAGTTCAAGAAATACAACAAGGTCATTACAGAGGTAGATAGGTTATATCCATCACATAAGGTGATTAATGCATAAAGGATCTTATTAGTAATTAGTTGTAAGTAGATCCACTACTTCATCTTAACAAGTGAATTAGTTTCTAAATCCTCTAACAAGGTAGAATTAACAGTCTTTGTAGAAATCTCTTAACTGAGTGCATACTTCATTATATGTTTGTAAATCCTCTAACAAGGTGGACCTAGTAGTCCTTTGTGTTCCTAATTAGGCAGATCACTAGAAGTGGTCAATGTAAGCCTTAACAAGCCAACTTTATGCTATAGTATTGAAGTTTTGTGGGTATCACCCCCACCCTAGTTTTAATTTCTATTTGGAAGGTTTCTGGGTCACCAAAATATTGTATTTTTTTGTGTGATGACTATTTTAAATTTTAGTATTAATGCATGTAGTAGCATAGAATGATTTGTGGCAAATTTAAAAGGAAGAATTTAAAGTTACAAATTCACCCGTCCCCTCTTAGTAACTTGTCATATCTTGAATATTCCCAATAGATGATATCATATTTGAGGGTCAAGATGCTTTATGTAAAGATTTTGCAAATCAAATGAAGCAAGAATTTGAAATGTCTATGTTTGGAGAGATCAAACTTTTTATGGGTTTGTAAGTATATTAGTTGAAATATTGTATATAAATCACTCAATCAAAGCAGGTCAAGGAAATATTGAAAACTTTTGGATTGGAGGATTCTAAACTAGTAAGTACACCTATGGTGATAGGATAGAAGTTGTCAAAAATGATCATTCAGTTGAGGTGAATCAAACATTATACAAGTCTACGATTGGAAATTGCAATATGCAGTACCTAGGAGACCTAATATTGCATTATCTATAGGGATAGTTGCAATATTCTCTGCTAATCCTAAGGAGAATTAGTTGATGGATATAAAGAGAATAATGAGATATCTAAAAGGAACAGAAGAGTTTGGTCTATAATATAAGAAGAATGAGAAATTTGAATCAAGAGCCTACACTAATGCTAATTGGGCTAGAAACATTGATGATAGAAAGAACACTAGTGGAAGAGCTTTTTTTAAAGTAAGAGGTTAGTTCTATGGACTAGTTGGAAATAAAACTGCACTTTACTATCTACTACTAAAGTTGAATATGTTGTTGCTGCTATAAATTGTGCAAACATTGTATGGATCAAAAAACTACTCAAAAGAATGAAGGAAGAGATCATAGAACTAGTGAAACTTTATTGTGATAATACAAGTGTTGTCAATATATCGAAGAATCTTGTGATACACACAAAAAATAAGCCCATTGCAATCAAGTATCATTACTTAAGAGAATTAGTTAAAGATAAAGAGGTGAAGATGGAATATGTCAACACAAAAGAGAAAATTGCTAATATCTTCACAAAAGCATTACCTAAGGATGCTCATGGGTATCTAAGGGGTAAAATAGGGCTGATACCACTATCAAAGGTGATCTAAGTAACGAGAGGACTGCCTTGCTTCAATCAAGCTGATGTTCCTATGTTACACATTGATGTAGAGGATCTTACTTTAGGAGCTACATAAAGTAATCAAAGAGTTGAAACTTCAAATTTGTCGCAAGCAAGGTGATAGATGGAGAAAATTAAGGAAACTTAAAAAGCTTATATCTACATGTTAAGATGAATTTTTTTTAGCATAATTCTTTGGTATTAATTTTTGATCGACAAAATTGTTGATCAAGCAAGTATAATTGCTGAGAGATTAACTAATCTTAGGAAAGAATTGTTGAAGGAGGTAGTTGTTGATGAGGACAACAAAGAGGGAGAAATCTTAACATTTACTTAGTGAGAGGGAGATACAAGAAGAAACTCAGAGGGGGTTATAAGAAAGAGTTTTTTAGCCTAATTAGAAGATGGAAGTTACTCATAGAAAGAGACATTTCAATACAAGAAATTATTTTCTTTTTGGTATTTTGTTGGTCTTACTAATTTAACCTAGTCAGTTTCATTTAACAAGATGATTGTAATTTGGTTGATCGATTTGGTTTTCCATCAATGCCAAAGAGGAAGATTGTTGAGAATAGATTGAAGAAGCTAATCAAAGAAGGCTCAATTGCAAAGGGATATTGTTGAGAACATACAAGTATGATTAATATGCTTCAATCATTGTTTTATCACTAATGTCCAACATAATATTTTCTAGTAAGAAAATTTCATATAAGATTCAAGTACTATCACTTATTTGATTGATGAAGAGGATTTGATCAAAAGATGCTACAATAGCACCTAGAGGAAAGGTTGAGTTATGATTATGTAAAGTAGTGCAAGAATCAATTAAGATAGTGATAACATGATGTATTGATATTCTACTTAAGGTTATAAAGACTAGTTACACTAAGAAAATTTAGAGGAACAACTTACACAAAGTTTTTCTACCGAGTTTGACCAAGTGGATAGTAGGTGCTGAGCAAAGTCAGTGTATATTGAGGAGAAAATCAGTTGGAGCCAAGTAAAAGTTCATTCTAATGTATGTCAAGAAGAATAATGGATGCCAAGTAAAGTGTGGTTGATGGCAAGCACTAATAAACTTTAGTTCATGCTGACTGATTTTATAGAGGATGCCAATCAACATAGTATTTTTTTGAGCATCAGAAGCTAGATAATGTCGAGTTGATGCATTATTTAGAAGATCATGAATTTGATTCATTTGAGCCAAAAAAAAAAAATTTAGATTATGTGAACCAAGTGGAAGATAAGGTTGATGAGTTGGAGAAACAAAATTCAAGGTAAACCATTTTTAGGTGAATTCAAAGGGGATTATAGGAGAAGTTTCTAGAAGAGATATGGAATGTGGGATAGACTCATTTTATCCTACTTAATCTATCCAAACCCTAAATTGGACAATGGAGAATGAGAGGCAAAAGATCTTAATTTTCTATTTATAGGAATGGTTGGTCATGAAGCAATGATGTCATGTGTGAGAACCTAAGGAAGACAAGGAGACAAGGATTTTGCTTCATCAAGTGGCCTAGAGAAGAGTCTCCAATGGCATGTTAAGCAAGATGGCTTAAGGATATGAATGCATGAAGGGTGAACAATATATCAGATTTGTAATGTATGAAGGCCAAGTAGAATGGAGGAGTTAACAATGATCTGTACTCTACAAATGGAGTTGTAAGTTTTTATTAGATCAAAGCCTTACTATCACTCTCTAACAGTTGTATTAGTCTAAGGTAAATCCTTTGGATTAAGGTTGACCTAATAGTCATTTGTAAATCTTTTAACTAGGTGACATTCCAAGTGAATAGTCTAAAGTCCTCTAAAAAGCCTCACTCCTAACAAGGTGATTGAAATCCTTTAATAGGGTCACATTTAATAGTATATATTGTAATCTTTAATAGGGTTGGCCTTTCATAGGGCATCACTACAAAAGAGTGAAAAATGGTACCATGTTACCGGTGGCTTTTCCCAGAATAGGTTTCCACATAAATCATTGTGTCAAGTGTGTTGATGAATCTTTTATGTTTCATGTTTACATTTGTACAAGTTGATTTGATAGTAATCTACAAGTTTTAAGTGATTGTATAAACTTATGGATGCATGCATGGGTATAAATAATTAATGGGTTTACTAATCTGTGAAAAGTTTTATTTATACATTTTGACCTTGAATAACTAATTCACCCCCCCATCCCCCCAGTTATTCTAAGGTATTACAATAGATATTAGAGCTGAAGTTTTTGAAAGCCAAGAAGAATGGAGGACTAAAATAGAGATCTATAATCTACAAGTGTGTTATAAGTTGTTATTAGATGAAGCCTTACTATTACTTTCTAATAATTGTATTAGTTAGGCATAAATCCCTTAGATTAAGGTTGACCTAACAACCATTTTTAAATCCTTTAATTGGGTGGCACTCCAAGTGAATGATCCAAAGTCATCTAGCAAGGCTCACTCCTAACAGAGTGATTGAGATCCTTTAATAGGGTCACATTTAATAGTGTGCATTGTAACCTTTATTAGGGTTGGTCTTTCATAGGGCCTCACTTCAAAAGAGTGAGAATTAGTAGCATGTTACTAGTGGTTTTTCCCAAATTGGGTTTCCATACTAAATCATTGTGTCAAATGTGTTATTGAATATGTTATGTTTCATGTTTATATTTCTGCAAAGTTGATTTGATAGTAACCTACAAGTTTAAGTGATTGCATAATCTGATGGATGCATGCATGATAAAATGTTTTATGGATACGGGTTCACTAAGTTGTGAAATTTTTTAATTTTACATATGGACATTGGATAATTAATTAACCCCCCCACCCCCAGTTATTATAAAGAAGTCCAAAAAAATTTCTTACTTTTTTCTTGCTCTAATTTTTTTTATTGTATTCTGACATATTGTGTTGCCGTAAATGTCAAAGAGAGAGATTGTTGAAAAGAATTGATAAATAGTGTATTATCTTTGATCTTACACAAAATGTAATATCATTGCTAGTTGTATGTCTAGCTCATTCAGACAATAGAGGAAGTTTCCTGTGTCTGCTAAGCATTTCAGAGTTTGCCAAGTTCAGAAGACAATATCTACCTAGTTCAGTCGGTCATCAAAAGAAAGTTCATAGAAGTTGAGTGTTAACTGAGCTCACTTGGTTAATGAAAAAAATGTTGGATGGAACTAGTGTTAGCCAAGCTCACTCAGTTACTAAAGGAATTTTTTGAATATGAAGTGTTAACCAAATTCACATGGTTAGCACAGTAAAATCATTTATGAGTTTGAGTCTACCACATAGGGTTGGCTAATGAAGGATTTTCTTGTTTTGACATATTGAGTTTAATTGATTTGTTTGTTGGTTATAGTTGACTAAAGAGATGAATATTAAGTATTCTAAGTTGTATTCAAGTCAATTTGATAATGTGTAAGATATAAATATTAGGTCAAGTTGAGAATTGAATGTGTGGAACATAATAAAAGATTCAGAGATGCTTAGAAGAAGTAAATTAGAAGGATAAATAGAATATCCTTGTTAAGATGCAAAGATACATTCTATTAGGAAGGATCAAGTATACAAGCCATAATTGAGATTTGTAAATAGAATTTTAGTTGCATTAGAAATTAGGTCATGTCATTGTTACTCTCTAACCATTGTAGTAGTGATCTAAATCTCTTTACAGAGTTCGCTTAACAACTATTTTTAAATCCTCTTATTGGTGTTTTTAAAATACCAAGTGGCAAAACACTTGATATCAAGATGATGAAGAAAAAAATTAGTCTAAGGATTAGCTATTTCCTATGTTCAACTAATGGATTCTCAAATCTATACCCAACTCCAACAAAATCACAAGGTTTTTCTACTCTTTAGGCTCTACAAAACCAAGATGGGTGCACCCAAGGGATAAAATGATTCAAAACTTGATACTATCTTCACACTTCATTCATATACTAATATTATAATACAATACTCATCCCCTATAGTATATTTTTGGTTAGTTTTCTTCTTATATTTAGATGTAATTCTAGGTAACAATAGCTAACTAAAACACAAAGATTAAATACAATCAAGTACTGACTAGCTATGATAATCTTCATACATTTACGGTAAAATTGATTTTGATTTTAAGATTTTGCTTGATGCTTTTACATGATCTCTTCACATGCAAACTAAAATAATTTATCAATGGCTCATCCATTGAGATTCAAAGTCTACCCAACTATTTTGACCTAGTTGATTACATTACATTCAATATTATCAGCAATTTTCCTTAAAACTCATTCTTATGCATATCCTTCTTACTAACTAAAAATTCTATCAAATTACTAAAGTAGTTACTTAATTAATTAAATAAAATAAATTGAAAATTAAAATGCATTAAATTGAATTAAATTGAACAAGTTTTGCCCATACAACCTCAAGATAACTAGTCAATAACAATGTAGACAACATTCAAATAAAATGGATATGGTGATAGTCCATCTCTGTATTAATTCTCTTTGAAAATTATATAACATTGGAATAATCCTCAAAACAACTCAAGATAAGACATTATAATCTTTCAATATTAATGTACTCTAAGATTTGTAGAGAAAATACATCATAAAATTTGTATCAAGGACATTGAACCGAATGAAACTAGAAAAAACCAAAAATTGTACAATAGTTCAAATCCTTTCTCTAGCCTTGGGATCTCATTTATATAGCATGAGATGCAAGAAGCTTGAGGCGTAGAGAATACTGATAGCTATCCTTGAGATAGAAAGATATTTATAAAAGTTACTATCACAAAAGACAAAAATTTTTCCAACAAAATAATTTGTATCATGAGTATTCCTTTGTGGGACCACTTCTATTGCAATCTTCTTTTTTGCTAAGGATTTTATGATTTTCTTAGTCATAGTTGTCATTCCTCGGAGTGTTTAACCAATGGAATTTCTTGTGATCAACTTGGTTCTAATAGTTGAAACTTGAGTTCCACTTGTAGTTCTCTGTCCAAGTCATCTTTTACCAACAAATTGATAATTATACTTAATTCTCCTATAGCCAAGTCACCAGTTTGAACCTTTTTATTTTCTATTGCAATTTATTATTTATCTTTCTCTTATTATGCTTTAATCAATGTATCCATTGTTGGAAACTCATCTTGTTCCACTTCATCTTCATCAGTTTCACCAAGCACTAACTATTTTGAAAGTACAAAATCTGCCATCCACTAGTCAAAAACTGTGTCATATGGCCAATTAAAACTCATTATCTCATGTTGTTTCTTCAAAACATATTCTCCTAGTTTATCTATTTCAACAAAATCCTCTCTTAAAGAATCATAAAATATTTGAACTTTAACAACTTCTTCAATTGTATTTGTCAACCACACATGTCCTTTTTTTATTTATGACCTTATTGAGCCTAAGGCATAATAGATCATCCAATTCTATGGCTCATTCCTCTTTATCTTTCAATTTTTGATTTTATTGAGCTCATGTGGGAAAAGTTCAAAGTTTCTACTCATATATTTTGAAAGATAGTTTATGATTCTCCTCTACAATGTAATTCATTTATTATCAAACTTGGAGATATCATTAGTCAAGTCAAAGGTCTTTTCTATTTTCTCACAAGATAGACTAATAACTGAAAAACATAAAAGAGTGACATCCTTGTCCCTATTGTTCCATTTATTTTCAATTGGCTTCAAATCATCCTATTTCCTTTCTATTGATTCCATATGTCAGTACCTTTTTCAATTATTCACAAAATGTAGGCCAACCAATCTTATCCACCAAATACATAATTGTTTTCATCAATTTGTCTTCATATTATATATCTAGTTCTACATGTAATGTCCCAAGTTTACTCTTTTCTTCTTCAAATTCCTCTACTGTATAATATTGAGGTCTTTGTGGGGTATTTGGAAACTCTATAAGGGGACTTGATTTAAAAATCTCAACTAGAGAACAAGGATAAGTAATTTTAGGTCTACTTGTCTATCCTCAATATCTTATCATCTTATTCTCAAGCTCCATTCTCTTTTTTACTTCTTTATTATAAGCTCCCAAAATTGGCTCATATTTTTCTTATAGTTCTATGTTTTACTATTTCTCCTTCCTCGCTCTAGTTAATTGGAGATTAGATGTTCCAAAATTTAATTCCACAACTTCCTCATTTTGAGCATCTTCCACCCTTTTAACAATCAAGTCTCCAATCATTCCAATATCATCAAGCTAAGAAGAACTAGCTCAAGATCCACTTCTTAAAGATAAAACTACTAAGGCAACATGATCTTCACTAAATTCGGCACCTCTAAGTCCTTTTCTTTCCTTTTCTTCAGCAATTAACTTTTTAGTGACATTATTAAAAACTATGGCATCTGCAATGTTCTGATTTGGCAAGAGGAAAACCCCTGATCATTTTATCATTTTTCTTCCCTTCTCAACCGTCAAATTTCTAAACTCTTGCATCATCTCATCCTTTATTTAATCTTGTATGGATGCCTCTTCTATTTCAAGATGCTCTACCTTCCTCTAATTATGCCTTTCTTGAATTTTTTCAATATTTATTCTCCATGCAAACTGGTAGAAAGCTCTTGATTTGACAAAACTATCATCAGAAAGAAATTCATGACTAGCTTGTTCTACCACAAAGTCTAATTCCCTTCCACTATAATCAACAATAATTAGCTCAAGGCTAGGCATGGAGGGTTCTTGAGGATTTCCTTCCTCTAATTCTATAGCAGTGGTAAATACTACCCCTTGGGATACTAATTGTTCCATTTGTTCCTTAGTAAGTTTCTCATCTTCTATATGCAAAGGAGATTGATTAGGTGTATATTCCTTTATTTGGGATACTTATTTTTCTTCTATCTTTTTCCTCTTGGGCTTTGGCTCTTTAGGCCTCTCTTCAAAAATAATACTAGTTGATCCAACTATTTGTTTACCCTTGTCAACTACATGCGCTTTGTTTTTAATGATGTTGTAGCTAGACCTTCTCTGAATAACCAATTGTCCTTATCCTACAACAGGGGTAAAAGATAATTTTTCCATTACTTCTCGGGCCTTGTTAGGATAAGAATTGATAGAAAAGGTCTTATTTTCATTCATGGCCTCCATACTCTATGGTAAAGTGATCATTAACTTATTCATCTTATCTACTTCTATCTTTCAATATTTTAAAGGCTTATAATCTTTGTCAAAATAATTAATAAATTTGAAGACCCTAAAATAAACTATCCATTTCTCCTTTTTGATGTCTTATTCTTGGAAAGAGAATTCATTTATTATTACATCTTTGGAACAATAAGGTTGATTCTTTTTGGCACTAGTCTTAGCCCACTGTCAGAATCTTTCACAAAATCCTTCATTATCATTAAAATTACCATGAAAGATAGCCATTTTGTATGGTTCTAAAACTTTATATAGAAACAACTAGCCACCCTTTGTGATTATGAATTGATGAGCAACTATACAAGATGGGAAAATAGAGCCCCTAGACCAACCAATAGGTTTTTCTTCCTCCAAACTACCTATTTCCCATAACATCTTAACTATTCCCACCTTAAGAGAAACTTGGTATGGAAGAAAATGTGGGGTTCCTTGGAATTCATATACTCTGAATATTGTTGAAAGATGATATGGTATGAAATCATCCCAATTGTGGGAAACTTTTAGACCAAAAGGGTTATCCATAGGCTTAATGAAATCTAACAATGCCTTAGGTATCCTATGGTTATCCTTTAATAACAGGCTCATTAACTTAGATGCAAAGTATCTACCAAATCTCACAAAGCTAACCTCCTCTACATACCAAGTCATATCTACACTTCACAATTGAACTAGCAAAGATTCTCCCTCACATTCTCTTGTCAACACTATTTCCTTTTCGAAAGAAAAACCCCTTATACAAAACATATGCATCAATAAAGAATAAAAACCAAAGGTTTTCTCAAATTTTCCCTTTGCAACTCCAATTAGACCTATGTGAATTTCTTCTACTAGAAAAGATGCAAAATAAAAAATAATATCCACACCGAAGGAAAATATTTGTATCATCATATACATAAACTTTATTGGTACAAATTCTTGTTCATCATCACCAAAGACCTTAAACAAAGTCATGTAGATGTCTACGGCCCTAGAATTGACAAAGTATTTCTTGAAAGGTTCTTTATTTGATGTCATAACAAAATTCAAAATACCAATTGTGTGAAAGTGTCCTCTTAGTGCCCCTCTCTTAACTTAATCCTTACAAGATAAGTATTCTTTCTCTAATCCCTGAAAATCAATGACCTCATGTGGTCGGGTCCATTCCAAAAACTTCTTTAACTTCTTCTACAGTGATTTTTATTAAACATTCCCCATCTATTTTCCTCACCATCCTAGATACTAGGTCATAGTTGCAGGCTAAAGCTGTGAGGAGGTCTAAATCCATAGAAACCCCAGGAACTACTAACTTGCCTAAGTCAAAATTCTAAATATTTCAATGGGGAGAAAACAATTTCCTCTCTAAAAACCACTTTTTACACAATTTTAGCCTTGCTTTAGAAGTTATGACACCCCTAGTCCAATTTATCTTGTCAAACAAACCATCTACACTTTGGATTATAGGGTTCGTAGGAACTATTTTATTTATTTGGAAGGATTCATTAGTAGATTCACTCAATTATTCTAGAAAATCATCATGGATATTTCTACTAGCATATTCTACATTCCCAAACAAACACTTTTTTGGAGGCATATTGGACCAATAATGAAGAGAAACCAGAATTATTTTAATTATATGTGAACTGAGATACTTGGCTTTCTTATTTATTCTCTAAATGTTGCAATGAATTGTTGATTTAAAAGATTTTTATAATTCAACTAGGTGAGAAAATAGGTCCTTTTATATATTCTAGCTCTAGGAAATCAAAAATATATTTGTATGAGGAAATTATTGACTGTCTGCACTACATTCCTTATTTTATTTCACATGGGGAGCTTTAATTCCCATAAATGGATTATAGAGAAAATAGAGTAGAGTTATCCTTCAAATTTGAAAATAGGTCATTTATTTTTTGAAAATTTGATGATTAAGAAATAAAACATTTTGTGACTTTGCTTCAACCTTCCTAGTTGGCAGTCAATCCAACTGAGTCTTACCACATGAGCCTTTCCTTTCCTTGTTGGAAACTTACATAGGACCTATTTATATATTTGGACACATGTCAGTCTATCGCTATGTCACTAAGGATAAAACCCTTACAACTTTTTTTGGTGACATAGTGACCATTGTCAATCTCAAAAGATCTAATAGTGCAGACAAACATTGCATCTCCATGTAGTATATTTCTTATAGAAAATAGAATTCTAACATTTTTATAGTCTATTGATGACATGAAACCCATGGTATTTTTGAGAATGGCAGGTCCCATTGCACATCCATGTGGTAGGCTATTTTTATGTCACCAAGGATCAAAACCTTACAAATTCCTTTGGTGAAAATGTGAGGCCCATTGATGTTCTATCTGATCTATGGTAGAGACTTTATTCTTGAAATCTTGCTCCTAATTGGGTCTTGTAGATACGTGGTAGGCTATGTATGTCACCAAGAGTAAAGGCCTCATAAGTTTTGTTGGTGATATAGCAAGAAAAATCAAGGGTTATCGTTACTTTAAAAATAAATCAAACAAGATACATAAACTTGCAGAATATTAAAATGAAAGCTAAGGTTAAGACCTTTTATGGGAACTTAGGGAAATTTTGGATAATGTAAACAAGTTTTTTACAAAACATACTTGAAGAAAGGAAGAAAAGCATAAAAATGAATTTTCCTACACACTTTCTTTTAAAAGAAACAAACCATGCAAACCTAACTCAAAGGTCCTCTAGGGTAAGAATTAACAACATAATAGAATTAGGGATTTTTCTAAGGTTAACAACAAATTAAAAAAACCCTAATTTTTTTAAAAGCAACTAGAATTTTCACTAAGGATGTATCAAAAAGTTTTAGGGAAAAATTAGGCCTAAACCTCTAACAAAGTGGCATTTCTACTTGAAGTGTCTTAAAGACCTCTAAAAAGGCCACTCCTAATAGGGTGATCAAATCCTCTTATAGGGTCACATCTAAGAGTGTGTTTTGTAACCTTTAATAGGGTTGGCTCCTAACAATGTTCACTTCAAAAGAGTGAAAATTAGTAACTAGTTATAATTGGTGGTTTTTCCCAAGTTGGGTTTCCATGTTAAATCTTTGTGTCACTTTTGTTCATGATATTTATTCTATGTGTTTGCACCTAAGTTAAATAAGGATAATCATAAATAATATTTTAATATTTTCATGTTAAGTAGCTGCCAAGTTACATCATTTTCTAGTGCAAAACAAGTGTTTGTGTGTTTGTTGAGTAAGAATAAAATTCAATTTAATCAAATTTTATGTTTTGATTTGTATAGACATCTAAGGGATCTAGGATATATTTTAGTGATAACTAATTCAACCCTCCCCTCTTAGTTACTCCTCATATTTTTAACAAAGGCTATGTGAAGTGACTGGACAAAAGAAGAAAGTTGAACAAGAAAAAGTTATGGCTAAAGAAGGAAAAAAAATGACTCTAAGACTTAAAGAAAGATTATTTGATGTACAAAAGCTTACAAAAACTTGGCTATACATGGTGAATCAACTAATGATTGTAAATTGAGAATTGAAGAGGAAATACATGGAGATAGAAAATTTGAGATCACAAAGTGACCTACTGAAGAATGAGTTAATATATGAGGAAGAACTTGTGGAAATGATGAACAATTCTAGTCAAGTAATAAGATACTTTGAAGAATTGATCAGATCACCTTGGTCATCTAGTAACACCTCTAGATTAGGGCATAAAAAGTAACATTATTATGCTAAAAAGGGATAATCATCCAAGATTGGAGAGTTAAGGAATGAAAATTCAAAAGGAAAACAAATGCTATCATTCTAGAAAACTTGGACATACTATAAATATTGGTAGAAGCAAGAATAGTATGCAAAACCCTAAACTTAAGTTTACTAGTAATTTTTTTTATTAGAAGAAGAAAGGGCATTAAGTACATGAATATAGATCAAATATGAGTAATACATGTACTACACTTAAATATGAGGGTTATTGTTACAATTGCCAAAAGTATGGACATATAGCATATGAATGTAGATCATAGGGAAAGTCTAACATGACAATTGGAAGGAGGAACAATGCACCTAAGAAAGTTTGTTCTAGCTATTGCAAGGTTGGACATGTGAGAAAGAACTATAGGACTATAACAATAGTACCAAATAGTTAAAACATAAAATGTAAAGGCAAAGTGGATGTTGAAAAAATAAAGAAGGAGATGAACCAAACCTAGAAGAAAAAGGTGGAAGCTAAAAGTAGTAGAACAAATGGAGTTAAGATCACCCAATCCAATGGAGAAGGTGATCACACCATCTAAACTAATCAAGAAAGGTATGTAAGGAACTATATATTTAATGACTTATTTTACATTAGTTCCTAACATAAAAATTATTCCTAAGTTCATATCTACATAGGACAAGATGTATTAGAATAGATTTCTGGAAATAACAATACAATGGAATCATTTAAATTTTGGGTTCTAAGCATCAGTAATACTATTTGTATTGATGAAGTATTGTAATATGGACCAAGTATCTGAAATAACTAAACATATGTATATGTCAAGTTAGATGGTATTGACTAAGCTATATAATGAAGTTTGAGTTCGAAAGGTTAACGATGACCAAGACAAATGGATTCTACCTAACAGAGGACACAATATCTATGAGAACCCTAATTTGAATGAATGGAGTTATATATCAAGAATTTGAAGGCATTTTACACACCATACATTCTAATTTCAAAGAGCATGTAGTGATTTGAGAAATTTGTGAAGAGATGTTTAGGTGATTGAAAGTAGATTTATTGTTGAAGTGTGATCAAGTAGTGAGCTTAGGTTGTGTTGAGTTGTTCTCAAAGAAAAGCTTCAAAACCCCAAATGTAGAAATGAAACCATCTTCATCACCAAAAAAAAATCAAGAAGAAGAGCTAAAAAGTATTCAGTTGGTGAAGAGTGAAACTTATCCTCCACCTAAATACCACATCATACATAAAATTTCTATGAAAGGAGATTCAATGGGTGTGTTATCATCAATACTACCTATGGTTATTATGATTCATGATGCATGGAGTTTTTATATGTGTATAATTGGTGTAGTTGGAGATTATGAAATTTTTGTGGCATATTTGAAATTGTGTGTTGAAGGAGTACTGAAAGATGAGTTCAAGATTTTTGAGAGAAAAGGGTTAACATGTGCCCTAGAATTTTTATCAAATTTAAAAATTAAATGGATCAAGGTTGTGTTGAGCCAAATTAATAATATGGAGTTATGGCTATAGGATGGGATGATCAATATTACAAAGAAGATGATTCATGTCGTTACCAGATACCCAACATTTAACAAGAAGAAGACAATGTGTTTCCAGAGTAAAGAAGCAATTCAAGTAAACATGAAACACAAATGGAATGGAAGTGGCATGTCTATTTCAACCATTACTAATCCATTGATTGATTTTGTAATGACATTAACCTCTCATAAATTTTACCAGTGAAGTTGGCTAAATAATGTACCAGGTATGGTTGTTGATTACGCATGGAATCCAAGCTAGAATGTTTACAATTGGCAGAGAACATAGTATCAATAAGGAAAGAAAAGAGTTCAATGTGTAGGTTTGGATCATTGATTATGTGTATTGTCTTTTATGTGAGCAGAGTTATTTGGAAATGTTGTATCGGATTAAGGAAAACTTGCTACTAAGTAGGTCAATGAACATATAGTTAATTTGGGCGACAATTTTGAGAATGTTCTAGATGGATAAGTTTTTAATAATTTAAGCCCAAAATGAGAAATATATTAAGGATTCTAGCATATTTAGTAAAAAATTATTATAATGATGTGTGTTTTCTAGTTGATATTGATTACACATATGTATAGGCAGTTAAGACGAGGGTAGTTTTAGTTGAATATTTTGGTTATTAAATTTATATTGATGATGTTAGTCAAGAAATTAATGTACTACTCAATAAATAAATTGATACAAAGGTCAAACACTTCAGAAAATATGAAGAAGCTAAAGCTAGAATAATACTAGATATCAAGATTTCTTCTACAAATAAGAAGCGAAAGATAATTATTGAGTACCTAGAAGGAAAACTAGGCACACAAATGAAAGGTTACAAACCTCTAATTTTTACACAAGGTCTTGGAGAGGATCAAGATAGTGAGGGTGATGCAGAAGAAGAGGAAGAGAGTACAAGGAAAAAGGGAAATCCCTAGTAGTTATCCCCCCACTAGTTAAGAAGGCCAAAATAGTGAAAATCATTGAGTCTAAGGTGAGGAAAGATGAAAACAAGGTAACATCTAAGCTCAAATCTTCTCCTTCACTACAAAGCTAAGAACTAGTAAAAAAACCATAGTTAGTATCAACCTACCATTGAAGAAAGGTGTGGTAAAGATTATAAACTCAGTAAAGGTTCAAGTGGTACAACTACATTTAAGAGTAAAATGCCATCCACTAAAGGTACAATCTTATGAACCATGTGAGAAAAAATAGTCCACCAAGATAACTGAGAGGTGAGATGAATAAGTTATCTAACAATTAAAATAATTATCTTATTTATAAAAACTTAACAATTCAACCAAAGTAAAAAACAACCATAATAAGATGCACATAAAAAATTATACTAGATATGTTAACTAGGGAAACCCTTGATTAGAGGGAAAACCCTAATGGGAATGATGCCTAAAAGATGATGTACTAATATAAATATTCCTTGTTAGAGGATGGACTCTGTTTGGAGTCTATTACAACATTTAGTACATAGAGTCTCTATTAGGAGACTTTGAATCCTTGTTAGGAGATTCCAACCCTACTAGGAGTTGTAGTACAATGTATGCAAGAAGAGCCCACTACCCAAACATGCAATTTCAATTACAAGAAGAGCTCACTGCTGAAACATGCAATTTACTATTATGTTCTTTTTTCCTTTGTGCTATCAACTAAACAAAACACTATCAAACCTTGTAGACCAAGTCACAAACCTCTAATCTAAATATCAAACCTCAGATCACTCAACAAAGCCTTGGCAATGAAGTTTCCTTCACTTTCACTTTGTTCTACTCAATTTAACATTCTACTCTTATGTTGCTTACAAATATCATCCTCATTCATACATATCCATATCATGATAAATGAAAATTTCCTTCTTTTATATCAAGTCCATAGAACAATTCCCTGAGTCGACTGTTAGACTTTCTCAATTAATCATTATAGGATCACATTAGGAACACATTACACTTAGCAATAACATCAATCTTCTACCTTGAAACTTGGAAAAATTTATGTACATGAAATATTATGATGATTTAACTTAGCCACATCACCACTAACATGTCTTCTACACATTCTCAACCTCAATTCTCAAAATAACAACTCTGTTAAGGGATATAACAAGTTTACTAGAACATACCTCTATAAACTCTATCTTAAAACAAACATCACCAAAACTTACATAACTTCTTCCAGACTAATCATTTCTTCTTCTAACATTAACCACATATACTAGATACTTAGATGTATCTCTCATAACCTTGAATAGTTAGAATACTCAACTAGTGATCTGTACCAACTTGATCCTTTTGTTGTTATTTTGTTAGATACCGCAGAAAACTACTATGTTGACATCAATAAAAAAATCATTCATGAATGTAACATATCTACAATACTCCCCATAGGAATATCATCAAAATTCATACTTCCAACAATCTCTTAATAAACCTAAGCACCACCAACTCATTGTACATACAAAGCCTAAAACTATTGATGAGGTATGTGAAAACATTAGAAACTCTATAGGCCTATTAGTTTTTCAATATGTTAGGTATGAAATATTAAGTGCTGTTGAAAAGTGTAAGGTAGAAGGG
Organism: Cupressus sempervirens; assembly: GCA_028749045.1. Taxonomy (NCBI): domain Eukaryota; kingdom Viridiplantae; phylum Streptophyta; class Pinopsida; order Cupressales; family Cupressaceae; genus Cupressus; species Cupressus sempervirens. Next base: position 955,562,816 of record CM053785.1, on the reverse strand, counting down.
GCCATATTAGAAATGATGGCTAAGCACCAAATATCACCTATAGATATGGAAAATGAGATTTCAAGTGATTTGTATAGTAGACTTAATGACAAGTGTTAGTGAGAAGCTACAATTGAAAAGAAAAGTAGAGAAGGCACATTAGCCAAAATCATGCATGAGCTAACAAATAAGGAAAATAAATTTTTTTTGGAGAAGTATTGGAATATATTTATTCCTAAATATAGATCATTCATGATTCTAAAAAATAAAGTTGAGACTATTGTACAAAAAAATGAGTTATTGTGGAAGAGAATTTTTAGACTACCTATAGGAGTTGTAGAAGAGAAAGAACATGACACTATAACTATAGAAGATGATCAAAGTGAACAAGAAGGTTTAGCTATGGTGAGCTCTCAAGGAAATATATCTCCTATTCATGTCACTACACTTGACACTTTTATAATACAACAAATAGAGGACTATTCTAAGGCAGGAGAGATATAGGCCCAAGTTGTAAATTTAAATGAACACATAAAAAATATGGAGCAACAACTACAACATGCCTCAAAAATAAAAACTTTGGTAATATAAGCCAAGGAACTAGAAAAGGAGGTAGAACAAAAGGATAAAGACTAGGATTTAAATGTAGGCCAATCTACTATAGGTTAAGAAGGACCACAAGTCTAAAGACCTCTAGATGAGGGAAATAAGGAGACAATATAGAAAGAAAAAGAGAATGAATTTTCAACATTTGAGCCAAGTGCACCAACTAGTACTCTAATTCCAACATTAACATATTCTAGACAACAAGTAACAAAACCTTCATACAAACTCATGTTGAGTGCTATTATTATTTTTTATGGCACTAAAATGAAAGTTAGATGAAGTGGTGATACCCCCCCCTACTCTGACTCTAGATGTGCTCAAAAGTAGCACTCCAAAGAAGGGAAAAGGAAAGAAGGACAATTTTCTAGGTACTACTGTTATCTTAGATGAAATTATTGAGCTATAAAATTGGAATTTAAAGAATCTCATATTTCAAAAAAAATTCATCTTGCAAGATATTCTTGTAAGAAAGAAAAGGCAAGAAGAAATGAGGAGAGAGTTGAAACAAAGAAAATAATTGCATGACATCAAGGATATATTTGTTAACTCCTTTGATATACAAAACATTGATGAACATGCACCGATTATCTCTTAGTTAGTGTAAATAGTTGAAAAAGTCAACACTAAGGATATTGTACAACAAATGAGAATCTCATGGTCTAGTCTAAGAAAAAGTTTTAAATAAAGTATTGGAGAAAGTTTCTACTTAGATTGTAGTAAGAAAAATCAAATTGATGACACTTGTACAAAATATTGAAGAACTTGTTTAGATAATACAAAATTTATACAATATTCTTTGTGATGTCCATAGATTTACAAACATGAGTTTTAAACAAACATTCAAAGGATTGAGGTTGATATGAACTTATAAGGAAATTATATATCTTAGTTAGTTGAATTAACCTCAATGCATTACAAATAAATTAGTTTTTTTACAATGGAGGTTGGCCAAGCTACATGCAATAGATAGTAGGATAAGGGCCAAGATTATCCCCATCTGGTTGATGGTTATACCTCACTTGGAGGTTATGCAACAAGAGTTGGCTTCAACAAAGAATCTAGTTCAAACTGATCATAATCTTCCTATTGCTGATAGCTTAATTGATTTAGCAACAAATTTTAAGATTAATATTCATGTTTTGGAATCAGTAAGACCCACATGAGATCACGCTCTTTCCATGATAATTTCAACTCACTAATAATTCTTTGATAAGTATGATTTGATTCCATATACTCAACCCTAATAGTAGAAATAAGTATCAAAATCAAGGGGGGAAACTAAGAAAGAAAGAAAATTGCAAGGGGAATAGATAATAAATAAATAATCAAGAGAGAGCAAGATGATAGAATGTAAAAAATTTATTAATCATAGATATAGAGCTTAGAATGGTAGAAGTTAGGTAAGGTGTGACAAAACCATAATCTAACTATTTGAATCATGTAAAATATGTATTGTATACCATGTTGTAAAATATGGCTTTGAAGTCCTATAAGAATAGAGTCACAGGCATAGGGGGAGTACTATAATTTTTGTAATGTAATGATGTAATCATGAAAAAGTATTTTTCCACAAATGTCAAAAGGGGAGATTATTGGTCTCTTGAATTTTTTTTGTCTATTCATATCAAATATTTAGTCATATATAAGGTAGCATGTGTGGGTCATCATTGTGACCAAGTTACTCTATATAGGCCTAGTCATTTAAAGACTTGTAAATAATAATGTATATGCCAAAATCTATAGGATCCATGTAAGTATTTGGTCACCAGTAAATGCATGTAGATGTTGAGTTATACAGAAGAAGTTGATTTATTTAGGGTTGAGTAACTACATGAAGAATAGTTACAACTGAGGATTAGAGATAGTATGTGTTGAGTAACACAAAGTAAACAATAATCTCTAAAATTGTACAAACTTTGAGGTAAACCATTTTGAGCCAAAATACAGACAACATTTAATGCTTATGGAGTTTGTTACAATGGTTGTTGTCCATTTTGATGTAGATTAGTGATCCCTATAAAGGGAAGACAACCAATCAAATAAAGATGCAAAAAGGGAAACATCTAGATCCTTGATCTTATTCTAGAAGGCTACAAAATTCTTTAAATAGGAAGATCCAAACAATATTTTGACATAGATGAGATGAAGGAAGTGAAGTATTATGCAAAGGTGTTAGGTTTTGGAGGCTAGAAGTGAAATTTGTGAGGAAATAGAGTTAGTGACCTAATGAAGAAATATAGGAAATAATAAAGATATATCAAATAAGAGATAAGATTAGAGATTGGAACCTGAGGAGATCCTTAATCAGCATTGTAAGTGCATACTGAAGGATCATGTACTGAATTAGTTTTGGAAGATTGAATTAGGATAAATCTCTTAATAGACTGGTTTTAGTAGACCTTTGTAAATTTCTTAATAGAGTCCATAATTCATTGTAAGTGTTAAATCATTTAATCAAGGTAGACCTAATAGTCTTGCAAATATTTTGATATGGAAGACCCCTTACAAGGTACATCATCAGAAGTGATTAAATTTATAGTCCTAATAAGTTACTTTTTAAACTATTGTAGTGAAGATTTGTGGGTGTCATCCCCAACCTAGTTTTACATTTACCTTGGAGGTTTTTTGATTTACTAAAATCTTTTGTGTTTTTTTGAATATTCAAATATGGAAAGAATACTGATGAGGGGGGGGGGTGTGAATTAGAAGTATTCCAATTTATCCAATAAAACTTTTATCTGCAAGTAAATTGCATGCATGTAAATACATCATGAAAATATGAAACTAAAACATGCATCAACAACACATAACACTGAAATTTGCTAACCCAGAAACCCTCCAGAAACAAGAAGGTAAAACTGGGGTGGGGATGATACCCACAAAAATTCACTGCAGTAATATTGTTCAACCACTTCTGATGGTCTGCCTTGTTAAAGGCCTACCTTGTTAAAGGCTTTACACTATGTCAATAGTGACCTGGTTAAAGGATTTACAAACACTTAACATGAAGTGTCACCCTGTTAAAGGATTTAATCACCTTTTGATAAGAATCTACAAATAGTTGTTAAGCCAACCTATCTACATAGGATTTCCTTTATAATACAATGGTAAGAGAGTATTAGGTATTATAAACCTGATAGTTTGCAATCCTTGATTGCTGAATGCAGGCACTTGTTCTAGCTCTCTCTCTAATTTCAATCCTCTAAGATCTGATTTTTGTTCGTCTCCCTTGCTTTGTTCTGATCAACTGAATATTGAATTGCTACTCTTACTCTCTATGTCTTCTTTCACTAAATTCCATTATGTTTTTCCTTTAACACTATTCTCCTTCTCTCATCATCATTACAATGAATCATTTTGTCTTCCTTAAAAAGACTTCGAAGACTTAGGGTTAGATATGGATCTACAATCCACATTGAATCTCAATTTCCCACTCAATACTTCCCTTTTTGCTGATTGGTTGCATGCCTTTCCAATTTTCCAATTGGCTGCATGCAGATTGCATAGAAAATGTAAAAGATTCATTCTTATCTCTAGATCTTTCGATATTTACCTTATGTTGGCTACAAAAATGGTTTACATCATAGTTTGTGCAATTACAAACTCTTATGCTGATATCCTGAGTTACTCAGCTCCTAAAGCATTACTGATGCTCGGAACATGTTGTTTCCTAGATAACTCGACACCTAAACAAAACTGTATCACTCGACACCTTATGTTACTCGACACTTGAATAACTTGGCACTTGATATTACTCGACACTTGAATAACTCGACACTTGATATTACTCAGCACTTGAATAACTCGGCACTTGATATTACTCAAAATGTATAGTGAAAAATGGTTAAGTGTATTGACACTAAGCTGTCAAAATTATTCTTTAAACCAACAATCTCCCCCTTTGACATGAGTGGCAAAAACACTTAACTAAGATCATATGATCTTGGCATTATTTAATGCATCCTCTTATTTGCTTCAAAAAAAATTTAGAAAAAAATAAAAATATACCTTATGACTCCTTGTGAGTTGATTATACCTTGTCCACTCAGTGACTTATATCCTATTTCTGCATTTTGACTAATATGTTATACAAGATTTGTCAAAAATTCTCTATCTCCCCCTTTCATCATGCTTGCCATTTCATTCTGTACTTGACTACCCCATACTTAATTTTTTCTTAACACTTACTCCATGCTTATTCTCCCCCTTTTTGACACTTATGTCAAAGTTCTTATAAGGAAATGCCATACTTGGCCAAAAATGTACTATTTACTTCAAGGAGTACCTTTAGAGCTGCATCCCAATTTGCTAGTGGAACATCCAATGACTTATGTTGGATGGCAATCTCTGCTGCTAGGTGTACAAGTCCATCAATAGTGGAAAGATTGGGGTCTTTCTTGAGGACTATCTTTGCATTCATCTGCTCCTTGTGAAGTATTTCCAAATAAGGAGTGATAGAGGATTAAATTTGCATCAATTTAGCTTTTGTGGTTGCCTCCTCTGTTGCTAAGATAGCTAACTCTCTTTGTGTGTGAAGCAATTGGGCAAAATGCTTCTCACTCTAACCTAGATTTGTGGGGAGTTTCCTACTAGAAATCTTCAATTTTTTCTCCAAGCTCAGTATCTTCTGGCTAGTATCCTCTGTGAATGTGGAAAAGTCACACAACTTGTTGTACAGGGAAAATATGTTTCCAAGTAGAGTTTTGATTGTTTCAATTTTCTTATCCAACTCTACTTGTGATAGTGCTATATCACCGCATATTTTCTTATTTACCTTGCCTTTTAATTTTCTTTATGACCATTCTAATAGTTCGGCGTTTGTTTCTTGGTTTTCACTAGTCACCTGGTCAACTATATCAGATAGTTGCTCTACAATTGGCCTTGACTCATCTAGAGACTATAAGCAAAAAGTTCTGTGAATATGTCTTTGATTTCATTCAAGGTAAGCTTTTGCTTGTGTTATCTTCTAAGTGCTTCTTGTCTCCTTCTTCTATCCAATGCACTCTGAATTTTATTGATCTTCTCTTCAATGAGAGTGCTAGATTCATAATATGGAATCTTTATTTCTTCATCAATCTTATGAATTCCATAGCAAATTTTTCTGACTATCTTTGATGAGCTTGAGCCTGGTGTCCTAATTTGCAATTGTAACCTATCAGTGCTCGGCTGCTGAAGAGTCTATGTTGGAGTACCAGATTTAGGTAATGCAACCAATGTTTGTATTGCAGACTCCTCTTTCTTGCTTGTCTCTTCTTTTTCTTCATCTTTTATATCCTTTTGATGATCACTAGGCAGGGTTGAACTTGCTGGCTTTTTAGATGTTTCTTTAATTTCCCCTAATATTGTACTCAGCATCTAAAGTGTGTTAATGACTACACTTGGTGGAGGTGGTGGAGGTGGTGGAGGAAGGAATAGAATACCAATAGGTTGTATGATCGAAGGTGGTTCTTGTGTTTTCACCTTGACTACCTTTGTTTTGAGTACTGGATTATGCAATTCATCAACACTGACAAATAAAGGATTTGAACATAATTTTGCTACTAGTGTTGATTGGTCAAGGATTTCTAAATCCTCTACAGTTAATGGATTGATGTTTGGACTTGAAGTGTCTATAACATCCTTGATTTTCATAATCTTTGCAAGTGTGATGATGGCATGAGGAGGACTAGGAGGGGATACCTGTGTGTCTTGCACACTTTGAACTTGTTGCACAACTGTATCTTTCTCTTCCTCTTTCTCCTCTGTATGTGCCTTTTCATCTTCCTTTTCTTCTTCAACCTTCTTCTCCACTTGTTTCTTTTCTTTTTCTTTGATTCTTGATGCCTTCTTCTCCTTTATCTTGACACTTGCTTCTGCCTTATATTCTTCATTATACACATCTATTTTCTTGTAAACTATCTTCCTCAATCTTGTTGATTTTGTAACTACCTCCTCAATTTTGTTTTGTAAAATGCTAAAAGCTCTATGTTTGGGAGTGAATCTATTGTTATGCCTTTTGACTGCATTTTTTACTTGATCCTTAGTCAAATTTGGCAACAATCTAGCTAATGTTGATTCCCTTATCTCCCTTTCCATTTGTAAACAAAAATGCCATTTATCCTCTACAATTTTGTACAAATCTTTAGGCATTGATTCATCTAATTCTAGAGGTGTGTGCTTATACTCAGCCATCATAGAATACACCGATTCCTTTAATTTATTTTGTTCTTCTTTGGTAAGCTTAGAAAAAGTTAGGTTCTTTAAACCTTTCAAATCATCATTCTTGATCTTTGAACATAATTTATCAATAGTAGTCTGAGATTTGTGCCTTGCCACTTGAAATTGGCTGTTGTCCTCTAACTCAGTCTTCTCCTCATCTATTTCAGGCTGGGCAACAAATTTTTGTTTCTTCTTTGGCTCGGCAGTAGTCTTCTTTGAAGTTTTCTTCTTCTCTCTTGCCTCCTCTTGGGCTTTTTGTGTTGTAGCCCTTGTAGTAGATCTCTTTGGTGCTGGAGTAGCTACTTTCTTTCCCTTGGGTTGAGGAGCAGGAGGAGTTGTGGCCTTTCTTTTTGTGACCTTGGTTTCAACTTGTGCTTCCTCAGCTTCTTCTTCCTTAGCACTTTCCTCTTTGTCTTCTCCTAACCCTTGAGTTAGACCTTATGGTTCATCTTCCTCATCTTCAATGTCTTCTTCTTTCTCTTCTGCTGTTCCTTCTTCTTCAACACCAAATTTTTGCTTGATTTTTCTTACCAATTTTTCTTTCTTCTTTACTACTGAGGCAATTTTCAAATCTGCTATCACCCTTGATTTTACAACATCATAGGTTCCAAAGGCTTTTGCATCTTTATCAACTTCTTTTGTAGGAGGGTTGTTATTGCTGTAGAGGCTTGATCAATGTCAAGTTCATAGCGTAGTGGCCTAAGCCATCTTACTCTAGGTATGACTACTTGTATATAGGTATAATCAATATCTACAAGAAAAAAAATGTCTTTTTCATATTTGTCAGTCAATGAAAATGGAATCCTCATTCTTTATTTCATGGACTGTTTGAAGTCCTCAGAGTAACTAGTCATTTGGGCATCAAAATTATCACCCATCTGTTCAATATATCCATTGATTTGTTCAACAATTGTTTTGTCTGGACTCCATCTCACCTTACCTATAGAAGGGAAGACTTTCATCAGATAGAAAAACATGCACAACAAAACTGATCCAAATTTGCACTGAGCTCCCTTGCTCTTCCTTATAACTCCCAGATTCTCATTAATCTATTGAAACATGAGCTCTGCTAGATCATAAGTATGATCCTTTTTAATCAATTTGTATGCAACATCAACTGCTATACAAGGCACACTATTTAGCCTGCTTGACTGATAGAATTTGTGTGAGATGATTCTCACAGCAAAATCCAGTAGGGGTTCTGTGATTGTATCAATAGTCATTCCCCTATTGTTCCATTTAGCACCTGTGTTTCTCTCTATTACTTCCCTTTTATCACTATGTAGGATCTTTGGCCGATCTAGGGTTGGAATACCAGTAACCCTATGAACAGTTCTCTTGTTGAATTTCACTGGCCTTGTTTCTAACCAAAAGGCTCCATCATGTATTTTGCTCAAAACTATGCATACCCATTCAACTTTGAAAACAATAAAAAATTATAGGGTTTTGGTCAATCCTTTTCTCTTGACTATTGAGAACTCATGTTTCAGTATCTTGTTCTCACATAGTTTGTCATATGCATTGTGAATTTCTAAATCTCCTATGGCTCCAATTTTGCAGTTATAACATCTACGAACATCTTGGACCATAACATCTTTATCAGGAATAACTGATAATGCACCTGCAAGATCATTCTTATATGCAACTTCTGGAATGGGCTTAAATTATACTTGCTTAACCTCATTACTAATCAACTATATCTCATGACTCTCTTTGCTCTTAGTGGTTCCAGACCCAGATGCCATTGTTTTCCAAACTAGGGTTTATAGTTTAAACAAGTTTATAAACACTACGTAGCTTGGCACCTAAGTAAAATACCTCAAATCAATGAGACTCATGCTGAATCACTATGGAAATCTTCACAAATGGCTTCTAAGCTAACCTTGATCTTCTATGCTCTTCTCATCTTTCCTTCGTGTTTGAATGGTAAGAAATGATTGAAGATCGAACTATGTACTCTTCAAAATAGAGTAATTAATGCTTAGTGCACTGACAATTGTCTACTCAGCACCTGAAGGATTTTGACATGACTCAGCACTCATTGTGTTTCATAGCTTGGCATCATCTATCAACTTGGTCATTGTTAGCAACTCGGCACCTGAAGACAATTTTGGTAAATTTTGCAAGACTCTTAATTTTGACTTAGCATCTTTTCTTATGCTAATTTCTTCTTTGCAATTCTTCTATGTTTTGGGACTGATGTATAATGTAACTTATTTTATCAATCCCACACGCTCATTCTTTCTTAATTTGATGAAATGTGATCACTTGACCTATTAGGTGAAGTGATCTCTGCACTTGATGTGCTACACTCATCTTTCTTCTTCCATGTCTTATTCATCTAACTTTTGATGTGTTCAACATCTATCTTTGCCTTTCCATTGTTGAACTTAGAACTAGGTACCTTTGACCTTGTTGGGCAATTCCTACTGATATGACCAATTTTTAAGCAACTAAAACATGTGGTTTGACTCAACCATCTTTTATAGTTTCCCCTAAAATGTTTTCTTATGCAATTTTGGGGTATATGTCCATATTCTTGACAATAGTGACAACTATACCTGGTGTTCTAATCCTAAAATTCATGGTTTGATGTCTTTGCTAGTTGATTTGATGTCCACATAGGCTTTGATCTACATTCAAAAGCACTACATCCTTATTTCTTGCAATTATGACAGTGACCCTCAAATCTTGATGTCTTAATAGTCTTGGTTCTACATTCATATGCTTGATGACCTTGCTTCTTGCACTTACGACAATAGTTTACATTCATAGGCTTATCATGCTGATGGGCATTCTTGCTTCTACATACATTAGATGTATGTTCTTTCTTTCCACAGAAATGACATGTAAGCTTGAAATTTTTACCTTTGTCACTTCTTTGTTCAGCACTCTTTGATGATTCTCCAACTTCAGTGCTATTATATCCAAGTCCTGATGTATCATGGGTTGATCTTGGGGATTTCAGTAATTGCTCAAAATACTTGATGGATTCATTAGGTTTGTTGAAGCTTTCTGAAATTTCCTTTTCTCTTCTTAAGTCATTCTGCAATTGTTCCATTCTGCATCTTTAGTGTAGAGATCTCAATGTCTTTCACATTAAGTTCATGATGAAGGTTCATCATTTGGGCAAGCGTATCCATCTGCATGTTTGAGATCCTTGTTAATTTAGTACATTTTTCTTCAAGTCTGTTTGCAAGATTCCTTTTGTCATTTTCCATCATAGCTTTATCTTCAACTGCTCTTTTCTTTGGTTCAGTGATTTCACATAAAATTATGGCCTGTGATTCATGTTCCATCTTGAGAGATCTTATCTCATCTATTTGAACTTTGTTTTTCTCCATCAGTTCTACAATTACTGCATCAAACTCTTTAGTTTCTTCATTGGAAAATATATTTGTGGTATCAATCTCCTTTTAGTTTATCTCATTTTTGACTATGGCTAAATCCTTCCTTCTTTTTAATGATTTTCTCAACTTATCTCTAGATTCCTCCAAGCTATGCAGAGCAAGTTGCACATCTATCACCTAATTTTCATTGATCTTTCCAAGTTTGAAAACTTCCATCTTTAGATCTTTTTCTCCAAGCTCTTAGGCTTTTTCTTGTGAGAACCTAATCCTCTCTAATACCAATTTTTGGAAGATTCAAATATGGAAAGAATACTGATGAGAGGGGGGGGGGGGGGGTTGTGAATTAGAAGTATTCCAATTTATCCAATAAAACTTTTATTTGAAAGTAAATTGCATGCATGTAAATACATCATGAAAATATGAAACTAAAACATGCATCAACAACACATAACACTAGAATTTGGTAACCTATAAAACCTCCAAAAATAAGAAGGTAAAACTGGGGTGGGGATGATACCCACAAAAATTCACTACATTAATATTGTTCAACTACTTCTAATGGTTTTTCTTATTAAAGGCCTACCCTGTTAAAGGCTTTACATTGTGTCAATAGTGACCTGGTTAAAGGATTTACAAACACTTAACATGAAGTGTCACCCTGTTAAAGGATTTAATCACCTTTTGATAAGGATCTACAAATAGCTGTTAAGCCAACCTATCTACATAGGATTTCCTTTCTAATATAATGGTAAGAGAGTATTAGGTATTACAAACCTGATAGTTTGCAATCCTTGATTACTGAATGCAAGCACTTGTTCTGGCTCTCTCTTTGATTTTGATCTTCTGAGATCTGATTTTTGTTCATCTCCTTTGCTTTGTTTTGATCAACTAAATATTGAATTGCTGCTCTTACTCTCTATGTCTTCTTTCACTAAATTCCATTATGTTTTTCCTTTAATACTATTCTCCTTCTCTCATCATCATTATAATGAATCGTTTTGTCTTCCTTAAAAAGACTTCGAAGACTTAGGGTTAGATATCGATCTACGATCCACATTGAATCTCAATTTCCTACTCAATACTTCCTTTTTTGCTGATTGGTTGCATGGCTTTCCAATTTTCCAATTGGCTACATGCAGATTGCATAGAAAATGTAAAATATTTGTTCTTATCTCTAGATCTTTCAAGATTTACCTTATGTCGGCTACAAAAATGGTTTACATCATAGTTTGTGTAATTACAAACTCTTATGCTGATATCTTGAGTTACTCAACTCCTGAAGCATTACTGATGCTATACACATGCTGTTTCTTTGATAGCTTAGCACGTAAACAAAATTGTATCACTCGGCACCTTATGTTACTCAGCACTTGAATAACTTAGCACTTGATATTACTTGGCACTTGAATAACTCGACACTTGATATTACTTGGCACTTGATATTACTCGACACTTGATATTACTTAGCATGTATAGTAAAAAATGGTTAAGTGTATTGACACTCAGCTATCAAAATTATTCTTTAAACCAATAGTGTTATGTGTTTACATTTCATAGATGTGATACATAGTTGGATTTATTTAGCAATTAATATTTTGAGTTATGTTATGCATAAGCTAGATATGAGATGGTTAATATGGAAAATATAGTCAAGATATTTTGAAGGAAAAAAGTTTGATAGATCTTAATTCACCCCATGTCATTTTCTCAGTTTCGCAATAAATTTCCAACAACATGATATGCAAGAAGTGATATAATTTTTTATCACACACCCTCAAAAGAGAGTTTGCATCAAAATTGACATTGACTAAGACATCATAGAGTCAATTGACATTTAAAATTATGGATAGTGTTGTAGTACACCAAGAGAGTTAGGTATTAGAATTTAAAAAATCCTTGTTTTTATTGTCATTCTATGTATTGGCAAACAAATTTGTTCTCCAGGAACATATATAAAAAAATGAATGAAAACACCCAAATAGAAGAACAAAATTCACCAACGCTTGGATGAGTTATCATTAAATTGATAACTATCCTCTAAATTGCAAGGTAAAACTCCATCCTAGATGATATTTAAATCAAATACATATTATGTCTTTTATTAAAAGACACAAATACTTTCTGACATTCATTCAATAACATGAAATAAATGTGATTACACATATTTCCCAATGTAAATAAAGGTAAAGGTGGAAAAATGACCACATGCCTATCTATTCATCCTTTTATATTGGTGGAATCTGAAATTTGGTGTTAAAATTGATTTTAATATTCATTTTTTCCTATTTTAGAAGGATATGCATAAAGAACATGTGAAGCAACAAAAATTGCAGCTTCATGGGCATGGTATTGAAGGTGTTGCAAGATGGAAAATTTTTGCCAAATCATAGGAAGAAGACTCAACATGATCAAAAAATGTGATCAATTACTATTTTAGACTAATCTATCAATTGACCTTGCCAAGTCATAGTTTTTGGTAATGAGCACAAGATACCTTTTGAAGTAACAAGTTTTCATAATTTTGTAGAGGGTTTTGATATGATCGTATGAAATGAAGATTTTTGAAGTTTTAGGGAACTTGTGATATTTACAATGAGAAATGGTAAATTTTGGAAAATTATAAATCTTTCTTGAATTATGGCTTGAAATGGAAAAAAAGGGGTTTTGTAGTGCATTAATAATCATCTAGTTTTAGAGGAATGAGCTAGATAAGTATTAAAAAAGGAAAAATGACCATTGTTCAAATATTTTGAGAAGTACAATGAAATTATTGTGAAATTTTAATTGGAAATGACATAAATGTTGCACATATGCAACCAAACATGTGTGGAATGTTGTTGATGGGATTTTGAAGTTGTTATTTTATTAAATACTATGGTTTTATTTAAAGACCTTATTGCATGATGGATTTACAAGAAACCTTCAGCTTTCTATTCTTTGGTAAAATTATTTAGGGTGCTGAATTTTATATTATAAATAAAGGATGAGATTTACAATTTAGGAACATGTAGGAGACTTGGAGCCTAAACTAGTGACACAACTTGATCTTTCAACTAAGGAAGATGACTAGTTTGATATCATTAACAACATGCATTACACTATGTGGGACCTCAAGATGAGCTACATCATTTATGCAAGTTGTTGAAAATATTCTAAAGGTAAATGGTTCACCCCTCCCCTCTAAGTTACTCTTGTTATATTTGCAACAATTGGTATTAGAGCTTCTTGGTGCTTGTAGAGAAGGTTTCAAGGACCTAAGCTAAAGATTAGGATGTACTAGACAAGAGATATTCCCATGTTGAATAGAGATAAATTAAATGCATGATAGAAACTTATGAAGTTTCACCAGGCAACCATCAGTGATTTAGGTTTGAAAAACATAGAAAATTCTTAAAAGGCTCCTACTAGAACATTGACTATGGAATAGACTTATGAAAAGAGAAATCATAACGTTATGATGATTAACATTGAATCATCTCTTAACTATATTTAATTTGATGAGGTCAAAGGATGTGCTACGTCTCATGACATGTGGACTAGACATAAGGATATCTACGGATTTGATGATAATGTGAAAAGAGACAAGGCATAAATCTTGAGAGGTCAATTTGATCAGATGAAGATGTGAGAGGATGAAAACATTATAAAATATGTTGAGAGAATCAAAGATAGTGTTAGTGCTATCAAAGCCTCTAGAGGAACAACTGAAGATGTCATTGTGTTAAGAAAGGTACTCATAACCCTTCTTCCTATCTATGCAATCAAAGTATCTTATATTCAAGAGATGAGATATGATCCAAATAAGAAGATAAATTTGGGAGCTCTACTTGGAAGATTGACTACATTTAAACTAGATAACTATGATAATTACACTCCTAGTTCTAGGAATCTATGAATCAAGAAGAAATCTAAAATGTCCAAAAAATAAGAATCTAAAAGTGAAGAGGAAGATAGAACCAATGAAGCCATTGAAGCATTTCTTGTAAAAAGGTGTCCCAAAGGAAAAGGAAAATATAAAGGTAAAATTCCTTTATGTTTCTCTTGTGAAGAAGTTGGACACATTTTTGCAAGGTGTCCAATGGAGAAGACAAAGATGAAAAGAAGAATAGAAAATACAAAGACAAGAAGGATTACAAGAACTTCAAGGACTACCAGGACAAAGGTAAGATATATTTTACTATGGCTAAAGATTCAGATAGTAGTGAAGATGACATAATGTTCTATATTATTGTAAAAGATGAATCTGATGATGAAGTAGATAAAATAGCACTTATATCTCATGTTAGTAAAAATGATATGTAGATTATTGATAGTGGTTGCTCACATTATATGGAATAGTATGATGGTGGAAGTGTGAGAATTGAAAACAATGAACCATGTTGCATAAAGGGAAAAGGTTGTATCTCGCTAACCAATGAACTTAGATGTGATAATGCTTATTGGGTTGAAGGACTAAACCATAATATACTAAGTGTATCATAGTTGAATAACATTGGATTCACGGTAGAATTCTAGAATGGGAAAGCCAAGCTGCTAGATGGCAAAGGAAATCTAGTTGGGTGTGGTAAATAAACCAAAGGTAATTTATTCTACCTAGATCTCAATGAAAGTTCATCTTTCATTTCAAAAGTAGAAGAAAGATAGTAATGGCAAGGTTATGTCATCTAAACTTTGATAATTTAATCAAGATAAGAAAAAACAAAAGACTGAGAGGTATTTCTCGTTTGAAGAGACTTGATATGAGAATATGCAAAAATTCTCAAATGTGTAAGATGGGAAAGATGAGTTTCAAAATTAAAAAACTATCATTCTGAACAAGTCTTGAAGCTAGATCATACAAACTTATGTGGACCTATTGGAATGGAGAGCTACAATGGATATAAGTGTTTTATTCTTTTTTTTTAATGATTATTCTAGAATGATGATTGTAATGTATCTAAAGGAGAAGTTAGAAGCTTTAAAAAAAATTAAATGTTAACTAGAAAGAGTAGAAAAGGAAAAATCAAAGAAGCTGAAGTGTTTGATGTCAGATAGATGTGGTGAATTCATCTCTAATGAATTCAATAAATTCCACAATGAGAGAGGAATAAAAAGACAAGTATCAGCCCCTGGTACACCTTAGCAGAATGGTATACCTAAAAGAATGAATATATCCATCATGAATTGTGCAAGAACTTTGATGATAGAAAAGAATGTAGCAATCAAATACTGGAAAGAAGAAATTAGTACTCTATTCTATACCTTGAACAAAGTACAACTAAAGAAACACTCAAATCAAACTCCTTATGAATTATGGTATGGATACAAACCTAATGTAAGTTACTTGAAAGTATTGTTAGACTATATAGTCCAATGATATAACTAAGAGGAGGCAGTGAATTATTTATACAAGTATTAACACAAACATTAAACTTAAAAAAACATAACCATGCGAGTAATATAAACTTAAACCACAGAAAATACTCATGCACAATTAACCCTCGATATGTTAACTAGGGGAACCCTTGATTAGAGAGAAAACCCCAGTGGGAATGGTACCCACAAGATGATGTACTAATATAAATATTCCTTGTTATAGGATAGAGCTTGTTAGGAGTCTGTTACAACATTCAATACATATGAGTCCTTGTTAGGAGACTTTAAATCCTTGTTAGGAGATTGTAACCCTCTTAGGTGTTGTGGAAAATAGTTGGATCCACTATCCAATAGCTCCAAGGTTAAGATCAAAGAACACATTATCGAAATGATATTTGTATTATTCCTTGTAGAATAATAGAGATAAAATGTACTTCCTCCTCTATCTATTTCATATCAATCAACCTTCTACCCATTTAGGTCTTGTAATCAGATCTCATACTACATAGCTAATGATCACTTGGATCACTTACACACATTTATTAAGCATTATATTCTTACTTGAGCTATGCACTAATACTTCACATTCCACTTGGTCTTCTTTCCCCTAATTTTATTAAAAACAAGTAGAACAACTTTCCTTTATACTATATCTTCATGATAATTCCTTGATTGGCCTTGATTATTCTTAACATATACACCATACAAGAAATTCAAATTATATCAGATGGATGTCAAGTCATCATTTCTAAATGGAGAACTTCAAGAAAAAGTACACATAGAGAAACCTAAAGTTTGTCCTTTGACAAATGACAAGGACATAGTATGAAAACTAAAGAAAGCATTGTCTGGCTTAAATGAAGCACTCAGAACCTAGTATGCAAGGTTGGACAAGGATTTGACAAAGCTTGGATATAGAAAAGATATGGTAGCTAGTAATCTATATTAGAAAGAAATTGGTGATGGGCTAATGATTTTGGTAATATTTATTGATGATATCATATTTGGAGGAAATGATGAGGAAAGTGAAAATTTTGTAGAATAAATGAAGAAGGAATTTGAAATGAGTATGATAGGAAAAATGAAATATTTTCTAGGATTCTAGATTATATAGAATAAAGAAGGAAACATTATTTCTCAGACTAATTACTTAAAGGATTTACCAAAAAGGTTTGGTTTGGAAACACATAAACCTATTGCAAGACCTATGGTAACTTGACACAAGTTATCTTCAAAGGATGAGACACCTATTGTTGAGTAGAAGAAGTACAGATCTATGATCAAATGAATGTAGTATCTGACTAACATAAGGCCAAATATAGAAAATGTAGTTGAAATTGTTACAAGATTTCAAGATGATCCCAGAGAAGCACATTATACAATGGTTAAAAGAATATTTAGATATCTAAAAGGAACACTACAGTTTGGATTTTGGTGTAATAGATCTAATGGTTTTACTCTAAGTGTGTATAATGATGCCAATAGGGTAGGCAATATGGATGACAAAAAGATCACTAGTGGTGCAACCTTCTTTCTTGGAGGAAGACTAGTTTCTTAGCTAAGGAAGAAGTGATATTGTACCTCACAAAGTACAACAGAACTAGAATATGTTGTAGCAGCAAACAATTGCAATCAAGTTGTTTGGATAAAGAAGATGTTGAAGGATATATGGATAGAAATTAGTAAACCTATTGTCATACACTGTGACAACACAAGCATAGAAAATATGTTTAAGAATCTAGTGTTGCATTCAAACACCAAACATATTTCTATCAAGTATCACATGTTGAGAGAAAAATTTGTAGATAAGGAAATTAGATTGGAGTATGTGAGAACTAAAGAGAAGAATGTAGATATATTCACTAAACTTCTTCTTGAAGAGACTTTTGAGTACTTGTGAGGTATAATAGGGGTTATGTCCCTTCCTACATCAGAATAGAAGATGTAAGAGTGCATCAGTCCAGTGTAATAGAGCACCATTATTTTTCTAGATTGAATGATGGCTTCTTATATGGGAGAGATTCTATGATGGATAGAGTCCTCTAGGACTCTTTTTTGATCTTGTTTTGAACAATGCCTTTGGACACTTGAGCTAGTAAGAATCTATTGTTGCAAATTTTGATGGTTGCTAAAATTTTTGACATTGATGTTAATGCGGGAGAAGTATGACATGAAAAAAATCATGGGGGAAAAGATAAAAAATCATGATAAAAAAGATCATGGGGAGAATCAAATTAAAGAAAGATCAAGTATAACATGTTCAGGAGAAGAAAACAGTTGTGGAGAATGATTGATGAAGAGGATTTGGAAAGAAAGGTTAACATATTTTGTTGGTATTCTTGGAATTAGATGTTTTTCATCTGTGTTACCATCAATGCCAAAGGGGATTTTTTGGAAACATGAATGATAATGATATTCCTATGGGGGATTATTATAGATGATTATATGTTACATTGATGAATGAGTTTGTCATTAATGTCAATATAGCAAATTTTTGTGGTATTTGATAGAAGATCAATAGAAAGATCAAGTTGGTATGGATGACTAGTTGAGTATTCTCACCATCTAAGGTTATGGGAGATATTTTGAGTATCTAATATATGTAGTTAACATTATATGAAGAAATTTGAAGGCTAGAAGAAGTTATGTAAGTTTTTTTAATATCTATTCTAAGATATAGAGTTGACAAAGACATGTTCTAGTAAGTTTGTTATATCTCTTAGCAGAATTGTTATTCGAAGAATCAAGGTTGAGGACGTGAAGAAGACATGTTGGTAATCATGTGGATAAGTTTACTCATCATAATATTATGTGTATGGAAATATATTCAAGTTTCAAATTGGGATATTAATGACATCGCTAAGTGTAATGTGTTCCTAATGTGGTCCTATAATGATTAATTGAGAAGGTCTAACAACTAACTTAGGGAACTGTTTGATGGACTTGGTATAAATGAAGGAAATTTTCCTTGATCAAAAAATATGGAATTTTTTTGAAGAGAAGTGATTTTAAGTAATAGAGTGAGAAGAATTTGAAGTTAAGCAAAGCAGAGAAAAAGTGAAGGAAACTTCATTGCCAAGGTTTTATTGTGTGACCTAAGGTTTTATATTTGGATTTGAGGTTTTTGAAATGGTCTATAAGGTTTGATAGTGATTGGTTCAATTGATAGAACAAGCAAAGAGGGACATAAAAATAAATTACTTTTTTAGAAAGTGAGCTTTTATTGTAGTTGAAATTGCATTTTTGGGTAGTGGGCTCTTCTTGCATGCATTATACTACAACTCCTAATAGGTTTAGAATATCCTAATAGGGATTCAAAGTCTCCTAATAGGGAATCTATGAACTAGATATTGTAATAGACTCTTAACAGAGTCCATCCTCTAATAAGGAATATTTATATTAGTGCATCATCTTGTGGGTATCATTCTTGCCAAGGTTTTCCCTTTGATCAATGGTTTTCCTAGTTAGCATATTTGGTGTAATTGTCTATGTGCATCTTGTTATGGTTGTTGTTTACTTTTTTTGAATGGTTAAGTTTATTTAAGGAAGATAAATGTTTTAATTTTTGGATAACTGATTCACCCTCCCCTCCCCCCTCTCAGTTCTCTTGGTGGACTATTGTTTCTAAAAGAAAAATATTTTATTATTTTTGTTGATGATTTCACTAGAATGATTTGGGTAGAATTTCTTAAAGAAAAGTCTAAAGATTTTAGAGAAGTTTGAGATATTTAAGAATAGAGTTGAGAATAAATATGGTGTCAAGATAAAGTGTTTGAGATCAGATAGAGGAGGAGAGTTCACCTCTAGAGATTTTACCATATTTTGTGAATAGAATGGAATCAAAAGACAAGTATGATCACCTAGAAAACCTAAACAAAATGAGATTGTAGAAAGAAAAAACAAATTAGTAGTGAAGGTAACAAGAATGATGTTTTTTGAGAATGATGTTTCTAAAACATTTTGGAGAAAAGCAATCAATATAGTAGTGTATAGTCTAAATAGAGTACATATTAGAAAAGGTAGGAGCAAGACACCTTATGAGCTATGGTTTGGTCATTCATTTTTTAGTTAATTATTTCATAATATTTGGGAACAAATCTTATATTAAGAGAGATGATGACATTGGTAAGTTTGATAAAGGTATGTTTCTTGGCTATTCATTGAAAAGAAAGTCATACAGATGTTTTCACTATATAACTAAGACAATATTTGAATGCATAAATGTAAGGATTGATGAAAAGTTTGGAATTAAGGAAAATATGGTAGATTATAATTTAGATGAAGAAGAAGATAATTCTAGAATTGTTAGATAAAATGTAGAAGTTTTCATTCAAACTAACAATGATTTGCAAAAAGATGTGTTAGTTGTTGACCAAAGAGGAGAGAATAGATCTAAACCTACATACAAGATAAGATTTGAGATGTTCACTCCTACCCATAATAGGAATCTAATAAGGAATCACCCTCCTGAGAAGATAATTGGAAGAAAAGACAAACGTGTGATGACAAGAAATTGAGTAAACAAGGAGATATGTTTGATATCTCAAGTTGAACCTAAGAGTGTAGATGATGAATGTAAAGAGTCTCTTTGGGTTCAATAAATGAACAAACAATTAGATAAGATTATGAAGAATGATGCATGGGAGTTATGCAAGTTTTGGTGAAGACTATTTTGATATATAGTTTATAGAAGCATGTTCTAGTAAACTTGTTATATGTCTTAGTAGACTTATTATTTTGAGAAGAAATATTACAAGCATGTAGAAGACATGTTGGAGATTTTTTGGATAAGCTTTCTTATCATAATATTATAGGTGTGGAAATTTATTCAAGTTCCAACACAACATATTGATGTTATCGTTAAGTAAAATGTGTTCTTAATTAGATCCTATAATAATTGATTGAGAAGGTGTAACAACTAACTCAAGGGAATTGTTTTATGGACTCAATATAAAGGAAGGGATTTTTTATTTTATTTTTTATGTATGGAAAAATTTAGTAATAAAGAAGAGAAAAGAGGACATGAAAAGATATAATTTCAAAGAGAAGTAGAGTAGAGAAAAGTTGGAGAAAACTTCATTGTTGAGGGTTTATTTTGAGATTTGAGGTTTGATATTTGGATCTGAGGTTCATGACCTAGTCTAAAAGGTCCGATAATAATTATTTTGATTAATAAGATAGAGGTAAGAGGATAAAATATAGTATGAACAATTATTCTACAAGGAATAGTTGAGAGATCAATTCGACAGTGAAGTTCAATGGTCTTGCCCCAAAAGCTATTTAGACAGTGGGTCCTTCTACCTTCTACAACTCCTAATAGGGTTGGCACAAATCCTAACAAGGACTCTTATGTATTCAAAGTGTTTATAGACTCCTAACAGGGTCCATCCTCTAACAAGGAGTATTT
Source organism: Cupressus sempervirens (assembly GCA_028749045.1). NCBI lineage: Eukaryota > Viridiplantae > Streptophyta > Pinopsida > Cupressales > Cupressaceae > Cupressus > Cupressus sempervirens. The sequence continues at coordinate 955,541,921 of CM053785.1, read as the reverse complement.
ATATTACTATATCATCTTATGGGCATCATTCCCACCAAAGTGTTCCCTCTAATCAAGGGTTTCCCTAGTTAACATATTTAGTGTAATTGTACATGTGGATCTTGTTATGGTTTCTATTTACTTTGATTGAATGGATAATATTATTTAAGGTTGATAAATGTTTTAATTATGGGGTAACTAATTCACCCTACCCCCCTCTTAGTTATCTTGGTGGACTATTTTTCAAACATGTCTTTTTTGACCTGCACTCTATTCATAGTGTAAACTATTGTATTCATACCTTCTCTCCCAAATATCTTGGATACATCATTCTCAGCAAAGATAGCTCTTGTTTCTTCTTTCTACAATGCCATTTTGTTCATGGGTTCTAGGAGTTGAAAGCTATCTTTTGATTCTATTAGCTTTACAAAAAATGTTAAACTCATTTGAAGTAAATTCTCCTGCTCTATTTGATTTTAAAAATTTAATCTTCATACTTGATTCATTATCAACACTATTCTTGAATATCTTGAACTTGTCAAATGCCTCAAATTTTTCTTTAAGAAATGCAACACACATCATTCTAGAAAAGTCATCAACAATAATAATAGAGTAACTTTCACCATAGAACCTTTTAGTCTTTGTAGGACCACTAATATCTATGTGCACAATATCCAACTTTTCAATAGTAGGAAGCTTCTTGCTAGGAAATGAAGTTCTATTATGATGTGCTAATACACACTTCCTAAAAATTGTGTTAGTAGGCTTTACAATCTTAGGAAAATCTCTAACTGCAAACATATTACACTTTTTCACAATGTTGTCAAAGTTGATATGACAAAATCTATTATGCCACAACCAACTGCCATCTACCTTTGAAACCAAACATGTCATCTCAATGGCTTCACTTGAAATATGTTACATCTAGATCTGGTTCCTATTCTAAATACCTTTCAATCTTTATCTTTGACCATGCATATATTCTCTATGAAGTATAATTGATAACCTTTATCCACTAGTTGTCCAACACTTATAAGATTTTGTTTCAAACCATCAACAAAATATACATCTGCATTGTTAGTCTTACCATGAAGAGTTATAAAACCAATACCTTTAATGTGACACATTACATTATTTCCAACTCGGACAATGCCTCTTTCATGACTTTTGAAGTCAAAAAACTTGTTCATATCACTAGTCATATGATGTGAACAACCATTACATCAATTATCCATTAAGATTTATTTTCAACATGTGATACCAAAGCCATTTTCTCTATAAAAAACTTTTGATTTCTATAAATCCTATTTCATCATCACTAGCACTCATGACTTGTTCATTAGAATCATCTTCTTCATTTGCATACAAGCACTCTCTATCTCTTCTAGGTTTTAACTTTCCTTTATACTTTTTCTCTCTTTTATGAAACTTAGATGCATAATGAGAAAACTCATTACAAGTCCAACATTTAAATTTTTTCTTACCATCCTTTTCTCTTCTTACCAAAAGCACTACTCCTTTTTCTATCTTTCTATCCTCATTAGATCTACTACTACTAGAAAATTTTCCTCTAGCACCAGTATTCCTTGACAAACCAGGTCAAATATTTAGGGCACTAAAAGTTGTTTCTATTATGGTCAATTTTCCAAACTATCTAATATTATTCTCAGCTACTTCAATTGTCTTTTATGATTTTTTCAACATCCAATATCCTGAACCCATATACAACATGTATGTCTTCATCTTTTTCTTCTAGCTATCATAATTTGTTCCATCAAACTTCAAATTATCCTTTCTAAATTTGTTTTCCATGGATGTCACAAAGTTGTTAAAATTTATCTTTAAGGACCTAATGATCTAATACCAATTGTTAGAAATAATAGTCCACCAAGGTAATTGAGAGGGATGGGGGCTAAATCAGTTATCCAGTTAAAAAATTTATTAACCTTAATTAATTTTATGCAACCAAAGTAAACATAAACCATAACAAGATGCACATACACAATTACACCATATTTTTTAACCAAGGAAACCCTTGATCATAGAGGAAACCCTTGTGGGAATGATGCCTGCAAAGATATATATACATATTCCTTGTCAGGTCAATTGTGATATGTCTTCACATCTTCACCCATCATCGAATCTTCCAAAGATAACTCTTATAAATCATAGGAATCCATCATAACCATTTCAACCATGATCTCCTTGCACATAATTCAAGATGCCAATATTTGCGAGTGGAGTGGAACATCAACATGCCAGCTAAAAATGTGCACTCACACTTAATTACATTATTTACAAAAAATACATTTAAAAAATAATAATAATAAGAATAAGAATTATCCAAGGTTGACACACCTTATTCCTAAAACTTATAGTCATTTCTCTTTATCATACATGATAAAGGAAAATGTCCTTCCTCTATACCAAATACATAAAACAAATCCTTGAGTTAGTTATTACACCTTCCCAATTAATTATTATAGGACCTTATTATGAACATGTTGCATTTAGCAATAACATTAATCTTTCACCTTTTATCTCAAATAAGCTTTTGTATGTGTAACATTATCATGAATGAGCTTAGCTACATCATATCCAAAATTTCCTCTTCACATCTTTAATTTTGGATTCTTAGAATAACAACTTTGCTAAGAGATATAACAAGTTTACCAAAACATACTTTTGTAAACTCCATCTTGGAATAGTCTTCACTAAAACTTGCATAGCTTCTTCCAAACATAATATCTTATGCTTCTAAGGTTAGCTACATATACTATACACTTAGTAGTATCTTCTTTTAACCTTTCTAGTGAAAGTACTCAATGATCTATCTGTACCAACTTGATCTTTCCACTATTCTTCTATCAGATACCACAAAAAACTATTATGTTGACATTAATCATAAAAATAGTCATGAATGTAATATTTATCATGATAATGATCTAATAATATTTCTAAAATACTCTCCCATAAGAGTATTATCAGAATTCATGCTTCCAATAAGACACAAACAAGAACCCTTATGAACTATGGTTTGGTTATTCACCCAGACTTAAATATTTTTGGAATTTTTTGCAACAAATGTTATATCAAAAGAGATGATGATGGTTGTAAATTTGATGCTCAAATTCATCAAGGTATGTGTCTTGATTATTCATTGAAAAGAAGAGCTTATAGATGTTATATTCTAAGAACTAAGACTATTGTTGAAAGTGAAAATGTAAGAGTTGATAAGAAATTTAGGATACAAGAAAGAATAGTTGACTACATTATTGATTATGAGAATGATGTTACTAAAAGGAATGATGAATTATTCTTTGAGACTAATAATGATTTGTAGAATGAATTAGAGCTAAGGTAGGAACAAATTTTGGAACCTAGAACAAACCCATTAGTTGAGATCAAAAATCCTACTTCAAGTAAGAATATGACAAAGAATCATCCACCAAAGTAGATCATCAGCAGTAGAGATAAAGGTATGATGACAAGAAGAAAAATCAATGAAAAACTATGTTTGATATCTCAAGTAGAACTAAAGAATGCAAATGAGGCATACAGAGATGACTATTGGAATTAAGCTATGAAACAAGAATTGGATCAGATAGTGAAGAATGAGACATGGAAATTGGTCCCTAGACCAATAGATAAGAACATGATAGGAACAAAATGGGTATTTAGGAACAAGATGAATGAATAAGGTGAAGTTTGTAAGGAAGAAAGAACGATTGGTATGTAAAGGTTACTCACAATAAGAAGGAATAGACTATGATGAGACCTATGCTCATTTGGAAAGAATTGAAGTAGTAAGATTATTCTTAGCCTATGAAATATATAAGAAATTCAAGGTATATCAGATGGATGTCAAATCAACATTTTTGAATGGAGAACTTGAAGAAGAGGTATACATAAAATAGCCTAAAGGTTTTCATTTAATAGATGATAAGGAGATGGTATGAATATTGAAGAAAGCATTGTATGGCTTAAAACAAGCACCCAAAACTTGGTATGTAAGGTTGGACAAGCATTTGACAAAACTTGGATTTAGAAAAGGTATGGAAAAAAATAATCTATACTTGAAAGAAATAGATGATGGATTGATGATTTTGGTTATATTTTTTAATGATATCATATTTAGAGGAGATGATAGTGAAAGTGATAAGTTTTATAAAGAAATGAAGAAGGAATTTGAAATGAAAAAGGATTACATGTTGTGTAGGATAAATAAGGAATATTTATTTCTCAGACTAAGTATTTGAAAGATCTATTGAAAAGGTTTGGTTTGGAAACATGTAAACTATTTGCAACACCTATGATAATTGGACCCAAGTTATCTACAAAGGATGAGACACCTATTGTTGAGTAGAAGAAGTACACATCTATGATTGGAGGATTGCAATATCTAACTCACACAAGGCTAGATATAGAAAATATAGTTAGAATTATTGAAAGATTTCAAGCTGATCTTAGAGAAGCACATTATGTAGCAATTAATAGGATATTTAGATATCTAAAAGGAACACCAGAATTTAGATTGTGGTATGACATATCTAATGATTTTACTTTAAATACTTATACTGATGTTGATTGGGTAGGCAATATGGATGAGAGAAAGAGACTGTTGGAGAATTCTTTCTGGGAGGAAGATTGGTTTCTTTGTTAATCAAGAAGCAAGATTATATGTCACAGAGTATAGTAGAGCTAGAATATGTTGTTGCAACAAACAATTGTAATCAAATTGTTTAGATGAAGAAGATGTTGAAGGATATAAAGATAGAATTTAGTGAACCTTTTGTCATAAATATTGATAACAAAAGAATTGTAAATATGTCTAAGAATCCAAGCTTGCATTCTAAGACTAAGCACATTTCTATCAAAAATCACATGTTTAGATAGAAAGTTGGAAAAAAGGAAATCAAGTTGGGGTATGTAAGCACCAAAGAGAAGATTGTAGATATTTTTACTAAGCCTCTTCCCAAAGAGACTTTTGAGTATTTCTAAGGTATTCTAGGGGTTATGCCCCTACCTACATTAGAGTAGATGATGCTAGAGTGTATCATTCTAGTGGTACAAAGCTTCATTGTTTGTCTAGACTAAATGCTAATGTTTCATGTATAGGGGAGTATCTATGATGGACAAAGTCATCTAGGACTCTTGATAGATGTTATTTTGAATAGTGTTTTTCGACACTTGTGTAGGTCAAAGATAGTGTGGATATATGATTGAAAAGATCATTAGAAAAGAGATTGTGAAAGGAGATTATGTGTTTCAATCATTGTTTTTTCACTAATGTCAAACCCACTATTTTCTAGTTAGACAATTTCTTACAAGATTCAAGTACTATCACTTAGTTGATTGATGAGGGGGATTTGATCAATAAGATGTAACAAAAGCACCTAGAGGAAAGGTTGTGTTATGATTATGTAATGAAGTACAAGGATTAGTTAAGAAAGTGATGACATGATGTATTGATGATCTACTTAAGGTTACAAAATGGTTGGCTACACTAAGAAAGTGTAGAAGAATAAGTTAAATAATTTTTTTTCACCAAGCTTGATCGTGTGGATAGTAGGTGTCAAGAAAAGTTAGTACAAGCTGAGTAGAAAGTCAGTTGGAGCTGAGTGAAAGAAAATTCTAGTAGATGTTGAGCAAAACACTTGGTGTTGAGTAAAATTCAGTTGATGTTGAGAACCAGTAAAATCTATTTGATGTTGAGTGATGTAGCATGTTCCAAGCATCAGAAGATTGATAATGTCAAGCTTATACAATATGAAAAAGATTGAAGATTTTCCAAATCTAAGCCAACAATTTTTTTTTCTTAGAACTTTTGAAGTAGGAGGAAGATAAGATTGATGATCTAGCTATACAAAATTTGATATAAACTATTTTTAGACAAATTCAAATAGATTCGAGGAGAAGTTTCTAGAATAGACATGATATGGGGTAGATACATAATATCCTACCTAATCCATCAAAAACCCTATTTTAGATGATGGATAATGAGTGAAAAAATATTCTGATTTCCTTTATATAGGAATGTCTAGTCATGAAGAAAAAGAGTTAGAAAGGTTCGTGTCATGAGCAAGAACCTAAGGAGGAGAAGGAATTGAGGGATTTTCTTCATCAATGACCCAAGAGAAGAGTCTGCAATGGCATACCAAGAAAAAATGCTTAAGGAGATGAATGCTTGAAGGGTGAACAAGATGTTATCTAGCTAAAAAGTATAAAAGCCAAGAAGAATTGAGGATTGAAAAAAGATCTTTAGTTTGCATGTGAAGTTGTAAGTTGTATCAGATCAAAGCTTTATTGTACTCTCTAACAATTGTATTAGTCTAGTGTAAATCATTTGGAGTAAGGTTGACTTAACAATCATTTGTAAATCCTTTGACAAGGAGGAATTCCAAGTGAATGGTCTAAAGTTCTCTAACAATGGTCACTTCTAATAGGGTGATTGAAATCCCTTAGCCAGGTCACATTTAATAGTGTGTATTGTAACATTTAATAGGGTTGGCCTCTCACAGGGCATCACTTCAGAAGAGTGAAAAGGAGTAGCATGTTGCTGGTGGTTTTTCCCAAATTGGGTTTTCATCTAAATCATTATGTCCAGTGTGTTGATGAATATTTTATGTTTCATGTTTACATTTCTACAAATTGATTATATAGTAACCTATAAGTTCTAAATTATTCCATAATCTTATGGATGCATGTATGGATATGAATATTTAATGGGTTCACTAAGTTGTAAAAAGTTTTATTTATTTATACATTTGGACATTGAATAACCAATTCACCCCCCCCCCCCCCCCCCCCCCTTCCTTCTATTATTTTAAAGTATTCCAATACTGTACAAAGATATAAGGTGCCTACTTTCACACCTTTTGCTACTACAAGGGAACCTTTTTGAAACCTTCCAATTTTTATCATTAAAAGTAACTACACAACCCTCACCGCCAAGTTTCGCTACTGAAATGAAATTTCTACTCAGGATTGGAACACGTCTTACCTCATGTAGTAGCCAATAATTCTCATTCTACAACTTAATCTTAACTTTTCCCTTTCCAACAATCTAACAGGGTTCATTATCCCCCAAATAAACAAGCCCAAAATCCCCTTGGACATAATTAATTAAATAGGCTCTATGAGGTGTAGCATGAAATGAAGCACAAGAATCTAAAACCCATGAATTATCAATACTTTATAAAGAAAAAAGAAAAGCATCCTCTTTGGATTTGTTACTTACCATATTTCCCTCCTTGTTCCCTTTTTATTTATCTCCTTCATTATTCTTTCAAGTACAAAAATCTTTCTTCTTATGCCCTATTTTATCGTAGTACCAACAATCTCTTGGTCCTCTGGATTGAGACCTCTTTCCCTTTGATTGTCCTCTTGATTTCTCATGATTTCTAGAATTATTTTCTCTCTTAGTTGTCCTACCTCTACTTTTTTCATTCAAAGCACTTCTTGATGTACACCCACATGAGGCTTTCCTACAAGTATCCCTTCTCAATATAGCACTAATCACATCATCATATTTTAGGGTATTAGATTGAGAAACATAATTACTCACAACCATTACCAAGCCATTCCAACTTTCACACAAAGAACACAAAATCAAGAGAGCCCTAATTTCTTCATCAAAATTAATACCCATAGAAGATAACTAAATATTAATAGTATTAAACTCATTTAAATGATCCATAATAGTTCCACCTTCTGTCATCATCATATTAAATAAATGCTTCATGAGAAATAGCTTATTTGAAGTGGATGGATTCTCATACAATTTCACTAGGGTTTCCATCAAATCTTTTTTCATCTTTGCTTTTGTAATGTCAATTTCACTGATTGTTCCTAGCATAATGCTTCCAAGTGCCTTTATGTCTAAAATCTCCCATACCTCATTGGTCATAGTTCCCTAGTTTTTAGTTTTTCCTTCCAACAGCTTCCATAAATCATTCTAATAGAGATAGTCCTCCATTTGCATCTACTATAACTGAAAGTTCTACCTATTAAGCTTGTCAACCCTTAGCTTACCCTCATCTTCCATCGCTCCCACTCAACTATGAGACTTCCACTTAACTATGAGACCTTCTTGTAGAGTATCACAAAAAAAAAGCAAAAAAATGATGACCATCTAGGTTTGACACCACTTTTTAGGATTAACCTCACATAGAATTAAAACTTATATGAAAATATAACCGGTAGCAAAAAAATAATAGATCACACATAAGAGAAGACAAGACAAAAAGATTTAGCATTGTTCACCCAATCCCTAGGCTACATCCACAACAAGTCTAATAATATTATTAAGCAATCATTATAATATGCAATCCCTTACAGCTCAATACCATTGCAAGAAGCTACAATATCACCGTTTCACTATGAAATTTCTAACCATATGCCTTTTATACAATCCTTTTACCACTTACACAATTAAAGATAGAATAAATCATCCAATAGGAAAATAGTGTTTTACCACTGCCCCTTGACCCCATCTTGGAGGAACTACCACCAAACCCACATAGAAATAATATGGGAAAAATTGTGCTGAGTAAATCTCCAAGTTTGATTAGGTTCCACATCATAAAATTAGATTCCCTATTATTAGGTACAAAGCTTTCAGTAGATTTCATCATGTTACAGGTGTAACTAGTATTTGTAGGTATGATGACTTGAGAACTATGAAATGGAAACTTGACACATTGATGGTAAGTTAAGGGTACAACTTGCATTTCATGTACCCATGGTCAACCTAGAAGGATGTTGTATGCTAATGGGATGTCAAGGAGTTGGCAAGTGGTATCTCTTTCTATAGGACCAACTTGGAGAGGCAACACAACAAGACCTAAGGATTTATGTCTGACCTCATCATATGCCTTGATGGTTATCCGATCATGATGATCCATGGACTCTTCCAAATATCCTAGTTGTCTAAGTAGACTAGTAGAGACAACATTTAAACCAACCCCATTGTGAATAAGAACACAAAAGACACACTTTTGTTGTATCATGACTTCAATGTATAATAGTTGGTTGTGCACATAACTCAATGAATTGTCATTTTCCTAAGAGAAGGACATATATTGAGGTCAGGCCAGATGACCTACCATAGATTTGAACCTATCAAGATCAAGATCTTGAGGTACATTTTCCTTAGTGAGGTATGTGTCAAGAATATTCCTATAAGCAGGCAAGATTTTGAGCAATTCAAAGATCATTATTTGAGCACCTATCCATTGCAATTGATCAAGGATATTGTAGCTACTAGAAAGAGGTTTGTCTTTGTGTTGTTCTAGCTTAGGAGCAAAAGGTGTAGGGCCATTAAGGACTACCTTGGCATGAGAACACGTAACAGTGTTAGCACAAGATTGTGATGGTGTTTTTTTAGATTATTAGATGTAGCGCCTCTTAAGAAAAATGGTGCCTTAGGTTTAGTGTTGTCTTGTTTTCCTTTGATGTTGATGATGTCACAATACTCAAAGTCCATAGGTTCAACCATTTTGATCACATCATCATCATTAGAGTATGTATAGTTGACCTTGTTATGAGGGTTTTGTTTATAATTTTCTCCTTTTTCATAAGATGTGAATGGTTCCTTGAAAGCCTTGTGATCCAAATTCTTATTATGTACATCCACAACAATTCACCACCATCAATTAAGTCTTGACCTTTGTGACATAGGTTGATGCAATTGTTCATTTTATGACCTTTTCTTTTATGGTATTCCCAAAATGCAATTTTATTCCACCATGGGCGTCATGGTTGTGGATCATAAGGATGATAATTATCCAATGGATAAATGAACTTGTTTGGTAGAAAGGTCTTATAGACCACATCTAGAGTTTCACCAAGAGGTGTATATTCTTGTTTTTGGCATATAAATAACATGATTTTTTTATTTTTATTTCCAAATGTCTTTTTGTTTATAGACTACTAACAAGGTCCATCCTCTCTCTCTCTCTCTCTCTCTCTCTCTCTCTCTCTCTATATATATATATATATATATATATATATATATATATGTATATATATATATATATATATATGTATATATATATATATATATATATATATATGTATATATATATATATATATATATATGTATATATATATATATATATATATATATATATATATATATATATATATATATATATATCTTTGTGTAAATCATCCCCATCAGGGTTTTCCCTTTGATCAAGGGTTTCCCTAGTCAACATATCTAGTTTAATTTTCTATGTGCATATTGTTATTGGTGTTTTTTACTTTGATTGCATGGTTAAGATTAATTAAGGTTGATAAAAATATTTTAATTAGATAATTGATTCAACACCCCCCCCCCCGCCCCCCCCCCCACTTAGTTATCTTGGTGGACTATTATTTCTAACACACAATGTGTTGAGAATTATTTAGCGTATGAACACTTGATGCTAATCCTAGAGTCTAAAGGATTTCAGACTTGGTTAATGAAGAGGATTTGATACTATTACCATGAATAATGATGGTACTACATTGAGGGAATATCCTAAGCACCGGATAGTATTGACATCTTTCATTCATGACTATATTTTCATTGATGTCAACATAAAATGATTTTTGTAAAGATTGGCTAAACTAGTAGACATAAATCTTAGTCATATGTAAAATAGTTTGATTTTCTAGTGATGCATAGTTATGGACATAGTATCCTAATGATTTTATTCAATGCACAGTGTCTATGTTGAAGACATACAAAAGTTGTACCTAATTTACAGAGAGCGGTTTAGAGATAGAGAATTTGAAAAGTAGTTACTAATGTTTTTTTTCTATCTTTCATCTATAATGTAATGAGAAGATGTGTTGTGATAGAGGAAAGCCTATTAGCAAGTTTAGAGAGTGTGCAAGCCCTAGTATCACATGTGTCAAATTTTGTATAGACTGTTAGCTGATAGTGCTTTTGAAAATGTAATTAACTACTTATCTTATTATAATTAATTTGGAAAGCCTCAAGGCCAATTCAAGGAAATATTTTGAAGATATGGTATAAAGGAAAGATGTTTTCCTTATTTGAATAGTGTGCTGATCATTTGGTGAAGTGTAAAGTGTGAAAAGGAGAAGAGTATTTCGTAAATGTGAGTAAGCAATCCAAGGGATTATTGGATGTGAGTTATGTGATTTGGTTACAAGATTGAGAAGACTAGAGGTCCAATTGGTAGGATAGAAGAAGAGGAAGGAAGTATATTTCATTTATATTATTTTGAAAGGAATAATACAAAGATAATTTAGATAGTGGGTTCATTGGTCTTTCCCTTGAAACTATTTGGGTAGTGGGTCTAGCTATCTTCTACAACTCCTAATAGGGTTGGAATCTCCTAACAGAGATTCAAAGTCTCATAAATTAGACTCATATGTACTGTATGTTGTTACAAACTCTTAACATGATCCATCATCTAACAAGGAACATTTATATTAGTACATCATCTTGTGGGTACCATGCCCACCAGGATTTTCCCTTTAGTCAAGGGTTTCCTTAGTTAACATATCTGGTGTTATTATGTATGAACATCTTCTTGTAGTTTATGATGATATTGATTATATGGTTAAAGTTTAATAACATTGATAATTTTGATATTAGTTGGATAATTGAATCACCCCCCACCCACTCTCAATTATATTGGTGGATTATATATTCTAACAAATAAATATATTTGATTCTATGTTGATGTTAGCTTATGCTAGACATTATTCTATGGAGGCCACTAAAGTGTAATGTGTGATATATTAACTAGAACTTAACTCTTGTAATGGGATTTGTTTTAGAAGTTGTAAATTTTATTATAGTATGTGGAACCATGGTTGTAATATCTTATTTAGATATTATTAATTACTTATTATACATTGAAAAATCACTCACATGTCATCTCAATTAGTTATTCGATAAGGTATTAAGAAAAGGTTATTTAGTTTGTTATAAGTATCACATTATATTGTATTGATGCATATTTGGTCAGAAGATGCAAATTTGACTAGAGAATAATATAGGATGATGTTGAGAGATCGTTTTCAAAATGTCAAAGGAACTATGCTAGGAAAGACATTTCTATGTCACTCAATTCTCTAGTTGGATATGTTATCCTTGAGATCTATTTTGTGTAATAATTTTGAACTAGGTTTGATAGTGGATTTAGTTGACATCTTGATTTCTTGAATATGGATAAAATTGTTCGACTGAGACTCAATACCTTCTTCTAGTGACTATATGTATTCATTTTATGAATATTGGCTCCTAATAGGGTCACATCCTTTTACAAGGAAGTTTTGAATAAGTACATCATATTGTAAGTTCCAGTGGAGTTTACCCTCTAATCAAGGTTTCCCTAGTGAAAAAATCAGTACATATATTTTATCCCTTGTCATTGTTTATAGAATTATTTAGTTAAGTTGGATTTTACAGGTTAAGTTTAATTTTGATTAAGAGTAAAATTGATCCATTACCCCTTCCCTGCCCCCACCTTTAGTTCTATTGGTGGATTTTAGTTTCTAATAATTAGTATTAGGGCATCATGTCCTTGATCTAGAACTTAAATACCTTAAGGAGATCCATGAAATTAAAGAAGGGAATTTTGTAGCATGAAAATGAGAACTATAATACTTGGAAGAAAAAAATAAATGCTCTCTTTGTATGCATTGCAATTATTACTCGATGATCTAAAAGAATCAAAAGATAGTAAAGGAAGAAAAAAATCTATCTTCTTTCTCATCTAAGGAAAGGGAAATATTCATGTACAATATGTATGATATAGAAGAATTTATCTTTGCACTTCCAAAATCATGATTTATTTACATACGAGTTCTACATCTTACTTATGAGGTTCAAAATAAGGTAGAATCACTTTATGAAGGAGGCACACATGAAAAGAATTCTATATTATAGAGTTGGAAAATATTTCTTAAGGCATGAAAAAATGAATACTATATGAAGCCTATTTTAGAAGAAGTTTCTCAAATATAACATAATCATACTTGGGAATTAGTCCTTAAATCTAAAGATAATAATTTTATTGGTATTAAATGGGAATTCAAGAATAAAATTAATAAAAAAGGTGAAGAAGAAAGAGACAAAGAAATATTAGTATGTAAGGGATACTCGCAATAGGAAACAATTTATTTTGAAGATAATTTTTTCCCTATTTGAAGACATAAAGCACTAAGAATGTTTTTCACTTATGCATCTAATAAAAACTTCAAGGTGTATTGAATGGATGTTAAGTCAAAATTTCTAAGTCATAAAGTTGAAGAAGAAGTCTACATTGAAAAACATGATGGTTTTCCATCACTAAAGAAAAGGACATGTTTTTAGATTGAAGAAGACAATATATGGATTGTGACAGGCTTGTAGAGCATGGTATGTTAGATTTGACAAGTAATTGATAATCTTAGAATTGGATAAAGGAAATATAGATAGTAATATGTACTTATGAAATAATTTAGATGATTTATTGATTATTGTAATATTTGTTGATGATATTATTTTTGGAGCGAATGATGAGGTGAGTGAGAAATTTTTAGAAGAAATTAAGAATGAATTTGAAATAAATTTCTCGGGATTGAAAATAAACCATAGTACTTTCAATAATCTTTTTAGTATTCTTGTTTAAATATTTATAATATTTTCTCTTAGATGAATATCCAAAACATATTCCTTCAGAGCCTTTAACATCATGTTAATCATTCCTAGCATATTTATAAATATATAATCTACTTCCAAAGATTTTGAGATAACTTAAATTCAATTTATGACCATACCATAGCTCATAAGGTGTCTTTTTAATGTGTTTCTTTAATTTAACTTGTTTGAGAGTGTAAACAACATTAATGATTACTTCTCTCTAGATATCTTGGAGACCTCCTTCTTAATCAATAGTTTCTTTGCATAGTCCATGACCTATCCATTTCTCCTTTCATCAATACCATTATTTTTTGGTTTCCTTGGTGCAAAAAATTGTCTTTTATTAGCATACTCAACACAAAAGTTAGTGAATTTATTAGACACAAATTTACCACCTCTACTTGATCTTAAACATTTCAAGGGTTTACTAGTCTCATTTTCAACTCTTTCTTTGTACCACTTCAACATATCAAAAGCATGCGATTTCACTTTCATGAATATTAGAGTCATCATCCTCAAATAATCATACATAAATAATATAACGTATCTATCATCATAATAACTATCAACTCCAAATTAACCACATAATTCAATATACACTAATTCCAAAGTATCACTAGAAGTATGTCTCTTTCTAGAAAAAATAGATTTTGTCATTTTATTGAGATGAAATTTCTTACACACAACATTACTAGGTTTTTGTAGAATTGGTTAGCCTCTCACTCTCTTCTTTTTGTGATTTTTGGCATATATTCAAAGTTTACATACCATAACCTTTTATGCCATAACCACATATCCTCAATTCTATAAAATAAATATGTCTCAACTATAGGATCAAAGTAGAACAAGTTACCTTTGATTTACATTCATGTTCCAAATAGATTACCTTAATCATCACAGATCTTCACCTTTCTTTTCATAAATTCAAACTTGAGACTGAAATACTCAAAAGATTGTATTTAAATCCTTGAACCCAATATGCATCATCACACTTGATGTTATCATTTATCATTAGTTATCCTTTTCCTTTCATGAAGTATGGAACATTAGTATCAAACTTAATAGGGCCACCATCATCAACTTCTTCTAAATTTTCAAACATTCTTAAATCACTTGTCATGTGATTTGAGAACCCACTATCAATTATACATGAGTTATTCTTAGTAACATGTAAAATAAGGGTAGTTTTAGTCTCATACCTTTCACTATTTGGCTCTTACTTGATTGTAACATACACCATTTCAACTATTTCCTTGTCATCATCAAAACTTGTTTTGGTATGGTCATCTTTCGCAATGTAGAATGACTTCTTTCATTTGACATTATAATCCATATTATTCCTGTATTTCTAATCTTTCTTTTCATTTCTATCAGTTCTATCAAATTTTCCTTTGTTAGGATATTTCGTAGCAAAGTGACCAACCTCATTACATTTGAAACACATCAAGGGTGGTTTACCTATGTGTTTATCTTTACCTCTTGATAACCTTCTTACAAGAAATTCTTCAATCTCATCTATATCATCTTTAGTTTCAGATTCACTTTCTTATTTTTTCTTTTCTTTATTTGGATTTTTGATGGTTAGTGAAGACTTTAAAAAATTTCCCTCTATAACCACACAATTATCATAATTTCTCAACTCAAATGAAATCAATCAACCAAGTATACCATCAAGTGTTAAGTCATTTCTAGGCATAGTTTTCATCTTTGGTGGCTCTTTCTCATACATTGTGATCTTTTTCTCAAGTTTTTCTAAACTCTTTGTTTCAAGCACTTAGCTATGCGACAAAACTTTTAGATAAATGAGAGGGGGTTGAATTATTTATACATAGCTATATCATAGTCCCTTGAAACATTTTAACACCATGAAAGGAAAATAAACATCAACAAAAATATCTTCAATACATATAATCACTCAGTAGACACATCCAACTTAGTACTTAACTCATACATCCACTTCTTTCTAAACTTTTATTAAATTGTTCCTTGTATTACTAACTATTAGTAGGATTCTAGTTATTAATTAGTGATATCATAGATATTACCAAGCTATAGTAAATTGTTAAAACATGTAATTCAACTTGTAACACAAATAACATTCACACATTTTTTCCACCAATATTTTTATCATGGAAACCCTATTAAGGGAAAAACTACTTGGGAGTAGTAACTCAAAAATTTCACTCTCCTAAAGTGATCTCTATTAGGAGTACATTACTAAATGTTACATACACTTTGTTAAAGTGGCATTATAAGAGGATTTCACCAAAAGATCATCTAGACCTTGTCAATCCATTCCCTTGACTAAAAATAGTGGTCTAATTTAAAGGATTTACAAACACCACTAATCAATGTTACCATATAGGATTTTGCAAACTTGTTAGGTCCACTTGGTACTTTTGATATTTTCTATTATAATGATTAAATAGTAACATTATAAAGTAATCTTTTATGAATAGCAACTAACTTTTCTTGTTAATATCTTTGTTCATTCTCTTTCTTTTCCTTTTACTCACTTGATTAACTATGTAGTCCATAGAATCTTCTTCTTCTCTTCTAGTTGTTGGAAACTTACAGCTCGATCAATTTTTGTTTTATCATTGATATCAAATCTACTAATGAGATATGTTGCTATTTGATCTAAATGTCATTCTATTTTTATTGATGAAGAGGATTTGAGAAATTTCTCATTAAAAAAGTACCTAGAGGAAAGGTTGAGTTATGAAAAGTAATTTACAATGGATATTTCATTAGTTAGACTTTAAAACAAAATGATTTCTTATATCAATGATGTAAAACTTAGCCAAGAAATAGAGTAAAAGAATAAGGATTATTGAGTGATGCTAGTGTTAACCAAGCCACACTAAGTGCCAAGAAAATTTAGTGTTGACCAAGCATCACTATCAACCAAACAAGATAGTTGATGTCAAGCCAAGATTTTTATAGTGACTGAGTGGGAGAACTTAGTGATTGCTCAGTAACGATATTTTGAATGTGTTTGAGGAATCATGACTTCTAGATGACTCAATTGATATCCCAGGATATATAAACCATGTTGAAGATAAGATTGATGAGTTGGATTATTAAATTCAAGGAGAGGATTAGGTAAGATTGAATTCAGTGGAAGAGAAGTTTCTAGAATAAAAAGAAGATGGATAGATGCAATGAACTAGATTGTAAACCATAAGATCTATGGTGATCATGAAAATGGAAAAAGATCAGAATTACCTATTTAAGGAGACATGGAGTTAATAAGAAAGTGTGTTAGTGTATGAGTGTGTGTAAAAGAGAGGAAAAATGAATTATTGTGTAAATGTTGCTAAAGTTGACAAGTGAATCATATTAGAAGGCTTAATTTTGATATGAAGAGGGATGCCTACTTGAAGGCTTGCCAAATGAGTTAGGAAATAGAGTTTAAAAGGGGGACTTATCAGTGCATCAACACAAGAGTCAAACATTGATTTGGACCTCCAAAAGTGAATTATACATCATAAAAAAAAAAAAAAAACCCTACTATTTTCTTTCTAATCATTGTAAACACTTTGTATTTGACACATTGCAAAGCAAGAGAATCCCCAAAGGAGATGTCTTAGCCCCCAAAAAATAACCACACAGAAAAAACACAACACATGATACATAATTTGATACCAAATGCAACTACTTATTCATAAAATAACCATTTACATGAAATGTGATGGGCTACAAGGCCTTCCCAATTATGACCAAATACAATAGAAATTATAATAACAATTTGGCAAGATCCCTCAAGATCCAACCCATATACTAGTTAGTCCAGATCAACACTCTAGTAGAAACCTCCAAGGAAGAACTAAACTTGTGCTTGTAAGCCTACCAAGAAATATCTTTGTTTCCCAAGCTTCGTCTACTTGCCCTTCCCAAAATTTACCCAAGATCTAGGTGTAAACTACCTCACATTCAACACTCTATCCACACACTTGGGAAAACTTTTCTCACTTAGCTACTCCAACTTCTCCATGTTGGATCCCATAGTAAATAATCAATTACTCTACTAAATTGATACCTTGAGACTCCACAAGAATCTCTTACTTATACCTATCTAAGTCACAAGTCAGCATAGTATGTTACAAATTAAATAAACCCTTACATTAAATACCCATGCAACCCACAAGTTGGGTGCAAACCAAATTAAATTTTCAAGTTGCCCCACAAATAATTTGATTAACTCAAAACCAAGACCAAACTGAGTATTAGAGAAACCATGTGAAGTATCAACATTTCACCAAGCATAACTAAGCTCCTATAGTATATGCTAAGAAACACCTTCACAGTCTAAGTTCCTCTAGGAATGGAACTCCTTCAAAGACTGAGAAACTTGAGAAACACTATAACCAAGATTCACCAAGCTCCTAGGTTATATAGAGTTCCCACAAGAATCATTGAGTTCCTTTGACAACTTATTGCCCTAATCTAAGTGGAGCTTCTTCAACAACCAAGAACCTCTAGGATCATTGTGTCCATTCATCCACCAAGTTCGCAACCAAGAATTTCTAAGAGATTGCTGAGAAACCTCTACTAAGAACTTCTTCTTAAATTGAGTGTTAGTCCAAGAACCCTCTAAAGAAACTATAAAACCTCCTCTCATGAATTCCAAACTAGCTATCTAGGAAACCCAAAATACTCTTGCATCTAACTCCATAGGTAAATACAAAAGTGTGTCACACACTTTTGTCCAAATAAAGATCAACGATCATCTTCATCTTCACCAAAGGCATCCACTCCAACAAGCATGATAAAATAAACATGCAAATCATCCACATTTGTGTCCATCTATCAAAAAATAGATTCTAAACCATCTAGTTAGCATGCCCACTCCTAGGAACAAACTAAACATGGTGCTTCATCAAAAAATCCTCATCCTCATCCACATCAGCAACTAGTGAATCCACATGAGAAAAAAAAAACTCTATATCAACAAAAATATGTATATCTCCATCAACACATGTCAAACTCCCAAGAATAGCAACCTCATTATTCACAATAAGTATCTCTACAATTTCAATTTCAAACATAATCGAGTGATCATGAAAACCAATCTCAACCTTAGCATCAAAAAGGTTAGGAATCTACCCAGTAAGCTCAAGTATTTTAGCAACAACCAAAAATTTCTCTATAGGTTTGACATCAAACTTAAAAAGATGATCTAAACCAACATCACATACCTTTCTTACCTCCTTTGTAACCTTTTCATTCCAAATGTTCTCATGAATAAGTCTTTAACTATCTAGATAACTCTCTTTCTAATTGGTAGAATCTAGCTCCATAAACATCTATAGAAATGTTGGTAAATATACTTTTCTTCACATAAAACTTCTAAAATAATCCTTACTCACCCAAAAAAGAAGACATAAAAGGATACCAATAGTTGGGTTGGTTTTCCATTCAATTGTACAAGTAAGCTCTAAATTTTATAGGTTAATGCACCCCAATTTAGATATACAAAGAATGAAATTAAGAGAAGGCTACCCTCACTATTCTTGGATAGGGGAAAATAACCATTACATACTTCACATAAACACATCATATCCAAGGTAAAGAAATACAATCCTTTACTCTATTTTGAGTTAAGAGCATAAAAGAGACCATGAATATAGAATAATGATACACTCATAGCTCATAAACAAAACTGATGCACAAGGAATAAAAGATCTTAAAATAGTCCATGATTCAAACCATAACCATGAAATGAAAAATATGATGAATAGGCTCAATATCCTTCAAGATATCACTTCATTACAAAATAATAAACATCTCAAAAAATCTTGTACTATTTTATTATTTAGAATAACACAAGCAACAAAGACTATTATTTTTCTTTCCATTCCTTTACCCTCTCAACATACAATTTGGTAAGATAAGAAAATAGAAAAAAAGACTCCCCCTATCATGCAGCAACCTTGTCTATACAAAAGTGGGAACCCCTACTCCCTATCCTATTAATCATAATATAGATGAATGATGAGGTGTTACGGTTCCTTACTAACCATTTCTTGAAAATCCTCCCTTAAATGAATTTATGAAGGTTTGATTGAGTCTTGGAAGGGATTTATTGATCAATATAGCTTTATCTTCTTCTAGTCCCATCCTTTAAATTTCATTAACAAATATAATTTTGTTTTCTATCACAAGCACTAAACATCATACTTAAGCAACATGTAATAAGATTATTATATTATAGTTAAATGCGAGACATTTGTCTAAATAGAAGGGAGTATATCTCCTGCTTTGGTAGCAATATTTTCTTTCACATCGTGACATCTTCTATTTTCCTCAAGACATATGGCATCCATAAGATACTTCTATAACTTTTTCCTTTTTTATCATAAAATTGTATTAGACACTTCTCATACTAGAAGCAACTAGTCTCAGGTACCTAGTCTCATTTTCCATCATCAACATTAATCATGATTTTTGTGTATGGATCTGCATGTGATGGGAATACATGGCATTGAAAAATAAAAACTTCCCACTCTAGAGACTTTATATGGCATATGATACCATGGCCATGTATTGGTCTGCAACCCTTGTCTATCTAATGTCACTATTGTTTTCGTTTCCCACCATTTGTGCCAAGGAATCTCTTAGGAGAGAATGATACTAGATTGTAACCTCAATATCTTTAGTCAAGTATCCCACCTATCTTTCATTCTTTTATGGCTTATGATTGCATTTTCAAGCATATCTTATGCATCGGGTCTAAGGGAAAGACATCACAAATATAGCACACACCCAAACTATTTCCAAATTAGTCATATTCTGGAAGAGGAAAAAGATTGTCCATTATTAAAAGATGGTGAATCTCTATTGGTAAATCACAAATTACAATGGTTGAAAAGCTCCTTACATAGTCTAAATGTATTGCACCTTCTTGACACTAGCTATCAGGAATGCACTGGGAAACAAAGGCTTTAGAATAGGAATGCTCCAAGGCATTTCAAGTTTATTGAAGAGTGAGACTTTGGCTTCAAGTACCACTACCATAGTTTTATCTTCATAAATCATTTGCCTTCTTCTTAGTTTTTCAAAGAAAATAAAATCACATATTCAAAGCCTGGTGACCAGCTAATAAACTCAATCTACTATTGATCTCTTTTTAAACATTTATATTTGATAGAGGAATATGGGAAAAAAGAATCATATTTTGTATGTACCATAAATTTTGTGTCATTGTATGCATCTATGAATGCATTTTTGTCTATTACTAGAAATTCAAGTTCATAATTCATGTAGTTGAGGATTAAAAAATATTTAACTAATCCACACTAACCCAAAATGGGAGAATGCATGATTTATATGGTGAAGTGACTATCATATTAATTACCTATCTAAAAATCAAATGATTGAAATTCATTATGATACTTTTATCTTTGTGGCTGATGGATTCATGATGATTCTTTCAAAAAAATGAAGCAAGCTAATTTCTCCAACTAATGTATTCACCTTTGATCCCCATCTGATTCACATATGCCAATATTTTAAGTGTCAATTATTTAATGTACATAGTGGATTCATCTACTTTCATAAATTGGTTAAGATGATCAAACTTAATCAAATAGGGTTAACTATTTTGACTATATTGAACTAACTACACCCGATTGGACCACTTTGAATTAGTAAGATTGTGCTTCAAATCCAAATTCTAATTGTTTTGAATTATTACAAACCATATTAAACTCAAGTGCACTTTAATATACTTGTGAGCCTCTTTGAGATCATGAATCACCCTCAATCATGTATGTATTGAACCAATTTGAGGATTAGGGCAACAAAGTACACTTTAGAAATACTTGATTGATCATAACCACGAGCTTTGAATCTACACTTTAGATTTGTGTACTATGAACTCAAACTTGGAGTTGTATATGAGCAATGTTAGTATGCTAATAGAAACCAAATTTAAATAAAGCTTCTACAAACTAAACAAAATTCATAAACTTCAAGATAGACTAAGATGAGCTCTCATTTGAAAATATGAGCCATTAATGGTCTCTCTCAATGAGAAGCTCTCTTGTTGAGTAGCTTTGTCTAAAAAGATAGGATGTATGCTCAATATGCTTCCAAAGGCTTCAATGGATGATTGTGGATTTTTGGTGTGGATAGATGGCTTTAGTATGGATTTGGCTCTCAAAATAGCATTATAACTTTACTTCATGGATTTTGTTATTTTGTAAAGGGGAAGGATCCAATTTATAGGCAAGACGCTTGAGGGATTGAGGGCTAAGATGCAAGGATGGGAAAAAGCTTATGGAAGGCTCAGATTGCATGAGAGGAGAGCACATGGATTGTGCTTCCTTATAGCCAATCAAGGAGTGACACATGTCACATGGTGAGAGGATGGAGGAAAGGGCAAGGATGAGTCAACAAAGGAGGCTCAAGAGATAAAATCTTCATAAAGACCCTCATAATGACTTGTAAGAGAAATAAAAGGGCTTGTAAGAGTCATTTATGACCTAGTGGACTTCATAAAGTTTTATGGTTGAGATATTTTGAGGGTGATGAGAGAAAATTCGACTTGGACTTGATTAGGAAGGTTTTAAGCTTGCTTAGGCTTGTGCAAATGATTAGAGGATGGATTAGGATGGTTTAGGATTAGCTTAGGGATAGGCAAGTGGATGGCATTTAATGAGGGTGGGTGAAGGAGGAGATATTTGTTAACTTTGGCTTGGGTTAGTAAGTCTTAACCCATGTTTAGGGAATGTGACAAGGTTAGGAGGGGATTAGGATTAGGTTTAAAGACATCTTTTAGAAGAGTCTAGATTTTGGAGGAGGATAAAGACTTTCTAGAATAGTCTAGAATTTCCTAGGATGAGGATGAAGACTTTCTAGAAGAGTCTAGAACTTCTTAGGATGAGGATAAATTAGATTTTTAGGAAATAAATAAAATTTTATTTATTTCAAGGGTTTGGGTTGAGGAGATATTTATTAAAACTTTTTTAATAAACATGAGGATTAATATTTAATTTTAATTAAATATTTTGAGTTGGGATTAGGGGTAGGAAATGATGGGATTAGCCTTTAATCAAAATTAAAGAAGGATTAGAAGATTTTGGAAGAGGTTATTGGTCATAAGGAAATTGGCCAACTTTTGGGAAAAAAATAATTTTTTTATTTATTTTAGGATTTTTGGTCAATTTATTAATTAAATAATTAATAAATAAGGAAATAATGTTTAAATAAGATTTAAAAATTTTTGGGAGGGATTCCTTAATTAAATATTTTTAATTAAGATAAAAGGATTTAATGGCATAAAAATTAATTAATTAATTAATTAATTAATAAATGATGATGTCATCGGGAATTTTTCAGAAAATAAAAATACTTTATTTTCTAAAGGATTTTTAGGTGTCTACATTTTGCCCCTCTTTGATGTGATGCCGCAAGTGGCATGACATCAAAGATAAGAAAATAAGATGCCCAAGGCTAGAGCAGAAGAGGAGAGAATGGACTATGAGATGCCCCCTCAAGAAGGCAGCGGGGAGAGAAAGCGAGGCTTGGTGGCTTCTTGAAAAATACAAGAATCTGGGATGAGCAAGGAGACTCAAATTGGATTAAGAGAAGAGGTTTAGTTAGCTCAAACTCTTACTATGAGAGAATGATAAAGGGAGAATCAGAGGCACAAGAGGAAGAAAGCTTAAGATCTTAGGGATTGCAGAGGATGAAGGAGCGGAGCGCTATAAAAAAGAATCCAGGATAGGGAGATGGATGAGGGGATTATAAGGATGATGCAACAGGATTTCAAAGAGTTAGATTGGCGGAAGATGGGTTTCGAAGATCCCTAGGACTAGGATTGTGGATCTCGAAAGATGAGGCTTGGTGGGTTGATTTGGATTGGTGGATCCCTAAGACTAGGATTGTGGATCCCTAAAGCTAAGAGTGATGATTGATTCAAAGAGATACTGATGCATCAGCTGGGGTAGGAGAGACGGATGCTGGATATGGATGGGGGATAATGGAGATGAAGAAAAACCATTGAAGTTTTTTGAGCGGGGGGATACTTCAAAGAGAAGTACCACCATGTAGTTGAGCACTAGATTTGCTATAGGACTATTGGTTAATTGCCAAGGTTACCAAGAACATCAAGGCCTTTTCACCAACCATCCAAAGGACTGACAAACTAACTCAAAAAAAACACACAAGGATTGCCCCAGCATCACACATGAATCCTAGAGGAAGCAGCGTGGAAACGACACTGGAGAACCCACAAGCAGAAAAGAAAAACAAACGAAAGACCTGATCAAGACCTTACACTCTAATTGCAACATTTGCAGCATACCATGATATGGAAGATCGTGGCAACCTTGAGGAGGGAACACGGAGATTGCTTGGAAAAGATACTTCAAGACCCAAAAGGGAAGATCCCAAATCAAAAGAAAGTGAAAATCCAAAAGAGATCCGTTTGCCAACAAGATGGGTAGGACAAGGTACTAACAGACCAAGATCAGACATGAGGAAAGCTACATCCTACAAGGACCTATCGGAGAGCACCGAAGCTGGTGGTTTTGGATGAGTGATTCATCTGGCAAGCTGAACTAAGAAAGATAACACTTTGGTGATAGGAAATCTAGCTAAAGCATGCATTGGAATATCTAACCAAAGTGTGTGATGTGTGCAAGATGTTGACCAAGGATGAACTGACACGAACGTTGGATAGATACAATGGTACTAAGCTAAAGAGGATGTACAAGCTGACAGACCAAGATATTTACAAGCTAAAGCTGACCAAGACAGTTACAAGTAGGCAAAAGCTCAGGATGATAGGATAGTGGGATGGTTCGATGTTGTGCAAGATGCGAAAGCTAAGGGTGGGGTGATAGCGAAAGATATGGATTTGGCAAGATGCATCCAATGATGATGAGAGATTTTGTGACCAAGGATAGCTAGAGGAGCAGGATGAGATGGCTAGATAGGATGGTAGATAGCTAGGATTATGATGGATATAAAGAGATGGCATTGGGTTTGCATGAGGATAGCCTAGAGCTAGATACCAATGAAAAGGGAGGATGGACAAGACAAGATCTCCAAGGAATATAGTGCCCCCAATTAGAAGATAACATGCAGAAGGAGTTATTATGATGGATGTGATAGGATTGAAGCTAGGATGGAAAAAGCTGAAGGGGCTAGGGAGATGGATGATAGCTGAGATGATTGGCTAAAGCTGCATAAGATTAGTGGATGGTGTGAGATGGAAGCTGGAGGATGGAGGATAGCTAGATAGATTGGAAGATGGAGCTGGATGTCAAGAGATGACCAAAAGCATGAGGGTGATAGGCTAAGCTGGGGATGGCGGGATTACGCATGACGCTTGTTTGCCAAGTTTCCATCATGGTACTTGTCCAAGGCGCTTGAATTGCCAAGTTTTCACCAGTGGACGCTTTATTTTTCTTTTCTTTTTTGACTTTTTGACTTTGGACTTAGCTAGAATGATTTTGGCTTTCTTCAGCTATTTTGGCTTTTTTGGGATTTTTCACTGGCTGTTGGAATGTTCAATTTTATTGCTAGCTGTTGGTACACCGAATGTGTGATTTATGCAATAGATCGGATTAGATGGGATTGATGGTAGGAGATGGAGGGATGAAAATGCTGGAAAGGAGCATGAGATGGGGATGCTTGCAAGAGAAACATTGGCACATGTTGGAACGGGTGTGAAAAGAGCATATGGGGGATAGATGGTAGATGTGGGCGTGGTGGAGGATTTGTGGAAGCGTGCTTGGGGATATAGGCACCCAAGATGGAGTTAGGAGATGGGGAACATGAGTCACTAGATGGGGGATTAGCAATGGTGGATGCCATTATGCATTGGGTTTCAACTTTTTTCTTGGGGATCCACATGGTTTTGGATTTTCTTTTCATAGGATTTTGCATTGTTTTGCATTCTTTGATTGGATTTGGCCTTTTTGGAGTATGTCTTTTAGAATAGACATATGATTGCCTAGGATGTGGATTTTTAGCTTTATGCATTTTGAAGTTGGCATTCACATTTTTGTGGTAAGCTTTGGGAAGATGGTTAGGAGAAGCTTTGTGAGATGGAGAGGATATGAAAGAGCATGTAGGGGGATGATGATGGATGATGTGCCCTGATATGTGCCTTTGTTGATCTTGCATAGAAATGGATGGAATAGGATTTTTATGATGGCTAATAGGAGGATGGAGGATGGTAGATTTTGGGACATAGGGACCCAAAATGGATTTAGTGGATGAAGGGGGGATATGGTAGGTTGTTTTGGGTTGCAAAGATGGTGGAGCGGGGATGACATAAGATTTCTTGAAGGAGTGATGGGAGGTTGACATGGTGGGCTTGGAGATAGGCTTGGTTTGGGGGTGTGGTGTACCAACACCTTTAGATGGTGAGCCTTTGGATACATATCCAAGACCATGAAATCCTAGATTTTTTTGTGCAATAATAGGCTCTCTGATTCCTTGCTCTTGTGGTCCTAAACCTTGACCTTGATAATGCCATCGATTGAGCATTTGAACAAGCTGAGGAAACTTTTTGCTTGCAAAAAATGGTAGAAGTGATTTATTAGGTGTATTGCAATGGGGAGATACTGTTCTTAATTCTTCTGCTGAGAGAGGGCCACCGTGGTTGAATATAAGTGAACCAAGAGGGTAGATTATAGATGGTGGAATGGCTTGGATAGGTGGTAAGATGGAAGCATGGAGCGAGGGAGATGGAAGGATAGGATCTTGATGTAGCTGGTGGGATGACAAGATATCTTGTAGTGGAGGAGATATGGCTCGAGGTTTTGGAGATGGAGGAGATGGTGACTACACTATGGATGGAAGACATGGTACGATGATATCTTCATTTATGCTTTGGGGGATGTCAACATGCTTTTGGGCAGGATCTTGATAGGATTGGTTTGGAGTGGATGGTGCGATAGGAGGTGAAGGGATGGATTCTTCAAAGGCAGTGGATGGATAGATAGGAGATTTAGTAGTGGAGAAGGGTGAGTAGAAGATGGATGCATAAGGGTCATTACGAGAGATTTGGGAAATGCTTGGAGGTGACGTGGATAGGATTTGGAGGGATTTGATAGGTGGTGGGATTTTGATGCTTGTGGGAAGTGGAAGGATTTTAAGAAATTTGATGGATGGTATGGAAATGATAGCTATGGGAGATGGAGGTGATATTATAGATGGGGAAGCTTCATCACTGACTACTTCACATGGTTGGATTAGATGACATGGCTTATCAACTATTGGAGGAAACTTTTCTTGTATTTCCTCTAGGAGATTCCTTGGAGACTCATGTGTCGAAGGTGGAGGTGGATTGACAGGAATAGCTAGTGTGATGGGGGTGGAAGATTGGAAGCTTGGTTGATGGGGTGATGGAGGGGAAGCTGGAATATCAGATGGCATGACTAGATAGTTTGGAATAACTCTTGGATTTTGGGGGATGCTTGGGGGAATGTTTCTAAAGCTTTCAATATACCCGTCATAGTCAACAAGATTTTCATCATCATTGGAATAGGAGGTGGCGGGAGCAAGGACAATGCGACCAAACACATCATGATAGGATTGGTACTTCATGCTTTGATGATGAGTTTGATGGGGATGGGGTCTTGCATATGGATGAACACGGAAGCTCATGGTTGGATTTGGATTAAGTACAGATTTTGGATTGGCTGATGAAAGATTTCCTAGGGAGAGTCAAAGCTGTATGATAGACCTAAGGAGGATTGGCTGGAGATTTTTGGCTTGTCTTGTGGGTGGAAGACTTCAAGGGTATGCTGTCAAAAAGTGAGAGTTTTGCTTTCCTATGTGCTGGATTTGGTGGTGGTTGTGTCAACTTGAGGATAGACTAATGATCCTATGGGCATGACACGAGATTGACCACTTGTGGATCCCAACCTTTAGCTCAAGGTGATGAGGGATGCAAGTGACAAAGCTAGATTACCCTAGACAATGCTCTGTCAGAGGGATAACCTTGGTGAGATTGGTTGATTGGTAGGATAGATTGATTGGATAGCAAATTTTGGCAAAGTGACAACAACTCTTTAAAGGCTTGGGTGATTTTGGATTGGGTTGCTAGCTGGCTGGGGGGATGATTTGGATGGACTTTGGATTTGGGATTGTTCTAAGGCAAAGAACTAGATAGATTCGGTTGCATCGGGGGAGCTTGGATGATTTTCTGATAAGGCAGTGACTACGCTAAGTATGCCTTGAGTTGGGAGATTTCTGCTTTTCTGGGATTTCGACCAAAATTGGTAAACATTCATTCAAAAGCTATGAACAAACAAGCAGACAAAGGTTTTGAGCAAGCACGTCAAACACACAAACATCTTAGGAAGCTTTCTACAAGGATGAAATTTGGTTTAGCTAGGGAGTCCTCGATATACACAAGGTATGTGAGGCCCAAATCCATAGATGAAACCAAAAAGATGTCACACAACCGAGAGGAGCGGTAACCCACTTCTCCTCTTTCACTTCTCAAGGGTATAAAGTACCTTGAGGCTTAGCCTGAGTGACAAAATTTTGATCCCAAGAGAGGTGTCTTTGGATTCACCTCCCAATCTTTATACTCCATCGGAACGCTGGAGTTGAGGTCGTCCCAAGGGGTGATGAAATCCCCAAGCAGGCCTCCTAAAAAGTTAAGACAAGATTTTGGATCCTAATCTTATGCACCCAAGATGGCCTCGAAAGACGACAAGGGGAGAGAAGGCTTGGATGATCTTGGGCTAAAAAACACGCTTGTTCTTTTACCAACTGACGCTTAAGTTTTCTGATCTAGACTTTGCAAGCACTCATGTTTAAGGTACAATGTTTATTCCAACTTTGAAGAGTCGACAAAAATAAAATTGATCGAAGAATGCAAACAAGAAGAAGAGTTAGGGTCAACAAGAAGGTAAACCCGTGCGCCCGGATGCCCTCCACGTCAAGTATCGATTGATTTTTCTTTAAGGCATTCAAGATTGAGTGTGAGTTTATTTTAAGCCCAAAACAAAGGTGTGTGAGATTCGATTTCAAGCGCGTGCCCGGAGGCCCTCCACGTCAAGATTTGTCCAATTTTTATGCCCAAATGAAGTGTTTGATATTGCAATGGTTAATTGATCCTTGGAATTCAAGATTGGATTTGTTATTTTAATCATGCATTCAAGGAAAATTTGATTTTAATCCATAGCACTCAAGAGTGATTTTAGCAACATGCATTCAAAGACAAGTGATTAAACATTCAAGTTTTTTCCTTTGAGCATTCAAGATTGAGATTTTGTGTGTTGTTTTAAGAACTTTGAAGTGCTTTGTTTTAACCTTAGATCATTCAAGATTGTTTTTGGAATCAAAAGTGAAAATGACTCTTTGGACTTTGCTTTTCATTCAAGATTTTGTGTTCTAGTTTGCATGTTTTAAGCCCAAAAATGATATTCCTAGATTGTTTTGATGCATACAAAACCTAAGAAACATTCAAGATTTTGCAACAAGACATTTGTTTGGAACAAATAACAAAGCTTTTAGGACAATTTTTGGCAACCATTTAGGACTCTTAGTTTTCATGAGATTTTTTAAAAGAACTTTAGTGTGCACTTAGTGTTGATTTTGAACCTTTTGAAATGAAAACTTGAAGTTCTTTTTAAATTCCCAAAAATGAAGTGTTCCTAACTTTGCATGAATGCATCTAAAACCTTGATGTTGCAAGGATGCAAATGATTAGATTGGTTTAGTTTCACTTGTTAAAAGTTTTTTTTTTTTTTGCAAATTTTTAATTTTTAATGGATTTAAGTATGATTTGGGGGTTCATTTTAAGCACTAAAAAGAAGTGTGTATGATTTTGCTTCCTTAAAAAAAAAAAATGGCCAAGATCTCCCACAAGAAGAAGAAGAAGAAGTAGATGGAATAAGAAGAATATAGACAAGAAGAGGAAGAAGAATTCTAAGTGCTTTGTCCACCTATAAGCTTGAAAAATCTGCAAATACTATGAGATAGACTATGAGTTCCTTTGTCTTCTTCATGCTCATGTGGACCTACAAAACCAATTTATAAAATCCTACCAATCACAAAAGCAAGAAAAATTAGCCAAAATCAGCAAATGACATACAAAACTTGACTAAAAAAGCTAATGAAGATGACCCATGCAGGGTCCCACCGGGCGTGCCAAAATGTATATGAGCAATGTTAGTATGCTAATAGAAACCAAATTTAAATAAAGCTTCTACAAACTAAACAAAATTCATAAACTTCAAGATAGACTAAGATGAGCTCTCATTTGAAAATATGAGCCATTAATGGTCTCTCTCAATGAGAAGCTCTCTTGTTGAGTAGCTTTGTCTAAAAAGATAGGATGTATGCTCAATATGCTTCCAAAGGCTTCAATGGATGATTGTGGATTTTTGGTGTGGATAGATGGCTTTAGTATGGATTTGGCTCTCAAAATAGCATTATAACTTTACTTCATGGATTGTGTTATTTTGTAAAGGGGAAGGATCCAATTTATAGGCAAGAGGCTTGAGGGATTGAGGGCTAAGATGCAAGGATGGGAAAAAGCTTATGGAAGGCTCAGATTGCATGAGAGGAGAGCACATGGATTGTGCTTCCTTATAGCCAATCAAGGAGTGACACATGTCACATGGTGAGAGGATGGAGGAAAGGGCAAGGATGAGTCAACAAAGGAGGCTCAAGAGATAAAATCTTCATAAAGACCCTCATAATGACTTGTAAGAGAAATAAAAGGGCTTGTAAGAGTCATTTATGACCTAGTGGACTTCATAAAGTTTTATGGTTGAGATATTTTGAGGGTGATGAGAGCAAATTCGACTTGGACTTGATTAGGAAGGTTTTAAGCTTGCTTAGGCTTGTGCAAATGATTAGAGGATGGATTAGGATGGTTTAGGATTAGCTTAGGGATAGGCAAGTGGATGGCATTTAATGAGGGTGGGTGAAGGAGGAGATATTTGTTAACTTTGGCTTGGGTTAGTAAGTCTTAACCCATGTTTAGGGAATGTGACAAGGTTAGGAGGGGATTAGGATTAGGTTTAAAGACATCTTCTAGAAGAGTCTAGATTTTGGAGGAGGATAAAGACTTTCTAGAATAGTCTAGAATTTCCTAGGATGAGGATGAAGACTTTCTAGAAGAGTCTAGAACTTCTTAGGATGAGGATAAATTAGATTTTTAGGAAATAAATAAAGTTTTATTTATTTCAAGGGTTTGGGTTGAGGAGATATTTATTAAAACTTTTTTAATAAACATGAGGATTAATATTTAATTTTAATTAAATATTTTGAGTTGGGATTAGGGGTAGGAAATGATGGGATTAGCCTTTAATCAAAATTAAAGAAGGATTAGAAGATTTTGGAAGAGGTTATTGGTCATAAGGAAATTGGCCAACTTTTGGGAAAAAAATAAATTTTTTATTTATTTTAGGATTTTTGGTCAATTTATTAATTAAATAATTAATAAATAAGGAAATAATGTTTAAATAAGATTTAAACATTTTTGGGAGGGATTCCTTAATTAAATATTTTTAATTAAGATAAAAGGATTTAATGGCATAAAAATTAATTAATTAATTAATAAATGATGATGTCATCGGGAATTTTTCAGAAAATAAAAATACTTTATTTTCTAAAGGATTTTTAGGTGTCTACAGGAGTCACTCAACCTTTGTACTAAATCGGTGAACTTCAAACTTGAATCATGTATTTTGAGCTTTCAAACCTCAAACTTTTGAATCTAATAAACTCAATGTACTTGTGAAACCTTTGTGTAAGTAAACTTGCACCCTGAATTTCTAACTTGACAACCTCAAACATGAACTTCGGGTCTACATATTGACTTTCAACTGCACTTATGAATATGTTTGAAATACAGATTGAACCTTTGAACCTATTGAGCTATCTAAACTTCTAAACCATTTTCTTGATCTTGGGCTTTGGCACTATTGGTATTACATCAAGTTTGTTATTAGTGACAACACTTATTCAGATTTTGTATGGTTACTGAGCTCTTTGAATAGTCTCTAGTGTTTTCCATGTAATTCAGTGGTTACCAAGCTTCATAGTTCCTACCAAGCATTCCAGTCATTACCAAGTGAATTCAGTCAATGTGAAGTTTAGTAGTTCTTATCGAGTAGTTTAATGGTTACTAAGCTTTGTAGTGTCTATCGAGTCATCAGTTCTTGTGAAGTGAAGTTAGTGTCTACCGAGCTCAGTTGTGGTAAACAGAGAATGCAGTTTTCACCAAGTGACATTGTATCTACCAAGTCACTAGTGTATATTGAGTTTGAAACTACATTAACGTGATTAGTATGGACTGATCCTCTACTTCTACCAAGTGCATGATGATACTGAGTAATTACAGTGGACACTATTAGAGTAAATAATTAATTAATTATTAATTAATTATTCTTTTACTTAAGCTTACTTAGGTTAATGCATTTATTTAATATTTAGTAGTTAATAGTTCTAGTGATGAGTTGTTGACAAGATGAGAGTTTGTTACCTTCTAACATGTTCCACCTTTTGTGGAAGTGTGATTGGTTATCAACCTTATCTTCTACCACTTTCCAACTTGTTCTACAAACTTCTATGAGGCCTTTATATTCGGGCTCTCTCATTGTATTTTCTTAACTCTTAACTCATTACGTTTTCATTGTTTTGCAATATGTTCTCTCTCAAGTTTGTTTAGGGTTTTTCCAAGCTCCACCTCCTCCTTCTTGGATTCCCTTCAATAGGTTATTTTGCATGTAGGTGATCTTGGTAAGCTATGGAGTTGTATTTCATTAACTCGTACATGGTATCAGAGCCTCCTTGTTGCTACTTCATTGAACGATTTTTGAAGTTGTGATTTGGAGAAACAAACCCTAGTTTGTTTGTGCATTTTTCTTCAATCTAGGGGAAGACATTTTTTTGGAGCATTTTGGACCCATATTGGATGCTGCCATTGGATACAAAAGGCACTTTTTAGTCAAGATCCATATAAAATTTATGAATTTTGGAGACAAGCCTCTGGGAGGCCAAAAAAAATTGTTCTAGGGCTTTTCATATGGTCGTACGAATGCGTAGAGCATAAAAAAATTAAAAATAAAAAGTAATTGCAAGGTGCACCGCTAGGTAGCCACCACCGCACCACCTAGTAACTACTTGCACCTCGCTATGGATTGGTTGCACAACCCTTACAACTCCCGACCCTTGCTCTGCCCAAGTGACACCCTTTTAGGTGGCCCACCTATTTCCTCCACTAGCAGTGCACCTGTTTCTACCACCTGCGGACCACTCCATCGATGTTTCTCACTCTACTCCACCTAGTCTACTCTTGCACTCTACTCAACCCATGTGGAGTATATTCTATGTTTGCATGGAATTTTCCAACGCAGTCAATGATTATGGTGCTGACACATGGCACTTTTCCACATGGCACTTTTCCATGTTGACCCTACCATGTCACCTTCTTTGCCACATGGCACCTTTTTTGTTATGGTGTCCCTCAAGTCATCAAATTTCATAGAGTAGATTATTGATGTTAGCATGACATCATCCTACATCGGCACCCCTGCCAAGCTCTCTTGGGTCCTTCTTGGCCTACCTTTAGTTTTTTGGCCATAACTTGAGCACACAAAGGTATTTTTCTGATCCGAAAGAAGCATCACAAAGCTAGTTTTGAGACAGAGACATTGGTGTAAGTATTTTTAGGTTTTGATATATCTTTGTTGTCCATTTTTTTTAGTTAAAGTCTATAGTTCTATTTTTGACTATGACATGCATATCTTTTGCATCCCATGTTAGTTTTTTGAAAATGTTATATTTTTGGAAGTTTGGTTTTGTCATCTTTTTAGAAATGTGATCTCTCTCCTTAGATTCTAGCCCATTCTCTTTCTATCATATTTTTTTCATTTTTCATCTATGGTGGATATCTTGGGTGTTTCAAGTGTGAGGATCATTTTTATAGCATGGTTTCTTTTGTTTTGGGTTGTACTATCTTGTGTGTTAGATTTTTTCCTATTCTAATAATTGTAGACATCACTTCTAAGCACTTTTATGTATACACACTAAGATAAAGTGTCACTCTTGCATTTCAAATTCATGAATGTTGTTTTGAGATAGTTATACTTGCACTATTTTTATAGAACACCATGGGGGGATAGTTTTTTTTTGTTTTAGGCTTTATTCCTTTTGTTTTCCCATGTAGTGTCAGTGTGAATGTGTCTTTATAGGTGTTTGTACCTCTTCCTCTCTTGTCATTCTTGGTTTTGTCTGTAGAGGAATTTTGACCCACCTTCTCAGTTGCCTATCATCTAACCTCATCTGCATTAAAGTGGGGTTATGTTGTTGTTCTAATACATTTTTGGTTTGATGGTTTCATAGTGTGAGCTATGTATTTAGTGGTTGATCCTATATACGAGGCAATTGCAATGGCTAGCTACCTATGCATTTCAATGAGATGGATCATCTACCATATCGACACACTTAGTTCGTTCCTTCTTCTTCGATGGACATTCTTTAGATCAATGGTTTCTTCTGTTGGTAGATTTTGTGGCTTCTTCATGCTTCAGGGATGCTCTTCATGATCACTTTTTGTTCCTATTTTTAGGGGACATTCCCCTAGTTGGAGGCTTCTTCAGTTCTTCAATAGGTTCTTACCTCTTTTTGGGGGAGAGTTTTTCACATGTGGTTTTCTCTCTTTCTCCATTTTTAGAGGTTGCATCTCTTTGCATTGTACATGGGTACCTAACATGGCCTCGTTACCGAGACCAATTTTGCATTTTCATCTTAATTTTGTAAGCTTAAAGCATTTCCCTAAGTTGCACTGAAGGGGGGGTATTAGAGTAAATAATTAATTAATTATTAATTATTTATTCTTTTACTTAAGCTTACTTAGGTTAATGCATTTATTTAATATTTAGTAGTTAATAGTTGTAGTGATGAGTTGTTGACAACATAGGAGTTTGTTCCCGTCTAGCATGTTCCACCTTTTTTGTGGAAGTGTGCTTGGTTTTCAACCTTATCTTCTACCACTTTCCAGCTTGTTCTACAAGTTTTCATGAGGCCTTTATATTTGGGCTCTCTCATTGTATTTTCTCAACTCTCAACTCATTACATTTTCATTGTTTTGCAATATGTTCTCTCTCAAGTCTATTTAGGGTTTTTCCAAGCTCTGCCTCTTCCTTCTTGGCTTCCCTTAGATAGGTTATTTTACATGTAGGTAATCTTGGTGAGCTGTAGAGTTGGATTTCATCAACTCCTACAAACATTGTGTATCAAAAATTCACCAAGTTAGTTTCAAAATTTGAGTATCTACATCTGGGCCGACATTGTAATATTGGTGTTAACTTGTGTATTGGCCAACCTTGCAATTATGTGAATTGGATTGCTATATATGTAATGAATTGTATCATATCCAAAGGTGTAATGAAATATATGAGATAATGTGAGTAAAATATATGCATGTAAATGTGAATCAGCAGCAGAGTGAAGTGTATTGCAAGGCCATATCAAGAGCAACATACTTACATCTATCACATAGAAGTGATCAGTATTTCAAGGATCTCAATCAGAAATTTAGATGTAAGTAAGAGATGTATTGTTTCATCCTAATAGGTGAATAAGCTTCAAATCTTTTAATAGGGTAGACTTAATAGTCTTTTATTTAAATCTCTTTACCAAGTGCATACATCATTGCATGTTTGTAAAACATCTAACAAGGTGGACCTAGTAGTCTTAATTGCTCCTAACAGAGTAGATCATCAGAAGTGATCATTGTAAGCCTTAATAGGCCAACTTTATGCTGCAGTATTGAAGTTTTGTGGGTATCATCCTCACCCCAATTTTACATTCTATTTGCAAGGTTTCTAGCTCACCAAATATTGTGTTCAAAGTGTTTTATGCTTTTAGTTTATTATGCATGCAGTAGATTAGATCTATTAATGGTAATTGGATTATGCTATTAAGTTCTAAATTTCCTAAAAGTTTTGAGGTTACTAATTCACTCCTCCCCTCTTATTAACCTAGCTAGTCTTGATTATTTCCAAAAATTGGTGTCAGAGTATAGTGGTTCTTAGGATAAAGTTTGACAACTTGATTAAACATCAAGGACAATGGAGATATTCAAAATTGACAAAGCTATTGACAATGAAAAGTTAGATCTAGAAATGGCCATAGCTTAACTCAAGAAAACAAAAGAGTATCTTTCCCAATCTCTAAAATGAAAAAAGGAACTTACAAATCAAATGAATGACCACTAGTATGTTGAAGACAAGATTGAATATTTTTTGCCCACAAGCAATTCAGATGAAGAAAATGATGCAATCAAATAACTCTTAGAAAAGAATGGCTCCCTGCAATAAGAAGTAAGAAAATTGAAAAGAGAACAAGAAATTTAGTCAATAAGATTGTGTGAAATCTCAAAATAGAGAAATAAGGAAAAAGAAGACTTGGAGGTAAGGGACAATGAAATTTAAAATCAATCCCTTCAGCAAGAAAATCTTATTAATCAGCTCTCTAATGCAAATGAAGAAATCATGAGTCTGAGATCTAAAAATGAAAGGTTGAGAAATCACTTAAACTCTAAAAGGAAAATCAATGAAAGGATGAAAGTTGATCTAGATTCTAAAAAGAAACTCAATGAAAGAATAATGAAATCCCAAGTAGACATGGATCAATTAAATCAGCAAAATGAGCAGAATCTTTATAGGAAAAAGGGTAAGGCAGGACTTGGATATAAAGAAGAAGGTGAATTCTCGAAAAAATGTGCTCAAAGAAATCAAAGACCTACTTGCAGTTACTGTGGTAAGATAGGTCATACATCAAATACATGTTGGAGCAATGGAAGGGAAAAAATGCTACAATTGCAGTCAACATGGTCATAAACTTAATGAATGGAAAGAGAAACGAAAGTTTGTGGGTGATTGTCACAAATGCAAGAAACAAGGTGACAAGGCATCTGAATGTAGATCTAAGTTATTCAATTGAGTTGAACAATTTTAAAGGCAATATTTGGTTGGGACTACAACACTTGGTGTAGATATCATTTCTGTGGAGAATATAGACACATTGGCATAAATTGTGTTAGACATCACATGAGAAGAAAAGATACTACCATAAGATGTTAAACATGTACTAAACTTGGTCATATAGCTAAGAATTGCATGAATATAGGTAGAATTGAAGATGAAAAGAAAGAAAAATTTGGTAGTATTAGGAAGCAAATGAGATAGCAGTGGATTCCTAAATTTGTTGAGCAAACTAGTTCAAGTGATAATAGTCATGTCACTCAAGAAGTGGGTGACTCCACCATTTCTAATTATGTTCTTAAGAAAGAACTGGAACTATATTTTCAAGGTCACATCTTAAACAATTCCAATTAAAAGATGGTAAAGATTCATATTGGTATTCAAGATATAGAAGAACCATTAGCAATAGTTATCACTAAATTGACTTCTCTATCAAGCATGGTTAGGGTCATGGACTCTACTGCACGAAGTCAGGAGTAACATGGTTATGTTTGGTTTCTAATTTATAAGCTTATATCAAGCAATCTATATAGATAGTGGATGAGAGTTTGTCACACACAATGCCATTATGGCTCTCATTGTATCGAGCATTAATGGGAAGCATTTATCAAAAGGTAGGAAATTGACTTCATTTTCATGATGAATTTAGTACATTGAGAACAGAGTGATTTGTAGTGCATCCCAGTGACCCTAAGTAGAATTTGCAGCAAAATTCTTTCGAAGATTTTTCTTAGCTTACCAAGTTATCATGGCATCTAGCACAGTAGCAAGGTGAAGAAAGGATCTCAAATGTTGGTGCAAGGTGTTGAGTGGAAAGCTCCTAACTTCAAATTGGTGTTAGTGATCGCCAAAAACATCAACCCAAATGGAGCTTAGTTATAGATACCACCTGAGGTACTTCTTATAAAAGACATTTGAACTCATTTTAAATGTACAATTTGGGAGATAAGAACCCTTGAAATGGATAATGCCCTAAGTGAAATCTATGTAGATGGAATTCTCAAACCTGAACATAAATATTTTGAAGAAAAAGGTTTAACCCATATTCCTCACCTACCTCAAAAATTTCAAATTAAATAGATTAGGTATATCCTAAGCTGAGTTAATAATGGTCAACTTTGGTTAGAGCAACTAGTTTTGATTACCAAGAAAATGATTCATCACATTACTAGTCTCCCCATGCTCACCAAAGCTAAAGTCACTAAAACCCTAGGTTGGGATTAGTTACAAAAGAAAAGCCTAGCCAAGTGGGATGGTAGAGGAATAAAAATTAGTAGTGTATCTAATACAAAACTTAAATTTGGCATTCATGTGATAGCACACATGATTTATAGTTCAAGTTGACTCAATAGTGTGTCATGTGAAGCAGTTGACTTAGCTTATAAGGTCGTAAAGAAGAATTTTTCATATGACCTAGTAGATTTTTTGTTGAAGTAACTAAACAAAAATATGGAAAGCATTAGAACATCAAAGAATAACCCATGCAAATTTGGCTCAGTGTTGACATGTTTGTTTTTCTATGCTCAAAAGCTTTTCCCCTCTAAAGGCATAGTTGTATGGAGAAAAGACACACCAATTTTATATTAGATAAATGAGTATATAGCTGAAATGGGTGAAAATTTTGATAGTATCATGGATAATTATTTTGAAACCTTCAAAGAAAAGATGAATAATAGATTCAGGATACCAAAGAAGTTGGTTGAAGATTATAAGGATGATGTTTGTTTTATGGTTGATAGTGATAGAGTATACATTTAGGAAGTAAGGCCTGGAATTATGTGGGTAAAACCTCTTCCATATGAGGTTAACATTGATGAGGCAAAGGAGATCATTGAAGCCTTGGTAAATGAGCCTATAGATCCAAAGGCACCTCTCTTTGGAATCTATGATGAGGCTAAAGTAAGAATTGAACTTGAGATCAAGCTTCCATAGGCAATGAACAAAGGAAAGAAGAGGATAAAAAAATTGAAAATAGCAATTACCCCTCTTATAATTACTAAAGGAAAAGGAGAAGATGTGGAAGAATTTGAAAATGAAGAGGAATCTAAAAAGGAAGAAGAGCCTTCAAGGAAGAAAGGCAAGGTGATTATCACCAAGCCACCAAAGCAATCCACTGCAATATTTACAAAAAGATCTAAGAAGAAAGCAGGAAAAGCTGATTATAAATTTTTTTTTAGTAAGCCTCCTCTCACCTTCTAGGAAAGACTAAAATAAATGGAAGAAGGTGCAGGTATAACCAATTTCAAATCATTAAAGTATGAGACTAGGATAGAGGATGAGAAGAAGAAGATTTGGGAAATGGTACTAAACAAGATGGGAAAATGGAAATGTTCCATTGATCAGATAGCACCTCAAATTTATAATAATCTATTAGAAAGATTGAAGCCAAGATGGGGCTCAGCCATGAAGAGATATGATCTGATGGATGGATCTAGACTAATTGCATTATTAAATGCTTAAATAAAATCAAATTAGTGGAAGTCCTAATACATTTAACATAAATGAAATTAAGCATCACAAACTCAAAAATCTTGAGGTGAAATAAATAGAATTTAAAGAGAGAACAAGATAGAAAGTGCAAACAAAGTTTGATTTTAGAGTTAGCCACAAACGTGACTACGTCTTCAGGTCAGCTCCAATAGAGTATGATCGATCCGATTAATCTCTAGAAATCAATTACAAATATGCACCAAAGAAGACCATTTCTTCTAGCACTTTGATAGCTTAACAATACTCTGAAGTACAAAAATGGCTCCAAAAAATATCCTAGAAAAATCTCCCTATTCCTTTAAAAAAAACTTCACCAAGAGCAATTTCTCTCAAGTCTCCCTTAATTTTTCATTCAAGTTGCATTGGAACCAAGACGTTGAGATCTTTTTGATGGTTCAAAAATTTGGAGATTTGAAGACACTTCAATTTTCACTAAAATTATCCACCGGATCAGGCCTCCGCACTGAAGATCTTTTGGACCTACAAAAGTGACATTTACTTTGACATAAAGTGAGGACTTGGCCTCCCCACTTTTCATGTATCATTTGTACATATAAATACCTAACTCACAAGCACAATGAAGATTGCAACAACATTGTTGATCATAAACATTATTCTATCACTTCCATAAGCATCTACATCAATTTTCATAGCCACTAACCAACAAACTTTGACTAGCATCAAGCTGAACAATAATGTAGAAATGAAAGAGAATAAGTCAACAACATATTGATCCTTCACAACAGGAACACTTTTACCCAAGGAACCATCAATGCTTTCAATCATCATTCCATCATGTTGTACTGCAGGTGCATCTTGCAACATCTGACCTTGGTTAGCTACTCCAAGTTCAAGTGTAGAACCACCTGTACTAATAGACATAAGAGTTAACTCTTTACTTGCATTAATTACCCTTTTTAACTGCCTTGTGTTTGCAAAAGAATGATCAGTCTTAATATTATGAGAATGTACAACATACTGAATGCCATCTTTAAACAAGTGATAACGATTCTTCTCCCTGTAGAAAATTGCTTTTCTATCATAAAGATAAGGGCTACCAAGCACTAACCCACAGATATCCAGTGGAACCACATCAAACTGTACTTCATCCAAAAATTTACTAGTGATTGCAAATCTTAAGGTGCATTGTCTTGTTACTTGCAACTTATCATTTTCACAAATCCAGCCTAGTGGATAAGGTTTCTTATGTAATGTAGTTTTCAATCGCAAGTTTCTTACAATACTTTCAAAAATCAAGTTCACTTGAGAACCACTATCTATGAGTGCATCAATTTTAGTGTTCTTAGCAACAACCCTTAAAGTAAACAACTCATTCCTTTTCTTATCTTCAGGGAAATCATTAACTCTAGAAGTAGAAGCACAACCAGCAATAGAAACACTAGAAATAGGAGCTTTACCTTTCAAACCCATAGCTGTTATTGTTGGAAATATTCAAGATATGACAAGTTACTAAGAGGGGAGGGGTGAATCAGTAACTTTAAAATTTCAAACAATAAAATTGCATACTGATATATTCACCATTCATCCAAGTAACCTACTGTAAGCATGAAACAAAATCATTTGCAACACTTGAACACACAGATTTGGTGACCCAGAAACCTTCCAAATAGAAAGTAAAACTGGGGTGGGGATGAAACCCACAAAGCTTTGTTACTGCAGTATGAAGTTGGTCGGTTAAGGCTTACAATGACCACTTCTAGTGATTTGCCCTGTTAGGAGTTACAATGACCACTTCTGGTGATCTGCCCTGTTAAGGCTTACTTCAGAGTATTGTTAAGCTATCAAAGTGCAAACAAAGTTTGATTTCGGAGTTAGCCACAAACGTGACTACGTCTTCAGGTAAGCTCCAATAGAGTATGATCGATTCGATTAATCTCTAGAAATCAATTACAAATATGCACCAAAGAAGACCATTTCTTCTAGCACTTTGATAGCTTAACAATACTCTGAAGTACGAAAATGGCTCCAAAAAATATCCTAGAAAAATCTCCCTATTCCTTTAAAAAAAACTTCACCAAGAGCAATTTCTCTCAAGTCTCCCTTAATTTTTCATTCAAGTTGCATTGGAACCAAGACGTTGAGATCTTTTTGGTGGTTCAAAAATTTGGAGATTTGAAGACACTTCAATTTTCACTAAAATTATCCACCGGATCAGGCCTCCGCACTGAAGATCTTTTGGACCTACAAAAGTGACATTTACTTTGACATAAAGTGAGGACTTGGCCTCCCCACTTTTCATGTATCATTTGTACATATAAATACCTAACTCACAAGCACAATGAAGATTGCAACAACATTGTTGATCATAAACATTATTCTATCACTTCCATAAGCATCTACATCAGTTTTCATAGCCACTAACCAACAAACTTTGACTAGCATCAAGCTGAACAATAATGTAGAAATGAAAGAGAATAAGTCAACAACATATTGATCCTTCACAACAGGAACACTTTTACCCAAGGAACCATCAATGCTTTCAATCATCATTCCCTCATGTTGTACTGCAGGTGCATCTTGCAACATCTGACCTTGGTTAGCTACTCCAAGTTCAAGTGTAGAACCACCTGTACTAATAGACATAAGAGTTAACTCTTTACTTGCATTAATTACCCTTTTTAACTGCCTTGTGTTTGCAAAAGAATGATCAGTCTTAATATTATGAGAATGTACAACATACTGAATGCCATCTTTAAACAAGTGATAACGATTCTTCTCCCTGTAGAAAATTGCTTTTCTATCATAAAGATAAGGGCTACCAAGCACTAACCCACAGATATCCAGTGGAACCACATCAAACTGTACTTCATCCAAAAATTTACTAGTGATTGCAAATCTTAAGGTGCATTGTCTTGTTACTTGCAACTTATCATTTTCACAAATCCAGCCTAGTGGATAAGGTTTCTTATGTAATGTAGTTTTCAATCGCAAGTTTCTTACAATACTTTCAAAAATCAAGTTCACTTGAGAACCACTATCTATGAGTGCATCAATTTTAGTGTTCTTAGCAACAACCCTTAAAGTAAACAACTCATTCCTTTTCTTATCTTCAGGGAAATCATTAACTCTAGAAGTAGAAGCACAACTAGCAATAGAAACACTAGAAATAGGAGCTTTACCTTTCAAACCCATAGCTGTTATTGTTGGAAATATTCAAGATATGACAAGTTACTAAGAGGGGAGGGGTGAATCAGTAACTTTAAAATTTCAAACAATAAAATTGCATACTGATATATTCACCTTTCATCCAAGTAACCTACTGTAAGCATGAAACAAAATCAGTTGCAACACTTGAACACACAGATTTGGTGACCCAGAAACCTTCCAAATAGAAAGTAAAACTGGGGTGGGGATGAAACCCACAAAG
Source organism: Cupressus sempervirens (assembly GCA_028749045.1). Taxonomy (NCBI): domain Eukaryota; kingdom Viridiplantae; phylum Streptophyta; class Pinopsida; order Cupressales; family Cupressaceae; genus Cupressus; species Cupressus sempervirens. The sequence goes on along the minus strand of CM053785.1, from coordinate 955,499,436 downwards.
CTTTGTTACAGCAGTATGAAGTTGGTCGGTTAAGGCTTAAAATGACCACTTCTAGTGATTTGCCCTGTTAGGAGTTACAATGACCACTTCTGGTGATCTGCCCTGTTAAGGCTTACTTCAGAGTATTGTTAAGCTATCAAAGTGCAAACAAAGTTTGATTTCGGAGTTAGCCACAAACGTGACTACGTCTTCAGGTAAGCTCCAATAGAGTATGATCGATTTGATTAATCTCTAGAAATCAATTACAAATATGCACCAAAGAAGACCATTTCTTCTAGCACTTTGATAGCTTAACAATACTCTGAAGTACGAAAATGGCTCCAAAAAATATCCTAGAAAAATCTCCCTATTCCTTTAAAAAAAACTTCACCAAGAGCAATTTCTCTCAAGTCTCCCTTAATTTTTCATTCAAGTTGCATTGGAACCAAGACGTTGAGATCTTTTTGGTGGTTCAAAAATTTGGAGATTTGAAGACACTTCAATTTTCACTAAAATTATCCACCGGATCAGGCCTCCGCACTGAAGATCTTTTGGACCTACAAAAGTGACATTTACTTTGACATAAAGTGAGGACTTGGCCTCCCCACTTTTCATGTATCATTTGTACATATAAATACCTAACTCACAAGCACAATGAAGATTGCAACAACATTGTTGATCATAAACATTATTCTATCACTTCCATAAGCATCTACATCAGTTTTCATAGCCACTAACCAACAAACTTTGACTAGCATCAAGCTGAACAATAATGTAGAAATGAAAGAGAATAAGTCAACAACATATTGATCCTTCACAACAGGAACACTTTTACCCAAGGAACCATCAATGCTTTCAATCATCATTCCATCATGTTGTACTGCAGGTGCATCTTGCAACATCTGACCTTGGTTAGCTACTCCAAGTTCAAGTGTAGAACCACCTGTACTAATAGACATAAGAGTTAACTCTTTACTTGCATTAATTACCCTTTTTAACTGCCTTGTGTTTGCAAAAGAATGATCAGTCTTAATATTATGAGAATGTACAACATACTGAATGCCATCTTTAAACAAGTGATAACGATTCTTCTCCCTGTAGAAAATTGCTTTTCTATCATAAAGATAAGGGCTACCAAGCACTAACCCATAGATATCCAGTGGAACCACATCAAACTGTACTTCATCCAAAAATTTACTAGTGATTGCAAATCTTAAGGTGCATTGTCTTGTTACTTGCAACTTATCATTTTCACAAATCCAGCCTAGTGGATAAGGTTTCTTATGTAATGTAGTTTTCAATCGCAAGTTTCTTACAATACTTTCAAAAATCAAGTTCACTTGAGAACCACTATCTATGAGTGCATCAATTTTAGTGTTCTTAGCAACAACCCTTAAAGTAAACAACTCATTCCTTTTCTTATCTTCAGGGAAATCATTAACTCTAGAAGTAGAAGCACAACTAGCAATAGAAACACTAGAAATAGGAGCTTTACCTTTCAAACCCATAGCTGTTATTGTTGGAAATATTCAAGATATGACAAGTTACTAAGAGGGGAGGGGTGAATCAGTAACTTTAAAATTTCAAACAATAAAATTGCATACTGATATATTCACCATTCATCCAAGTAACCTACTGTAAGCATGAAACAAAATCATTTGCAACACTTGAACACACAGATTTGGTGACCCAGAAACCTTCCAAATAGAAAGTAAAACTGGGGTGGGGATGAAACCCACAAAGCTTTGTTACTGCAGTATGAAGTTGGTCGGTTAAGGCTTACAATGACCACTTCTAGTGATTTTCCCTGTTAGGAGTTACAATGACCACTTCTGGTGATCTGCCCTGTCAAGGCTTACTTCAGAGTATTGTTAAGCTATCAAAGTGCAAACAAAGTTTGATTTTGGAGTTAGCCACAAACGTGACTACGTCTTCAGGTCAGCTCCAATAGAGTATGATCGATTCGATTAATCTCTAGAAATCAATTACAAATATGCACCAAAGAAGACCATTTCTTCTAGCACTTTGATAGCTTAACAATACTCTGAAGTACGAAAATGGCTCCAAAAAATATCCTAGAAAAATCTCCCTATTCCTTTAAAAAAAACTTCACCAAGAGCAATTTCTCTCAAGTCTCCCTTAATTTTTCATTCAAGTTGCATTGGAACCAAGACGTTGAGATCTTTTTGGTGGTTCAAAAATTTGGAGATTTGAAGACACTTCAATTTTCACTAAAATTATCCACCAGATCAGGCCTCCGCACTGAAGATCTTTTGGACCTACAAAAGTGACATTTACTTTGACATAAAGTGAGGACTTGGCCTCCCCACTTTTCATGTATCATTTGTACATATAAATACCTAACTCACAAGCACAATGAAGATTGCAACAACATTGTTGATCATAAACATTATTCTATCACTTCCATAAGCATCTACATCAGTTTTCATAGCCACTAACAAACAAACTTTGACTAGCATCAAGCTGAACAATAATGTAGAAATGAAAGAGAATAAGTCAACAACATATTGATCCTTCACAACAGGAACACTTTTACCCAAGGAACCATCAATGCTTTCAATCATCATTCCCTCATGTTGTACTGCAGGTGCATCTTGCAACATCTGACCTTGGTTAGCTACTCCAAGTTCAAGTGTAGAACCACCTGTACTAATAGACATAAGAGTTAACTCTTTACTTGCATTAATTACCCTTTTTAACTGCCTTGTGTTTGCAAAAGAATGATCAATCTTAATATTATGAGAATGTACAACATACTGAATGCCATCTTTAAACAAGTGATAATGATTCTTCTCCCTGTAGAAAATTGCTTTTCTATCATAAAGATAAGGGCTACCAAGCACTAACCCACAGATATCCAGTGGAACCACATCAAACTGTACTTCATCCAAAAATTTACTAGTGATTGCAAATCTTAAGGTGCATTGTCTTGTTACTTGCAACTTATCATTTTCACAAATCCAGCCTAGTGGATAAGGTTTCTTATGTAATGTAGTTTTCAATCCCAAGTTTCTTACAATACTTTCAAAAATCAAGTTCACTTGAGAACCACTATCTATGAGTGCATCAATTTTAGTGTTCTTAGCAACAACCCTTAAAGTAAACAACTCATTCCTTTTCTTATCTTCAGGGAAATCATTAACTATAGAAGTAGAAGCACAACTAGCAATAGAAACACTAGAAATAGGAGCTTTACCTTTCAAACCCATAGCTGTTATTGTTGGAAATATTCAAGATATGACAAGTTACTAAGAGGGGAGGGGTGAATCAGTAACTTTAAAATTTCAAACAATAAAACTGCATACTGATATATTCACCATTCATCCAAGTAACCTACTGTAAGCATGAAACAAAATCATTTGCAACACTTGAACACACAGATTTGGTGACCCAGAAACCTTCCAAATAGAAAGTAAAACTGGGGTGGGGATGAAACCCACAAAGCTGTGTTACTGCAGTATGAAGTTGGTCGGTTAAGGCTTACAATGACCACTTCTGGTGATCTGCCCTGTTAGGAGCACAAAGAATTGCTAGATCCACCTTGTTAGAGGATTTACAAACATACAATAAAGTATGCACTCTGTTAGGAGATTTACAAAAGACTGTTAAGTCTACCTTGTTAAAGGATTTACAAAAACTGATTCACCTGTTAGAATGAAATAGTGGATCTGATTACAACTGATTGCTGATAAGATCCACTATGCTCTGATTCACCTTGATGTGATAGATAAAACTTTTCTACTCCAAAACTTGACCTTGCTGAATACCTTCACAACTCAGCACACATACTTTCGCACGCATGTATTTCTTTCACACTTTCACATTTTCATTCATTACCATTGCTATTACGATTATGTTTGAATGATACAATACATTGCATATATATACCATCCAAATAAACAATACATGCAAGGTCGGCCAAAACAACAAGTGCAAATCTCTATACAAAGTCGGCCCAAGGTAAAAACTCAGGTTCACTGAACTGGCTCGGTGTCCTTCTGATACTCGGCGTCCACTGCATTACTCGGCATCGTCATGCACTTGGTAGAAGTGAAGGCACGGTCCATACTAAACACTTTGAGTAGTTCTGAACTCGGTAACCACTGGAGACTCGATAGAAGAGATGTCACTCGGTGAACACTTCTATCTGAACTGTAGCACGGTGATCAAAGGAAACACTCGATAGAACCTTGTGACTCGGTGATAGTTAGTTTCCTTGATAACCGTCTGAGCTCGGTAAAATTAATTTCCTTGATAACCTCAGGAGCTCGGTTATCACGAAGTTCTCGGTCAATACTAAGTACATCTTCACTAGATCAAAACTGATTCCTTTCTTTACCTCGAACACTCGGTAAACACTGACTGCTTTGTTCACCTTGATGACTCGGTAAACACTGACTTCTTTGTTCACCTCGATCACTCGGTAAACACTGAGAACTAGGTAAAGCTTGGCTTACAAAGGAATGTCCGGTGAGAGCTCGGTAAGCATTCAGAATCCAATAAGTGTTGTAACTAATGACAAAAATGTATCATAATGCCAACAATCTCCCCCTTTGGCATTAGTGACAAAAACACTTATGAGACAAAATTTATCTGACATGCTGATGACTGATTCTGAATATACATAGCTTCGTTATATACAACTCCCCCATAGAATGTACATACAGTATTTACATGAGCTGTATATCTCTTCCTTTGTACAATTTCTTCGAAAACACTTATTCACCCATAGTATACATATCCAACAATAATCTCCCCCTTTTTGACAATAATGCCAAAGAATAAAAGAATATATATACTTATATAGAAACACCAAAATGAGAGATGAACTCTGAATGTACCTGAAGAATAAGCTGGAGAGTCTTATCCCAATTCTCTTGCAAAATTTTGCAGGTGGAAAGAGTTACTTGAACTTCAGCCGAAAGTTCAATCACATGGTCTGCAATGGAGAAGTTATTATCATGGATTAATGTCTTTGAATGTGCAATGTTCTTCTGCATTGAATCCATGATGGGAAGGATCATGTTTTGGATATCTATCAATGTAGATCGGATCCTTGCCTCTTCTCTCAACAGCTCTGCTTGCTTCTCTGACAAAAATTTGATCCTGAGGTGATGAGATGAGCTTGAACTGGGGTCAAGCTTCAAGTTCTGTGTGCTCACCTTCAGATCCTCATCAATTTGATTTAGTTTCTCTCTTATTCCCTTAGTGTACTCGGTAACATCACAAAGCTTAGCAAAAAGAGATGTTACATTATTAAAAGAATTTTCCATATCTGCCAAAATTGAGGTTAATGCAACCTGATTTATTGCAATGTTCTAGGCAATGTGCCCCAACACCTTATTATCAAATTTCTTTGTTGCACACTCAATCAGCTTTTCTTGTCTGGAGGCATCTTCATTGAATTTATTAACTGCCTCTTCCAATTGAATCAAAATGTGTTGAGAAGTATCAACATCAACACCTATAGCCTCAATAATTATGTTCCGGGCATCCTCAATTATCCTGTATTCCTTATCCCTTTCCGATCTTAACTGCATTTGAGTAGCCTTTTTCTTAATAAGTTGACTAGCATACCTCATTTCTTCAATGGCAGCATTATCAAAGTCAATCTTTGGAATTACTATCTCTGTGTCCAAGTCAATGTCTTCAAGAATTTCCTTTCCAGTGATCATAAGTCTTAATGGTTGCTTTTGTTTGACTTCTGAGATGACTGGTTTGACCTTTGGAATAGACACAATAGTAGAGACAGAAGGACTAGCAGTAAAAACTGGGATGCTTGAGGGTTGAGTGCCAATAGGAGTATGTACAGGGTCAAAAATTTGAGTACTGGCAAAAAATGGTGATACACTCGGTAATATAGTATCTAAGCTTACTATGCCTGAAGTAGATGGCAAAAAAATTGTAGAACAAATTGGAGTAGTCAAAATTGGAGAACTCACAGCAATACCAACTGATGATGATGGAATCGAGGAGGCCAACTCGGTAGATGAAGAGGGGTGTAGCTCGGTAGACAAAGTGGTAGTCACTTCCACTGATGATTCCTGGAGCTGAGATATGGCAGGTGTAGATGGTAAATCTGGTGTAGATGAACCTGCTGAAGCTAACTCCAACCTTGATGATGTCACAGGTTTAGCTGGGGAGTGAGGAAGGGATGCAATAACTGCTGCTGCAATTTCTACCGGATCATCCTCCTTATCTTCCTCTTCAACTTCTTCCTCTTTGTCATCTTCCTCTTTCTCTTCCATCATTGCATGCAACTCTCCTGGTGTAACTGTGATGGATGGAGTGCTATCTGATTCATCACTGCTGCTGCTGCTGTCATCATCCTTTATTTCTACTGGGTCTACACTGGGCTTATGTAGATGATAGATGTTTTTCCACATGTTTGTAGCATCATTTACAACATGCTCTATATCTTTGATCAAAATCAAACAAGTGTGGAATCTGATCATCATTTTATCTTCATAGGTTTTCAATTCAGATTTTACCTTTGCTCCAGTGAGACTAGGCCGAAGATTCTTCAGGGATTGCTCATATATATCTTTTACCATCTTGGTGGCTAACTCCCATCTTGACTGTACTCTCTCCAGTAGTTCTTTAGAGATATGAGGAGCAATCTGGTCTGGGGAGTATTTCCATTTTCCCATTTTGTTAAGTACCAGTTCCTCAATCTGCATTTTCTCTGCATCAATCCTTGTCTCAAATTTCAATGTCTTGAAATTTGTGATGCCAACTCCTTCTTCCAATGATTTGAGCCTTTGCTCAAATGTAGGTGCAGGTTTGACCAATACAGGTTCCTGAATACTTTTTCCTCCGAGTAAATACTGCAGTTGGCTGCTTCTTGGGCTTGGTAATGATTACCTTGCCTTTTTTCTTTGCGGGTTGCTCTTCTTCTGATTCTTCTTCTCCTTCTTCTACTTCTTCACTTTCTTTATCTTCACCTTTTCCCTTGGTGAGCATAAGAGGACCCATTGCAGTTTTCAATTTGGCCACTTTCCTCTTACCTTTGCTGATGGCCTGTGGAATTTTGATTTCCAATTCAATTCTAGCCTTTGCTTCATCATAAGTACCAAAAATCCGTTGCCTTGGGTCTATTGGCTCATTTACCAGTGCTTCAATGATATCCCTTGTTTCATCAATATTTACCTCATATGGAAGAGGTTTCACCCATGCAACTCGGGGTCTAACTGCCTATATGTACACCTTGTCACAGTCAACCATAAAACATACGTCATCTTTATATTCTTCAACAAGCCTAGGAGGAATTCTGAATCGATTATTCATCCTCTCCTTAAAGTCTTCAAAATAGTTATCCATGATACTATCAAAATTTTCTCCCATCTCTGCTATAAACTCTTTAATCTGATACAAAATTGGGACATCTTTTCTCCATTCTACAGTTCCCTTTGATGGAAATAATTTTTGTACATAAAATAGTAAACATATTAACAGAGATCCAAATTTACAGGGGTTATTCTTCGCTGTCCTTATACTGTCCATGTTCTTGTTTAACTGCTTCAACATTACTTTTGACAGATCAAACTCAAGATTCTTCTTTACAATTTTCAGGGCCAAATCCATAGCTTCACACAGTACGCTATTTAACCTACTGGAACTATATAGCTTATATGCAATAATATGTATGCCAAATCTTAGTTCTGGATCTGTTACAGTGTTAACCTTCAAACCTCTATCGTCCCACTCGGCTAGGGTTTTCCTCTGTAACTCATATTGTCCTAGGGTTTTGGTGGTTTTGGCTTTGCTGAGCATCGGGAGACCCGTGATTTTATGAATCATCTTCTTGGTTATCAAAATGGGTTGTTCCAACCACAACTGACCATTATGCACTCGACTCAAGATATACCTAATCTATTTGGTTTGGAAGTTTCTAGGCATATGCGCGATGTGAGTCAAACCTTTAGTTTCCAAATGCTTGTGCTCAATTTTGAGAGAACCATTTACACATAACTCTGCTAGGGCATTATCCATGTCCAATGTCCCTATTTCTTGAATAGCACACTTAAAATGAGTGCGAATGTCATTCACGAGGAGTACCTTGGGTGGAATCTGTGATTGAGCTCCATTGGGATCGAGCAATTCAGCGATGGCAGGAACGAGTTTGAACGTAGGTGCCTTCCATTCTGTTCCCTTCACAAGCATTTCAGAACCCTTCTTCGCCTTGTTGTTGCTGGTGCTTGCGGATGCCATTGCTACTCGGTGAGTGAAAAGGTTTCGTAAGAATACTTCGCTGGAAAATCTCTTCAAATCGCTTGAACTCACTTGAAAGCCTTTTTTTTGTGTAAATCTCGAATTTGCGGTAAAAAATGAGGTCAAAATCTGCCCTTTTGATGAAAAATTTGCCATTAATGTTCAGTATGGAGGTAGCTGCGATCGACAGACTGTCATCCACTAGCTCGGCTTAAACTTCGCAACTCAGTGACCAAAAGAAAATAGGTTAAACTGACCTTAACTCGGTAAGAGAATAACCAACCATGCTCGGTAAGTGCAACTTGGTGAAAGAAGCCTTATTGCACCCAACTGAGCTCGGTAAGGTCATGTACCGACCATGATCCTAATGTATCTGAAATACTGATTTGATCATATTTTCATTCTAGGACTGCTTAGGATATTGCTTTGTAGATACAGTCCTGGTCTTATCCTGATGAGTCTTAATTGGAAATCGTAGAGTCACTCACTTCTTGAGTGACCATTCCATCACTTGAATTATCTGGCTCGGTAGACTTAGGAATCCATTGCTGCTTCATTTGCTTCCGAATATTGTCTACTTTGATTTTCTTCTCATCCTCGACTTTTTTTATGTTCATGCAGTTTTTAGATATATGACCAAGTTCTGTACATGTATAACATCTTACAGTGGTATCCCTTTTTCTTAGGTGATGCCTTGCACAGTTTATCCCAGTATGACCATATTCTCCACAATAATGACATCTACACCAAGTGTTGTAGTCCCAACCAAATATTGCTTTGACAAGTTGTTTAGTTGGATTAAATGATTTGGATTTGCATTGTGATGCCTTATGACCTTGCTTTTGGCATTTGTGACATTTACCTTCAAATTTCGGTTTCTCTTTGCATTCATTGGCTTTGTGTCCATGCTGATTGCAATTGTAGCACTTTCCATTAAATTTTCCTTTTCCATTGCTCCAACATCTGTTAGATGTATGACCTAACTTACCATAGTGGCTGCAAGTAGGTCTTTGATTCTTTTGAGTAACCTATTTGGAGGATTCACCTTCTTCCTTGTATCCAAGGCCTGCTTTACCATTTTGTTTATGAAAGTTTTCTTCATTTTGCAGATTCAATTGATCCATGTCCTTTTGAGATTTCACCATTCTCTCATTGACTTGTTTTTTAGAGATTAGATCACTTTGTAAGCTTGCATTGATTTGCCTTTCAGTAATTAAGTCATTTCTCAAATTCTCATTCTCAGATCTTAGATTCATAATTTCTTCATTTGCATTAGATAATTGAGTTACAAGATTTTCAAGTTGAGAGGATTGATTATTCCTTACCTCTATGTCTTCAGCTGCCTTGTTCCTTTGCTCCAAGATTTTGCATAGCCTGATGGACTGGATTTCTTGTTCCCTTTTGAGCTTTCTTACTTCTTCCTGCAGAGATCCATTCTTTCCTAAAAGTTCTTTGATTGCTTTGTCAGCTTCATCTGAACTACTTGATGGTGAGAGATCTTCAATCTTTTCTTCAACATACTGATGGTCATTCATTTGCCTTGCAAGTTCTTTTCTTCTTTTCAAGGATTGTGAAAGATGCTCTTTTGCTTCATTGAGTTGAGCCATGGCCATTTTCAGATCTAGCTTTTCATTCTCAATAGTTTTGTCAAGTCTGAATATCTCCATTGTACTTGATCTTTGCTCAAGCTGTGAAACTTTTATCTTGAGAACCTTATTTCTCTGCTACCAATTGTTGGAAATATTCAAGATATGACAAGTTACTGAGAGGGGAGGGGTGAATCAGTAACTTTAAAATTTCAAACAATAAAACTGCATACTGATATATTCACCATTCATCCAAGTAACCTACTGTAAGCATGAAATAAAATCATTTGCAACACTTGAACACACAGATTTGGTGACCCAGAAACCTTCCAAATAGAAAGTAAAACTAGGGTGGGGATGAAACCCACAAAGCTTCGTTACTGCAGTATGAAGTTGGCCGATTAAGGCTTACAATGACCACTTTTGGTGATCTACCCTATTAGGAGCACAAAGGATTGCTAGATCCACCTTGTTAGAGGATTTACAAACATACAATAAAGTATGCACTCTGTTAGGAGATTTACAAAAGACTGTTAAGTCTACCTTGTTAAAAGATTTACAAAAACTGATTCACCTGTTAGAATGAAACAGTGGATCTGATTACAACTGATTGCTGATAAGATCTGCTATGCTCTGATTCACCTTGATGTGATAGATAAAACTTTTCTACTCCAAAACTATCACCGAGTCACAAGGTTCTATCGAGTGTTTCCTTTGATCACCGAGCTACAGTTTTCTGATCTCCGAGTCGGCTCCAATAGAGTACAACCAATCCGATTAATCTATAGAAATCAATTACAAATATGCACCAAAGAAGACCATTTCTTCTAGCACTTTGATAGCATAACAATACTTTGAAGTATGAAAATGGCTCCAAAAAATCTCCTAGAAAAATTTCCCTATTCCTTTAAAAAAATTCACCAAGAGCAATTTCTCTCAAGTCTCCCTTAATTTTCCGTTTAAGTTGCATTGGAATTGGGACGCTGAGATCTTTTTGATGGTTCAAAAATTTGGAGATTTGAAGACACTTCAATTTTCATTGAAATTATCCACCGGATCAACATATATGAAAAAACTCTAAGATAGTTGTTACCAAGCATTACTAATGCTAAGGTAAAGAATCTATGAAGAAAAATGAAGGCAAGACGACTATTAGATTTCACACTTGTTTAATTTTGTTAAAAGATAGAGAGCATATAGTCAAGGATGCAACAACTATGTGGAAGAATATTTATCACTTGAATAACCCAAGTGAAAATCCTATTGAAATCAAAGATGATGATGATAACAATGACAAGGATGAATAAAATGAAGAAGAGTCCACTCCATTCGTTACAATTGATGTTAAAGAATATTAGGAATTAATGAAAGATGATGAAGAAGAAAAAGAGGAAGAAGTTGAAGAGGAAGCCAGGCAAGAAGAAGAATAGATTGACCCAATCAAGATAGCTGCAGCTATCATAGCATCCCTTCCTCACTCTCCAACAAAAATTGAAACATCATTAATTGTGGAGATAGCTTCAACAACTTTGATTGTGACAACCATTGATACATAAAATGTCCAATCACTCTCTACTACCTCTCAACTCAAGACATCATAGATAGAAGTGTCTACCACTTCATCCACTAAGCTAGAAAATCCTTTAGTTACCGAGCTAGTCTTAGCAATGGATACAAAGTGTTCCACAATTTTATATTCTTTAGTAGTAAGTACAGTATTGGATTCTTCAATTTTGACTACTTCAATTATACATGCTTCAATAAGTTCTTTAGTTATAAATACTTTTGTCAGTACTCCACTTGTGAATACCTCAATATTGGGAAGTTTGGTAAATACATCAATTTTGGATTCTGTAAGTACTCCAATCAGTATTCCACTAGTAGGCACTATAAAAATTTTCATTGCTAGCCCTACCGTTTCCACTATTGTTTCTATTCTAAATCCTAAAGCATTATCTTCAAAGATAGTTGAGCCAAAGACTCAACCAAGACTTTTGAATAGTGGAAAGGAAATAGATATAGATCTGCATGAGGATATTGAAGTTCCCAAATTGGATTTTGACAATGCCATTGTAGATCAAATGAGATTAGTTAGTTAGCTCCTCCAAAAGAAATCCAAGTAGAAGCAACTCAGAGAAGAGAGAGACAGAGAATTCAGGATTATTGAAAGTGCTAAAAATATATTGACAGAAGCTATATGTGTTGAATTTGATTCTTCTCAATGCATTTTTTTGCAATTAGAAGAGGAAGTCATAAAATTCAATGAAGATTCTAGTGGCCAATATAAGTTAATGTAGAAAATAGAAAATAAGTTTGATAACAAAGTGCTTAAGCACATTGCTCAGCAAATAGCTATTCAACAGGTAGAACTTTCTTCAATTTTGACAAATCTTGAAACTTCTTACTCAAATGTAACATCACTTTTTGTAAAATTATGTGATGTTACCAAGAGTAATAAGGAAATAAAGAGAAAATTGAATAAGATTGATGAAGATATGAAGGCTAGTGCACAATAGTTGCAACTTGACCCTTGTTCAAGCTCTGCACATCATATGAAAATCAGATTCTTATCAAATATGTTGGAAGAATTATTGAGAGGGAAGCCAAAATTTGGTCTACACTCATAGACATCTAGAATATGATCCTTTGCATCATGGATACAATGTAGAAGGACATTTTTTATTCCAAAACATTGATCCATGACAATAATTTCTCAATTGTAGATCACATGATTGAGCTCTCTGTAGAAGTACAAGTTGCTCTTGCAAGATAACTAGGATAAGACCTTAACTCTTATTCTTAAGGTACATTCTAAATTTCTCTCACATTTTTGGTGTCTCCATATAAGTAGATTGTGTATAAATATTTGGCATTATTGTCAAAAAAGGGGAGAGACATGTATATATTTAAGGAGGAGAGATATTTGTATATATCATGAGAGAAAGATTCCATACCATGAGATACACTTAGTAAGAAACAATATGTATATTGCATGGGGGAGATATATGCAAAGAAAATGTATATTTAAGAGAGTTACAATGACAAATTTTGAAAAATCTCAAAAAATTCAGCATGCCACATCAAGTCAGTATCACACTATGTTATACATAAGTTTTGGCTGATAAGTGTTATTGTCACTAATTCCAAAGGGGGAGATTATTGGCATTAAGTCAAGTTTTTTATTAGTGGTAAAAATTATTCAAATTTTTTATGGTTACTGAGCTCTTTGAAAATTCTCCAGTGTTTTCCATGTAATTTAGTGGTTGCCAAGTTTCACAGTTCGTACCAAGCATTCCAGTGGTTACCAAGTGAATTCAGGTAGTGTGAAGTCCAAAAATTCTTACCAAGTAGTTTAGTGTTACCAAGCTTCATAGTGTCTACTGAGTCATTAGTTCTTATGAAGTGAAGTTAGTGTTAATCGAGTTGAATATAAATAGTGTCTGCCGAGCTCAGTTGTGGTAAATAGAGAATCTAGTTTTCATCGAGTGACATTGTATCTACCAAGTCACTAGTGTATACTGAGTTTGAGACTAGGTTGAAGTGATCAGTATGGATTGAGCCTCTACTTCTATCGAGTGCATGATGATGTTGAGTAATGACAATGGATGATGTGTATTAGAAATTCACCAAGTCAATTTCAAAACTCGAGTATCTACATTTCGGCTGACTTTGTAATATTGGTGCTAACTTGTTCATTGATCGACCTTGCAATTATGTGAATTGGATTGGTATATATGTAATGAATTGTATCATATCCAAAGGTGTAATGAAATATATGAGATAATATGAGTAAAATATATGCATGTGAATGTGAATTAGTAGTAGAGGGAAGTGTATTGCAAGGCCATATCAGGAGTAGCAAAGTTACATCTATCACATAGAGGTGATCAGTATTTGAAAGATCTTAATAAAAAATTCAGTTGTAAATAAGAGATCTATTATTTCATCCTAATAGGTGAATCAACTTCAAATCCTTTAATACGGTAGAGTTAACTAACTTTTCTTAAAATCTCTTTATCGAGTGCATACTTCATTGTATGTTTGTAAAACCTCTAACAAAGTGGACCTAGTAGTCCTAATTTCTCTTAACAAGGTAGATCATCAAAAGTGATCAATGCAAGCCTTAATAGGCCAACTTTATGCTACAGTATTGAAATTTTGTTGGTATCATCCCCACCCCAGTTTTACTTTCTATTTGGAAGTTTTTTGGGTCACCAAATATTATATTCAAAGTGTTTTATGTTTTTAGTTTATCATGCATGCAGCAGATTAGATATATTAATGGTAATTGGATTATTCTATTAAGTTATGAATTTTTTAAAAGTTTTGAGGTTACTGATTCACCCCTCCCCTCTTAGTAACCTAGCTAGTCTTGATTATTTTCAATAGTTACACATGTTTCTTGGTTTGTTGTCATAACACATAATCTAAACATTGTTTCATTAAAAAAAACTCCAAAAAGCATTTGACAATATAGGTTAGGGAGAGCTAAAGAGAAAAATATGGAAAAGCTATCAAAGGGACCAAGTTTCCAAGTGCAAAAAATGGGGTCAAAACACCAAAAAATATTGGCTTTTCTTGGGGAGTATGTGCAATGAAATGCAAATAAAGAATTCAACATCTCTAGTGAAAAGACCATCCATTGGGTAGCAAAGTCAAAGTACATAATGAGAAAGAGGGATTTCTTGCAAAGAAAGCATGGAAATAATAAAACAAGACAAAAAGAAAAAGAAACTACCCTAAGCACCTAAACTAATAACAAAGTAGAAGAAAACTAAAACAAAGAAAGATAAACAAAGCACCACAAAAAATTTATTTACTCAAGACAGAGCTGAAAGACCATACCTTCATAGAATCATCAAGCTACTCATACTGAACCATCGACTGGTTCTGAGAAGTATCTACCAATGCAAAAGAGACATTGGTACTTAAGATGTATCATTCTAAACCAACATCTAGCAACTACCACAACAAGGTATCCAACTACCATATGCTGGGATGCTTTTAAAGATATTTCAGATCCAAATAGCCAATTCTAATCATAAATATTAGGCTAGAATTTCTTGTTATCATTTTGAGTAAAGAAATGTGTATCATAGATAGTTATGTCCCTCTCTTAAGAAAATTAGAATAAATCATGGATGAGGGAAGCATTGGGGAAGAGCCTTGTAGAAGCATTTGAATTGAATTTTGGATCTAAGCCTACTAAAATTCCACCTTCCATAAGCACATCAATAACTTCTTTCCTAAAATAGAATACCTCCAACATTTGAGGCTAAGAAAAATTCTCTTGAGTTGGAGTGAGATCAAACCAGAAATCCTCATATCCAACCTTCTCATAAAAAATAAAATCTTTAAATTCTGGTTCATCAATTATCATAGTATGAATAACATTGGAGTCAAAAAATAAAGCATTAATATTCTTGCACTCAAAAACTGAAAGCATAAAGCTTAGGATATCATTTACCTCAACCATACATAGGTTCTCTTCACCATGCACCTTGATGGTATTTCAAACATCACCCACCATATCATCTTCAACTATCTCGAGAAGTCATGAATTATTTATTGAGGGGGCTTCTAACTGGCTATCACATTTTGGACTGGTTGTAGCTTCCTTTCTTTTTTGATGCATGTTCATACTACTACAAATTCCAATATAATATTCTTCTTCTTCAATACTATCACATAGATCACAAGGGATGAAGAGATGATTATCCCTAATTTTAGTGTCCTCCATATGTTTATAAGGAGAGTATAATGCATTACTATTACTCCAAATAATCTCATCTATTATACTCTTAAATTGATTCTCTATTGTTATCATGTCAGCCATTTTCTTTCTTTGACATGAAAAAGAAAAATAAGAATTCAAAGTTTTCTCATGTATGTTACACACTAAACTATCCTCAGGGCATATAGTTAAAAGAAATTGTTTTTCAAAACTACTTTCACTTACCATAGGATCAAATTTAGCATAAGAAACTTCCTTTTTTATAATGGGATAAAACTCTTGATCATGTGGAAATATAGGCTGAAAATTATGAGTATTCACTTCTTTATCATCACTTATCAACTATATCTCCATAACATAAGGCTCCTTTTGTACATGTAACTCTTCTCATTGAGTTGGTTGTTAACTTTCATCTTACTCCTGATTGATACTACAAATCATGGATGATTCTATTGGATAAAATTATTTAATTGTGTGTCGTCTTTGATGTTACAAAAATGTCATATTAGTTATTAGAAAGAGTCTATCAAGCTCAACTGGTCAGCAAAGAAAATTCTAGAGTCTATCGAGCATTCCTAAAAGTTACTCTATGGAAAATAGTTTCTACCAAGCTCAATCAGGTGTCGAAGGTTTCTATGGTAGAAGTCAGTGTTAACCAAGCTCACAAGGTTAATGAAGGAAATTCAATGCTTACCAAGTTCACTCGGTCTCCAAAGGAGTTTTCAAAGTTTACAATGTTCATCGAGCTTCATTTGGTTAACACTAGAAATAATTTCTAGAGTAGTGTCTACTAAGAAGGGTGGCCAATTAAGGATTTCATTATTTTGGGAAATAAAGTTTAATTATTTCATGTAATGATTGTAGCTAACTGATGTAATGATTATTGGAAATTGTAACTTGTAAATGAGCTGACTTGAAAATTTTTAAGGCATAAATAAAAGGTGAAGTTGCGAATTCTAAATTGTAATGAGTGAGCATGAAAGTGTATTGATTGTGAAGAAGGTGTGAGTGAATTTTGAAGAAGGATCAGATATCCTTGAGGAGCAACAAAGTTGTATTTGATTAGAGAGGATCTAGTGAAGCAGAAAAAATATTTGTATCAACAATATAGTTGCATCTCCTTCAAGACAACTCATTGTTACATTCTCAAGATTTTAGCAGAGATTTCTAAATCATTTAACAAAGTTTTTTTTATAGCCATATGTAAATCATCTAACAAGGTGGACAGTTCTACTCAATTGTTCTAAACTCCTCTAGCAAGGTCACTCCTAGTAGGGTGATTAAATCCTTTAACAAGGTCACACCTCATAGTGTGTTTTGTAACATTTAAGAGGGTTTGATCCTAATAGGGCTCACTTTAGAAGAGTGAAAATTGGTAGCTAGTTACTTGGTGCTTTTTCCCATATTGGATTTTCACGTTAAATCTAGTGTCTCTAGTGTTCATATTATTTTTTTATGCATGCATGTTAAATCTATGTGAATGCTTAAAGATCAGTAATGAATTCATCTAACCAGTTATAGAATTTTTCTGTATGACTACTGAGCGAGAGCAGTAACTAGTTTTATAAGTCATCTAAGGGATCTGTGGATTTATTTTTGTGGCAACTGATTCACCCCAACTCTCAATTACTCCATCTGTATTTCCAACAATTGGTATCAGAGCTTTCGGTTCTTGTAGCAAGGATTTCAAGGATCTAAAATAAAGTTTAGGATGTCTTATAAGAGGGAAATTCCAAGGCTTAATAGGAATAACTTTTCAGCATGGCAAGGTCTCATGAGACTCCATCTTGCTTTCATTGGAGATACAATATTGAAATATCTTGATGAAGAATATGTAACTCCTTTTGGTACACTATATTTCAATGACATTGCTGAGAAGAATACTCATAACACCATGATGATATACATTGCATTATCCCTAAGTTATGAATAATTTGATGATACCAAGGACTACAAAATTGCCTTTTTTATGTGGAACAAGCTAAAAGATATCTATGAAGGTGATGACATTGTGAGGAGAGCCAAAGTAGAAAGTCTAAGAGGACAATCTGATCAGATGAGGATGAGAGAGGATGAGAACATTGCCAAGTATGTTGAAAGATTCAAAGCAAGCATCAGTGCAATCAAAGCTTCTAGAGGAGATATCAAGGATGAAATAGTTGTAAGTAAAGTTCTTAGAACATTACTTCCCATTTATGCAATTAGAGTTTCTACAATTCAAGAAAGAAGATGTGAACCAAATCAAAAGATAAATTTAGAGGCCATAGTAGAAAGATTGATTGTGTTTGAGCTATATAAATATGACAACTATGTTTCAGCTTCCAAGAACATTGAATCAATATTTGAAGCCAAGATTTCACTCAAAGAAAAGGGCAAGAAGATAAACGATTCTTAGCCAAAAAGTGAAGAAGAATTAGAACAAAGTTCTGAAAATGATCTTGAGGTGGTTGAATCTCTACTAGCAAGGAAATATTTTAGAGGCAAAGGAAAATACAAAGGTAAGATTCCTTTGATCTATTTTTCATGTGAGGAAATTGGTCATATTGCTTCTAGGTGCCCAAAATGGAAAAATAAGGATGAGAAGAAAGGTCACAAGTGCAATGGCAAAAAAGACTTCAAATCATTCAAGGAAAAAGGTAAGAAAACATGTTTCATGGCTAAGGATTCTAAGGATTCTAACAATAGTGAAGATGAAAGTGTTTACATTGCTTTGAAGGATGAATCATATAATGATGAGGAAGATAAGATGACACTTATCTCTCATGTAAGTAAAAATGATACATGGTTCATGGATAGTGGTTTCTCTCATCATATGACTACTAATAAAACAAATTTTGAAAATTTTGAAAATTATGATGGTGGTAGTGTGAGGTTTGGTAATAATGAACCTTGTTGCATAAAAGGAAGAGGAATAATCTCACTAACCAAAGAGCTTGTATGTGATAATTCCTATTGGGTTAAAGGACTAAAACAAAATCTATTGAGTGTGGCATAGCTAATCAATATTGGATTCAAGGTGGAATTCATTCATCAAAAATTAAGATTGTTGGATGATAAAGGAAAACTGGTTGGATTAGGCATACAAACAAAAAGTAACTTGCCCTATCTTGAACTTGGTGAATGTTCATGTTTTATTGCTCAAGTTGAAGAAAGTTGGTTATGACATAGAAGGTTATGTCATGTGAATTTTGATAACCTAGTTAAAATAAGAAAATTCAAGAAAGTAAGAGGCATTCCTAGTACAAGAACTCTCAAATTGGTAAGATGGGAAAGACTAGCTTTAAAAGTAAAAATAATCACTCTAAAGAAATTTTAGAAGTTGTGCATATTCATTTATGTGGACCCATTGGAATTGAGATCTATACTAGAGAAAATTTTTTCATTCTTTTTGTTGATGACTACTCTAGAATGATGATTATCATGTATCTAGGAGAGAAATCTAAAGCATTTGAGAAGTTCAAATTGTATTTGGATAGAGTAGAAAAGAAAATAGGGAAAAGACTGAAATACTTGAGATCAAAAAGAGGTGGTGAATTCATCTCCCATGAATTCAAGAACTTTTGCATTGAAAGAGGAATCAAAAGATAGATATCAGCTCCTGAAACTCCTGAATAGAATGGAATTGCTAAAAGGAGGAACAAATCCATCATGGAATATTCAAGAACTCTAATTATTGAAAAGAACATTGCTATCAAATACTAGAAGGAAGCTATTAGCCTTGCAATTCATACCTTGAACCAAGTATAGTTGAAGAAGGACTCATTCAAGAATCCCTATGAGTTATGATATGGCTATAAACCCAATGTAAGTTACCTAAAATTATTTCAAAGTAAATGTTATGTTTTGAAATAATCTAAAAGGTAAATTTGATGTAAAGGGTGATGAAGGCATATTTTTGGGATATTCTTGCAAGAGTAAGGCATATAGATGTTTGAATTTATCTACTCACAAAGTCATAGAAAGTGCACATGTGAAAGTTGATGAGTTTGCAGAGAGGACTGAAGAAGAAAGTAAAAAGGTGCTAAAAGATTATAGGAGATTTTTTTTCATTGAGCTTGACAGAGTGCTAGATACATTTGTCAATCAAGAAACTTCTACTCTTGAGTCTTCAGTCACTAAGTTGTAAGAAGTTCAAAATGAATTACAGGAACCCAAGTCACATTGAGATACTATTGTCACATTGAGATACTATTGATCCAATTCCTATTGAGTCTAGAGGACCCAAGAAATAGTCAGATCAGCTAGAGCTAGAAATTAAAACTCAAAATGAAGATAGTGGAACTCAGTCAAAAAGCAAGGAACCTGTATTAGTAAAGCATATAAGGAGATGTCATGTATTAGATTAGATTATTGGAGACAAATTTGAAGGTACTATGACAATAAGTAAGCTAAAAGGTACTTGTTTAATTTCTGATTTTGAACCTAGAAATGTCAAAGATGCATTAGAAAATGAAAGTTGGATTGAGGCTATGAATGAAGAGATAGAGCAAATAGAGAAGAACAAAACTTGAACTCTTGTACCTAGGCCTAAAGATAAATATGTGATTGGAACTAAGTGGGTATTAAGAAATAAGTTGAATGGAGATGGTAAGGTATCAAGAAACAAAGATAGATTGGTATGTAAAGGCTACTCTTAAGAAGAAGGAATAGATTATGGAAAGACTTTTTCTCTTGTTGCAAGACTAGAAGGTGTCAGGACCTTACTTGCGTATCTTGCATACAAAGGATTTAAAGTATATCAGATGAATGTCAAATTTTCATTTCTCAATGGTATTCTAGATGAAGAAGTCTACATTGAAAAACTTGAAGGTTTTGTTGATCCAGACAAGGAGGACATGGTCTACAAATTACACAAAGCATTGTATGGTCTAAAACAAGCCCCTAGAGCATGGTATAAAGATTGCATAACTATCTTATTCAGATTGGTTTTTAGAGAACTAATGATAACAATAGCTTGTATATCAAGGAAGGACCAAATAACAAGATTTTTTTGGCAGAAATATTTGTGGAAGATACTTTGTTTACAGAAAATGATGATCTATGAAAAGAATTTTCAGAGAAAATGAACAAGGAATTTGAGATGTCTATGTTTGGTGAGATAAAATTCTTTGTTGGTCTTCAAATTCAACAAAGAAATAATGGTATCTACATCATTCAATCTAAATACATCAAGGAGATACTCAAAAAGTTTGGTATGGAAGATTGTAAACTAGTTGGGACTCCCATGTGTATTGGACTAAAGCTTACCAAAGATGATGAATCAAAAGAGGTAGATCAAACCTTATATTGATCAATGATTGGAAAATTGCAATATGTAATTCATACAAGGCCTGATATTACTCTTGCAGTTGGTATTATAGCAATATTTCTACCAAAACCAAAAAAAAATCATGTGATGGAAATCAAGATAATCTTGAGATACTTGAAAGGCACTAAAGATTATGGATTGTGGTACACATTTGGAGGTAATCTAGAGTTGAAAGTTTTTACTGATGTTGATTGGGTAGGAAACATTGATGCTAGAAAGAGTACAAGCGGAGGAGTATTCTTTCTTGGAAAAAGGTTGGTTTCTTGGACAAGTAAAAAGAAAAATTGTACATCCCAATCTATGGTAGAAGCAAAGTATGTTGTAGTAGTAGTGAACTATTCTAACATTGTTTGGTTTAAAAAGTTATTGGAAGGCATGAAGGTTGAAATCAAGGAACTAGTTGTTATGTTTTGTTACAATACAAGTGCTATCAAGATATCTAAAAATCTAGTGATGCATTCAAAAACCAAGCACATTTTAATAAAGTATCACTTTGTTAGAGAATTGGTGAAGGACAAGGTGATCATATTGGAATACGTCCATATAAAAGAACAAATTGCTGACATATTCACCAAGCCATTACCTAAGGATGCATTCTTGTATCTAATATTTAAGTTAGGGGTGATTCCCCTATCCAAAGTTCTTTAGAATGAAGTTTTAGTGATGCATCAATAGGAACCAAGTTAGAGATCTATCAGTTGATGTAGCATAGTCATGGAAACATTGAATATGAATTAGTACTTAATACATTACTACTCATTTGGTGTTTGTTGTCTTTGGCATGTGTTGTCAAAGAGGGAGAGTATATTGTCATATCTTTCTAAAATTTGAATTTGATTGTGGAGAGTTTGTTGTTTAGAAAAGATGCTATATCATTCCTTCATAGAGGAAGATTACAACATTAGAGGAGTTTGTGGCATAAAATCTAAGAGGGAGAAATGTTCTTTCAGAAGAAGACTTGTCTTCAAATTTCATCTACTATGACATGTTGTGTTGCCATCAATGCCAAAGAGAGAGATTGTTGGATAAAATTGTTCAATTGTGTGTTATCTTTGATGTTGCAAAAATTTCATATCAATTATTAGAAAGAGTCTACCGAGCTCAGTTGGTTAGCAAAGAAAATTTTAGAGTTCACCGAGCATTCTTGAATGTTACTCTATGGAAAATAATTTCTATCAAGCTCACTCGGGCATCGAAGGTTTCCATGGTAGAAGTCAATGTTAACCAAGCTCACAATGTTAACAAAGGAAATTCAATGTTTACCGAGTTCACTTGGTCTCTAAAGGATTTTGCAAAGTTTACAATGTTCATCGAGCTTCAGTAGGTAAACACTAGAAATTATTTCTGGAGCAATTTCTACCGAGCAGGGTGGCCAATGAAGGATTTCATTGTTTTGGGAAATAAAGTTTAATTGTTTCATGTGATGATTGTAGCTTACTAATGTAATGATTATTGGAAATTTTAAATTGTAAATGAGCCAACTTGACAATTTTTAAGGTATAAATAAAAGGTCAAGCTATGAATTCTAAAGTGTAATGAGCGAGCATGCAAGTGTATTGATTGTGAAGAAGGTGTGAGCAAATTTTGAAGAAGGATCAAATATCCTTGAGGAGCAACAAATTTGTATTCGATCAAAGAGGATCTAGTGAAGTAGAATACAGGTCTATATTAGCAATTTAGTTGCATCTCATTCAGAAAAAACTCATTGTTACTTTATCACAATTGTAGCAGTGATTTGTAAATCTCTTAACATAAATATATTTTTACAACGATTTTGTAAATCCTCTAACAAGGTGGATAGTTCTATTGAATTGTTCTAAAGTCCTCTAACAAGGCCACTCCTAGTAGGGTGATTAAATTCTTGAACAAGTTCACACCTCATAGTGTGTTTTGTAACCTTTAATAGGGTTGGCTCCTAATGGGGCCCACTTCAAAAGAGTTAAAATTGGTAGCTAGTTACTTGGTGGTTTTTCCCATATTGGGTTTCCATGTTAAATATGGTGTCTCTAGTGTTCATGTTATTTCTTTATGCATGCATGTTAAATATCTATGAATGCTTAAAGATTAGTAATTAATTCATCTACCAAGTTACAAAAATTTTCTACATGACTACCGAGTGATAGCAGTAACTAGTTTTATAAGACATCTAAGGGATCTGTGGATTTATTTTTGTGGTAACTGATTCACACCCCCCCCCTCTTAGTTACTCCATCTATATTTCCAACAGATTCTACAATTGAACCAATTTGCATGAACTAATCTGATTCAAGAGATGATTGAAATCTAAACATAATTTCTTCCTCTTCCAAAGGAAAAGTATTGTTCAACATCTGTACTATGGTTGATATAGGCTGAAATTTCCCTTCATAATTTCTTACCTCAAATAGATTTTTAGCATGTAAAGAAAACTCATTGAGAGGTGTTATCTATTTGGAAGATTCATTCCCAAAATGAAAAGATTTCTCCATTGGTTGGTCATGAATATTTGTGCCTTGAAAAATCTATTTATTTACACTTTCAGCATAGACAAAAGTTTTAGCTTTTGATTGAACATTGTTTTACAATTCTTCACCATTAAAATGCTCTGGAAATAAGACAACTATCATCTTTTCCCAAACTTTCTATAACAAAAGGGAATAAATTAGTAGGAAAACTTTCCTCTTTATCTGAAGCTTCTCGGGGGTAGGTTTTAGCATCAAAGGCTAAGTAGATGTAAGAGATGGTTACAACTAGAGGCTCTTCATCATCAACCATCAACTCTTGTTTCAACTATACCACCCTTTTCACATATTCTTTTAAGTCCTTTAATTTTTGATATCTTGCACAAAGACTACTCCAAAATAGCCAAGATGTGGAGTCCTCTTCCATGCTTGAGTTATTCCTGAGAACTCAAGAGATACTTTTTTTAAAGTTGTCCACAAATTCCCACAACACTTTATCATCCATTTGATAAAGTTTCCAATCTCCTGCACATAGAGGTTCTTGTAAAACTAAGGAATAATTGTTAGGCACTAAATCTTCAATTTGAATCCCCTCTAGAGTTTCCAAAAATCTATTGGCAAATAGATTTGTCTTCACATAAAACTTCCAAAATAACCCTTATTTGTGCAATAAAGAAGATACAAAAATCTACCAACAATTGAGTCACTTTTCCATTGGATCATGCAAGCGCCCTCTAAATTGTATAGAGTATAGATCCTTGATTTATATGTACCAAAAAATCAAATTAAGAAATGTTTATAGCTTGAAAGAGAAGGCTAGCATCACTATTCTTGGATAGGGGGTGAATAATCATTACCTAATTCACATAAATACCTCACAGCCAAGGTAAAGACATACAATAATTTACTCTATTATGAGTTAAGAGCATAAAAGAGACTATGAATAGAGAATAATGATACACTTGCAGCTCTTGAACAAAATTGATGAATAGGGAAATAAAGATCTTGAAATACTCTATGATTCACACCATAACAATAAAATGAAGAATAGAACACATAATCTCAATATCCTTCAAGATATCATTTCATTTCAAAAATAAACATATCTTTGAAAATCATGTACAATTTCATTATTCAAAAAAACACAAGCAACAAAGACTACTATTTATATTTCCATTCCTTTCC
The DNA here is from genome assembly GCA_028749045.1 of Cupressus sempervirens. NCBI lineage: Eukaryota > Viridiplantae > Streptophyta > Pinopsida > Cupressales > Cupressaceae > Cupressus > Cupressus sempervirens. The sequence goes on along the minus strand of CM053785.1, from coordinate 955,474,971 downwards.
CCTCCCAACATACAATTTGGTAAGGTCAGAAAACAAAAAAAGATTCCCCTTGTCATGTATCAACCCTGTCTATAGAAAAGTGGGAGCCGCTACTACCTATATTATTCTTCATAATATAGATAAATGATGAGGTGTTACAGTTCCTTGCAAATAATTTCTTGAAAGTAATCCTTTAATAACTTTGTGAAGGATTGATTGACTCTTGGAAGGGAATTATTGATTAATGACTTTATCCTCTTCTAGTTGCATCCTTTAAGTTTTATTAAGAAACATAATGTTTCATTCTATCACAAGCACTAAACATCATACTTAACTGGCATATAATAAGATGTATTCAATTATAGTTAAAATCAGAATATCTATCTAAATAGAAGGGGGAATATCTCTTTCCTTTTTGGCAAAATTTTCTTGTCACATCTCATCTTCTATTTTTCTCATAAGACATGGCATCCTAAAGATACTTCTCTAACTTTTTCCTTTTTGATAATAAAATTCTATCAAACACTTCTCATACTATAAGCAACTAGTCTAATGGATGTCAGACTCATTCTCCATCGTCAACCTTAATTGTGATTTTTTCGTATGTGTCTGTGTGTGTTGGGAATACATGGTGCCAAAACATGACAACTTTCCACTCTTAAGACTTTATATGAGATATGATACCATGGCCATGTATTGATCTATAGCCCTTGTCTATCTAATGTCACTATTGTTGTTGATTGCCACCATTTGTGCCAAGGAATCTCTTAGGAGAGAATAATGCTCGATGCCCACCTCAATATCTTGAATTGAGTACCCCCACCCATATTTCATTCTTTTGTGGCTTATGCATGCACTTTAAAGCATATCATATGCATTAGGTCCAAGGCAAATGAAACCACAAGTATAACATGCATCCGAACTATATCCACATTAGTCATATTACAAAAGAGGTCAAAGATTGTCCATGATTGGAAAATACTAAATTTCCATTTCTAAGATCACAATTTAGAATGGTTAAAAATCTCCTTGCGTAGTCTAAATCTATCACACCTTCTCAACACTAGCTATTAGGTCTACATTGGGAAAAAAAGGCTTAAGAATAGGAATGCTCAAAGGAGTTTCAAGTTGACTTAAGAGTGAGACTTTGGCTTCAAGTACCACTAACATAGGTTTACCTTCATAAAGAATTTGCATTCTTCTTATTTTTTAGAAGGAAAAAAATCACATGTTTGAATCCTGGTGACTAGCCAATGAACTCAATCTACTATTGATCTCATTCAATACATTTATATTTGATAGAGGTTCATGGAAACAAGGAATCATCATTTGTATGTGCCATAAATTTTATGCCATTATGAGCATCTATGAATGTATTTTTTTATCTATTACTAGTAATTTGGGTTCATACTTCCTACGGTTGAGGATAGACAAATATAACTAACCCACACTAAACCAAAATGGGAGAATGCATAATTTGGATGATGAAGAGTTTTCCATGTTAATTACCTACCAAAAAATCAAATTATTGATATTCAATATGATCCTTTTATCATTGTGGTTGATGAATTCATGATGATGCAATCCGCAAAAGAAGCAAGCTAATTTCTCCAACTAATGTATTCACCTCTAATCCCCATTTGTTTCATATATGTCGGTATTTCATGTGTCAATTCTTTAAGGTGCATAGTTATCCAATTTTTAAAATTGGCTGAGATGATTAAACTTAATCAAACAGGCTCAACTATTTTGAACTACATTGTACTAACTACACCCAATTAGACCACTTTGAATTAGTAAGCTTCTTTTTTGAATCCAAACTCTGAAAGTTCTAAATTATTACAAACTGTATTAAACTTAAATGTACTTGTATACACTTTTGAGACTCTTTTAACTCATGAATCACTTCTTAATCATAAATGTATTGAACCAATTTTAAGCTCCCTAACTTTGAGGATTAGGGCCACGAAGTGCACTTTTGAAATATTTGATTGATCATAACAACAAGCTTTGAATCTACACTTTAGATTTTTGTATATTGAACTCAAACTTGGAATCACTCAACCTTTGTACTAAATCAATGAAATTCAAACTTGAATCATGTAGTTTGAGCTTCCAAACCTCAAACTTTTGAATCCATTGAACTCAATAAACTTGTGAAACCTTTGCATTCCTAAACTTGCACCTTGAACTTCTAACTTGAGAACCTTGAAGATGAACTTTAGGTCTACATTTTGACTTTGAACCATTTTCTCAATCTCATTCTTTGGCAAGCATTTCTTTTGGATTTTTGTCATGCAAATTAATTTGAACATTTCTTTCATAAAACAAAACTCTACAAAGCATTTAACAATATGGGTTAGGCAGAGATAAACACAAAAATATGAAAAAGATATCACAGGGGCCAAGTTTCCAATATCAAAAATAGGGGTCTTTTTACCAAAAAATAGGAACTCAATCATCCCTTCCTTAACTTGATTAGCCAAACTAGCTTCAAATTGAGTAGGCACCTAAAAAATTGTCTTCTCCATCACATCATGGAGATTTTCAATCATCCTAGGGTCCAATATTCTAGGAGGAATCTTCCAAGTTCTTCATAAACCTTCTACAAAAAATTCTTTCCATGCACCTTGGGACAATCACAACTAGTTCTGCATGTCAAATCACAACCTACCACCTAGCACAAACAACCAAGAATAAATCACAGGTCCAGGAACATGGATCTCTAATAAAAATCATGGTCCAACAAGATCAACCTTCTATTTTTGCATCCATCAATCCATTTGCATGTCCTCTACAATTACAAGTTAGAACCACAATCTTCCACCTCGAAACAAAGAGATTTAGGACTCCAAAAAGAATAATCCACTACCAAATCAAGATCTCATATCAACTCCTCTCAACCCAAGGACCTAGTGCAAACTACCTCAACTTCAATGATTTGTCTACACACCCAAGAACAACATGTTTGTGTTACCATTTGATGTAGCATAAGGTGGGAGAATCCCCAAAGGAGATGTCCTAGCCCTTAGAAAGTAACCACATAGTGGAAACACAACACAAGATATAGAATCTGATATCAAATACATCTCCTTATTCATAAAATAATTGTTTACATACAATGTGCTAGGCTATAAGGGCCTTTCTAGTTAAGGACAAATACAATAGCAATTAGAATAACAATTCTACAAGATCCCTCAAGATCTAACCCAAATACTAGCTAGTCTAGATCCACACTTTGCTAGAAACCTGCAACGAAGATCTAAACTTGTGATCACAAGTCCCCCAAGAAATATCCTTGTTTCCCATGCTTAAACTACTATCCCTTCTAAAAATTTACCCAAGATCCAGGTGTAAACTACCTCACATTTTGTGATTAGTCAACAAATTTAGTGAAACTTCACTCAATCAGCTACTCTTCCTTCTCCATGTTGGATTTGACACTAAATAATGAGTCACTCCACTAAATGAATTCTTTAAGACTCCACAAAACCCTCTTACTTATGCCCAACTAAGCTAGAGGTCTACCTCTATTATGTTCCAAATTAAATAAACCCTTAAATTAAATGCTCGTGCAAGCCACAAGTTAGGTAAAACACATATTAAATACCTACAACAAAAATTAAATGTTGAAGTTGGCCCATAAAAAATTTAGTTAATGCAAAACCAACACCAAACCAAACATCAGACAAACCACACTGAGTATAAGTATTTTACCAAGCATAACTAAAATCCCATAATATATGTTGAGAAATACCTTCATAGACCAAGTTCCTCTAGCAACCAAACTCCTTCAAAGACTACGAAACATGGGCAACACTACAACCAATCTTCACCAAGCTCCCAGTGTGTGTCGAGTTTCAACAAGTATCATTGAGCACCTTCAATGTCCAAATGCACCAAGCTATGCCAAGATCCTATGATAATTTACCACCACTAGGATCACCGAGTCCATGCATCCACCAAGTTCTTAACCAAGAACTGCCAAGAGATGGCCAAGTAACATCTACCAAGCACATGTTCTTCAATTGAGTATTAGTCCAAGTACCCTTGGAAGAAACTCTCAATTTCCCTCCCATGAATTCTAAACTAGCCATTAGGAAATCCCAAGATGCTCCTACATCAGTATTTAAATCCTTTTAATCAAAAGTCTACCTAACAATCATTGAAGGACTTACCAGTTTGTGTAAATCCTTTAGTGAGGTGAAATTCTAAAAGGGATGATCAAATTACTTTGACAAGGAAACTCCTTATAGGGTGATTAAATCAACTAACCATGTCACATTTAATAGTGTATATTGTAAACTTTAAACAAGGTTGGTTCCAAACAAATCTCACTTTGAAAGAGTGAAAAAGTGGTGACATGTTGTTGGTGGTTTCTCCGAAATTGGGTTTCCACATAAAATCCTAATTTTAAACTTGTGTTGAATATTTTATGAGGTTTTGCATTTACATGTTTACATTTAGAAAAATGTATTACAATAGGATGTTGAAATGAGCTACTAGTGATTTCATTTGTCAATATTTAGTAGAGATCAAGCTATAGTAGGATAAGAAGAACAATGAATATTTCTATTTAATTATTCAAATGGTAGTTATGGACGTTGAGTAACTAATTCATGCCCCTACCTGCCCCACCTCTTAGTTATTATAAACTTTCTAACACTTTCTTTTCTTCTTGGTTTACTTTTCTCAACACTTAGCTCTTGATTATTCACAGTTTGGTCTCCTCTTGATAAACAACATTACTTACCAAAAACTTTGAACTAGGAAATACTCTTTATCCAATCAACATCATCATATCAAAAACCTAAATTGTCTTATTCTCCTCCTTAAATAGATTTCACAATGCTTCTAGATTCTTCCATCTTTTTCCACTTAAACAAAATTGTTGATCTTAGGTTTACAACTAAATTCCTTTAGGAAATGAATTAAATAGTTAGAAAATATAATATTACATATAAATTTGTGTCCATCCTTGACTTTCTTCAATTTCCTTTGTCACATCCTTCTTGAATTTTCTCCATTATTGATCTCGCAACAAACTTTGACTATTACATTACACCTTCTTGAGATTTCCAAATTTCCATCAAAAGTTAGCCTCATATTCCAATTTCTCAAACTTGATCATGTGGTTGTCACTAAGTAAACATTACATTTACTTGGTTAGCATATAAATTTCTTAATAATAACTTTCTCGGGAAACATGTTTTTCTTCATTCTTTACAATCACCCAAGCAATATTGTACTCACTCAGTGAATAATGTGCCCCTTAATCAACCTTGCAAACTAGTTAAATTTGCAATCTTCAATACATTGCAAAAATATATTATTGTAGAAAAAATTGACCAATATTACATAATCATTATCCAAATCATTCAATTACCCATTGAATACCTTACATCTCAACTCTTACTTCCTCTTATTTTTATTAATTCCCCTTTATCAATCTGATCATATGGTACTTTCTTTAGTTAGCATTATGTCTATGTAATTAAGAATTTTACATTAATGATAGTCTAACAAATGATGTGACTCATTTACATTCTTTAATAGAATCATCACCTAAAAATGTCACACTATCAATTGCAATATCAGTTGGAGTTAATAGCAACAAAGCTTTAGACCCTTGCAAAAATTGTTTACTTAAACTAATTACAACCATTCATTAATATTTATGATTTTAAGAAAAAAAAAAATTTACAATCCTCAGTGGACAAGAATACAAAACATATCAATCATTTTGTTAATGTATTCACATTCACTAGATTTCTCTTCTCATTCCACCAACATATGTCCAATTGCAACCCTTTCCTCTTCTAGCTCAAGTTAGAGGAAGTCACTTGAATAAGTAGTGTAGCTCTTCCTAATGTCCCACATATCCTAATACATGTTGTTAATGATATGAAACTAGTCATCTTCCTTAGTTGAAAGATTAGGTTGTGTCACTAGTTTAGGGTCCAGCTCTCCTGGGTGTTCTTGAATTGTGAATCTCACCCTTTACTTATAATCTAAAATTCAACACCATAAATAATTTGACCAGAGAATAGTCATCTAAATTTTTCTTGTAAATACATCATGCAATAAGGTCTTTAAATAAAACAGTACTATTTAATAACACAATAACTTTAAAATTTCATCAATGACATTCCACACATGTTTGGTTGCATATGTACAATGTTTATATCATTTCCAATTAAAATTTCACATAGAAGTTTTGATACCAATTGTTGGAAATATAAGAGGAGTAACTGAGAGAGGATGGGTGAATATGCTACTAGTAAAATAAATCACATATCTCATAGATGTTAACACAAAACATAAACTTCACTAAAATATTGTTACTTGGCAAACACAAAGGCACTCGGTTAATTTTGATAATATACTATAACTTGACAAATGCTTAACATGAAAATATTATGATATTATCTATGATTAACTTAACTTATTTTTATACACATGAAATAAATAGCATAAACACAACTGACACCAAGATTTAACATGCAAACCAAATTTGGGAAAAACCACCAATTGCAACTAGTTATCAATTTTCACTCTTTTGAAGTGAGGCCTATTAGGATCCAACCTTTTTAAAGGTTACAAAACACACTATTAGGCATGACCCTTTTAGATGATTTGATCACCCTATTAGGAGTGGCCTTGTTAGAGGTCTTTAGACACTTCAATAGAAATTCCACCTTGTTAGAGAATTTACAAATAGTTGTTAAGTTAACTCTATTAAGAGATTTAAGTCATTTCTATAATGGTTAGAGTGTAACAATGATATGACCCAATTTTTTATTCAATTGAATTGTTGATTATATATCTCAATTCAGGCTTGTATACTTGATCCTTTTTTATCAAATGTATCTTTGCAGGTCCAAAAGGATAGTTTTCTTATCCTTTTAATTTGCTTCCTCTAAGTAGCTTCTATTCTTTCATACACTCATCTCACATTCAATCCTACACTTGACATTGTACCTTATGCATTGTCAAGTCAACTTGATTACAACATAGAATAATTAATATTCACCTCCTTAGTCATGTTTGAACCAAAAAAAAAAATCCATTAAGCTCCATTTTCCAAAATAATAAAATACTTTCTTAATTGACCCTACTTAGTAAACACTAACTTGAAAATGAGTATCTTGTGTTAACCAAGTGAACTTATTTAGCACTGCATCTTCACAAACTTTCTTTGGTAACTATGTGAGCTTAGTTAACACTAGTTCCATCCAAATTTCCTTCATTAACTGAGTGAGCTCAGTTAACACAAAACTTTTGTGAACATTTCTTCATCTCTAGAGTGAACTCAATCGACACTATCTTTTGAACTTGGTAGACACTGGAATGCTCAGCAAAAATAGGAAATTGTCTTCATTTCTTGAGTGAGCTTGACATACATTCACTGGAAAATATATGACAATTTTTGTAACATCAAAGATAATACATAATTAGTGAATGAATTTTCAACAATCACCCTCTTTGGCATACATGACATAATACAATGAAATTAGAGAAAAATAGTAGTAAGAAAAATATCCTTAGTTTCATTCTAATTCTCCTCCATGAGAACTTCCTCTACCTTCACTTTCTTCCTCTATCAAAAAACTCTTTCATCTACATCTTCTTCTGATATAAAACTCTACCTCTTTGATATTAGACAAAGTTCTTCTTCTATGACATCTTTCATAGGTTCTCCGTCTTTGACATCTTCAAACAAAATTTCTATGATATGGCATGAAAACCTTCTCCTTCTTCAACATCTCATGCCAAAGAAAATATTTAGTGAATATCAATGTATCTCATGTACTAATTCATATGCAATCTATCCTTTTAATACTACATCAACTTGACTGATCTTCAACATTCTTTGGTTGATGCATAACTAAACTTAGTTTAGTGAGCCTCAGATAGGGGAATGATGTAGGAGCATCTTGAGTTTTCTTAGTAGCCACTTTAGATTTCATGGGAGGTGGCTTTGTAGTTTCTTTAGAGGGTACTTGGATTGGTACATGATTGAAGAATGAGTGGTGCTTGACATGGTCTAGGACCTCAACATGGTCTGGGACCTCAACATGGAATTGGAGCTCCATGTGGTTTGGGAGCTTAGCATGGTCTTGGAGCTTAGAATGGTCTTTTGTGCTCAACATGTGTTGGAACTCGACAATGCTTGTGGGAGCTCATTGATGCTTGGGAGTTTGTTATCACTTGGTAGTGTATTGATAGTGAGTGCAGTTATTGGTGTATTTAATGCATGTAGCATGTGATTGTGTTGTGGATCAATTAGGGAGCTTATGTGGACCTATCTTTGGTCTTGGTTATCTCTTCTATGTGCATTGAATCTGTGTTGTAAACTTGGGGCTTTTCCTAAGTATTCTTGTGTAGTTATCACATGTTAACTGTGGGTTAGTGTGAGGGTTAATGTTTTGTATTCAATGTTTGTTGTGAGTTGACTTGTGGATTAAATATCCATTTAATGGAAGGGGTTTATTTAATTTTCTAATTACTTGGCTGACTTGTGGCTTAGTTGGGTATAAGTAAGCGGTATTGGGGTGTCTATAGAAATTTATTTAATGGAGTGATTAATTCATTTAGAGGGAGTGGATCAATCATGGAGTTTATGTGGACCTATGTGTAGTCTTGGTTATCTCTTCTATATGCATTAAATCTATGTTGTGAACTTGGATCTTGTCTTAAGTATTCTTGTGTAGTTATCACATGTTAACTGTGGGTTAATGTCAGGGTTAATTTTTTGTATTCAATGTTTTTTGTGAGTTGACTTGTGGATTAAATATCCATTTAAACCAAGCTATTTATTTAATTTTATAATTACCAGGCTAACTTGTGGCTTAGTTGGGTATAAGTAAGGGGCATTGGGGAGTCTATAGTAATTCATTTCATGAAGTGATTAATTCATTTAGAGGGAGTGGATCCTAAGTTTAGCATGGAGTAGCTGAAGGGTGGGTTTTTCTAAGTCTGTGGATAGAGCACCAAAGGTGAGGTAGTTGGAAAAAGGATTGTGGTGGAGTTGAACATTTGTTAGAAGAGCTAGTGACTATGGTTTAGAATCAAGGAGGTTGTTTGGTGACTTGTGAGAAAAGGTTGAGATCTTGGAGGTTCCTACTAGATTTTTGTTATGTTATAGATTTTTCCTAGCTAGGATTGAGTTGGGTCTTGAGTGATCTTGTAGAAATATTTTTGTAATTACTATTGTATTTGGCCATAACTTGGAAGGCCTTATAGCCTAGTATATTGCATGTAAATAGTTATTGTATGAATAAAGAGTTGTGATTTTGTATAAGATCTTGCATTGTTGTTATCTTGTGTTCTATTTCCATTGTGTTTTTATTCATTGGGGGCTAGGATATCTCCTTTGGGGATTCTCTTGATTTTCTCTATGTTAGGTGGTATCAGAGATAAGGTTGTTCCTTAGTGTGTAGAAAAATCACCAAAGTTGTGGTAGTTTGCACTAGGACTTGTGTTGGAGAAGTAGATCTGAGAAGATCTTGATCTAGTGATGGATTTTATTTCTAGAGTTCTAGGTCTTTTGGTTGTGAGGTGGCATATCATGGTTCTAACTTACAATTGAAGAGGGCTTTTAGATGGATCAATGGATGCAAAGATGGTAGGTTGATCTTGTTGAGGCATGATTGCAGAGAGTGTGCTTAATGTATATTGTAGATCCATGTTCTAAGACTTGTGTTTTGGCTCTTGATTATTCATGCAAGGTGGCAGGTTGTGATCTAACTTGCAAACAATTTGGGTTTATCACAAGGAGTTTGGGAAGGATTTGTTGTAGAGGGTTTGTAAAGTTCTTGGAAGATGGCTCCAAGAGGATTGGACCCTAAGATAATTGTCAATCTTCATGATGTGGTGGAGAGAAAATTTTCTAAGATGTCTTCTTGGTTTGAAGCTAGTTTGGCTAATTGAGATAAGGAGGCGTCTACTCGGTTTGAAGTTAGTTTCATTGATTGAGTTAACTAAGGGGTGAGGAAGGAATTCTATAGATGTTTGTGGAGTTGGAGTCTACCAATCTGGAAGAGAGTTGTCTAGCTGGTTAGAAGACTTGTTTGAGACAGAAGATAGTATCATAAGGATGAGGTGGAAGAGTTTGGTTTTGTTGATCAGTTTGTGGAGTCCAAAACTTGAGATGGTTGTTAAGGATATTATTAACCTTTTTTATGTTGGGATGGAGGTTGGTTTTCATGATCAGTTAGTTGGGTCTGACACAAAAATTCCAAAGCACTTGGTCATGGATGATCCAGTTGCTGTTGGTGATTTTAGTTGTATGTTGTAGAGCATCTTGTTGTAAGAAATGAGACTTTTGGTGTTGTGAGCTTGGCATGTTTTGATGGAGATCTACATATTTTCATTGATGTGGAGTTTTTTTTTGTTGGTGTGGATTTATTGATTGTTGATGTGGATGAAGATTATAGATGAAGAATTATGTTTAGTTTGTTCTTGGGAATGAGCATATTGATTAGGTGGTTGAGATTCTATTGTTTAATAGAATGGTGTAGATGTAGATGATGTGAATTTTATTTTTCTTGTCCCTATTGGAGTGGAGGCCTTTGCTAAAGATGAATAATGTCATTGATCTTTCTTTAGGCATCAAAGTGTGGGACACACTATTCTATTTATCTGGGGAGCTGATGCAAGAGCATCTTGGGTTTTCTCTGTGGCTATTTAGTAGTTCATGGGAGGTGGATCAATAGTTTCTTTAGAGGGTACTTGGACTAGTACTCAATTGAAGGAGTTGTGCTCAGCATGGTCTTGGAGCTTGGCATGGTCTTTTGTGCTCGACATGTGTTGAAACATGGAAATTCTTGTGGGAGCTCAGTAATGATTAGGAGTTTTTTGTCACTTGGTAGTGTGTTGGTGCTCACTAGACTACTTGGTGTATTTAATGCATGTAGCATGCAATCATGATGTGGATTGATCTGTGATTTGGGTAGAAGCAGGGAGTTGGGTCTAAATTCCATGGAAGTCTCTAGATTGAGATTGTGCTCCATTAGAAATGGGTACCCATTTTAGGCTTGGGCACCCGATTCTAAATTTAAAAAATGGGCACCTATTTTTAAAAATCAGGTACCCATTTTTTATTTTCAAAAAATGGTTACCAATTTTTGAAAACATAAAATTTTTGTATTTTTCATAAACAAGTACTATTTTTTTTTAAGTACAAAATGGGTACCCATTTCTAAAAAATTTAAATTTTGTTTTTTGGGGGGATTTTGTAATGCCAATTTGACATTTTCAAAATAGGTACCCATTTTTTGAATTTCAAATAATGGGTGCCCATTTCTTACAACATTGGGTTGGATTTTTTTCTCCCAACTTGGATTTTGGTTTGGGATAGGCCTTGTGAGACCAAGCCTATGCCTTGACCTCTCAAAAGTTGGTAAAGGCATTGAACTTACAAATTCATGTCCTAGTATAATTTTTAGAGGGTCGTCCTGATCAAATTCTTTTATGAAACAAAAACCCATTAGAGCTATCACTATCTTGATTTTAGAAATATAAATTTTATAGCGCTCTAATTTTATTTACTATTTTTGCATTGTTTTTTAATGAAAGATGGTACCTAAATGTAAAATAGTGAAGTCCAGTATAACTTTAATAACTTTTTTATTTTATAATTTTTCTTAAATTAATTTATATTTCATCAATCTACATACAATTCTTTTGAGGTTAAAAAAAGAATTTTTTGATCAAATTATGGTGTTCGTACAGAGGAGGTTTCAAAATTTACCTTTATAGCCAATTAATAATTAATAATAATAAAATATTTAATAAAAAATTAAGATAAAATATTTTCATCAATCTTAGGTGTATTGTGTAACTCCCTTTAAAAGTATTTACAAAAAATTATCTATTTGTATCAAATTATGTTGTCCATACACGAGTGTGGTATGGCCCTGAAACAAACATTTTGAAAAAGTGGTTTCTAAAGATCCATACGAAAAACAAAATCTATCATATTGGTACACAAATAAATTACATATTCAAAAACTAGATTCTTAGCACTAAACTTTTTATTTCTAAAGATTTTTTATATTCAATTTCTAAATGTCTCAAATTTTGACATCAATTGACAACAAATTTTAGAAATAGGAAAAACACTTCCACTTTTTGCCTAAAAGTGAAACCCAACTCCTTGCACTTGTTAGAATTATGATATATTTTTCATTAGTCACAACACTTATTTGATTCTGAATGCCTATCGAGCTCATCACTTAGTCTACAGTTCACACTGAGCATTCAGTGGTTACCTTATAAATTCTGCAGGTAAACAGTTGATACCGAGCATTATTTTGAAAACCAAGCATATGGGCAGTTCAACAGTATTTACCAAGTTCATAGTGGTTACCAAGCAAGATAGTTTTCTCCAAGTAGATAGTGGTTACCGAGCTTTCTAGTGTTTACCAAGCAGTCAGTTCTCACCAAGTCATTAGAAGAACATAGTGTTTATCGAGTGATCAAGGTAAACAAAGAACTTAGTGTTTACCGAGTGCTCAAGGTAAATAAATAACTTAGTGTTTACCGAGTGATCAAGGTAAACAAAGAACTTAGTGTTTACCAAGTGATCAAGGTAAACAAAGAGATTAGTGTTTACCGAATGATCAAGGTAAACAAAGGAATCAGTGTTTACCAAGTAAAGAAGGTTATCAATGGATTCGGTTTTTACCGAGTGACACAATATTCACCAAGTCACCAATGGTTATCAAATTCCAAGCTACTTAGAATGATTAGTATGGACCGTGCCTCTACTCTTACCGAGTACATGATGATGCAGAGTATTATAGTGGATGCGAGTATCAGAAGGTCACAGAGTCAATTTGTGGAACCCGAGTTTTCTACCATCTGGCCGACTCAGTAATATTTGTTCACTTGTGTTTGGACGACCTTGCTAGTGTAAATATTGGAATGGTATACATCATTTGAAATAATGAGATTTTGAATATCATTGGTGTTATATAGCAATATTTTTTAGAAGAAGAAAAGTGAATCACCAGCAGAACATAGGAATACAGTAAGGTCAACAATTGATGCAAAAAAGCTATATCAATCACATCAAGTAATCAGAGCACAAGGGATCTTATCAGCAATCAGTTGTAACTAGATCCACTGCTTCATCCTAACAGGTGAATCAATTTGCAAATCCTTTAACAGGGTAGACTTGACAGTCTTTTGTAAATCTCCTAACAAAGTGCATACTTTATTGTATGTTTGTAAATCCTTTAACAAGGTGGATCTAGCAATCCTACTTGCTCCTAATAGGGCAGATCATCAGAAGTGATCATTGTAAGCCTTAACTGGCCAACTTTATACTGCAATATTGAAGTTTTGTGGGCATCATTTCCACCCTAGTTTTACTTTCTAATTGGAAGGTTTCTGGGTTGCCAAATATGTGAGTTCATGTGTTACAAATGTTTATCTTTTCATGCATACAGTAGATTAGATGGATGAATGGTAAAAATATTATTATGCAGAATTGAATTAAAGTTTTAGGGTTACTGATTCACCCATCCCCTCTCAGTAATCTTGTTAGTCTTGATTATTTCCAACAATTGGTATCAGAGCCTTGTGGTTCTCAGGATAAAGTTTGACAGCTTGAGCAAAGATCAAGGACAATGGAGATATTTAGACTTGACAAATCTATCGAGAATGAAAAGATAGATCTAGAAATGGCCATGAAACAACTCAATGAAGAAAAGGAGCATCTTTCTCAATCTCTAAAAAGAAGGAAGGAACTTGCAAGACAAATGAATGATCATTAGTATATTGAAGAAAGGATTGAAGACCTTTTACCGTCAAGCAGTTCAAATGAAGCTAATGAAGCAATCAAGGAACTCCTAGAAAAGAATGGTTCTCTGCAGGAAGAAGTAAGAAAGCTCAAAAGAGAACAAGAAATACAATCCATCAGGCTATGTGAAGTTTTGGAATAGAGAAACAAGACAAATGAAGACTTAGAGTTAAGAAATAATCAATCCCTTCAGCATGAAGATCTTGTAGGGTAACTATCTGATGCAAATGAAGAAATTATGAATCTAAGATCAGAGAATGGAAGTTTGAGAAATGGTTTAATCACTGAAAGACAAATCAATGCAAGCTTACAAAGTGATCTGAGATCTAAAAGAGAAATCAATGAAAGTTTGAAAAATGACTTAAATATTGAAAAACAAGTCAATGAAAGGATGATAAAATCTCAAGCAGATATGGATCAATTGAATCTGCAAAATGAGCAAAATCTTCATAGAAAAAAAGGTAAAGCAGGCCTTGGATACAATGAAGAAGGTGAATCTTCCAAACATGGTACCCAAAAGAATCAAAAACCTACTTGCAATCACTATGGTAAGTTAGGTTATACATCTAACAGATGTTGGAGCAATGGTAAATGCTACAATTGCAATCAGCATGGTCACAAAGAAAATGAATGCAAAGAAAAACCAAAGTTTGAAGGAAAATGTCATAAATACAAGAAACAAGGTCACAAGGCATCTGAATGTAGATCTAAATCATTCAATTCAGCAGAACAAATTGTCAATACATTATTTGGTTGGGACTACAATACTTGGTGCAGATGTCACTATTGTGGAGAATATGGACACATTGGAATAAACTGTGCAAGGCATCATCTAAGGAAGAAAGATACTACTATAAGATTTTATACATGTACTGAACTTGGTCATATATCCAAAAATTACATGAACATAGGAAGAGTTGAAGATGAAAAGAAAGATAGAGCTAACAACATTCAAAAATAGATGAGACAATAGTGGATTCCTAAGTCTACCGAGCTAGAAAGTTCAAATGATGGTAATGTCACTCAAGAAATGGGTGACTCCACCATTTCTAATTAGACTCATCAAGAAGGACCAAGGACTAGAAATATCCTAAAGCAGTTCCAAAATGTAGAAGTGCAAATGACAAATTAGTATTTCAGATACAAGACATAGTTCATAGTGGTGTATATACTGAGCAAGGTTGGTTTCAGATTTAATCGAGCTAGGTCAGTAATGTGAAAGGTTTTGTTTGTTCACCGAGTTGCAAGGTTTACCGAGTAAGTCAGTGACTATCTGACAAACCCTAGGTCATCTCAGCTACCTTCATACCCGAGCATTAATGGCAGATTTTTCATCAAAAAGGAAGAATTTGATCTCATTTTTCACCATGAATTTAGAATATACAAAGTGAAGAGATCTCCAAGAGCACAAAAGTGAGTTCAAGCGATTTAAAGTGATTTTCCAATGAAGAATTTGTTTAACGAAATCATTCACTCATCGAGCAGCAATGGCATCTGCAAGCACCAGCAACAACAAGGAAAAGAGAGGCTCTAAAATGCTTGTGAAGGGAGTAGAATGGAAAGCACCTAGTTTCAAGCTCGTTCCCACCATAGCTAAATCGCTCGACCCACATGGAGCCCAATCAAAAATTCTACCAAAGGTACTACTTATAAATGACATTCATACTCATTTCAAATGCACTGTTCAAGAGATAGGGACACTAGATATGGATAATGCCCTAGCCGAGTTATGTGTGGATGGAACCCTCAAACTTGAGTTCAAACATCTGGAAACCAAAGGTTTCACTCATATCCTGCACCTGCCAAGGAACTTTCAAATGAAATGGATAAGATACATTTTAAGTCGTATGCATAATGGTCAAATGTGGTTAGAGAAACCCGTCCTGATAACAAAGAAAATGATTCATAAGATCACAGGTTTGCCAATGTTAAGAAAATCAAAAACTACCAAAACCCTAAGTCGGATGAACTTCAGAAGTTAACTCTAGTTGAATGGGATGGCAGAGGATTAAAACCTAACAATGTATCTGATATAGAGCTAAGATTCAAAATTCATTTAATTGCATATAAGATGTATAGTTCCAACAGATTGAATAGCGTGCCCTGCGAGGCTGTAGATTTAGCCTATAAGGTTGTGAAGAAAAACATGGAGTTTGACCTAGCAGATGTGCTGCTAAAACAACTTAATAAAAACATGGATAGTCTAAGTACCTCAAAAACCAACTCTTGTAAATTTGGTTCTTTGTTAGTTTGTTTATTTTTCTATGTACAAAAGTTTTTCCCTTCAAAAGGTATAGTTGTATGGAGAAAAGATATTCCAGTTTTGTATCAAATAAATGAGTTTGTGGCAGAGATAGGTGAAAATTTTGATAGTATTATGGATAATTTTTTTGAAGACTGCAAAGAAAGGATGAATAACAGATTTAGAATCCCTCCTAAGCTTGTTGAGGACTACAAAGATGATGCGTACTTCATAGTTGATTGTGAAAAGGTATACATTTAGGCAGTCAAACCCCGAGTTGCATGGGTGAAACCTCTTCCTTATGAGGTAAATATTGATGAAGCTAGAGACATTATAGAAGATTTGGTAAATGAGCCAGTAGACCCTAGGAAACAAATTTTTAGAACTTATGATGAAGCTAAGGCCAGAATTGAGCTTGAAATCAAGCTACCATAGGCCATAAGTAAGGGTAAGAGGAAAATAGCCAAATTGAAAACTTCTACCAGTCCTCTTATGCTCACTGAGGGAAAAGGTGAAGATGAAGAAGGTGAAGAAGAAGGAGGAGGAGGAGAAGAAGGAGAAGAAGAATCTGTAGAAGAACAACCAAAGAAGAAGCCTACTACAGTGTTTTCCAGAAGAACTACGAAAGGTAAGAAGGAACCTATACTAGTCAGGCCTGCACCCTCATTCGAGGAAAGGCTCAAATAATTGGAGGAAGGAGCTGGCATCACAAATTTCAAAGCATTAAAATTTGAAACTAGAACTGATGCTGAGAAAATGCAGATTGAGGAACTGGTACTCAGCAAGATGGGTAAATGGAAATACTCCCCAGACTAGATTGCCCCTCAAATCTCAAAAGAACTACTGGAGAGATTGCAACTGAGATGGGAGTTAGCCACCCAAATGGTAAAATATATTTATGAGCAATCTCTGAAGGATCTCTGACCAAGCCTCACTGGAGCAGAAGTTAAAGATGAAATGAAAAACCATGAAGGTAAAATGATGATCAGATTCCACACTTGTTTGATTATGATTAAAGACATTGAACATGTTGTAAATGATGCTACAAACATGTGTAAAAACATCTATCATCTACATAAGCCTAGTGTAGACCCAGTAGAAATCAAAGATGATGACAACAAAAGTGATGATGAGCTTGATAGCATTCCATCCATCACAGTCTCACCATGAGAGCTACATGTACTGATGGAAGATAAAGAGGAAGAAGACAAGGAGGAAGAAGCTGAAGAGGTAGATAAGGAGGAAGATGATTTGGTGAAAATTGTAGCAGTAGTTATTGCATCCCTTCCTCACTCTTCACCTAAAACTGTGATATCATCAAGGTTGGAGTTAGCTTCAGTAGGTTTGGTCACATCTACATTAGATATATCATCTACACCTACCATATCTTAGCTCCAGGTATCATCAATGGAAGTGTCTACCACTTCATCTACCAAGCTGCATTCCTCTTCTTTAGCTACTGAGCAAGCCTTCTCAACTCCATCATCACCAATCAGAATAGTAGTAAGTTCCACAATTTTGTCAATTCCAATTTGTTCTACAATTTTGTCAGCATTATTTGCATCTACTTCAAACCCAATTAGTACAGATACTGCATTACTAAGTGTATCACCATTTTTGACAAGTACTTTAGTTTTTGACCCAGTATATACTCCTATTGGCACTCAACCCCCAAGCATCTCAGTTTTCACTGCTAGCCCTTCCATCTCTACTATTGTGTCTATTCCCAAGGTCAAACTAGTCATCACAGAAGTCAAACAAAAGCAACCATTAAGACTTATGATCACTGGAAAGTAAATTCCTAAAGACATTGACCTAGACACTGAGATAGTAATTCCAAAGATTGATTATGAAAATGCTACCATTGAAGAAATGAGGTATGCTAGTCAACTAATTGAGATGAAGGCTACACAGAAACAGCTAAGATCTGAAAGGGATAAGTAATATAAAATAATTGAGAATGCTTAGAATATAATTATAGAGGCTATAGGTGTTGATGTAGATTCTACTCAACACATTTTGATCTAGTTAGAAGAGGTTGTAAATAAATTCAATGAGGATACCTCTGGTCAAGAAAAGTTGATGGAGAAGGTAGAAAAGAAGTTTGATAATAAGGTTCTTGAGCACATTGCTCAGTACATAGCAATAAAACAGGTTGAATTAACCACAGTTTTGGCCAATATTGAAAATTCTTTTAATAATGTAACATCTCTTTTTGCTAAGCTTTGTGATATTACCGAGTATACTAAGCAAATAAGAGAGCAATTGAATAAGATAGATGAGGATCTGAAGGCAAGCACACAAAACCTAAAGCTTGACCCTAGTTCAACCTCATCTCATCACCTCAGGATCAAATTTTTGTCAGAAAAGCAAGCATAATTGCTGAGAGAAGAGTCAAGGATCCGATCTACATTGTTAGATATTCAGAATATGATCCTTCCCATCATGGACACAATGTAGAATCACATTGCCCATTCAAAAACATTGATCCATGACAACAATTTCTTCGTTGCAAACCATGTAATTGAACTCTCTGCAGAAGTTCAAATAGCTCTATCCACATGCAAAATCCTACAAGAGAATTGGGATAAGACTCTGCAACTCATTCTTCAGGTACATTCAAAGTTTATCTCACATTTTGGTGTTTCTATGTAAATACATTATTTTTTGTATTCTTTGGCATTATTGTCAAAAAGGGGGAGAAAGAGATACTTAGAAAGAGTTATTGGTGAGATAAATGTAGAAAAGAAAAGATACTGTAAATAAAAGTCATATAACTCACATAAATACCTTGTGTATATTGTATGGGGGAGTCATATGTATGGAAGCCATGAATATTAAGCAAAATCAATTGTTAGTATGTCAGATATTGTATATGTCAAATATTGTATATAAGTTTTGGCTCATAAGTGTTTTTGTCACTAATGCCAAAGGGGGAGATTGTTGGAATTATGATATATTTGTCATTAATCACAACACTTATTCAATTTTGAATGCTTACCAAGCTCATTACTTAGTCTAAAGTTCACACCGAGCATTCAGCTGTTACCTTATAAATTCCACAAGTAAATAGTTGATACCGAGCATTCCTTTGGAAATCGAGCATATGGGCAATTCGGTAGTATTTACCAAGTTCATAGTGGTTACCGAGCAAGATAGTGTTCTCTAAGTAGTTAGTGGTTACCGGGCTTCACAGTGTTTACCAAGCAGTCAGTGCTCACCAAGTCATCAGAAGAACTTAGTGTTTATCAAGTGATCAAGGTAAACAAAGAACTTAGTGTTTGCCGAGTGATCAAGGTAAACAAAGAACTTAGTGTTTACTAAGTGATCAATGTAAACAAAGAACTTAGTGTTTACCAAGTGATCAAGGTAAACAAAGAGCTTAGTGTTTACTGAGTGATCAAGGCAAACAAAGGAATCAGTGTTTACCAAGTAAAGAAGGTTATCAATGGATTCAGTTTTTACTGAGTGACACAATATTCACCGAGTCACCAATGGTTACCAAATTCCAAGCTACTCAAAATGATTAGTATGGACCATGCCTCTACTCTTACCAAGTGCATGATGATGTAGATTATTATAGTGGATGCCGAGTATCAGAAGGTCATGGAGTTAGTTTGTGGAACCTGAGTTTTCTACCATCTGGCCGACTCAGTAATATTTGTTCACTTGTGTTTGGCCGACCTTGCTAGTGTAAATATTGGAATGGTATACATCATTTGAAATAATGATATTTTGAATATCATTGGTGTTATATAGTAATATTTTTTAGAAGAAGAAAAGTGAATCACCAGCAGAACATAGGAATACAGTAAGGTCAACAATTGATGCAAAAAAGCTATATCAATCACATCAAGTAATCAGAGCACAAGGGATCTTATCAGCAATCAGTTGTAACTAGATCCACTACTTCATCCTAACAGGTGAATCAATTTGCAAATCCTTTAACAGGGTAGACTTGACATTCTTTTGTAAATCTCCTAACATAGTGCATACTTTATTGTATGTTTGTAAATCCTTTAACAAGGTGGATCTAGCAATCCTACTTGCTCCTAACAGGGTAGATCATTAGAAGTGATCATTGTAAGCCTTAACTGGCCAACTTTATACTACAATATTGAAGTTTTGTGGGCATCATCCCCACCCCAATTTTACTTTCTAATTGGAAGGTTTCTGGGTCAGCAAATTTGTGTGTTCATGTGTTACAAATGTTTATCTTTTCATGCATATAGTAGATTAGATGGATGAATGGTAAAAATATTATTATGAAGAATTGAATTAAATTTTTAGGGTTACTAATTCACCTGTCCCCTCTCAGTAACCTTATTAGTCTTGATTATTTCCAATAGCACTTACCCATTTTGTGTGGACCTATGTGTGGTCTTGGTTATCTCTTCTACATGCATTAAATCTATGTTGTAAACTTGGGGCTCCTCCTCAATATTTTTGTGTAGTTATTGTTGTGGTGTCCACAACACACACTCCATTCCTTGCTAGGAATGGGGAAGTCCTACTTTTTTCAAGTCCTAGACTCACAATTTGGGAGTTGGGAGAAGAAATTTTATTAGAGTTAGAGTTTTAGAGTACAAAATTTGAAAAAATTACCAAAAAAATAGGAAAATTCAAAAAAAAATTAATTACAAAAAAAAAAAGAAAATTCGAAAAAATTACAAAAATTCAAAAAAATTCAAAAAAATTATAAAAACATTAAGAAAATTTGAAAATACTGAAAAAATAAAAATAAATAAATATTATGTGCTTACCCCCATGCACGCGCGAGCAAGGCGCACACTAAGGCATGTCACACATCTTGTACAGTGCACAAGGAAGGGGTTATAAAACCCCTTCTCCCCTTCCCCCCAATTCATTCATAACACTCAGCATTTGTTAAAAATATGGTGATCACAGGTAAGACAATGTCCCTTTAGTGTTGTGGCCCCATTACGCACAATGTGTGGGCACTGCACCCCGTGCCGCACATGGGAGCCCATTTACACAAGTGTCATGTGCTCAAAGTGTCATGAGCCATAAATCAAGTATCCTGCACTCAAAGTGCCACTAGCAATTGACAAAATGTCATGCCTTCAAAGCATTACTAGCCATTAACAGAGCCTCGCACACTCAAACCATCACAGGCCATAAAACAAGTGTCGCGCACTCAAAGTACCATTTTCCATTGACAAAGTATCGCGTGCTCAAAGTGTTGCTAGCTATTGATAAAGCCTTGCACACTCAAACCTTCGTAGGCCATAAAACAAGTGTTGTGTGCTCAAAGCACCGCTGGCCATTGACAAAGTCTCATGCACTCAAAGCACTGCTGGCCATTGAGAAATCCCCATGTGCTCAAAGTGCTACTAGCCCTAAACAAGACATTGCACGCCAAAAAGCACTATTTTCACTCCTCCACCAGTGCCATGTGCCTTCTAGCGCTGTGCACCCAAAATATTTTTTTTGAATTAATTTATTTTCTTTGATTAATTAATTTATTTTTAACTATATATATATATATAAGAAATAAAAAAGAAATAAATATAAAATACAATAAAGATAAAAATAAATAAATAAATAAAATGAAAAATAAAAAGTCTAAATGGGACCTTATTTTAAATTTATTTTATTAGCTATTTACATTATTATTGACTTGACTAATGTTGTTTTTTTCTTAAAGTATGCAAGTAATCAAAATGGCATCAACATCTGGAGTAGCACCCAAACTAGTAGTCTTCAAAGTCCAAGGTGCACCTTCAAAGTCAAGACTCAACAATGATTACTTTGAGATCCAAGATATGGACCTAGGACACATAGACTTAGGAGAATTCTTAAGAATTTGCAACAAGCCAATAGAGAGGTTAGGCATTATGTCCACATTGATCCATTCTAGATTGGTGAACACAGCATCACATCCTATGTTTGTAAAATTAGCTAAATTGATCATGGACCTATCACAAACTTTTTTTCATAATGAAAGGGTATTCAAAAGTGTTACCAGAGAAGTGGTGTTGGATTTGTGACTAGATAACTTTGAAAGGGTTTTTCATCTTTCTAGAGCTAACTAGTTCATCTAACTCTCATATGATATAGTGGAGAGGTGGTGCAGGGAACATCAACAAGAGGCCATTGAAATCATACAATCCTAATACCTCATGGAGAAGCCTCCTCAATGAAGGATAACTAGCAAAGTGGATATGACTCAAGGATACATGAAGGATGACATTGGATATTCTATCATTCTCCTGAGTAGAGTCATGGGCTTACCAATAGCAGGTCAGCTCAATAATTTCATGATGAACTTCATTGAGACCATCAGATAAGAAAAAATACCATTGGATTGGGCCACCACACTAAGTGAGAACTTGTGTGAGAAACTGAGGATGGTGAAGGATAAGAGGAGGTTTTACATGACTTCTTACATTATATACCTTCTTGCAGTAAGGGCAATGAACTATCCTAGTTTGTATAGGAGAGGTAGTATGCAGGATCCTAATGCCTGACCATATATAGTCTATGCCCCCAACTAGTGAAGAAGAAACTCTCAGCATAGAGCAAGTAATATAGAATCATGAATGATGCATTCATCTTTATGATCATTCAATTCATTGAGGGAAACTATGGAAAGAGGTTATCTGATGAAGCCAAAGCACAAGTCGCAGCTCTCGAATAACTAGTGCATCTATCAATCCTAGGAAGCTCCCGAGATACCCAAGTGACAAATGGGTACTATTGGAGATCTTTCAAAAAATTGAGTCAACCTATGAGAAGATAAAGAGGTAACAAAGACCCTGCTAGGCATTGCCATTCATCATTGGACCTTATTAGGTGAAGCGAAAGCAAGATATTCCATCCTTTGAATGGGAGTGGGAGAACTATCCCCTTGAAGAATACAACTCTCCCCACCCATACTTTGACAATGTTGGAAAAGTGGAGAGTCTTGTAGGAAAGGACTCCAGTCATGAGGATGCTATTCAAGATCATTGGATAAATGCCACAAATGATTATGACGTCCACATTAGGGATTATTCTAGGATGACTTTGTATCTACTAGAAAAGGCTCTCCATTTGAACATTCTAGATGAGATAAGCCAACAAGACTCTTAGGAGTTACTGGACCCCTTGTTCAATGCAAATAAAATTGGCAAAAGACCTATTCTAAATGCTAAGGTTGATAGGAAGACCGTCAATGATATTAATCATTGAGCGAGGCATGTCATCAGAATGACAAAGAGATGGATCAAGAAACCTTTTCCACTTGATCCAATTCTCGATATTGTAATCTTCCATGCACATGCTCACCTAGAAAGAGGTAAAGGAAGGAAAGTTACAATTCCTACCTTTGCAGCCCAGTCTCCTATCAGGCCAGAGATAATCTACCAGTTGATTGCCTAGTTGGATATTATCACCCTCTTGAGAGGAGGGGAAAGAATAAAAGAAAGAGGACCTCCACTTAGAGGATTCAGATAGAATAGGTGCCTCTCCAGTAATAAGAACAAAGTCCACAAGGGTCCCAAGATACTAGAGCTACCCAAGTCCAAGATGAACCTTAGTTTCCTCTCATTGTACTTAGCCAACTAGAAGAGGGAGAGATTTTGAAAGTCTCCATTCCTCCTGCACATCATGAGCCAGCTTCTCCTTCTACCTCAAAGAAACAAAAGAAGAGCACTCAGATTCAGATGAAGAAAAGGTAAAAGGTTAGTATAAGGTTAGTGCTCAATCCATCTATTTCTAAAAGTATTCTGGAAGGAGATGAAGAGAAGGAATAAGAAGAATAAGAAGAGGAAGAGGAACAAGTGCCCCTATAGGGAAGAACATAGCTAGATAGAGCCATGAAATTGCGAAGGGGAAAGAGTGCCACGGGTACCCCACCATCCACTTAGGTAGAAACTTTATAGCTCTCTTCTTTGGAATATGAAGTATAGTAGTGGGTGGATGAGCAGAGTGAAGGGAACAATGACATTTTCTCAACTTTAGATTTTAATTTCATGCTTTTAGGTACATAGTTGATAGGGAATAAGATCAAGGACACCCCTACAGGTGAACCTCAACTAGAAGACTAGATGCAAATGCCACTAGATAAACAAGGTCTTGATCTTACTCCTCCATCTCCACCACAAATTACAATGGTAGAATAGGGTTTAGTGACTCCCCCACCTCAGAGTTTAGAGGAAGCACATGTTTAGAAGGAATCACTATCAAACGAGAGAGTAGAACAAAGGGCTACTGATGAAGTGTCAAAGGAAGGAAAAATGGTAGAATATTCGCAAAAACCTTCCCAAGACACTGTGGTATAGGCTATAGGATCTAAGGAGACTAAGGCTACAGAAGAAGAGCCCTCCCAATAGGATAAAACTCCCAATAGGAGTGGCAAAGGGAAGGAGGTAGTTGAATACACCCTTTCATCATCAAGGGCCAGGACCTCAATAGGATAGATCCCTAGATGGATTTGAAAGAAAATAATGAGGAGTACTAAACCTCAATTTTGTGCTTCAAAGAGAGACATTTTTGATATTGCAGAGATTTTGAACAAACCTGAGTCTAGATCACATGGGGCAACACCATTGGCATTTATCACCACCATACAAAACCAAGATTTATTTGCACAAGTGGCTCTCCCTCTTGAAGGTATAGATGTAGAAGGCCTTAGCCTAAAGGATTATGAGTTAAAGGATGTTATGTTGGGAAGGCCTACATGGGATTTGGCTTGACAAATGATGACTATGGGAGTCAAAGAGGTCCTCACATACATGGAACAAGAGGAGATTGAACTCTATGCACTTCAAAGGCAAGTTGAGATCCTAAAGGATATCTAGACAAAGCCATTGGTCCTCTTGATCTTGAACACCATGAGCATACTTTGAATATTGTACTTAGAGAAGGTGGATGTGTGTAGCTGGACACGTTCTTGAAAGCTTGTTAGGAATGGTGAGAAAGTTTCAAGGAGAAAGGTGTCACCATTATCACAAGGAATTTGAAGTTACTACATGGTACACAAGAGAACATGAATAAGATCATTGCAATTTTGAAGCACCCACTAGAGAGCCATGAGATTTTCTTCTCAATTTACTCTCTTCTTCAAACCTATTGTCTTTTCCCCTCTTATTGATTCTCTTCTCTATCTCCTTCCATTACATTATGAGATGTCTTTTAAAGACTATCTGAATAGTTTACAAACCATTTAAAACTACCCTAAAATCATTCATTCGATTCTCATTCAGTTAGAAAATAGTGTAAAATCCTTTTGTTTGAGGATTCTCTATAAGATACATTACCCATTGAATTAAACTTGTGCATCAACTTAAATAATAATGATAAGATATTAATTATCTCAGGATCCTTCACCTATGTCACATTTCTTGCTTACATTTGTGCATAATATTAAACCATAATGATGGTAATTCTTTCATGGGTGCCACTGCACCAAACATCCAAACATAGCTTTCAGATGAAGAAGAACAAAACCCAAATGCCAGAATTTCAATTCTGACACTTAGTAAAATTTTGAGATTTTGACCTTTTCGAGGTTTGTAGCTCTGTAGGTCCATAGGTGCACAAGTCTGCAGCTATGCAGGTCCTCGGCTCTATAATTTAGAGGTCTACCAATAGTTAATTTCTTGTTCCAAAAATAACACTTTCCATGAAATGGGAACACATTTTGATGATAGTTTAACTTTGACACATGCCTAGTAAAGGATCGGCTTCCATTTTTGGGACCTCCAAACACTCCTACTTCGACTGAAAGCTTCCTCCTACTTTCTCTCTCATTCTTTCTCTATCTTTGACATGTAAAGGGCTCATGCATCTAATCAAGGAATAAGATATGGATGGAGTCCTTCTAAGCACTAGATTAATGGTTAGTTTGTATATATTTAGTTTGTTTTAATGTTTTAAAAGAATTTTATTGCATGAAGATATGTCTCACTCTCAACACAAATTGAGGAGACAATTTCTTATAAATACCCCATTGTAAAATGTAACAAAGGGCATCATACTATGCAATAAAATTATGCTTTTGGTGCTCGCATTTGGAGTGTAGTGATTCTTTCCTAAATGTATCCTTGTTTTATGAATTTTGTTCATGGAATTGTGATTGAGCCAAAGGTTTATTGTGCTATGCCTAGTTGTGTGATCTTTTAGTTCTAGTGTTTTCTATAGATTTATGAATTCTGCTAATGTAACGAGCTTGAGAAGAGATCATCAAATTGTGTCTACATAGCTTTTTATCTTGCTTGAGTGCACTTTCCATGGCCTTGAGATTTGATGAAAGGTGAAATATCATATGATTATTAAAGTTTCTCACTGACCATTGCATCAGTGGATTCTAGGAAGCATTGCTCCTATTTTCATTGGTTTCCTACCAATTCATTCAAAAGCTTAACTTGCAGCATGTTGTTTTCTGTAGCTTATGTCCATTTAGGATTTCAATTTCAAGTTGTTTCAATTTCATGTTAGTTTCTTTCGGTTTCATTATTTTCTTTACTAACCCCTTGTTAGAATAGGAACTGATTTTAGTTGTACTATTTGAATTACATTCATTAAAAACTAGATAATACAAAAATACTATTCTTTTATGTGTGATTTTGAGATAGCAAATAGATTTACTTCATTCTAACATCATAACAGAACCAGCAAAGGCTTCCTTGTGAACAATTACATTTATCTTCAACTGAGCGGATTTTGGTGCATTGCAAGACAAATAATGAACCTTGGAGTTGATCCCAAATAGATTAGCTTTTCAAGAGAGGAATTTCACAATGGATTCCTACTATTGACCTCATGAAAAATGACTAGCCAAAAAAGTGGCACTAGAAGGAGGGCTCCTTTAGACTCCCAGAAAGGAAGAAAACTTGTCCAAGTTTTGGAATTTTGAACTTCTAAAATAATATGTGCTTCAAAAAAGTTCATAAAATTTCCTAAGTTTTTGATAAATTTAGGTCCACAATTATGTGGCTCTGTAGGTCCACAACTCCATAGGTACACAAGTCCATAGATCTACAACTTCACAAGTGCATAGGTGTGCAAAACTCTGTGGTGCACAAAATTTAGAAAGGTGAGAAAGTGTACTTCTATAGAGGTGCATTTTTTCCAAGAGTTGATGCAAGCTAGAGGATATTGATCCAAAATTCCAATTTCAGCAAGCATTAAGGTCTATGCCAAGTGCACACAAGTTTCTTGAGCTTACCCACTTCTTTAAACCACATAGTGATAAGGGAACATCCCGAGTTCAACCACTTCCATTCAAACTATCATCATCTTCTTCAACTCCACCTCCACTCCAACCACCTAGTGGACCACCACATATTCCAATAGCTACTCCTCAAAAACCACCATTAGGTTTTTCAAACCCTCCAATGGCCTTTTTTGCAAATGCTATAGACTCACCAATAAACTTGAGAGGTGCACTCCATGACCTCCCTAAAAATCCCAAGAAGTTTTGCCCTAGATTCATCTATGGTGAGACTCAAACTATTGAAGATCATGTTAAGGTATTTAAGGAAATTTTCAATCACAAGAAAGTTGCTAATGTGGACATAGTTCTTCATTTATTTCCCTACTATTTGGGGGAAATTTCCTTCAATTGGTAAATTAATTTGTCACTCGGATGCGTTGGAGATTGGGATACATTCAAAAAATTATTCTTGGAACAATTCAAAACATTCATCAACCTAGCTATTATACATCAACAATTCATATCAATCAAAAGGAACCCAGTTGAGATAGTTTCATGCTTCAAACATCACTTTCATATGGCCTATCACACGTTGGAAACACCATATAGCATACCAGTCGAAGCCGCTATTCGAATTTATTTGAATGCTATGGACCATCTTACTACGATCTTTTTGAGAAAACTTCCTATAGGAAATATTGACACATTGGATAAAGTCTTTGCAGAGGCAAGCACATTTATGAAGCAAGCCAATCCTAATGGAGGAGGAATGGTGCTTCCAATGCAAGCAATCACTATGATACCAACATACCAAGTGGGAGCACCCACGATGCCTAGCTAGTTTATACCTATAAATCTAGTTCCATTAAAATAGGCACCTGCTTCACAAAATCAAGCGATAACATATCTAGGGTATGAGCCTCCAAAAACAACTTTCTTTGAAGAGAAGGCCATAGTTCTTGTGGAAATAGACAATAACCTTATTTCAGAAGTTGGTCAAATGAAGAAGACTATGTCACAAATGAACAATGAATTGACACATCTTAGATTGTCACAAGGAAAAAATAGAAAACTTCCAAAGAAACAATGCTAGCCCCTATAACAACAATTTTGGTCAGAATTACAACAGGAACTTCAATGGGAATAATAACAACAAGGGAGGAAATAACTTCAATCCTCCCAATCACAACAATGACTTTCAAAGGAAAAACTAAGAATGGAATACCCAACTGAATAATGGAAGTATCCAAGCTAATAACAAAAACAACAATGTTCAATATGATGATATCAATCAATACAATGATAGCCAAAATGTGCTCAACAATTATGGTTCTTACCATAATGCCAATCAGGAGGTGAATCAAAATTTAAAGGTAAATGACAATCCTCCTCCTATAAAAATCAATGCTATGCTATTGGAATCCTAGGATTCTGCACAAAATATGCAAGTTGAGCAACCAACAAGTGAGGAATTCTCATTCCTATTTAGTCAGGAACCTTATATCTAGCATTATGAGATGTTTTCTTTTCACAATGACAATTAGAATACATATAATCTCAAAAATAGAAAGGACCCCTTGATGGATGGTATTCCTCTAGGTTTACAACCAATTCCACTTGATCCAAGAGCAAGTAACAATCTGCCACCAATAAGACAAGTGTATGGACAACAATAGAATTAGAATCAAGTGAATGTACCAACAATACTGAAGAATCCCACTTGGTCCACTAAAAATTACAATGTGGAAGAGGATTTGAAAAGAACTAAAGACAATATGTCCATGTTTGACATGTTACAGAATTTTCCACGATAGCAAGAAGCTCTTATGAAGACATTGGATCATGCCAAGGTTTCCCACAATACAAATGTTGTTCCTCAAAAGATAGTATCTCAACAAGTGAATGTTGCAGAAGCAATGCCCACTATGTTCAAAGACAAAGTTGAGGTACCCCTATTTTTGTTTAGAATTAGGATATATGGGAAGAATCTTCACAATTGCCTCATGGTTTTAAGAGCTTCGTGTAACATAATGCCATTATCAATAGCTCAAAGGCTAGTAGTTATTCCTCAACCCTCTAATTGAGTGGTGATACAGTTGGATAAAATAGAGGTAAAAGTCATTGGTGTATTGAAATATGTGTGGATACAATTAATAGTTGACCCCCAGATTGAGGATGTTATTGACATACATGTGGTTGATATCTTGGAAACATATGGGTTGCTTTTAAGTAGAGAATGGAAAAAATGTCTAAGAGGATGGCTTTCTATAGACTTCACTCAATTGTGGTTGTCATGGAAAGGATTGAACAATCAAATCAAGATAGATGTTGAGCCCAAATTGAAAATAATGATCATAGATTACAATGCCCCGAATGAGATAGCATTCTTACAATCAGATTTGGGTTCATACAAAGTGATGGTATTGGATGTGGCTCCAACCAATACACCTCAAGATCAGAAAGAAGAACCTAAGGTGCCAATACCCAAAAGTGAAACTGTGACACAGTTCATAGATAGTATGGTAACTAAGTTACAATTTTTAGGAGAGGAAGTTGATCCCAACATCCTACACCTTCCAAGATTTTGTTAATTACACAAAGATAGTCACTCTGAGTTTGAATGTTCATCATGCCAAGAAGTAGTTGCAAAGGTACTAACACACATAATGAAAAAAAATAATGAAAGCACCTCAATAGATGAATTCACAAAAAGCCAAGAATTAGTGAACTCATCCAACCTTGTTGGAAAGATCAAAGAGGAAAGAAAAGATCTAAATGTGTCATACAGTGATACCTTGTAAGATGGGGAAGGTTTTTCTTCTCCTCCTCGAGGGATGATTAAAGTCCAAAGAAGAAGACGATATGTGAAAGGTAAAGGATGAACTTTAGTAGTCATTCATCTTGAACCTAAAGTTGAGGAAATCAAAGAGTTGATAGGGGAAATTCAAGAAAAGCAAGAAAAAAATACATTTCCTCTATCTATAGATTATGAAGGGGACTCATCAATTCCTACACAAGGAAAGTTACAATGGGTTCCTAAGAAATAGTCATTTAAGGCTCAAGTGAAAGAGAAGTTAAGGGCAAATAAGAGTAAAGTTGGAAACCCCAAGGAAAATGCAATTTGGACACTCTACTTCAATGGTTCTAGGTGCAAGATGGGAGCTGGTGTAGGTATTAAATTGGTCAACCCAAAAGGTAGGTCTTTTTATGCTGCATATCAATTACAGTTTAGATGTACTAACAATGTTGTAGAATATGAGGTGTTAATTTGAGGACTTCTCTTTGCACTGGAAAAAGGAGTCAACACTCTCAAAACTGGAGGAGAGTCTCAATTGGTTATACAAGTAAAATCCATATACTCTTGCAACAATAAAAGATTACTTGCTTACAGAAAAAGGGTATGGGATATATTGGACTATTTTGAAGCTTTAAACATCAAATCCATTCCAAGAAGAAAGAATATGGTAGTAGGTGCTCTCACCATTTCAGAAAGTGCTTTACAGCCAGTTGAAAGAACCAAGTTGAAAAGATTCTTTGTAGAATTGTTCATAATTCCATCCATTCTTGAAAATATCACAAACTTTTAAGTCTTTCAAGATGATCAACATATACTTGAGTTTATCATGTGTAGTTTCCATTTTGAGGGATAAGAGATTGATGATACACCAGATGACAAGCCTGAAGATGATGAGCTTGAGGGTGAGGATGGGATTCTTAATCTAAAGACCAACACTATTCCAAAAGGAATCATTGAACTAGAATGTATCTTTGACCATGATGAATCAACACTCAATAGAAGGGTAACCCAAGAAAAGGGAATTGAAGAATGTGACTCATACAATTTGGGTATTGATGAAGAACCAAGAATGGTATAGATAGGAAAAGCGTGCAACTCACAAGAAAGGGAAGACATGCCCAAATTACTCACTAAGTATAAAGATGTTATTGCTTGGAGATATGAAGAGTTAAAAATTTATGATCCTAAGATTATCACACATGACATCCAACTTAAACCAGATGCCAAATTATTTTGACAAAGATAGAGACTAGTAAATCCTATCATTGAACCACTGATCATGAAAGAAGTAAAGAAGTTACTAGATGTTAAAATTATATTTCCTATCCACCATTCCACATGGGTGGAAAATTTAGTTCCCGTATGAAAGAAGACTAGAGAGATTCATCTCTGTGTTGAATTTTGTAACTTGAACCTGGCATCTCAAAAGGAAAATTATCCTTTGCCCTCACTAGATGAGGTCTTGTAGATCATTAATGGTTAAAAAATTATGTCTTTCTTGGATGGTTACTCAAGGTACAATTAGGTGATGGTTGATGAAGAAGATAGACTAAATATGACTTTCATAATGAAGTGGGGGACTTTTTCCTATAGAAGAATGCCCTTTGGATTGATAAACATGGGAGCTACATTTTAATGAATGATGGATAAAGTTTTCAAACGATTGATTAATAGATGTATAGTTATCTACATGGATGACTTGACTATCTTTTCAAAAGATTAAAATACCCACATTGCTGATCTGAGATAGGTATTCAATAGATGTCATAATACAACATATCTCTCAATCCCAAGAAATGTTCATTTGGTGTTACTAAAGGAAATCTCCTGGGGCATGTTATTTTTGAAGCCAAAATCTCCATTGATCCAAATAGAGTTGAATCTATTCTGAAATTAGCACCTCCACGCAATTGGAAGGAACTGAAGTCTTTCTTTAGAAAGATAAACTTTGTGTGAAAGTTCATAAGTGGATTCATAGAGATAGTTCATCCTCTTAATGATTTACTCAAAAAGGGGGCTAAGACAGAATGGGTTTTAGAGATAAATAATTCATTTGAAGATGTCAAGGTTGCCATTTCTATGACCTCTGTCGTGGTGAGTCCTAATTATGTGTTACCTTTTAAAATATATTCCTTTGCTTCTAAACACTCTTGTGCAGGGATCCTGACACAAAAAAGGGAAAAGGAAGATGAAAGACCAATCAAGTTTATTAGTTTTTGTTTGAAGAACATAGAGTTGAATTATTCAAACCTTGATAAAAAATCCTTTGAGTTAATCAAGGAAGTAAAGAAGTTTCATCACTACATACTAAGAAGTAAGGTGTATGCCATTATACCTGATCTAGTAGTAAAGATGCTTTTAATGTAGAATGAGCTCGATAAAAGGAGAGGAAAGTGGATGGCCATACTTTAAAAATTCAATCTATGAGATTAGTTAGAGGTCAAGGGTTGTCAAAAATGATAGTTGATAACCACAATGGAAATGAAAAGGAATTCAAGTTTGATGATGAAATGGATAAGGATGATAAGAAGAAGATGGTTGTATCACAAGTTGACATTAATCAAGGAGTGGTGACAAATGTTTGGTATCATGACATTGTTTATTATCTCCTACAAGACCAATGCCCATAAGGGATGAATAGTTCACAATGTAGGGCACTTAAAATGAAGTGTGAATCTTACATGTTACATGAAAACACATTGTACAAGAGAAACTATGAAGGGATTTATCTGAAGTGTTTAGGTCGTGAGGAGGCAAAAGAAGTCTCAGAACACTTTCATGATAAGTATGGTATAGGACATGGTTCAGTAGAAGCAATAACCCATATGATTCTAAGATAACTTTTGGCCACTCTATATTCAAAGACACTTTCGAGCTCTTACGCTCTTGTCATATCTATCAAACTAGTGCCAATAGAGAAAGGAATCTGGCAATGCCCTTATAGCCTTTGTATGAGATACACCCCTTCAAAAAGTGAGGATTGGATTTCATTGGTCTATTCAATCCACCATCATCAAATAGACATGCATTCATTCTCACAGCTATATATTACTACACATGATGGACAAAAGCAGAAACATTCAAAAATTTCACTGCTAAAGTGGTGATAAACTTTTTGGAAGAACATATTGTTACCAAGTTTGGAATGCCATTCGCCCTTGTGTGTGATAATGGGTCTACTTTCACATCTACATTCCTAACCCAGTGGGCATCTGAAAATCAAGTCATTATCAAGTTCTCTTCAAATTACTACCCACAAGGAAATGGGGTAGCATAATCTACAAATAAGAACTTGATCATAGTAATAAGACAATTATTGAAGGAGAATCCTAGAGACTGGCATATGCAACTCAAATATGCCTTATGGATAGATTGAGTTAGAGTAAAAAATGCCTTGGGGACTTCTCCATAGTTTCTTGTATATGGACAAGAACTAGTGTTCCCACTTAATCTCAGGATTTTGGTTTTGAAATTCATGAATGGGTATGCTAAAGATGCTGAAAATGTACAAATTAGATTGATGAATCTTTTAGAGATGGACAAAAAATAGATAGTTGCATTGGAGCACATGGCTAAACATCAGGCTGTTGTGAAAAGATAGTTTGACAAGAGAGCCATGATTAAATCATTCAAGATTTTCAACCTTGTTCTACTTTGGGACAAGGCAAAAGAAAAGTTGAGCAACCACACCAAGTTTCAATGCTTGTGGATGGGCCCTTATCAAATTGCAAAAATTCTTAGAGAAAACACTTTTAGGTTTAGTTCCTTAGAGGGGGGATTTCTTCCCTTGCCCATCAATGGGTAGTTTTTGAAGCATTATTTTGAAGCCTAAAAGACAAAAAACAAAAAAAAATAGAAATATATTTCTACATTTAGCTTAGATTTTTATTTCTACAAGTGTGTTTGTTTTCAGTTGAGTGTTTCATTTCAAAGTTGCATCAGTCCTGGGGGGTAATGTGTACTTGAGATTTTCTCTTAAAATTTCACTAACCACTCACTGGTTCCAATTTTAGGAAGAGGTATTTCTTTTTCAAAAAATTTTGGATGATTGGGTGTCTTATACAAACCAAGCAATGTACATTTCTTGTGCAAATAGGGGATTGTCAATTTGGAAATCAAAAGCCTAGACCAACAAGTTCTCAACACTTTACAAATTTAAAAATTTGACTATTTTAAATGTTGTTGAATTAAAATCAAAGATGATGAGAGACGATCCAAACTTCAACTATTTCAAATAGGAGGGATCTCCTTAAGAGGTTTCTAAGGTCATTGTTTCATGTGAGAGTGTCTAAAAGTTCAAAAAGAGGAACACACGGGATGTTCACAAGGGATCAAATCCAAGAAACAACATTGATGTCCTAACTACATAGTCTAAGCATAGTTAGGATACCAAAAAAAAATAATTAAAGAAAAAGGATTTAAGAGAAAAATATGATGTTAAGTCTAAAGGATTCTAAAGGTCTGAAATGGCAAAAGATATGTTTTCACAACAAAGTATCTTGTATTCAAAGTGTTGTTTCATCAAAAGTAACATTTTGAACAACATGGAACAACTATTCAAAATGCCAAAAATTAAAAAAGAACGTGGCATCCTACCAAGAGCCCTCAAAATGATTCTCTCATCTAGTCAAGCAATTGATTGATAAAGAGCCTTTGTGGATATTCCAAATGAATGTGCTGGGAGAAGTTGAAGATTGTTTTTGAGTTATCAGAAAAATTTGATAGAGTACATTCTAAGATGTCAAAGGGAATGAACACACAATGCAGACACTAAATTTAAAGGTTTCAAATTCTAAGATTTTGATTGTAAATTCATCCAAAAGATTCTCGAGATGTTCAAAGTTTGGTTGGTGTTTGACACATGTTGGAGAAATGTTTGCTAATGAAGAAATGCCTTGGTCATTTCTTCCTTTTTTTAGGGCTATTTGTTTTGGTTTCCACAACGCACGCCCCATTCCTCACTAGGAAGAGGAACCCCCAACTTTTTCAACTCCTAGACTCGTAGTTCGAGAGTCGAGAAAAGAAATTTTATTAGAGCTAGAGTTTCAAAGTAAAAAATTTGAAAAAATTACAAAAAAATTAGACAATTTGGAAAAAAATTGATAATTTGAAAAAATTACAAAATCATTAATTTTTTTTGAAAAAACTCAAAAAAAAAATTACGTGTTTACATGTGCATGCATGATCGAACTCCTTCTCCCCTTCCCCCCACTTCATTCATAACACTTAGCATTTGTTGAAAAAATGGAAATCATAGGTAAGACAATGTGCCTTTAGCATCATGGCACCACTGCACACAATGCTCGAGCGTTGCACCTCGCGATGCACACAGGAGTCTCATTTACACAAGTGTCATGTGTTCAAAGCATCACGAGCCATAAAACAAGTGACGTGTGCTCAAAGTACCACTGCCCATTGACAAAGTGTCATGTGCTCAAGGCACAACTGGCCATTGATAGAGCCCCAAGTGCTCAAACTGTTGTAGGCCATAAAACAAGTATCATGTGCTCAAAGCATCACTGGCCATTGATAGAGCCCCGCGTGCTCAAACTATCGTAGGCCATAAAATAAGTGCCGCATGCTCAAAGCAGCACTAGCCATTAACAAAATGTCATGCGCTCAAAGTGTTGCTGCTCATTGATAGAGCCCTGCATGCTCAAAGTGTTATAGCCCATAAAACAAGTGTCGCATGCTCGAAGCACCACCTGCCCTCAACAAGGCAATATGCACCAAAAAGCACTATAGGTGTTCCTTCACTAGTGCCACGCACCTTCTAGCACTGCTCACCCAAAATATATATTTTTGAATTAATTTATTTTCATTGATTAATTTTTTTTTTATCAAAAAACAAAAATGAAAAATATTAAAAAGAAATTAAAAAATAAAAATAAAAATAAATAAAAGATATAAAAAAACTAAAATAAATAAATAAAATGAAAAATAAAAAGTAAATAAAATGTCCAAATGGGACATTTAAAAAAAAAATATTTTATTAGCTTTTTATGTTATGATTAACCTGACTAACATTGCGCTTTTTTAAAAATATGTAGGTCATCAAATGGCATCCACATCTGGAGTAGCACCCCAACTAGTAGTCTTCAAATTCCAAGGTGTACCTTCAAAGTCAAGACTCCACGTTGATTATGTTGAGATCTGAGATACGAACCTAGGACACATAGACTTAGGAGAACTCTTAAGAATTTGCAACAAGCCAATAGAGAGGTCAGCCATGATGTCCACATTGATGCATTTCAAATTTGTGAATGCAGTGTCACATCATGTGTCCATACAATCAGTTGAACTGATCATGGCCCTATCACAATGTTTTGTTCCTAATGAAAGGGTAGTCAAAATTGTCGCCAGAGAAGTGGTGTTGGATCTATTACCTAACAATGTTGAAAGGGTCTTTCATCTTCCTAGAGCTAAGCAATTCATCCAACTCTCATATGAAACAATGGAGAGGTGGTACAAGGAACATCAACAAGAGGCCATTGACATCGTACAATCCTCATACCTCATGGAGAAGCCTCCTTGGGGAAGGATAACCAAAAAAGTGGATATGACTCAAGGATACATGAAGAAAGACATTGGATATTCTATCATTCTCTTTAGCAAAGTCATGGACTTACTAGCAGTAGGTCATCTTAGTACTTTCATGATCAATTTCATTGAGACCATCAGATAGGAAAAAATACCACTAGATTGGACCAACACACTAAGTGAGAACTTGTATCAGATACTGAGGATGGTGAAGGATAAGAAGAGGTTTTACATGACTTCTTACATTGTATATGTACTTGCAGCAAGGGCAACAAA
The DNA here is from genome assembly GCA_028749045.1 of Cupressus sempervirens. Lineage (NCBI taxonomy): Eukaryota > Viridiplantae > Streptophyta > Pinopsida > Cupressales > Cupressaceae > Cupressus > Cupressus sempervirens. The sequence goes on along the minus strand of CM053785.1, from coordinate 955,438,166 downwards.
CTATCCTAGTTTATATAGGAGAGGCAGTATGCAGGATTCCAATGCCTGGCCATATATAGTCTACCCCCAGCTGTTGAAGAAGAAACTTTCAGTGCAAAGTAAGGAATATAGAATCATGAATGATACGTTCATCTTTTTGATCACTTGATTCATTGAGGGAGGCTATGGGAAGAGGTTATCTGATGAAGCCAAAGCACAAGTCATAGCTCTCAAAGCCTACTTCATCCAGTTCAAAATATTCACATAGCTATGGGTAGCTAGTGCCTCTCTCAATCCTAAGAAGCTCCAGAGTTACCCAAGTGACAAAATAGTACTGTTGGAGATCTCCCAACAAATTGAGTCAACCTATGAGAAGATCAAGAGGCAATGAAGACCTTTCTAGTCATGGTCATTAGTCATTGGACCTTATTAGGTGAAGCAAAAGCTAGATATTCCACCCTTTGAATGGAAGTGGGAGAACTATCCCCTTGAGGAATACAAGTCTCCCTGGCCATACATTGACAATGTTGGGAAAGTGGAGAGTCATGCAATAAAGGACTACCATCATTAGGATGTTGTTGAAGATCACTAGATGAATGCCACAAATGACTACCATGTCTACATTAGGGATTATTATAGGATGACTTTGTATCTAGCAGAAAAGGCTCTCCAGTGGAAAATTCTAGATGAGATAAGGCAAAAAGATTCTAAGGAGTTACTAGACCCCTTGTTCAACACAAATAAAATTGGCAAAAGACCTTTTTTGAATGCTGAGGTTGATAAGGAGGAGGTCGATGATATTAATCATCGAGCAAGGCATGTCATTAGAATGACAAAGAGTTGGATCAAGAAACCTTTTCCACTTGATCCAATTCATGATCCTATAATCTTCCATGAACATGCTTGCCCAAAAAAACTTAAAGGAAGGAAAGTCACAATTCCTACCTTTGCAGCCCAATCTCCTATCAGGCCAGAGATAGTCTACTAGCTTCATCACCCAGTTGGATATTATCACCCTCTTGAGAGGAGGGGAAAGAATAAAAGAAAGAAGACCTCCCCTTAAAGGATTCAGATAGAATAGGCACCTCCCCAGCAATAGGAATAGAGTCCACAAGGGTCCAAGGACACTAGAGCTACCCAAGTCTAGGATGAACCTCAGTTGACTCCCATTGTACCTAGCCATCCAAAAGAGGGAAAGATTCAAAAAATCTCCATTCCTCCTACACATGATGAGCCAATTGTGAGGCCTCACTCGATCTGTCATAGTACCAATGAGATAATTTCATTACAGTGATTTTAATCGTATGTATTGATACACTTTTGAGACTGTAGGGTTATGTCATTTTAATATCTGCATTTTGATGATTCGTAATTACTTATGAATTTTATGATCTAATTGATGCATTTAATGATTTTATTCATGTTGACATTGCTTTAATAAAAATTGAATGTTAGAAATGCTTGTAATGTAAGAATGTAATGTTTAAAGTGGAAATGAGAGTTAAAAGATAAAAAAATTTATGCATTGAGACCTAACCCACATACCTAGGGATTCAATAGTTGTGGATTCAACATCTTGTTGCAATGATAAAAATAGACTATGAAGCTATTCAAAATATTAAATTGACCATGTTATGATAAGTAAAGTTTGATGTTATAGTATTTTGAGCATTTTACATGGAAATTATTAGAAAAAGTAATTTAATTATAAAGAATGAAGTATGGAACTCAAATGTCAAATGTGATATGTAAGTTTTGATATTTAAATATTTGAAGGTTATATTTGAAATGATTAAGAAATGGAAAGTTAAATTGAGATGATGAAATGTATGAGATAATGATTTATTTGACATATGTTTATATGATTTCTTGGACTACTGACGCTCGAGTTTAGTGTGCAAGAATTTGACCCAGGGTTAAAGGGGAATTAAGGCTCAAACTACTACAAACATGACATAGCCAAGGTTGAATCAGTGGAAAAGATTCAAACCTCATTGTAATGTGTTTTATTTCGTATATGTGAATTGTATGTGTGTGTAGTAGCCTAGTTCATGTATTATTGTAAAACAACTCATTTATAATGTAATGTGATATTTTGTGTGTGTCACTTGACACTTTTGTTGTCCTTATGGAGATGCCATGTCATTCATGGTTTGTCAAGAATAAACCAAACCTAAACCTAACCCCGATGAAGAACCCAAGTTAACTTCCCATAGAAAAATGCCATGAGGAGTCTCAATCAAAGGAAATTCGAATTTGGACTTGGATAGGGTTTTTAGGGGTCATTAGGTGGTCCCTAAGTGTCTTTTAGCTGAAAATAAGTTACCCATATGATAGTACATCATGTCAAGGACCTAATTTTGATCATGTGAGTGCCTAGATAGCCTAGGGAGCCCCTTTACCCATGCATTCTTCCATCAATTCGAATTTAGAGTTGTCTTATCTATGTTCCCACTAAGTCAAAAATAGAAAATTTAGGGGAGAAAAGTTTGAAAGAAGAGGTGGTTTAGTGTTTTTTCTAAAAATAGTTAGTAGGAAGGCTTTATTAGAGGGTCTTGGCCAAACTAGTGGGGTGTCTACCCACTCTCTAATTTTAGAGACTATTAGGTTTTGAAGGGAGATTAAGGGAGCTCTACTACAACTATCCTTACCCTAGCTTGGACCAAGGTTGGTATCTCAAACTTTCTTCTTTTTCATTTATTTCTTTTAGAATGGTTAAGAAAATCTACAAGTGTGGAGTTTATCAATGGAGTATGCATTGCATTGTCAATCTTGTGTTATGAGCTTGTCATTGTGTTGGGAAGAAGCGAATGTTTTTTGTGATTTTGGAGATCCTTTCTTGGTTGTGTTTTGTTGTTCTTCATTTTTTTTGTTGTTGTTCTTGTTGAATGTGAGTGTTGATTGTGATTATGGGTGTGAAGGCTTCACTCACCCTTGGGAAGGTAGAGAAGCCTTGGGTGAAGGGCATAAGTTGGCCTTGACATTGTAGTTGAGAAAGAAAATTTTGTTTTTACCTCATGATGAGGTTGTTATTATCATGGAGCATGGGCTCCATCATGGCCATGAATCTTGTTGTTTGGGAGGTACAAGGAGGTTTGGTGGATGGGGAGAAGATGGTTGTTTTGAAGGCCTTGAGAGGCAATGCAGTGACAATATGTTGTTTATGTTGTGGTGGCCTTGAGAGGAAAAATGCATTGGCAATATGATACTTATGATGTTAAAATTTCTCCTCCTTGAAGATCCCACCTTCACCCAATGTTTTATGATTCCAATGGTGAATCATTGTGCAAGCCATGGAAGGGTGTTGATTGTGTTTTGTGTTGTGTCTTCATGCAAAATTTTGTGATGTATGTGTGTGGAACCGAGTTTGATCCTTGTTCCCCTAGCGCGGGGGTGGTCTCTTTGAGGCCTATGGTTGGGTGGAAAGCACCCATGGTCTTTGTTGTTTTGTTATGGTGCATATGCAGATTTTATGCTCAAGGGAGCAATGGAAAGAAGCTTGGTATGATCATCTCATGGACGTTTCATGAAGATAAAACCTGTCATTTTGCTTGTAATTGCAATAGAGAACTCTCCATATTGTTCATATGGTTGCAATGAATGATTTCATAGTAGAGAAGGAGGGATATGTCTTGTTTGGATGGAGATATTATTTTTCATGGCATCAAATGTTGTATTTTTATAGTTCCTACTCTTTTTGTTTTGTGTATTGAGCTATAAAAGAAAATCTCCATTTGTATATACCACTGTGATGTATGGGTTCATGGGTAGAGAAAATAATTTGGAGTTTCTCATAACTAATTGCATTGTGTTGTAAGAGTCTATCTATATGTGCATAGTTTTCAATTGGAATGGAAGGAGTTGTTTACCTTCTCAGTGATATATGAGAGAGTTTCTTGTTTAGAAAACTATCATAATTATATTTTGAATAATAGTTTTAACATTACATTCGATTTATGGTGGCTCATGTAAGAAGTTAACTATCTTTCAATGTATATGATTTAATTTTATGATTCACTATTATGAATTGTGATGCAACAAAAGAATCAAGTTCTGAATAGTTCATATATATGTTTAGATGGAGATATATCTTGCTTAATAGAAAGTTAACCTCTCATGAGAATGTTTTTATCCTTTGGAAGATTAGTAATGGAATATAAACATTTGGGTGATCTAAAATGATGAATCCCTAGGCTACATCGATAATAGAAAACTCATTGATTCATCACCTTGATGGCATAGAAGGAAATACCTCCTATTGGACTTAGATTAAAATTCTATAAGAAAGGTTGGCTGTAGATGCACATTTTCTTTTTCGAATTTGTATGGAGCAAGGAAAAGTAACTCACTCAAGATTACAGACTATTAGAATAATAAGGAGAATATTCCCAAGAGTATAGTACATTAAATAATAATAGCTTATTATAACTTTTAAGAACAACTAATGCTTAAACCCTAAGTTGAAAGTGAAGGTCATATGTGTCATGTGACCTCTATCACATCTCCTTCAATTAAAATGCATTGAGATATGTTCTAAAACTAGGCAAAGACTATTATAGAACCTAAGTCACCCATTCCATCAATACTAGGCACTACCCTAGAAAGCATCACCATACCAACCAATGAAATCTAAGTAACACTATAAACAAATTTAAACTCTTTTTACACTAGCCCAAGCGCTTATCTTTCTAGGGCTTTGAAACACATGTGGGGCACCATTCTGACTTTATGTCAGACCCGCTGCTCTAAGTACTAGGTATTTAAGGGAGGAAGCGTGCATTAAATGGTAATCATGAAAATAGGTTGGTGATCCCATCCTAGGCGCTCAAATTCAAAGGAGTTGTTTTCCAGCGCAGAACACAAGGGATGTTATAATGTTTTAAAAATCATACCTTGCCCAAGTCACCCACCTTGGTCTTAGTTCCATGGGATGTAGTAAGTTAGTGAGCTAGGAATAAATACAACTCATTAGTTAGTATAGTTAAGTTTTATTGTTAGAAAAGAGAATCATTGTAGATTATAATTTTGTTAATGATTTTTATTGATAGGAATTTTTGGTAAGTGGTAGAAAGTTTAAGTTTAATATTAGTTTGAAGGTTGAGAATAGATTTGCATGTTTAGGGAAGAAGGAATTAGTATAGGTGAGTTTAATTTTTTAGTAGTTCCATATTTTAGTAACTTATTTATTTAATTTCTATTAATTAATTTGTATTTATCTATTTAGCTATTAAGCCTTAGAGATAGTTAGTTCTAGTTTAGTTCAGATTTTTTGTTAGGATATGTTGTTAATCATATCAATTTTTAGTAAAAAGGGTATTTAGTATATGTGATGTGGATCATTAATGTTAGATTTATAATAGTGTTAGAATTCATTTGAAAATTAATTAACTTTGTTAATGGTTGTATTATTTGGTTAGGACTTCTAAGATTATTGTTTGGTATTATGTTAATTATGGGGTAAGTATAAAGAGGATGGATTGATAATGTAGAATTATTGTTTATGATTTAATTAACTATATTGATTAGATAATATTAGATTGAATTTAATAAATCTTTTTATATTAGATTTAATAAATATGTTAGTATTTACCTTTAGAGAAATAATTAGTTTTACTTTAAAAGTTAGTATAAACTTTAAATGTTAAGCAAATAATTGGATTAACCTAGAATGAATTGTTAGTTGAACTTTGCAAGGGTTATTGTAAGGTAAATGACAAATTGTATAAAAGTAAAGTAATAATGAATGCTCAATTTTAACAATCTATTCATACCCATTGGTCATAAACTTTTATGATATTGTCAGGACACTGTTAAGGGAAAAGTATTGAATGTCTTGCAATGTACATGTGTTTTAAACTAATTTAAAACTATCATCTTAGTGGGTTAAATTATTAGTATCTCAGAAGAAAAAAAAAATTTGGTTTTTTTTTGCCTTGAATTTTTGGACATGACACCAACTTCTCCTTCTACCTCCCAGAAACAAAAGATGATGATTAAGATTCAAATTTAGAAAAGGCTAAGGGTTAGTAGAAGGTTATTGCCCAATCCATCTATTCCTAAAAGTATTCTAGAGGGAGATGAAGAGGAAGAAGAAAAAGAATCATAAGAGGAAGAGGAACAAGTGCCCCTCTAGGGAAGAACTCAGCTAGCTAGAGCCATAGAATTGCAAAGGGGAAAGAGTGCCATGGGTACCCCACCATACACTCAAGGAGAACCTTTAGAGATATTTTCTTTAGAAGATGAAGTACAAAAATGGGTGCATGAGTAGAGTGAGGGGAGTGGTGATGTTTTCTCAATGTCATATTTTGATTTCATGCCCATAGGTATAGAGTGATCAGGGATAAGATCGAGGACACCCCTACAGGTGAACCTCAACTAGAAGACTGGATGCAAATTCCACTAGATACACAAGGTCTTGATCTTACTCCTCCATCTCCACCACAAGTTACAATGGTAGAATAAGGCTCAGTGACTCCCTTACCAAAGAGTTCAGAGGAAGAGCATGGACAGAAGGAACCACTATCAGATGAGAGACTAGAACAAAGGGCTACTAATGAAGTGTCAAAGGGAGGAAAAATGGTAGAATATTCACAACAACCTTCCCAAGACGCTAAGGTATAGGCTATAGGATCCATGGAGATTGAGGCTACAAAAGAAGAACTCTCCCAAAGGGATACAACTTCTAGTAGGAGCGACAAAGGGAAGGAGGTAGTTGAACACACCCCTTCATCATCAAGAGCTAGGACCTCAACAAGACACATACCTAGATGGATTCAAAAGGAAATAATGAGGAGTACTAAACCTCAATTCCATGCTTCAAAGGAAGACATTTGTGATATTGCAGAGATTTTGAACAGAATTGAGTCTCCATCATATGAGGCAGCACCATAGGCATTTTTCACCACCATATAGAACTGGGATTTATTTTGACAAGTGGCTCTCCCTCCTAAAGGTATAGATGCAGAAGGCCTTAGCCTCAAGGATTATGAGTGAAAGGATGTTATGTTGGGAAAGCCTACATGGGATTCAGCCTAAAAAATGATGACTATGGGAGTCAAAGGGGTCCTCAAGTACATGGAACAAGAGGAGATTGAACTCCATGCACTCCAAAGGAAATTTGAGATCCTAAAAGGATATCTAGCCGAAGTCATTGGTCCTCTTGATCCTGAACACCTTGAGAATACTTTGAATATTGTACTTAGAGAAGGTGGAGGTGTGCAGTTGGACACATTTATGAAAGCTTTTCAGGAATGGTGAGAAAGTTTTGAGTAGAAAGCTGTCACCATTATCATAGGGAATTGGAAGTTATTGCATGCTATGTAGGAGAACGTGAATAAGATTGTAGCAATTTTGAAGTGGGACTTCAGTATTATGGATGAGGTACAGGCTTGGAGTAAGGATTTGTAGACTCTACAAGCCATAAAGGGCCAACGATATTAGGTTTTGATTGATGTAATAATAGGCAAAGAATTAGACATGATTGATTATTGGATAGAGAAAATAGGAGATAGAAATAAAATAATGGAGACATTAAATGAGGAGATCCATTGACTCAAGGACCAAGCTTGAGAGTGGATTTTGCAAGCAGAGAGACACTACAATGATGCATGCTTGGATATTTTTGAAGATGAGTAATGAGAGAACTTGTTACCTATAGAGATAGTAGTGGAGAATTTAAAAAAGATTACCATGCAGGTTGCTGATGATAAAGACATCCAACAAGCCTTTAGGATAGAAGAATCCCTGCTAGAGTTAGACACTAAACTTAGAGATTTTGCAGAAACTCAAATTGAAGTGGACAACTACAAATATAAGGTCAAGGATAAATATAAGGCTTTAGATCTTGTAGATGTGGCTAAGATAACTAAGATGATAGATAAATTCAAGGGAAAAAATCTAAACATAGCTTTGGGATGAACAAGAACAAAACCCAGATGCCAAAATTTTAATTCTAACACTTAGTAAAATTTTGAGATTTTGACCTTGTCAAGGACCTCAGCTCTGTAGCTCCATAGTTGTGTGGGTCTATAGTTATGTAGGTTCATAGCTTCACAATTTAGAGCTATGTCGATAGTTAATAAGTTGTTCCAAAAATAGCACTTTTCATGCAACGAGAACGCATTCTGACAATAGTTTAACTTCAACACACACCTAGTGAAGGACCAACTTCCATCTTTGGCACCTCCAAACACTCTTGCTTTGACTAAAAGCTTCCTCCTACTTTCTCTATCATGCTTTCTCTATTTTTGACATGTAAAGGGCTCATGCATCCAATTAATGAATAAAATATGGATGGAGTCCTTCTAAGCACCAGATTAATGGTTAGTTTGTATATATTTAGTTTGTTTTAATGTTTTAAAAGCAATTTATTTCATGAAGATATCTCTCACTCTCAATACAAATTGAGAAGATGATTTCTTATAAATACCCCATTGTAAAAGGTAACAAGGGTTGCCATTATTATGCAATAAAATTATGCTTTTGGTGCTTGCATTTGGAGTGTAGTGATTCTTTCCTAAATATGTCATTGTTTTATGAATTATGTTCATGGAATTGTGATCGAGCCAAAGGTTTATTTCATTCTTTTTGGTTGTGTCATCTTTTAGTTCTGTTGTTTGCTACAGATTTATAAATGTCATTGACATAGTGAGCTTGAGAAGAGATTATCAAATTGTGTCCGCATAGCTTTTTGTCTCACTTGAGCATACTTTTTGTGGCCTTGTGATCTCATGAAAGGTTAAATATCATACAATTATTAAAGTTTCTCACCAACGATTGCATCAGTGTATTCTAGGAAGCGCTGCTCCTATTTTCATTGTTTTCCTATCCATTCAATCAAAAGCTTAACTCACAATGTGTTGTTTTCTATAGCTTATGTCCATTTAGGATTTCAATTTCATGTTATTTTCTTTCATTTTTAAAATTTTTTTGCCAAACCCTTGTTAGAATAGGAACTCATTTTAGTTGCACTATTAGAATTGCATTCATTAAAAATGATAAAATAAAAAAATATTGTTCTTTGGTGTGTGATTTTGAGATAGAAAACAAATTTACTTCATTTTGAGATCAATATAGAACCAGCAAAGGCCTCCTCATGAACAATCACATTTATCTTCAACTAAGCAAATTTTGGTACATCGCAAGATAAATACTGAACTTTGGAGTTGATCCCAAAAAGATTAGCTTTTCAAGAGAGGAATTGTGCAAAGGATTCCTATCATTGACCTCATGCAAAATGACCACCCAACAACTATCACATGTTAACTGCAAATTAATGTCAGTGTTAACATTTTGTATTCAATGTTTGTTGCGAGAAAACTTGGGACTTGAATATGTATTTTATGTAAGGGGTTTATTTAATTTTGCAATTACTAAGTCAACTTATGGATTAGTTAGGTATAAGTAAGGGGTATTGGGGAGTCTTTATTAATTCATTTCATGGAATGATTAATTCATTAAGATGGAGTGGATCCTTATTTTATCATAGAGTAGCTAAAGGGAAAGTTTTCCTTAGTTTGTGGATAGAGTGTTGAATGTTAGGAAGTTTATATTTGGATTGTGTTGGAGTTGTGCATTTGTGAGAAGAGCTAGTGGCAATAGTTTAGAAATAAGGAGGTTTCTTGGTGGCTTGTGAGCACAAGTTGAGATCTTGGAGGTTTCTACCAAATTTATGTTATGTTATAGATGTCAGCTAGCTAGGATTGAGTTGGGTCTTGAAGGATCTTGTAGAACTAATTTTTTAATTTTTATTGTAATTGGGTGTAACCCAGAAGGCCTTACAGCTAGGCATATTACATGTAGACAATTATTATATGAATAATGATTTGTGATTTGGTATTAGATCTTGCATATTTGTTATCTTGTGTTTTTGTTTTTTAGGGGTTGGGAAATTTCCTTTGGGGATTCTCCTACCTTGCACTGCATCAGGGAATAACCCCTAACTTACCTCTTAGACACAAAAATACATCTTTAGGCAATGGATTAGTGAATATATTTACAATTTGTTCTTTAGTATTTTCATATTCCAATCTTACCTTTGTATATTGCACCAATTCTCTTAGAAAATGATATTTTATTACAATTTGTTTGATTTTGGTATGCATCACAAGATTTTTTGATATATTAATCACATTGATGTTCTCACATGAGATAACCACAAGATTCTTGATCTCTACCTTCATACCTGCCAACAATTGTTTGGACCAAACAAGATTGGAGAAATTAATTGCTACTACCACATACTCTATCTCTATTGTAGACTAAGAAATGTAATTATTCTTTTTACTTCTCCAAAACACTAATCTTTTACCAATAAAAAATGCTCAACCATAGGTGCTCTTCCTATCATTAATACTTCCTGCCCAATCAACATCTATGAAGGTTTTCAAATCTAAAGTGCCTCCTTTCATGTACCATAATCCATAATCTTTATTACCCTTCATATACCACAAGATTCTCTTGATTTCCATAATATCATTTTCTTTAGGATTTGCTGAGAATATTGCCACCATACCAAATGTTAATGCAATGCAAAGCCTTGTATGCACTACATACTGTAGTTTTCCAATCATTGATCTATATATGGTCTGATCTACCTCCTTGGAATCATCATTTTTGGAAAGCTTATGCTCAGTAGAAATAGGTATTTTAACTGGTCTTGAATCCTCCATTCCAAATTTCTTTAGTATTTCCTTGATATACTTAGATTAAGTAATGTAGATACCATCTTTCTTCTATTGAATTTGTAATCCAAAAAATAAATTTATCTCTCCAAACATGTTCATCTCAAATTCTTTACTCATATCTTCTGAAAAGGCTTTGCAAAAGTCATCATTTCTAGTAAACAATGTGTCATCCACAAAGATTTTTACCAATACAATCTTCTTGTCTAGTCCTTTGATATACAAGTTGTTATCATTTTTTCTTTTAAAACCAATCGTTGTCAAATAGTTATGAAGTTTTTCATACCAAGCTTTGGGAGCTTCCTTGAGACCATAGAACACTTTTTTCAAGTTACAAACCGTATAACTTTTGCTAGGATCTACAAAGCCTTCAATATTTTCTATGTAAACTTCCTCTTCAAGAATTCCATTCAAAAATGTAGATTTCGCATCCATTTGATAAACTTTAAATCCTCTATGTTCAACATAACCAAGTGGAGTTCTAACACCTTTGAATCCTACAATAAGATAAAAACTTTCACCATAATCAATACCTTCTTCTTGAGATTAAACTTTGAATACTAACCTTGCTTTATTTCTGGAAACTTCTCTATCTTCATTGAGCTTATTTCTAAAACCCACTTTGCACCAGGTGCATTTTTACCCTTGGGTCTAGGAACAAGATTCCAAGTCTTATTCCCATCTATTCTATCTCTTCACTCATAGCTTCAATCCAAATTTCATTATCCAAAATATCTTTCACTAATCCATGTTCAAATTCAGTAAGCAAACATGTACCTTTCAATTTTATTTCTTGTCATTGTGTCATGTAACTTGTCTCCAATTATCTAATTAGGTGCATGGGGCCTTCTAGAATATCTTTCTAACACAAGTACTTTGGATTTGGATCTTGTTCCACTATCTGTTCCATGATCTTTTGTATCAAGCTCAAGTACCACTATCTATGACTTGGGTCCATCAGACTTGGTTAGCTCTAGTTGTAACTTAGTAGCCTCTAATTGTGACTCAAGTCCTTCAGAGTGTGACTTAGGTTGTACTAGTTACAAATTGGGAGCTTCTAGAGATTTTGGGGACTCTAGAGGTGAGGCTTCCTAACTTCCAATTAGATTTGTCAATATATCAAGTTCATAGCAAATAAACCTTTTGTAATCCTTAGGTTCCTTGCTACTCTCATTTTCACTCTTTTCTACAAACTCATCAATTCTCACATGTACACTATCTATGATGTTATGATTAAATGAATTCAAACATTCATATGCTATACTTCTATTGGAGTATCCTAGGAATATTTCTTGATCACCATTGACATCAAATTTACCTCTCCTAGTCTCTTTCAGAATATAACATTTTCTACCAAATACTTGTTAGCATGAATGCTAATGATATTACATTAGGGGAGTATCTAAAGCATTGAATATTATTGATATGTTATATTCATGACTATATTTTTCATTGATGTCAACACAAGACTAATTATGTTAATATTAGAAGAATAGCAGTTAGTAATCTTAGTATGCATAGGATTTGAGTAAGTTTTAGATGATGCATAGTTGAGGATATGTTCCTAAGGTTATTTAGATGATGTAGTTCAAAGGGCTAAGTCTGATCTGATGTTGTATGGAAGTTAGACCTATTTTAGTAGAAGAAGTGTAGAAATAGAGCATTGGGAAATAGAGATCTAATGATATATTGATATCTTTCATTTAAGATGTAATGAAGGTGATGCATGGTTAATAGTGATAGAGGATGATCATATGGTGACACCAACATGTGTGTAAGACATGGTTTCACACATGTAAAGTTTTGTATAGACTATGAGCCAACAATGTTGTTGTAATTGTGAATTAATTAATTATCTTATTTTAATTAATTGAGAAAGCCTCAAGGAAAACTTAGTGAATTATTATGAAGATATTGTATAAAGGAAAGTTATTTTCCTTGTTTTCAATAATACTTGGGGGAAAGAGGACCAATTGGAATGTAATGCATTAGTGTGCAGCTTGAGAAGGACAAGAATGCTTACTAAATGCATATAAGTGATCCAACGGATCATTGGATGTGAAATATGAGATCTAGTTACAAGATCTAAAGAAGAAAAATTTTGGTTGCTAGGACAAAGATAGAGAAAGAAGTACATTTTAGTTCTATTACTCTATAAGGAATAATACAAAGATCATTTTGACATTGGGATCATTGATGTTAACCTTGGAGCCATTTGGACAATGGGTAAAGATATCTTTCACAACTCCTAACAAGGTTGGAAAATCCTAATAGGGATTCAAAGTCTCCTAATAGGGATTCATATGTACTAAATGTTGTAACAAACTCCTAATAGGGTCTATCATTTAACAAGAAATATTTATATTAGTACATAATCTTGTGGGTACCATCCCCACTAGGGTTTTCCCTCTGATCAAGGATTTCCCCAGTTAACATATCTAGTGTTAATTGTGCATGAGTATCTTGTTGTGGTTTCAATTTATATTACTCACATGGTTAAGTTTGTTTAAGGTTAATTATTTTGAATATACTTGTATAACTAATTCACCCTCCCCTCCCCCTGCCCTCTTCTAAATTATATCAGTTGACTATATATTCTAAAAATTCTTATCAAAGCATCAAGTCCTTAAAGATAAGGCTTAATATCTTTGGGAGATCAATGGTAACTATGTTAATGAAAGTTAGTTTGAGATTTTATGGCACCAAATATTATAGTTCAAATGAAAAGATGATAACTCATCTATTGTGCATGGGTCTAGGATATTGGCTTTTAACAAATGCTAAAAAGGCATTTTTTGAAGAATCTAAGATAGAGGAATGTAGTAAGGGAGAAAGAGAAGACCTACTATTAGCTCTTCTAGATAATGAATACAATTAGGTAAAGACATTTCAAAATTTAAATGAAATTTGAAAGCATTAGAAGTTACTTTTGAAGGTGATGATGATGCAAACGAAAGAAATTATGATGTTGGATTTGTGCATTTCAAGATTTTAAGATGATGGAAGATGAGACCATCAAAAATTATATAGGAAGAATATCATAAATTATTGTAGGTATTCAATATCTTGGTGGAACTAAACGTGATGATGAGGTTATAAGGAAGATTTTGAAAAGTCTGTCACCACCATTCAAGAAAATAGCTTAGATGATTTAGCTTATAGTTCCCTACACCAAATATTTCAAAAAGGAAATTTTTATTGTAAGATTAGAATCTATAGAATTAGAAATTTGTTAGTTTGGGGAATTAGCTAGAGTTGAGACAACTTTCAGTGCTATGTACATTTGACCTAATATATCAAGAAGTACAAGTGCAAGAGGAGCCTTTGTGAGTAGTAACAGATATAAAGAAGATAATAAGATTGAAGAAGGATATCCCTTCTAGTAAGAATAGAAAATGATGATAATAAATTATTGAAGTGTTTACTTGTGATGAATATGGTCATTTTGAATCTAAATTTCCTAAAAGAGAGAAAAAGTTCAGAGTAAAATTTAAGACCAGAAGAGATAGGATAGAAATTATTTATGTGCTAATGAGAATGAAGAACCTGATGAAAAGGATCAAAGTGGAAGTGATGATGAATAAGGATTTCTTTCGATTAAGGAAGATAACCTTCATAAAGAAATTAGAGAAGAAAGAAATGTAGTTACTCAAGTTGAGAAGAAATTAGATTGGATAATTGATAGTGGATGTTCACATCACATGACTAGTGAAATGAAAAAAATTGTTAAGTTTAAAAATCATGATGGAGGTATTGTAAGATTTGGTAACAATGTAACCTATCATATTATATGGATTGGATCTATTACTCTTAATGGTAAAACTAACACTGATGATGTTTACTTTATTGATGGTTTGAAACATAATTTGTTAAGTGTTCGACAGTTGGTAGACAAGGTATATCTATTGAAATTCACAAAGAAGACTTGCATTATCAAAGACAAAGATGGTAAGTTGAATGGTACTGGAACTAGATCCAAAGGTAATGTATTTTATTTGAATCCTACTGAAATAACATTTTTCATTGTAGAGGTCAATAAAATTTGGTAATGGCATAGAAGGTTTTGGTATATAAAATTTGATAATATTGTGAAATTTAGTAGTACATTTTAAGCCTACTAATGTTGTCTATAAGGAAAGTATTTTGGCTAAGTTGAGGAAAGTGTCATTTCCTAGAAAGCATTTCTCTGTTATGGAGAAATTGGAGAATTTTCACATAGATCTTAGTGTTCCTATAAGAACCATAGGATTCTATGGTGAAAGTTACTTAATGAGTTTTGTTGATGATTTCACTAGGATAGTGTAATAGCATTTCTTAAAGAGAAGTCTAAAGATTTTAAGAAATTTAAGATATTCAATAATAGAGTTGAAAATGAATTTTTTATTAAGATTAAGTGTTTAAGATTAGATAGAGGTGGAGAATTCATTTCTAGAGAGTTCAACATGTTCTATGAAGACAATGGAATCAAAATACAAATATCTTCACCTAGAACACCTAAATAGAATGTGCTTGCTGAAAGAAGGAACAAGTCAGTAGTAGAAGTAGCAAGAGCAATGTTATTTAAGAATGATGTCTCAATTTTTTTTTTGGAGAGAAGTAGTTAACACTACAATGTATAATTTAAACAAAGTACATATGAAAAATGATATGAGCATGACACCTTATGAGTTATGGTTTGGTCACTAACCATTAGTTAAATATTTCAAATTTTTTGGAAGTAAGTGTTATATAAAGAGAGATGATGATATTGGTATGTTCAATCCTAGAAGTGATGGAGGTATGTTTTATGGTTACTCATTAAAAAGAAAAGCATATAGATGTTTCAACTATAGAACTAAGACAATAGTTGAGTGTGTAAAAGTAAGGATTGATGAAAAGTTTTGTACTAAAGAGAAAATCATAGATTAAAACTCTGATTAAGAAGGTGATGATTTAGGAATTGTTAGATAGAATGCTGAAGTTTTTTTTGAGAATAATAATGACTTGCAGAATGAAGTATCTATTGATCAAAAAGAAGATCAGAGTTGAAATGCCAACTCCTTCTAGTAGAAATATGACAAAGAATCACCCTCCAAAGTAGATAATTGGGAGCAAGAATAAAGGTGTGATAATAATAAATAGAGTATAGGAGGAATTGTGTCTAATTTCTCAAGTGGAATCTAAGAACATAGATGAATCATATAAGTATGATCACTAGATGCTAGCTATGAAAGAAGAACTAGATTAGATTGTGAAGAATGAAACATGGGAATTAGTTCCTAGACCTAAAGACAAGAATGTGATACGAACCTAATGGGTATTTAGAAATAAGATGAATGAGAAAGGAGAAGTTAAGAGAAACAAGGCCAAACTTGTTCATAAAGTTTACTCACAGTAATAAGGAAAAGATTATGAAGAAACCTATTCACTTGTGGAAAGAATGGAAGTAGTAAAGATGTTCTTGGCTTATGCAAAAAGCAAGAATTTCAAGTTTTATCAAATGGATGTCAAGTTAGCTTTTCTTAATGGAGAACTTGAATAAGAAGTCTACATTGAGTAACTTGATGGATTACATATGATAGAAGATAAAAAAAATTGTATGAAAAATAAAGAAAGCATTGTACTATCTGAACAAAGCACCTAGAAACTAGTATGCAAGGTTGGACCAGTATTTATCAAAGCTTGGATTTATAAAAGGTACATAAAAAGGTAATTTTTATTTGAGGAAAATTGATGATGGTCTATTTATCATTGTAATATTTGTGGATGACATAATATTTGGAGGAAATGATGAAGAAAGTGATAAGATTTCTGAAGAGATGAAAAATGAATTTGAAATGAGCATGATAAGAGAAATAATGTTTTCCTAAGATTGTAGTTTGCATAGAATAAAGATGGAATATTTACTTCACAAACTAAGTATCTAAAATATTTTTTGTAGACAATTGAAAGCCTATTGGTACACCCATGATATATGGTCACAATTTATCTAGTAAAAATGAGATACCTACGATCGAACATAAGAAGTATATATCTATGATTGAAGGATTGCAATATCTGATTCACACCAAACCAAATATAGAAAATGCAACTACGATTGTGGAAAGATTCTAGGTTGATCCAAAAGAGTATCATTATGAAACAATAAAGAGAATATTAATATATTTAAAAGGCACATATGATTATGGAATATGGTATGATAGATCAAGTGATTTCACCTTATGCACATATACTGATGCAGATTGGGTAGCTAGTATAGATGATAGAAAAAAGAATAGTGGAGGAGTATTATTGTAGGAGGATTGGTTTCTTGGTTGAGTAAGAATAAGATTGTATTCTTAGATTATAGTTGAGGAAGTAGTAGCAAATAATTGTAATCAAGTTATGTGGGTGAAACAAATGTTGAAGGATATTGTTACTAAGTTTACAAAACCTACTATCATTTACTATGATAACACAAGTATAGTAAGTATATCTAAGAATCTAGTATTGCATTCTAAGACTAAGCACATATCCATAAATTATCATGTTTTGAGAGCAAAGGTAGTAGAGAAAGGAATTAGGTTGGAGTATGTAAGAACTAAAGATCATATTGAAGATATCTTTATGAAGTCATTTCCTAAAGATACTTTTGAGTACCTAAGATGTATGCTAGGGGTTATGCCCCTACATAATTTAGAGTAGTTGATGCAAGGAGTGCTTTAGTCTAGTAGTACAAAGCGTTATGGTTAGAATGGACTAAATGTTGATGATTCCTATATGGGGGAGCATCTGATATGTACTGAATCATGAAGGACTCTAGGTATTTGTTATTGAACAGTGCCATTGGACACTTGAGCTGGTTGATAATTTGAGCAACTGATTAGAAATTGGTATATAATAATTGGTAATTGTGATTGAAACCTTTAACATTGATGTCAATGGAGGAGATAATGTACATGAAAAACACATTGAGTGAATGTACATAAGAAGAGAATCACCTATTGAGATGGCAATATGGGAGATTAATCTCTTTAGGGAGATTTAGAAAGATTAATGTAAGTTCCTAGAAGGATGTGCAAGTGTGTAGATGCAACCAAAGAGTATTAGATTTTTTTTACTATGAACAATTGTTTCTAATCCTAAAAGAAGAAGAAGAAAAGTAGAGATTGATGAAGAGGATTTTAGAAGAAGATAGAAGCAAAGTACAATTTTATTTTCTTGGAACTTAGATGATTTTCATCTACGTTGCCATCAATGCCAAAGTGGTAGATTGTTAGCACGAATTTTGATGATACTATGTTGAGGGAGTATCTTAAGTATTAAAGAGTATTGATATGTTCCATTCATGACTGTATTTGTCATTGATGTCAACACAATAGTAATTCTATTAAGACTAAAAGAATAACACCCAATAATATTAGTATGTGCAAGAGAGGAGGAAGTTCTAGATGATGTTAAATGGAGGATATGTTTGTGAGGTTTTCTAGATGATATGGTTCAAAGTACTAAGTCTAATTCGATGTTAAATAGAAGTTACAACTATTTTACTAGAAGTAGTATAGAAACAGAGCATTAGAAAACAAAGTTTTGATGATCTATCACTATATTTCATCTAAGATGTAATAAAGGTGATGCACAATTAACAGTGATAGAGGATGATTATATGGTGACCCCAGTGTGTGTGCAAGACATGGTTTCACAAATGTAAAGTTTTCTAAAGATTGTGAGCCAATGGTGTTGTTGTAAATGTGAATTAATTAATTATCTTATTTTAATTAATTGAGAAAGCCTTATACTTTAAATTCTAGCCATGGGAGCATAGGTCTCATCATAGTCTATTCCTTCTCGCTATGAGTTTCCTTTACATAGTAATATTTCTTTGTTTTTTCTAGCTTTGCCTTGCTCATTCATCCTGTTTCTGAATACCCATTTAGTTCCTATCACATTCTTGTCTGTTGGTTTGGGGACTAATTCCCATGTCCCATTCATTACTATCTAATCCAATTCCTCTTTCATAGCTTGTTTCCAATGATCATCTTTATATGCTTCATTTGGATTATTAGGTCCAACTTAAGATATCAAACATAGTTCTTCATTGACTCTACTTCTTGTCATCACAACTTTATCTTTTCTTTCAATGATATGCTTAGAGCCTAGATAATTCTTTATCATATTAATTCTTGAAGTAGGATTTTATATCTCAATTCTTAGCTCTACTAAAGGTTTTGAGCTTTGTTCCTACCTTGGCTCTCCTTCATTTTGTAAATTATTGCTAGTTTTAAGCAATACTTCATCATTCTTTGGTTTAGTAAAAACATCATCATCTAAATTGTAATAAACTATTCTCTCTTATATCCTAAATTTCTCATCAATTCTCACATTTTCACATTCCATAAAAGTCTTAGTTCTCTAATCATAACATATTAAAGTCTTTCTTTTCAATGAATAACCAAGAAACATACCTTCATCACTTCTAGCATCAAACTGACTAATATCATCATCTCTTTTGATATAACACTTACTGCCAAAAATTCTAAAATACTTAATTGTAGGTGAGTGACCAAACCACATTTCATAAGGGTTTTTGTTTGTGTCTTTCCTAACCTATACATTGTTTAGAGTATAGACTATTGTGTTCATAGCTTCTCTCCAAAATATCTTTGATACTTCATTCTCAAATAACATAGCTCTTGAAGCTTCTGTTACTAATTTTTTTCTTGTCTCTATTATACCATTATGTTTTTGGGTTCTCAAAGTTGATAATTTTCTTTTGATTCCATTTTCTTCACAAAACATGTTAAACTCATTTGGAGTAAATTATCCTCCTCTATCTAATCTTAAATATTTAATCTTCATACCATATTTATTCTCAACTCTATTCTTGAATATTTTGAATTTATCGAATGCCTCTGATTTTTCTTTAAGAAATGCAACCCACATCATTCTAGAAAAGTCATCAACTGAAATCTTAAAATACCTTTCACCATAGAATCCTTTAGTCTTTATGGGACCACTAAGATCTGTGTGTAAAATCTCCAATTTTGCTGCAGTAGTGAACTTCTTGTAGGGAAAAAATGTTTTTATATGTGTTACCAAAACACACCCCTTGCAAATTTAGTTTGTAGGTTTTATAATCTTAGAAAAATCTCTAACTATAAACATACTATTAGTCTTCACAATGTTGTCAAAGTTTATATGATAAAATCTCGTATGCCATAACCAACTTCCATTTATTTTTGCAACCAAACATGTCATCTTAGTATGAGTCAACTGAAATACTTTACCTCTAGATCTAGTTCCTATTCCAATTACATTTCCATCTTTGTCTCTAATCATGTATGTCTTTTCTATGAACTACAACTAATAACCTTTGTCCACTAGTTGTCCAACACTTGGAAGGTTGTGCTTTAAAACATTAACAAAAGATACATCCTCAGTGTTAGTTTTACCATCAAGATTTATAGATCTAATACCTTTAACTTGGCATCCTGCAATGTTCCTAATACTGACAATGCATCCATCCAATTTTGAAGTCAAAAAACTTGTACATATAATTAGTCATATGATGTGAACAACCACTATCAATTATCCAATCCAATTTATTTTCATCCTGTGATACCCAAGCCACATTTTCTAGACTTTCTTCTTTAATTACTAAAAATCCTATTTCATCATCACTAGCACTTACTAACTTGTTCATTATAATCATTTTCTTCATTTGCATACAAATATTCTCTATCTCTTCTAAGTTTGTAATTTCCTTTATACTTTTTTTCTCTTTTAGGAAACTTAGATGCATAATGACCAAATTCATTACAAGTCCAACATTTCAAGATTTTCTTAGCATATTTTTATTTTCTTAATAGAAAGGTGACTTCTTCTTCAATATTTTTGTCCTCATTAGATTTTTTGTTGCTAGAAAAGTCTCCTCTAGCACTTATGATCCTTGATAGACTAGGTTGAATATTTAAGGCAATGAAAACAATTTCAGTTTTGGTCAATTCTCTAAACTATCTAAGCTCATTCTCAACTACTTCAAGTCTTCAAAGCAATGTATCCTTTGTGAAATCTTTGGTACAAGATATCAAAAATTGTATCATATGAATTGCTGGCTTAAATGGTGGTTTTAATATCTTCCACATCACCTCATCATGTTCTTTGGTTTCTCCTTGAGATCTAACACCTATAATAATTTTTGATATCCTGCTTACATATGTTTTTATAGATTCATCTTCCATCATTTTAGCATTTTGAAATGCGCAAATCCAACTTTGTTGTCTCAACTTATTAGAATGTGCATCACCTTCAAAACTAGTTTCCAAAGCTTTCCAAATCATATGTGAAGTAATAAGTGATTTTACCTTCTTGTATTAAATTTTAGAAAGTCCAACAATTAAAACATTTCCATTCAACTAAAGTAAAAAAAACCATAACAAGATGCACATGGTCAATTACACCAGATATGTTAACTAGGGAAACCCTTAATCAGAGGTAAAAACCTAGTGAGAGTGATGCCCACTAGATGATGCATTAACATAAAGTCCTATTAGGAGACTCTAAATCCTTGTTAGGAGATTCTAACCCTATTAGGAGTTGTGCCAACCCTATTATGAGCTATAGTACAATTTATGCAAGAAGAGCCCACTACACAAATGTATAATTTCAAATATAAGAAGAGCTCACTGCCCAAACAAGTATTTTACTATTGTGTTCCTCTTTCTTAGATCTATCAACTAAAACAATAATTTTCACACCTTGTAGACCAAGTCACAAATCTTGGATCCAAATATCAAACCTTGGATCACATAATAAAACCTTAGCAATGAAGTTTCCTTCACTTCCACTTTCCTCTGGTCAATGTCACATTTTGCTCTCTTTGGTGCTTACAATCACTTCTCTTCAATACAATTTTGTGCTATATGTTAAAGGAAAATGTCCTTCCTTTATATTGAGTCCATAAAAAAATTCCTTAAGTCATTTGTTAGGTGTTCTTAATTAATCATTATAGGAGCACATTAAGAACATGTTACACTTAGAGATAACATTAAATCTTCCACCTTACAAGTTGAATATATTTTCTTACATGTAATATTATGATGAGTGAACTTATCCACATCATCACCAACATGTCTTCTTCACATCCTAAACCTCAATTCTCAGAATAAAAATTCTACTAAGAGATATAATAGGATTACCAGAACATGTCTCTATAAAATATATCTTACAATAGATATAACCAAAACTTACATAACTTCTTCTAGACATGAAATTTCTTCATCTGACATTAACTGCATATACTAGATACTCTTACATATCTCCCATAAGCTTAGATAGTGACAATACTCAACTAGCCATCTTTACCAACTTGATCTTTCCACTATTCTTCTGTAAGATACCACAGAAAACTGCTATATTGACATCAATGACAAATGTAGTCATGAATGTAACATATCATCATCTATAATACTCCCCCATAAGAATATCATCAAAATTCATGTTTCAAACACTTTCATCATATAATCTTCTTGTTCTTGAAGGACCACTCAAATCTATGTAAATTATCTCTAGCTTCTCTATGGTAGTGAAATTCTTGCTAGAAAATGATACTTTCTTCTATTTAGCCAAAATAAATTCTTTGCAAACACCATTAGTAGGCTTTGTTATCTTAGGCAACCCTCTGACTACAAATCTGCTACTAAATTTCACAATATTATAAAAATTTAGGCGACAAAATCTTCTATGCCACAACCAACTATTATCCACTATAGTTACTAAACATGTCATTTTTGTAGGATTAAATTTAAATACATTACCTCTATATCTTGTGCCTTTCCCAATAAGCTTACCATCTCTATGTTTTATAATCTAGGTCATCTTAGTGATTTGAAAATGATAACCCTTGTGAACCAAATGTCCAACACTCAAGAAATTAAACTTGATCCATCAATAAAATAAACATCATCTATGTTAGTTTTACCATCAAGATTAATGTATCCAATTCCTATTATATGAAAGGATGTTGGAAATATTCAAGACTATGCTAAGTTATTGAGAGGGGAGGGATTAATTAGTAACTTCTAAAAATTTATCAAATTCGGTATTTTATAGCAATATACCAACTATCATTTATTGATCTAATTCCGTGCATGAGAAAATAAAAACATAAAACATTCATAACACTTAAACACAATAATTTGGTGACTAAGAAACCTTTCAAATAGAAAGTAAAATTGGGGTGGGAATGATACCCACAAAAATTCAATATTGTAGCATAAAGTTGGTGTGTTAAGGCTTACATTGATCACTTCTAATGATCTGCCCTGTTAGGAGCAATTATGACTACTAGGTCAACCTTGTTGAAGGATTTACAAACACACAATAAAGTATGCACTTGGTAAAGAGATTTTGAGAAAGACTGTTAAGTCTACTATGTTAAAGGATTCATATTAGTTCACCTATTAGAATGAAACAATAGATCTCTAACTTACAACTAAATTACTGATAGAGATTCCTTGATTGAAGTGATCACCTTTTGTGATGGATATTTCTATACTTCTCATTTTCTAATATGGACTTCAATGTATACTTTATATGCTGCTTGATCACATTTTCATTCTTACATGTTCATTATCTTGCATACTACATTAGATATGAAAAAATACATTACATATATACCAATCCAATTAAAAAAGTTACAAAGTCAGCCCATATGAAGAAACTCAGGTTCTAAAGACTAACTTGGTGAAGTTTTGGTACTCACTGTCCACTATCATTACGTGATGTCATCATGCACTCAATAGAAGTACAATCTTGGTCCATACTAATCACCTTAAAGTAGTCTCAAACTTGATTTACACTAGAGACTTGGTAGGTGCTATCTCACTTGTCACAAATTGAATTACTCAATAAACACTAATCATCATATAGCTTGGTTAACACTAGCTTTGTATTTCATGAACTGTTAGGTCAGTAGAAAATGTGAAGCTCTATAACCATTGGAGTACTTGGGATGAATTTTTAGACTTCAAATTGCTTGATTCTACTCAGTTTGAACTCTTGTACTTCACACTAAATTCCCTTGGTAACTATTGGAATTCTTGGTGGCTACTTAGAATTAGTCCAGAAGACTTGGTAGCAACTATAGAGCTCAGTGGCTACTAAATTACATGGATATCATTGTAAATTGTTGAATGAGCTTGGTAGCCATACAAAATCTAAATAATTATTGTCACTAATAACAAACTTGACTAATATGTCAACAATCTCCCCTTTTGGCACTAGTGACAAAAACACTTATTAGCCAAAACTTATATACAACACCATGTGATACAAGCTTGGAAGAATATATTTTTTTGAGATGTTTTTAAATTTTTTTTTGTGAGTATATACAATATGTTGTACAACATATCTACTATATACATTTTCTTCCTTTGCATGATTCTCCCCCATACAATATACATAGTCTCACTATACATAGTCTCTCCCCCTTTTTGACAATAATGCCAAAGATTTATTCAAAACTTATTTACATGGAGACACCAAAATGAGATAGAAACTCAGAATGTACCTTAAGAATGAGTGCTAGAGTTTTATCCCAATTCTCTTGCAAAATCTTGCATGCATGGAGAGCAATTTGAATGTCTATAGAGAGTTCTATCATGTGGTCTACAATAAAGAAGTTGTTGTCATGTATCTTTATGAATAAACAATATGTTTTTGCATTGTATCCATGATAGGAAGGATCATATTTTGAATATCTATCAATATAGATCTTATCCTTGCTTCTTCTCTCAACAACTCTACCTACATGTCTAACAGAAATCTGATCTTCATATGATGTACTAAGCTTTAACTAGAGTCAAGTTGCAATTGCTATGCACTGGCTTTTAGATCCTCATCAATCTTTGTCAATTTTCTCTTTATCTCCTTTGTGAACTCAGTAACATCACATAACTTCATAAAAGGTGATGTCACATTAGTACACGATGATTCAAGATTGGTCAAAATTGAGGAAAGCTCAACTTGTTGAATGGCAATTTTCTGAGCAATGTGCTCAAGCACTTTATTATCAAATTTCTTTTCTACTTTCTCAATTAAATTATCTTGACCACTAGTGTCCTCATTAAAATTTTGAACTACCTCAGCTAATTGCAATAAAATAGTTTGAGAAGAATCTATCTCTATACATATGGCCTCAGAAAAAATGTTCTTGGCATCATCTATAATTTTATATTCTCTATCTCTTTCTTCTCTAAATTTCTTTTTCTTTGCCCTCTTTTGAAAGAGTTCACCAGACATATGCATTTGATTCATAGTGATAGTATCAAAGTCCCATTTGAGAATTTCTATTTTCTCATCTAGGTCTATATCCTCTTCTATCTCCTTTCCTCTACTCAAAAATCTTGTGCATGGTTGAACCTTAGGTTCAACTATCCTTGTACTTAATGCCTTTGTATTCAAAATGGAAACAATTGTAGATATATTAGAACTTGATATGAAAATTGATATAGTACTTACTGATGGAATACTAATAGGAATGATTACTGAATCCAAAACTAAAGAAGTCATAATTGATGTATCCATCACTGAAGTAGACAAAATTGCAGTATTCAAAATTGAAGTACTTACTGCAGAAGAGCTCAAAATTGTAGAAGCCACTATATTCATTGTTGATGACTACAACTAGGGAGCTGAAGAAGAGGGAGGTTATAACTCAATAGATGAAGTGGTAGTCACTCCTATCAATTATGTGATGATTTTTGTGGGGGTGAAGAGCGATTGGATATTTGAAGTACCTATAGTTGCCACAATCAAACTTGTTGAAGTTGTCTCTAAGCTTGATGTAGATGTTGGTTTTCTTGGAGAGTGAGGAAGTGAGGCAATGACTACAAGTACTATCTTCGTAGGGTCAATCTCCTCATCATATTATTTGTCCTTCTTACTATCTTCTTCCTCTCTATCTTCTTCAACTTCCTCATTGTCAAAATGTGTGGGCTCAATATAAGTTTCTTTTTCCTCATCATCACTGTCATCATCCTTAACACCTTCTAGGAAGTCACTTTGTTTATGAAAATGATAAACATTGTTTGTGAGACTTGTGGAATTCTTAACCACATGTTCTATATCTTTGATCAAAATTTAACAAGTATTAAATCTAAGAGTCATCTTATCTTCATTTTACTTCAAGGACTCTTTTACCTCAGCATTTGTCACACTACATAATTGACTCAGGGTTTGTGCATAAATGTCTTTCACTATTTGCATTGCAAAGTCCCATCTTGTCTTAATTTTCTCTAATAACTCATTAGAGATTTGGGGGGCTATCTAATCTAGTGAATACTTTCATTTTCCCATTTTGATTAGTCAACCTATTTCTTCTTTGCCTCTGACCTAGTTTCATACTTTAAGGATTTGACGTTTGTTATGCCTACACCTTCTTCCATTTATTTCATTTTTTCTTGGAAGGTGGGAGGAGGTTTTCTAAAGACAATATCATTACCTTTCTTCATAGACATCCTTGTGAAGACTATAGTGGATGGCTTTGGTGGCGTGGTCCCCACCCCCCTCCCAAAATTTATAAAATTGTGATGAATCACATGTCATTTGGGTGAAAAAAAATTAATAGTGTTGGCGAATTATGTGTCAATGGATGGATATTTGGTGGTAAATTTTTTAATAGTTTAGACAATCTTTATAAAATAATGGCGATTATAGTTTTTGTTTTTAATAAAATTATCAATATTGATGGTCAATTATGTTTTGAAATATGGATATTGGTTGGTGAATATTTTAATAACCAATACCATTTTCATAAAAAAAAATGGCAAAATTATTTTCCAAATAATTGAATTAATTTATTTGTTGTGGCGAATGGTTTTCAAAAAGTTATAGTTGCTATGGCTATTTTCAAAAGATGGGAAATAAGTAGCCTAACCTAACATACCAACTTACATAAATTATTGGAAACTAGCAACTGGCAACTGGCAAGTGATGGTTTAAAGACGTGGTTGTTTGACCGTACATTATGGAAACATAATCTTTGCCACAACCACTATAATTATGTTAAATGTATTATTTGAGAACTCAAACCATCTGATGATCCAAGATCAATGGCTAAGGTTTAATGTCGACCAACATTTCTTGAAGGAAGAAGAATTGTCAAGGTAGTCACTGGAATGTTGACACGTATCAAGGCAAGTTTTCTGTGGAGTATAGTGTACCCAAAAATAATTAAATGCCATGTCAATGATAGGTACATTCTCTTGCTAGTATGCTAGTACTAACCACACACCACTTCCCAAATTGTACAGTCAATTTTTGACAGTTTTTTATCAATAGTTACCAATACCATTGCAGTTTAGTTTATCTATAACTATATATAATAAGCTAAAAGATATCTTGTTATTATTACCAATAAAAAATGAACAAAGCTCGAATGATTGAAATGATAAACATTAATTACATGTAGATTCTTCACCTTGGTACTGGCTATTTACTGGATATTCTTCTTCAAGGTAATCTTCATTAGAGATATCAGGTTCTACAACTCCACCAGATTTATTAGGTTCCCCAAATTGTTGAATGGACTCCTCTGTAGGTTGAGATTGTACAGGCTCCTCTAATGATGTACCTTCCTTACTTTGACCAACACTATTGCATCTACCCCCACCAAAGTATGAAGATATATTTTTGCATTTCACTGGCCTCTCTTGGACATCTCAACCTTCATTAGTCCTACTCCTCTTCTTATTTAAATTTGACTATGACATCTCCATCAAATTAAGGCTGCAATAAAATACTATGGACTCATAGACATAGTCATTCTTGTTCTCTACTGATGGCAATACTAAAGAAGGCTCCTTCTTTCGACATGTTTCAATAATGAAACTCATATATCTTAAATAGACAACTACAAATAAATTGTTTTCATTTTGGCGAACCCTGCGTAATTCCAAATAATTGAGTGGGAAAATAGGGTGAGAATTTGGGACCCCATTGTGTGTGATGCATGGTGAATTGGGTCCTAGGACAAATAAAAATTTCACATAGGAAATTGGGAATTTGGAAAATGATGATCATTGAAAGAGACAAACAATTAATTTTGTGGTGAATAAGAGTAAACATTAAAGAGAAATATGGGCGAAGAACCTGACTACCAAACTAAAATTATGTAGTAATAGTGGCAAACATTCTGACCACTATATGAGTATTTTATAAAATTTGGGTGAACTAGTCAACTAGTATACGATGTTTTTTTTTGCCAATTTTTATAGCTCGATCGGGACATATTTGCATTGGTAAATAATCACCACTAAAAAAATCCCTATTGGTGATGATCACCTTGCTTTTCTTCTTCAAGGGTTATTCTTATTTTTCTAATTCATCTTCATCCTCTACCTCTTCACTTATATCTTCTCATTTTCCCTTTGTTAACATAAGAGGTGTGCTTGATTTTAGTTTTTCTATCCTCCTCTTACCTTTGTTAATCACTTGTGGGAGCTTTATCTCAAGCTCTATCCTTGCCTTTGCCTCATCATATGTTCCAAAGTTTGATGCCTTTGGATCAATAGGTTCATTAATGAGAGCTTCAATAATGTGTTTTTCCTCATCAATATTCACCACATAGGGAAGAGGTTTTACCCATACAATTCTAGGTTTTACTACCTGACTGTAGACTCTGTCATAGTCTACCATGAAGCATATATCATCTTTTTAATCTTTGCTTCTTAGGTATTCTGAATTTTTTATTCATTTTCTCTTTGAATACTTCATAGTAATTATCCATAATGCTAACAAAAATATCTCCCATTTCTATAATGTATTCATTAATCTAGTATAGTATACGCACATCTTTTCTCCATACTATTGTGCCTTTTGAAGAGAAGATTTTTTGAACATAGAAGAAAAAACAAATCAACAAAGAGCCAAATTTGCAAGGGTTTTTCTTGGAAGTTTGAATACTTTCCACGTTCTTTTTGAATTGTTTCAATAATAGATCTGTCAAGTCATAAGACAAATTTTTCTTCACAACTTTGTAGGCTAAGTCTAGAACTTCACATGATACACTATTAAGGTGACTCAAACTATACATCTTATGAGCTATCACATGCATCCCAAATTTCTATTTTGCATTTGTTACATTGCTGATTTTCATACCTTTATCATCCCACTTGGCTAGCTCAGCCCAACCTAGGGTTTTGGTGGTTTTGGCTTTAGCGAGCATGGGAAGGCTGATGATGTGATGAATCATTTTCTTGGTGATCAACATATGTTGCTCAAGCCATATCTAACCATTATGCCCCCAACTTAGAATGTGTCTAATCCATTTGATTTGAAAACCTTGTGGCATGTGAGGAGTGTGGGTCTACTTTTGTCTTCCAAATGTTTTTGTTTGGGTTTGAGAACTCCATTAACACATAATTCACCTAGGGCATCATCCATTTCTAGGGTTCCAATTTCCTAAATAGAACACTTGAAATGAGTTTGAATATCATTAATAAGGAGTATGTTCAGTGGGATTTTCTATTGAGCTTTGCTTGGGTTGAGGGTTTCTATGATCATGGGCACAAATTTGAAATCTAGTGCTTTCCACTCGCCTCCTTGAACCAACATCTTAGACCCTTTCGTCACTTTGTTGTTGCTACTGGATGCTATGATTACTCAATAAATTATCATAACCTTGAAAATCTTGTTGCAAATTTTCTTGAAGTCACTTGATCACACTAAAATTTACTTTCTACATAATAGCACTTACATTTCATGGTGAGAAATGAATTCAATTTCATGCTTTTTGTTAAAAAAATTCCATCAATGCTCAGTACAAAGGTAGATGGGTTTGCATTATGCTCGAAAGGCTATCATCCACTATTAAATCGATTACTCATTGAAGGTTCCTTGACTTGGTAATGATCTG
The DNA here is from genome assembly GCA_028749045.1 of Cupressus sempervirens. Classification (NCBI taxonomy): domain Eukaryota; kingdom Viridiplantae; phylum Streptophyta; class Pinopsida; order Cupressales; family Cupressaceae; genus Cupressus; species Cupressus sempervirens. Next base: position 955,408,631 of record CM053785.1, on the reverse strand, counting down.
TGACTTGTTACTCCCAACCTTGCTCAGTAGTGTCTATGAACTGACCTTACTCAGTAGAGAAGGTAACTCGATGATAACTAATACCATTCTTCCTCAATGATCCTTGTGTGTCTTCAATATTGATTTGGATTTTTCTCATCTTTCAATTTGGAACTATTTGAATGTGATCATGATAGCACAATTCCAGTTCTTCTTTGGAAACCTAGTTGAAAATGGTGGAGTCACCCAGTTGTTGAGTAACATGACCATCATTACTTGAACTAGCTTCCTCATTAGATTTAGGAATACATTGCTGCCTCATCTACTTTTGGATGTTATCTACTTTTTCTTTTTTTTCATCTTCAACTCTACTTGTATTCATGCAATTTTTGGCTAGATGACCAAGTTCGGTACAAGTAAAACTTTTTATAGTGGTATCTCTCTTCCTTGTGTGATGTTTAAAAAAATTCATACCAATGTGTCCATATTCTCCACAGTAATGACATCTACACCAAGTGTTGTAGTCCCATCCAAATATTGCTTTCACAATTTGCTCTACTAGATTGAATGACTTAGTTCTGCAATTTGATGCCTTGTGACCTTGTTTCTTGCATTTGTGACACTTGACCTCAAATTTTGGTTTCTCTTTGAATTCGTTAGCCTTGTGACCATGCTAATTGCAATTGTAGCATTTTCCATTAAATTTTTCTTTACCATTACTCCAACATTTTCTTGATGTATGACCTATCTTACCATAGTGATTGCAAGTAGGTCTTTGATTCCTTTGAGCACCTTGTTCGAAGAATTCACTTTCTTCTTTGTATCCAATTCTTGCTTTACCCTTTTTCCTATAGAGATTATTCTCATTCAGTCAATTTAATTCATTCATGTCTTCTTGAGATTTCATGATTCATTCATTGATTTGATTTTTAGTGTTTAGGTCATTTTTTAATCTTTCACTAATTTTATTTTTAGACCTTAGCTCATTTCTTATTCTTTCAATGATTTATCTTTCCAAATTTAGATCATTTCTTAATCTTTCATTGATATGTCTTTGGCTCATGATTTCCTCATTTGCATTAGAGATTTGATCCAAAAATTTGCAGTTGAAGGGATGGGTTCTAGATTTCATTGTTTCTTCCATCCATTTCTTCTTTCATCTTGTTCCCTTGTTCCAAGATTTCACATAGCTTGATTGACTAAATTTCTTTCTCTCTTTTGGGTTTTCTTACTTCTTCTTGTAGGGAACCATTCTTCTCTAGGAGTTCTTTGATTGCATCATTTGCCTCATCTGAACTACTTGAAGGGAAAAAGTCTTCAATTCTTTCTTCAATGTACTAATGACCATTCATTTTATTTTCAAGTTCTTTCCATCTTTTTAGGGATTGGGAAAGTTTCTCCTTAGCTTTCTTGAGTTGTGCAATGGCCATTTCTAGATCCAAATTTTCATTATCAATTGCCTTATCAGGTCTAAATATCTCTGAATTCTTGATCTTTGCTCAAGCTATTAAACTTTCTCCTAAGAAACACAAAGCTCTGATACCAATTTTTTAAAATATTCAAGACTATGCTAAGTTACTAAGAGGGGAGGGGTGAATCAGTAACTTCTAAAGCTTTATCAAATTTAGCACTTTATAGCAATATAGAAATTACCATTTATTGATCTAATTGTATGCATGCAAAATTGAAAACATAAAATGTTCATAACACTTGAACACAATTTGGTGTCCAAGAAACCATCCAAATAGAAATTATAACTAGGGCAGGGATGATACCCACAAAACTTCAATATTGTAGCATAAAGCTGGCTTGTTAAGGCTTACATTGATCACTTCTAATGATCTTCCTTATTAGGAGCAATTAGGACTACTAGGTCCACCTTGTTGAAGGATTTACAAACACACAATAAAGTATGCACTTAGTACAGAGATTTTGAGAAAGACTATTAAATCTACCTTGTTAAAGGATTTAGACTAATTCACCTATTAGAATGGAATAGTAGATCTCTAACTTACAACTAAATTATTGATGTAAATTACTTGATTATGTTGATCAACTTTTGTGCTGGAAATTTCTTTGCTACTCCTTTCCTAATATGGCCTTCAATATATACTTTATATATTGCTTGATCACATTTTCATTCTTACATGTTCATTATCTTGCATAGTACATTCAATATGATACAATAGATTACATATATACCAATCCAATTAAAAAAATTACAAAGTCAGCCAATATACAAGTTAACACCAATATTACAAAGGTGGCCCATATGAAGACACTCAAGTTCTGAAGACTAACTTGGTTAAGTTTTAATAATCAGCATCCACTATCATTACTTGGCATCATCATGCACTTGGTAGAAGTAGAAGCTCAATCCATACTAATCACCTTAAAGTAGTCTCAAACATGGTCTGCACTTGAGACTCGGTAGATATTGTGTCACTTGTCACAAACTAAATTACTCAGTAAAACCTAATCATCATACAACTTGGTTAACACTAGCTTCATATTCCTTGAATTGCTAGCTCGATAGAAACTAAAAAGCTTGGTAACCACTAGAGTGCTCGAGTTGAACTACTAGACTTCACACTGCTTGATTCTACTCAGTTTGAACTATTGCACTTTACACTAACTGAATTCCCTCAGTAACTATTTGAATGCTTGGTGGCCACTTAGAATTAGTCCAGAAGATTTGGTAGCAACTATAGAGCTCAATGGCTTCTGAATTACATGTCAAACATTGTAGATTTTTCAATGAGCTCAGTAGCCATAAAAAATCTGAGTAAGTGTTGTCACTAATAAAAAACTTCACTAATATGTCAACACAAAGTAAATTGTTACAAACTATAACAATACCTCCATCATGATTCCTAAACATAAAAAATTTATTCATTTCACCAGTTATGTGATGTGAATGACCATTGTCAATTATCCAATCAATTTTCTTTTCCACTTGGGAAACTAGAACTCTTTCTGCTCTTGAGATCGGTCGAGTGGTCTCAATCGCCGACTAATAGCAACAAATCCCAATTCATCATCACTTTCACTTTGACCTTTCTCATTAAATTCTTTGTTTTCATTTGCATACAAATAATTTCTATCTTTTCTAGGCTTGAACTTTCCCTTATACTTTTTCTCTCTTTTAGGACATTTAGATACACAATGACCAAATTCATCACAGGTCCAACATTAAATTTTTTTTTTCCATATTGTTCTCTTATCACAAGGACTATACCTTCCTCAATCTTCTTATCTTCATAAGATCTATAGTTACCAACAAAATATGCATGTGCTTGCACTACATATCAAAATAAGTCAAATATTTAGGGCATTATAAGATATTTTGAATCTAGCTAGATCTCCAAACTATCTTAGATCTAGTTTTGTGGCCTCTAATCTTCCAAGAAACATTTCTTTGGTGAAATCCATATTTAGGGGTATCAATAGCTAAGTCATCTAAGCTACTTTCTTGAATGGTGGCATCAAAATTTATAATATCTTCCAAACTACCTCATCTTCTTTCTTTGTTCCACCATGAGACCATTAGAAATAGGCATTACTGAGGGTGGGGGGGTGGTTTCAATCAATAATTTACAAATTTTAGTTTCCAACTAGATATTATTCATTACTTTAAACCATACATAAAAAATTTAAAAATTAATGTTCAATATTACTAGTAACTATGTACAAAGATTACTCATAACACCGTATTTTGTTAACTAGGGAATCCTTGGCCAAGGGAAAATCTCAGTGGGGATAATAGCCACTAGACAATATACTAATATATAAGTTCATTGTTAGAGGATGGACCTTGTTGGGAATCAATTAGAAAATTTAGTATAGAGAGACCATATTAGGATACATTCAATCCTTTTTAGGAGTTGTAGTATAGTAGATGCAAGATGAGCCCACTATCCAAACATACACTTCCAGTTATAAGAAGAGATCACTACCCAAAAAAGTAATTAGTCTTCAGGAATGGATTCTTTCTCAATTCAATCTTGGATCACAAAATAGCTTCTCAAACTTCACATATATCACTTTCACAGTAAGCTCATATATTACAATACTTGCACAACTTACAAATCACTTCACACACTTAACTGATAAGATATCCTTTACATAAATACCGTGCCTTTATATAAATTTTTGCTAGGTTGGCTAAGTCCATAATATACTTTTCCAACTTAGAGTAAACATCTAGGATGTCGGCCCTAATTAGTCAAGTAATTATTTGGTAAACAAAATAATTCCTTTCCTTTAATACCATTGTCTTGTTTCACTGGTAAAATACAAATATCTCTTATCTATACAGTCCATACTTACTCTTGAGGTTATATATGGCATCCATGTATACAATCTCCATCTAAGTTTGCTAGTCATAATATGATGTTAGTAACAAGTTACATAGAAAAAAATACACTATTGTATACCAAATTCATTCTTAGACAATTTTATGTGTACCAATTTAAGCTAAGTATTGTTAGTTTGGAGGTTTCCTATAAGTATGTACATCATGTTTTATCATAAATTACAACAATTACATTTCTTCATTATCAAATTTTCAACAATCTCCCCCTTTAGTATTGATGGCAACGAAATAGGAAAAATTGGCTAAGTATCGAAAACTTCAAAAATAAGTAACATAGTAACATTGCATTTATTACAACTTGTCCATCATACATATGCTCCCTATTACAATATGATTTCATATCTTTTACCTAATTTATAATTTTCTTATGCATTTCTCGTCCCCTTTGACATTAATGAAAAAGGTTAGAATGTCAAAAAATGTCAAAAGTTGTTGTCAAAAATGTTGTTCTTCTGCCTTTAAGCTGATAGTATCTTCATGCAATCATCAAAACTTGCCTTAAGATTTCTCATACCTTTTTTTGTATGTATGCCTAGCTAATTCAATAGAGGTGAGAATTGCACATAAGGAAAATGATGCAATCTCAATCGCATTAAGCTCAAAGTATAAAAAGTTAGAATACGTGTCCTTGGCCTTGGCACATTCCTCCAACTGTTTCTCAACAATAGATATTTTTAGAGAAATAGACTCTCTGAAATCCAAATATCTTTTCAAAATTTATTCCTTCTAAAGTTCCAATTTCTTGATATCATTATGAGTACTGGCTATTTGTTCTTCAAAATCATCAATTCTACTAGAAGCATATTGTAATTGGCTAGATAGAGTCTCTAGCTCACTCATCTTTCCTTCAATCTGACAACCAATATCCTTAGTCAACTTGTAAGATAGAGCACACTTGATGTAAAATATCTTACCATCCTATTGAGATTTTTGAAGTTCCTTGATATAAGAACCAAGACTAATCAAATTGTTCTTGATGTTTTGAAAAATGGTGCTAAATAAGTTAACATCATGTGGATCCATATCTTTGATTCTACAACATTCAAAAAATTTATGAATTCCTCATCCAAAGATTTTAGCATTATTTGTGCCCTCTATTTAGGATTTTTTTCTATATGTTGTACTACTAGAGTACTATGTAATCTATTGGTAACCTACATCAAGGTTCATTGTAGGTTATTCATTATCATGTTCTTCTCAATAAGTTTTGACAAAGATGAGATCAAGTCAGTTTGATCATCATCATCAGTTGTCAGGATAGTAAGAAAAAGTAGAGTAGATGAACTAGAATTTTTTGTGTCATCCTCCCTTTTGTTCTTTTCAGTTGCCTCTTTGACTCTTCTCTCTTCTTTCTCTTCTCTTTCCTTTCTTTCTTTTTATTTCTTCTCTTCCTCATCTAATCTCTTCTTCGTATCTTCCTCTTTCTCTTTATTTCTTCTTCAATTAATCTTTTCTTTCCTTCCTCATCTTTTCTTTTCATCTCATCTTCAACCAATTTCTACTTGGTCTCTTTTATTTTCCTTTTCCCTTCCTCTAATAACCTCTTCTCTTTTTCAATTTGCTTCAATTGATCTTCAATAACCTTTGAGGTTCATTCTATTCAAAACTCTCAAATTGATTAATATCATCAATGTTAAACATAATATTGGTTTAATATATCTACATTGTGTCACCACTTACTAACACTTCTAAGGTTCTAGGTGCTAGTAAAGATGTTGCCTTGGAATCAGTCATCATCTAACTTATGGCTGCCATAGTTTCACTTCTAATTTTATCTTTTTCACCTACCATATGTAGGAATGGTCTTACCTTGTTCCTCAAGTAAGGTGATAGATTATTCAAAAATCTATTAGCTACTTCTTTGTAATCAATCTTGCATATTGTTCTTATCATAGACATCCAAAGCTCTAAGTTCTCTTCTTGAGTTGGTGCCTTCTTCTCAATAAGTCTATCATAGAATTTTTAGTTTACCATCTTCAATATCCTTGAGTTTTAGATTATTGGCTATTATGTATCACATAGTAGAGATATCAATATGATCTTTCTCAAAGTTATTATACAAGTCATAAAGTTTATTCATCTGAACAAATTTGCCTTCATTAGAAATTTCTGAATTTATCTTCTCTATGTTCAACTACCAAGGTTGTCGAGCTTTTCTTGTTGATTGCTTAGACATAGTTACCTCTTCTGTCTGTTTAACTTTTTTTTCCTCTTCTTCTTCTTCACTAGGCTCAACAATTATAAACAATTTCTTTTGTCTCTTTCCTACTCCAGTGCCTTGTTGCTTGACCCTTTCAGTCTTGGTGGTCACAACTTACACTAATCTCTCTAAATTTCTCTTTAGCTCACTTGGTTGAACATCTGATACTACTACATAAGGAATTCTTTATTCTAGAGATGTCTTGACAATAGACATTGACAAAGGTTGCACATTCAATATACCTTTTTTCATAGTCTATATGGTTGCTTGTGACAATGCTTCATAGAATTTTGCTTTATGAAATTCTCAATAACAACTTAGTTTTCATCTTCTGCTTTAGACTTAACTCTATAATAATAGTAACTCTCGATTCCTTTGTAACTAGTTTTGATAAGCTCCAAATTACAAGTGACCTTAGATACCATCTAAACTTATCTCAATACATCTTTTCCCAACTTCACTACCTCAAGTTTGATCTCTAGATGAACATTCAAATTTTGGTGCTATGAACAAGCTTAATTCAACTTAATTGAATCAAACCCGATACCTGACTTCAATCTTCTTGTCTCATCATCTTCTAGATTTTCTTTAGATATGTCTAATCCTTTTACAAATTCCATATTGAGTTCTTCTCAAAATTCACTAACTAAATTTCTTTGTTCCTCATTTTCTTTCTTTGTTCCTAGAGTTCCTTCCATGGTTCCTTCTATCATTTCAAATACTTCTTCTATTATTTCTTCAATTTCAAAAGTTTCTTTGATTTTTCCTTCTTTCTCCAAAGCTATGTGTCCAAAGTTGTTTCTTTGATATTGGAGTTCCTAGAGTTCCAAGCTATGTGTCCAAAGTTGTTTCACTTATAACAGACAATCTATCTTCTTTCTTCATAAGGTCTTACTTCTCTCGATGTCCTTTCATGAGATCTCCTTCTATCTGTAGGGTTAGTATTTTTAGATATTCTACTATTCCTTCTATCATTATCATACTTAGGTTTCCTATAATCAATTGCTTTATGACCCATATCATGGCAATTATGACAATAAAATTCCTTAATATGATGAATGACTTATTTGTAGGATCTCTTTTCATATGCTCTATTTCATTACATGAAAAGAACCTACCTCTAAATTCATACCTCATTTCCTTAGGAAATTCCACTTGCTTTAGTTAATCCAATATCTCAACTTCCTTGGCTTGTCCAATTTATTTAGATTTATTAGAAAATTGACTAGATTTAATCTCATCAGTAGATTTAGCTTTTTCTTTCAGATCTGGTCTAATCTCAGCTTTCTTTGCAGGCATGTTAAATAGATAACCTAGACTAGTCTTATCATACATAGGTCTCTATATTGACATTGAATCAACAAGCTTTTCTTTGCTAGAATAAAACTTCCAAGTTTTTTCTTGTACTTAGTTAATTAACCTTTCACAATAGTATTGTACTTACAAAGTTCTTCATGATCTTCTTTCAATGTTTCAAACTCAGATGTCTTCTTTTTTGAACTTTCTCTAAGATCTATATTCTTAATTTTCAAATTAGATTCAACTTTTCTAGGATTACTCTTCAAAGTCTACTTTAGATTTATAATCTTCAATTCATGGTTCAAGATATTTTACTTTGTCTTCACCATTGAATAATCATCATCACTAGATTCAAATTTAGTAGATTCAGGCTTTGATTTGAGATGTTCAATCTTTTCTTTCAATTGTCCAATGTAAACTTTGGAGTCTTCATATCTATCATTTAGCTTATCTCTTTCTTTAGTAAGGAGATCAAATTGTTCAAGTGCCTTTTCAAGGTTCTTTATCCACTATTCCATATTCGTAGCGATCTTACACAAGTTGTTAAGCCTCTTTTGAGTAACTGTGCTTTGATACCAATTGTTAGAAATAGGAATTATTGAGGGGGGGCGGGGTGAATCTATAATTTAAAAAATTTAGTCACCAAATAGATATTATTTTTTACTTTAAACCATACATAAAAAAGTAATAAAGTAATTCTAAACAATAATAGTAACCATGCACAGAGATAACTCATAACACCATATTTTCTTAACTAGGGAAAGCCTGGCCAAGGAAAAGCCTCAATGGGGATGATACCCACTTGATAATATATTGATATATAATTTCCTTGTTTGAGGATGGATCCTATTAGGAGTCAATGAACAAATTCAATATAGAGAGACCTTGTTAGGAGAATTTGAATCCCTATTAAGAGAATCCAACCCTATTAGGAGTTGTACCAACCTTGTTAGGAGTTGTACTAAAATAGATGCAAGATGAACCCACTACCCAAACATGCACTTCCAATTACAAGAAGAGCTCACTTCTAAAACAAGTAATCAATCTTTAGGAAGAGATTCTTTCTTAGTTTGATCTTGGATCACAAAATAGCTTCTTAAACTTCACATATATTGCTTTCATAGTAAGTCAACATATCACAATACTTGCATAACTTACACATCACTTCACACATTTAATTCACAAGATGTCCTTTGCATAAATACCATGCCTTTACATAAGTTTATACTAGGTCAACTATGACCATAATATACCTTTTCAACTTAGATAAAGCATCTATGATGTCAGCCCTAAATGGTGAAGTAATTATATTGTAAATAAAATAATTCTTTTCCATTAATTCCACTATTCTATTTCACTGGAAAAATACAAATATCTCTTTTCCGTGTACATTGTACTAACTTTTGAGATTATACATGTCATCATTAACATTTATACAATCTCCATGTAACTTCACTAGTCATAATATGACATCAATAAAAAGTTACATACAAAATAATACACTGTTGTATACCAAATTCATACTTAGACAATTTTTAATGTATCAAAAGCTAAGTATCTTTATTTCTAAGGTTTCTTGTAAGCGTGTACATCATGTGTTGCCACAAATGACAACAATTACATATCTGGGTAAAAGTACAAACCTCTGTCACCTTTTTACAAAGGAAAAGGCTAACAAAAGTATAACTGTTCATCTTCAATGGCATAAAACTAGTAGTATTATTTAGAATTTGAAAATGAAGTAAACTAATGAAATATTTTAAAATCGATGAAGTTTAGGATTATAATTTTTAATAATTATTTTGAATAAGAATTGATATATTTTCCTAATTATTAAAATCAGTATTTGACTTGCTAAAAAATGCAAAAAATTAGGGGTCTAGTTCCCACCACAAAATTATGTGGAAATAAAATTATTTCTGTTTGATCTTAGATTATGTTATAGATAACATGTATAAATTTTAAAAAAAAAAAAATTAAAAATTGGCTTTTGACCTATATTTTATCTTTTATAATGATTCAAATTTCAACTCACCTAAAATCAATAATATTCATCTCCCACCACATTTTTCCAAACAAATCTATTCTAACCAAAAGAAAATTTATACATTCTAGAAGAGGACTCTCTCCTCTATAATGTCATATGATTTTTAAATATTTTTGATATGATTAAAATTTTTTTCCTTCTCAAAATCAACATCTTCTCGAGTGTTAAAATATGTCCTTGTAGAATTTTTTAATTATAATATACTATATCTAATTAAAACACTATAAAATATTATGAGAATATTCTTGACTTTGAGCTCTATAAAATGGTATTCATATGTTATTAAAAAAAAAATTAAAAAATAGTAAGAGTTATTGCGATGTCAATTTTCTAAAATAATTTAGTTTTTTTAGTAATTAGATACAAACTAGTATAAAACATGCATTTAATAGACATTTGCAAATGGAAAAGTGTGAGACAATATGAAACTTAGCTAGAGTGAATTTATCTCGATCATATGTTTGAAAAAAATTAACTTTTAGATAGAAATACCTAAATTCACTCATTCTGATAAGTCAGCCTGAAAGGTGACATAATTTTGTACTTTCAACAATCGTTATTAGCTAATTGTCAATAGAGACTGAATTCCTGCAACAATTTTTAATATTCTACAAATATAGCTTCTTACAAATTCATCTTCCATCATCTTAGCATCTTGAAATGCACATATCGAACTCTATAATGCAATTCTTATTGCACGTGTATCACCTTAGAAAGTGGATTCTAATGCTTTACAAATTTTGTGAGATGTTTGAATTTAATTTAGCTAACTATCTTTAGTCTATATATGAGTTGATAGTAGATCTTGCCTATCTCTCATGTTACATATAAATAAATCTCTCTTTGTTTCACTACATTCTTCAAGTTCTTCTTCTTTAATAATTGTCTTCTCACACTTTGTCAAGATCCAATAACTCGTACCTATACACAACAAACGAGACTTCATCTTCTACTTCCAACTATCATAGTTGGCCCCACCAAATCTAGGACTATCCTTTCTAAAAATATTTTCTATCAATCTCCCAAATCTATTAATCTTATCCTTCAAGGACTTGATGCTTGGACACTAATTCTTAGACTATATATTTTACCAATATAACTAGTGTTAGAAATAATAGCCCACCAAGATAACTAGTGGGGGGTGAATCAGTTATCCCATAATTAAAATATTTATCAACCTTAAATAATCTTAATCATTCAACCAAAGTAAACAACAACCATACTAATATGCAAATACACAATTATACTAGATATGTTAGCTAGGGAAACCCTTGATTAGAGGGAAAATCTTAGTTAGAATGATGCCCACAAGATAATATACTAATATAAATATTCATTCTTAGAGAATGGACCCTATTAGAATTCTACTACAATTTTTAGTACATATGAGTCCCTCTTAGGAGACTATGAATCCTTGTTAGTAGATACCAACCTTGTTAGGAGTTATGGAAGACAAAAGGACCCACTGTCCAAACAACTTCAAGGGTAAGACCACTACACTCACTGTCCAACTGATCTCTTGACTATTCCTTGTAGAATAAGTGTTTGTACTATGCTTTAATTTCTTTCCTTTATTGTATCGACCAAACCAATCACTGTTAGACCTCTTAGACTAGGTCACGAACGTTAGATCCAAATATTAAACATTAGATCTCACAATAAAACTTCGACAATGAAGTTTTCTCCAAATTTTCTCTACTCTGCTTATCTTCACATTCTTCTCTTCATTTTTATTATAATAATTCAATTACTTACATATGTGATAAATAAAAATTATCTTCCTTTATATCCAATCCATAAAACAATTCCCTAAGTTAGCTATTACACCTTCTCAATTAATTATTATAGGATGACTTTAAGAACACTTTACAGTTAACGATAAAATTAATATTTTGCCTTGTAACTTAAATAATTTTCCATATGTGTAAAATTATGATGAGAGAGCTTAGATTTTTGCAACATGTCTTCTAGAAATCTTTAGGTTTGGCTTCTCAAAATAACAACTCTACTAATAGACATAAAAAATTTACAAGAACATACTTTTGTAAACTCTATCTTAGAACAATCTTAATTGAAACTTTTATAACTTCTTCCAGACTTAATATCTTATGCTTCCAAGGTTATTTTCATATACTAGACACTTATTATTATCTCCCTGTAACCTCTCTAGTGAAAGTACTAAGTAGTTTATCTATACCAAGTTGATCTTTCTATTGTTCTTCTATCAAATACCACATAAAACTACTATGTTGACATCAGTGACAAACATAATCATGAATGTAATATATCATCATGATATTATCTAATCATATTTCTACAATACTCCCCCATAGAAATATCATCAGCATTCATGCTTCCAACAATCTCCCCCTTTGGTATTGATGGCAACATAGATGAAACACCCATAGCTCCAAAAATACCGATTATAAAAGATTGTTAACCTTTCTTTTCAAATCCTCTTCATCAATCATTTTCAAGTCCTCTTTATCAATCATTTTCCCCCAGTGATATAGCTCAATGTGCTCAGTTGCAATCTCTCCCTTCAATATACCATATATCCAAAAAAAAATTCATGTTGTAATAAGTCCCCTATTAACATCAATATCTAAGGTTTTAGCAATGATCAATGTCTGCAATAACTTCTCTAACTTTCTTAAGTGTCAAAAGAAACTATTCAAAAATAACATCCAACAAGAGTCCTAGATGACTCTATTCATCATAGATAATCCCCCATATAGCAAGCTGTTGGAAATAAAGATGAAGTAACTAAGAGGGAAGGGGTGAATCAATTACCATAAAAACAATTCCAAAAATCTCTTAGATGTCTATAATGCTTAATTACTGCTGATACTCAATAAATAGTGCAAGAATACTATAACTTAGTAGGTTAACTAGTTATTAATCATCTGGCATTCATAGTAGTTAATATGCATTCAAAGGTTAAATAAATGAACACAAGAGACACCAGATTAAATGTGGAAACCCAATATGGGAAAAACCCCCAAGTAACTAGTCACCAATTTTCACTCTTCTGAAGTGAGCCCTGTTAGGAGCCAACCCTATTAAAGGTTACAATACATACTGTTAGGTGTGACCTTGTTAGAGGATTTAATCACCTTATTAGGAGTGGCCTAGTTAGAGGTCTTTAGAATAATTCAACTAAACTATCACCTTGTTAGAGGATTTACAAAATGGCTGTTAAACCAACTCTATAAAGAGATTCTGAATTCACTATTACAATGATTAGAAAGCAACAATGAAGTGACCTGAATGATATGCAACGTATCTTTTTTTTGATTACAGATCTCTATTCTACTTTACTAGATCCTTACTGATTGAATACAACTTTGCAGCTCCTCCAAGATATCTAATCTTTCATCAGAATTCACTCAATATTTGCTTATTCCATCCTCATCCATATTTTCACACACTTCAATTCACAACTTGAACATCTCTATATATACCTTTCAGATTATCAAGTAGGCTCAAATATAAGTTACAACAACCAAAAAAAATCATTACATTAGTTGGCTACACTTATTGTGCGAAGCAATTGAACTTAATATTAAAATAATAAAATCCTTTGCTGGCCAAACCAGCTCGGTAACCACTAATCAGAATGGTTTTCTAGTGTTAACCAACTGAAGCTTGGTAAACACTGCAAACCCTCCAAAAATCTTTTGGAGACCAAGTGAACTCAATTAACATTGACCTTCCTATGCTGACCTTGTGAGCTCGGTAAAAGATAACTTTCTGCCACATTATCTTTGATGACCAAGTGAGCTCAATAGACATTGAATCTTCTTCATTAACCTTGGGAGCTCAATTAACACTAACTTTTTGCTACAAAATCCTTTGATGCCCAAGTGATCTTGGTAAGAACTGACTTTTCTTCGTTAACCTTGGGAGCTTGGTTAATACTAACTTTCTATTACAAAATCCTTTGATGCCTGAGTGAGATTGGTAAGAACTGACTTTATTGTGTAATGTTCAAGAACGTTCGGTAGACACTATAAATTTCTTTGATGATCATCTAAGCTCGGTAGACTCTGTCTAATGACTGATATGATATTTTTTTAACATCAAAGATATTAAATAATTAACAATTGTATCCAATAACCTCCCTCTTTGGCATTGATGGCAACACAACATGTAATAGTAGAATGAAATTTGAAAACAAGTATAACAAGTCTTTTTCTATTAGAAAAAATTTCTGTATTAGATAGAAAACTCTCCCTCTTTTAATAATCTCTTTCTATGAAGGAATTACATAGAAAACTCTTCCTCTCAAACAAATTTTAGAAAGATATGATAGTAAAACTCTCCCTCTTTGACTACACATTCCAAAGACAACACAACTCAAATGAATTTTAATGTACCTTTAGTACTGATTCATATGCAATATTTTATGATTATGTTGCATCAATTGGTAGATCTTCAACTTGGTATGCATTGATGCATCACTAAAACTTAATTTTAGTGAACTTTAGATAGGGGAGTGACCCATAACTTACCTCTTAGATACAAGAATGCATCTTTAGGTAATGGTTTTATGAATATGTCAGCAATTTGTTCCTTTGTATGGACATATTCCAATCTGATCTCCTTATCTTGCACTAATTCACTAACAAAATGATATTTTATTGCAATGTGCTTGGTTTTGGAATGCATCAATGGATTCTTAGATATGTTGATTGCACTTGTATTATCACAGAACATAACAACTGGTTCTTTGATTTCTACCTTCATGCCTTTGAACAACTATTTAAACCAAACAATGTTAGAATAGTTTACTACTATAGTAACATACTCTACCTCTTCTATAGATTGGGATGTACAATTCTACTTTTTGCTTGTCCAAGAAACCAACCTCTTTCCAAGAAAGAATGCTCCTCCACTTGTACTTTTTCTCCATCAAGGTTTCCTGCCCAATCAGCATCAGTAAACACTTTCAAATCCAGATTACCTCTAAATTTGTACCATAAACCATAATCTTTAGTTCCTTTCAAATATCTCATTATTCTTTTGATTGCCATCATGTAATTTTCTCTTAGTTTTTTTGAAAATCTTGCTACAATACTAACTGCAAGGGCAATATCTGGCCTAGTATGAACTACATACTACAACTTTCCAATCATAGATCTATACAATGTTTGATCTACTTCTTTTGATTCATCTTCCTTGATAAGTTTTAATCTAGTACACATAGGAGTCCCAACTGGTTTACAATCTTCCATAAAAAAAAATTTCAATATCTCCTTGATGTATTTTGATTGAGTGATGTAGATACCATTTTTATTCTGTTGAACTTGAAGACCAACAAAGAATTTGGTCTCTCCAAACATAGACATTTCAAATTCCTTGTTCATTTGCTCTAAAAATTCTTTGCAAAGATCATCATTCCCTGTGAAAATAGTATCATCTACAAATATTTATGCCAAGACAATCTTATTATTTGGTCCTTCCTTTATATACAAGCTACTGTTATCATTAGTTCTTTGAAAACCAATCTGAATAAGATATTTATGCAATCTTTCATACCATGCTCTAGGGGCTTGTTTCAGACCATACAATGCCTTGTGTAATTTGTAGACCATGTTCTTCTTATCTAGATCAACAAAACCTTCAGGTTGTTCAATGTAAACTTCTTCATCCAGTATACCATTGAGGAATGCTGACTTGACATCCATCTGATAAACTTTGAATCATTTGTGAGCAACATATGCAAGGTTCTGACTCCTTCCAATCTTCTAGTAGGAGCAAAAGTTTCTCCATAGTCTATTCCTTCTTCTTGAGCATATCCTTTGCATACTAGTCTAGCTTTGTTTCTTGATACCTTACCATCTTCAATCAACTTGTTTCTGAATATCAACTTAGTTCCAATCACATTTTTATCTTTAGGCCTGGGTTCAAGAGTCCATGTCTTTTTTTTTTCTATCTGCTCTATCTCTTCATTCATGGCCTCAATCGAACTATCATTTCCCAATGCATCTTTGATATTTCTAGGTTCAAAATCAGCAAGTAAATAAGTACCTTTCAACTTACTTCTTGTCATGGTTCCTTCAAATTTGTTTCCAATGATCTGATCTGTTGAATGATGTCTCCTAACATATTTTGTTAATACAAGTTCCTTTCTTTTTGAATGAATTTCATTGCTATCCTCTTGCACTTCAACTTCAGGTTCTGGCTGTTCTGGCAAGGTAGATATTGGCTCGGGTCCTTCAGACTTGGCAGACACTTGCTCAGTAGCATCTAAATGTAACTCATGTTGCTGCAGCTTAGTTTGAACTTCTTGTAACTCGGTTACTAATGACTCAGGAGTAGAAGATTCTTAATTGACTGGTACTGTATCAGGTTCAATGAAAAAAAAAAATTCTATAATCTTCTGGTTCCCTTTTGCTTTCTTCTCAAGTCCTTTCTACAAACTCATCAAGTTTCACATGTGCACTTTCTATGACTTTGTAAGTAGACAAGTTCAAACATCTATATGCTTTATTTTTGCAAGAGTATCCCAAAAATATTCCTTCATCACTTTTCACATCAAATTTTTCTTTTCTAGATTCTTTCAAAATGTAACATTTACTTCCAAATACTTTTAAATAACTTACATTAGGTTTATAGTCATACCATAGCTCAAAGGGAGTTTTGAATGAGTCCTTTTTTAGCTATACTTGGTTTAAGGTATGAACTGTAGTGCTGATAGCTTCCTTCCAATGTTTGATAGCAATGCTCTTTTCAATCATTAAGGTTCTTACACAATCCATAATAGATATGTTCCTCCTTTTGGCTATTCCATTTTGCTCAGGAATTCTAGGGGCTGATACCTGTCTTTTGATTCCTATTTCAATGTAAAAGTTATTGAACTCATGTGAAATGAATTCTCCACCTCTATCTGACCTCAAGCATTTCAATTTTTTCGCTGTTTCCTTTTCTAATTTGGCCAAATACCATTTGAATTTATCAAATGCTTCTGATTTGTTCCTTAGATACATAACAGTCATCATTCTTGAGTAATCATCAACAAAAATAATGAAGAACTCTTCTCCAGTATAGATTTCAATTCCAATGGGTCCACATAAATTAGTATGCACAATTTCTAATATATCTTCAAACTAATAGTTTTTACTTTTAAAACTAGTCTTTCCCATTTTACCAATCTGACAATTCTTGCATAGACCGACCTCAGGTTTCTTTATGTTAGGAGTGCCTCTTACTTTTTTGAATTTTCTTATCTTCACCAAATTATCAAAATTGACATGACATAACCTTTTATGCCATAACCAAATTTCTTCAATTTGAGCAATAAAATATGAATAGTCACCTAGTTCAAGATAGAACAAGTTACCTTTAGTTTGAGTGCCTAATCCAATCAGCTTTCCTTTGTCATCCAACAGTCTTTCTTTTCCATACATGAATTCTACTTTGAATCCATTATTGAGTAGTTGTGCCACACTCAACAAATTATTCTTTATTCCTTCTACCCAATAGGCATTATCACATATAAGTTCTTTGGTTAGAGATATTCTTCCTCTTCCTTTTATACAACAAGGTTCATTGTTACCAAATCTTACACTGCCACCATCATAGTCTTCAAAGTATTCAAACTTAGTTTTATCATCAGTCATGTGATGAGAACAACCACTATCTATGATCCATGTATCATTTTTTCTCATATGAGAAATGAGTGCCATTTCCTCATCATTATCAAATTCATCTTTCACAGCAATGTAGACAATTTCATCTTCTTCTTCATTATTAGAATCATTAGAATCTTTAGCCATAAAACATGTTTTCTTACCTTTATCCTTGAATGATTTAAAGTCTTTCTTGCCATTGTACTTGTAACCTTTCTTCTCATCTTTTTTCTGCTTGTTTGGGCACCTAGCAGCAATATGACCAATTTCTTCACATGAAAAATAGATTAGAAGAACTTTACCTTTATATTTTCCTCTGCCTCTAGAATATTTTCTTGCTAGTAGAGCTTCAATCACCTTAAGATCACTGTCTAAACTCTGGTCTTATTGATTCATCTTCACTTCCTGATTGAGATTCCTTTTTCTTTTTACTTTTCTCCTTGAGTGAAAGCTTGGCTTCAAATGTTGATTCAATGTTCTTGGAAGCTAGAACATAGTTTTCAAAGTTGTCTAGTTCAAATGTAGTTAGTTTTCCAACTATG
This sequence comes from Cupressus sempervirens, assembly GCA_028749045.1. Taxonomy (NCBI): domain Eukaryota; kingdom Viridiplantae; phylum Streptophyta; class Pinopsida; order Cupressales; family Cupressaceae; genus Cupressus; species Cupressus sempervirens. The sequence continues at coordinate 955,390,555 of CM053785.1, read as the reverse complement.
GCCTCTAGATTTATCTTATGATTTGCTTCACATTATCTTTCTTGAATTACAGAAACTCTGATTGCATAAATGGGAAGTAGAGTTCTAAAAACTTTACTTATTTTTGTCTCCTCCTTGAGATCTCCTCCAGATGCTTTGATTGCACTGACACATGCTTTGACTCTTTCAACATATTTTGCGATGTTTTCATCCTCTCTCATCCTCATCCGATCAAATTGTCCTCTCAGACTTTCTGCTTTGCCTCTTCTTACATTATCATCTCCTCCATAGATTTATTTTATCTTTTCCCACATTTCAAAGGTAGATTTGCAATCCTTGATGTCATCAAATTCTTCATAACTTAGAGCAGATACTATATCTATCATCATAATGTTGTGGGTCTTCTTTTCAACAATATCATTCATAGATAGTGTACTAGATGGTTCTACATATTTTTCATTAAGGTATTTCAGCCCTATATCTCCAATAGAAGCTAGCTAAAGTCTCATCAACCCTTGCCATGCTAAGAAGTTGTCCCTATTAAGTCTTGGAATTTCCCTCTTATAAGACATCCTAATCTTTGGCTTAGATCCATGAAATCTTATCTGGTAAGCACCAAAAGCTCTGATACCAATTGTTAGAAATATAGATGAAGTAACTGAGAGGGGAGGGGAGAATCAATTACCACAAAAACAATTCCAAAAATCCTTTAGATGTCTATAATGCTTAATTACTGTTGATACTTGATAAATAGTGCAGGAATACAGTAACTCTTTAGGTTAACTAGTTATTAATCATCTAGCATTCATAGTAGTTAATATGCATGCAAAGGTTAAATAAATGAGCACAAGAGACACCATATTTAATGTGGAAACCCAATATGGGAAAAACCACCAAGTAACTAGTCACCAATTTTCACTCTTCTGAAGTGAGCCCTGTTAGGAGCCAACCCTGTTAAAGGTTACAATACACACTGTTAGGTGTGACCTTGTTAGATGATTTAATCACCCTGTTAGGAGTGGCCTAGTTAGAGGTCTTTAGAACAATTCAATTGAACTATCACCTTGTTAGAGAATTTACAAAATGATTGTTAAACGAACTCTATAAAGCGATTTTGAATTCACTGTTACAATGATTAGAAAGCAACAATGAAGTGACTTGAATGATATGCAACGTATCTTTTGCTGATTACAGATCTCTGTTCTACTTTAATGGATCCTTACTGATCAAAAAAAACTTTGTAGCTCCTCCAAGATATCTAATCCTTCATCAAAATTTACTCAATATTCGCTTATTCCATCCTCATCCATATATTCACACACTTCAATTCACAACTTGAACATCTATAGATATACCTTTCAGATTATCAAGTCGTCTCAAATATAAGTTACAAAAACCAAAAAAATCATTACATCAGTTGGCTACACTTATTGTGCGAAGCAATTGAACTTAATATTAAAATAATAAAACCCTTCACTGGCCAACCCAGCTTGATAACCACTACTTAGAATGGTTTTCTAGTGTTAACCAAGTGAAGCTTGGTAAACACTACAAACCCTGAAAAAATCCTTTGGAGACTAAGTGAACTCAGTTAACATTGACCTTCCTTTGCTGACCTTGTGAGCTCGGTAAAAGCTAACTTTCTGCCACATTATCTTTGATGATCTAGTGAGCTCGGTAGACATTGACTTTTCTTCGTTAACCTTGGGAGCTCGGTTAACTCTAACTTTCTACTACAAAATCCTTTGATGCCTAAGTGAGCTCAGTAAGAATTGACTTTTCTTCGTTAACCTTGGGAGCTCAATTAATACTAACTTTATGTTACAAAATCTTTTGATGCCCGAGTGAGCTCGGTAAGAATTGACTTTACTGTGTAATGTTCAAGAATGTTCGGTAGACACTATAAATTGCTTTGCTGATTGTCTGAGCTTGGTAGACTTTTTCTAATGATTGATATGACATTTATGTAACATCAAAGATAATACATAATTAACAATTGTATCCAACACAAGCATCAACATTTAGTCCAAACAAAAAATGGTGCTCTATTACACTAGATTGATGCACTCTTGCATCATCTACTCTAATGTAAGAAGGGTCATAAACACTAGCATATCTCACAAATTCTCAGAAGTCTCTTTGGGAAGAGTCTTAGAGAAAATATCTACAATCTACTCTTTGGTGCTTACATACTCCAATTTGATTTCATTTTTTGCAACTTTCTCTATCAACATGTGATACTTGATATAAATGTGCTTAGTTTTAGAATACAACGCTAGATTCTCTGACATATTCATTGTACTTGTGTTATCACAATGTATGACAATAGGTTCATTGAATTCTATCTTTATATCCTTCATCCAAACAACTTGACCTTGTTATTCATATTGTTCCTAAATACCCATTTTGTTCCTATGATGTTCTTTCCTGCTGGTCTAGGGATCAATTTTTGATGTCTCATTCTTCACTATCTAATCCAATTCTTCTTTCATAGCTTGCTTCCAATAGTAATCTTTATAGGATTCATCTATATTATTTGGTTGAACTTGAGATATCAGATATAGTTCCTCATTGATTCTACTTCTTATCATCACACATTTATCTTTGCTTCTAATAATCTACTTTGGTGGATGGTTCTTTGTCATATTCTTACCAGAGCTAGGAAATTTTATCTCAATTCCTAGCTTTGTTGAAGGTTTTGAGCATTGTTCATGCATTTTCCCTCCTTCATTCTACAAATCATTATTAGTCTCAAAGAATACTTCATCATTCCTTGGTTTAGTAACAACATTCTCATCATCAAAATTGTAGTCAACTACTCTTTCTTGTATCATGAATTTCTCATCAACTCTTACATTTTGACTCTCAACAATAGTCTTAGTTCTTGGATTATAACATTTATAAGCTCTTCTTTTCAATGAATAACCAAGAAACATAGCTTCATCACTCCTATCATTGAATTTACCAACATCATTGTCTCTTTTGATGTAACATTTCCTACTAAAAATTCTAAAATACTTAGCTATAGGTGAGTGGTCAAACCATAGTTCATAAGGGGTCTTGTTTGTGTCTTTCTTGAGTTGCACTCTAATCATATCTTAGACTGCTCTATTCATAGCTTCTCTTCAAAACATCTTGGATACATTGTTCTTAGCTAACATAGCTCTTGTTGCTTCTATTATTGACCTATTTCTTCTCTCTACAATGTCATTTTGTTCAAGGGTTCTTAGAGTCGATAACTGTCTTTTGATTACATTATCTTCACAAAAGATGTCAAACACATTTGAAGTGAACTCTCCTCTTCCATCTGATCTTAGACATTTAATCTTCATACTTTATTCATTGTCAACTCTGTTCTTGAATATCTTGATTTTAGCAAATGCCTCAATTTTTTCTTTAAGAAATGGAACTCAAATCATTTTAGAAAAATCATCAACTAAAATCATGAAGTAGCTTTCACCATTGAATCATTTTGTATTTATAGGAACACTAATATCTATATGTACACTCTCCAATTTTTCTATACTAGTAAAATTCTTTCTAGGAAAAGAAGTTCTAGTATGCTTTGCCAATACACACTCCTTACAAATTGTGCTAGCAGGCTTAATAGTGTTATACAAATCTCTAACTGCAACCATACTATTATTTTTCATAATGTTACCAAGGTTTAGATGACAAAATCTCTTATGCCATAACCAACTATCTTCTACCTAAGCAACCAAACATGTCATTTTAGTTAGATTCATTTTAAATATATTAACTCTAGATCTGGTTCTAGTTCCAATTACCTTTCCATCTTTGTCTCTGATCATGCATGTCTTCTTTGTGAACTGTAATAGATAACCTTTGTCCACTAGTTGTCCAACATTCAAATGATAAAAAAAATATACATCCTCCTTGTTAGTCTTACCATGAATAGTTATAGATCCAATACCTTTAACATGGTACACTACATCATTTCCAACTCTAACAATGCCTCCATCATAACTTTTTAAGTCAACAAACTTGTTCATATCACCAGTCATATGATATGAACAAACATTGTCAATTGTCCAATAAGATTTTTTTTCAACCTATGATACCAAAGTCATCTGCTCTAAAATTTCTTCTTTAATTGCTACAAATTCTATTTCATGATGACTAACACTTACTACTTATTCATTAGAATCATCTTCTTCATTTGCATAAAAATAATCTCTATCTCTTCTAGGTTTGAAGTTTCCTTTATACTTTTTCTCTCTTTTAGGAAACTTAGATGCATAATGAAAAACCTCATTACAAGTGGAACATTTAAATTCTTTCTTACCATCATTTTCTCTTCTTACGAAAAGAGCTATTCCTTCTTCTATCTTTCTATCCTTATTAGATCTGCTAATGCTAGGAAAGCCTCCTCTAGTACTAGTACTCCTTGAAAAACTAGGTCAAATATTTAGGGCATTGAAAGATGTTGTTCTAATAAATTATTTGCACTATCTAAGCTCAATCTCTTTATTGCTTTAAGTCTCCCAATTGATGTTTAATTTGTGAAATCTTTGGTACAATAGATAAAAAACTATATCATTTGAACTTCTCACTTAAATGGTGGCATTAAGCTCTTAAATATCTTCTAGATCACTTTATCATCTTAATTGGTTCCTCCTTGAGATCTAACACCTACAGTAATTTTTGATATCCTACCTACATATGTTCTTATAGCTTCCTCTTCCATCATTTTAACATCTTTAAATGCATAAATCCAACTTTGTAGCCTCAACTTCATAGAATGATCATCACCTTCAAAACTATTTTTCGAAGTTTTCCAATTTTTATGAGAAATATCAAGAAAATTTAACTAGTTGTACTCAATTTCAAGAAGTGCAAACAATAGTGCTTCTCTTTCTCTCATTCCACACATGAAAAGTACTCTCATATCCTCACTACAAGAGCCCAATGAACTTTTAGAAATAATTGTCTTTTCTAATTTTGTCAAGATCCAATATCCTAGACCCATACATAGCAAATGTGTCTTCATATTTTCCTTCTAGATGCTATAATTTTCTCCATTGAACTTAAAACTATGCTTTCTGAATATATTTTCCATGGATCTCTGAAAGTTGTTAAACTTTATCTTCAAGGACCTAATAGTTGGATACTAATTGTTGGAAAGAATAATCCACCAAGATAACTAGGGGGAGGGGGGTGAATCAGTTATCCAATAATTAAAACATTTATCAACTTTAAATAATCTTAACCATTCAACTAAAGTAAAAAAAAACCATACTAAGATGCACATACACAATTACACCAGATATTCTAACTAGAGAAACCCTTGATCAGAGGGAAAACCACAATGGGAATGATGCCCACAAAATGATGTACTAATATAAATATTCCTTGTTAGAGGATGGAACCTATTAAGAATCTATTACAACATTTAGTACATATGAATCCCTATTTGGAGACATTGTATTCTTGTTATCAGATTCCAATCCTATTAGGAGTTGTGCGAACCCTATTAGGAGTTGTGGAGGATAGAAGGACCGAATGTCCAAATAGCTTCTGGGCTAAGACCACTGAGTTCAATGTCCAAATGATCTCTCAAATATTCCTTGTAGAACAATTATTTGTAATATACCTTAACTTCTTTCCTCTATCTTGTCAACTAGACCAATCATTGTTAGACCTTGTAGACCAAATCATGAAGCTCAAATCCAAATATCAAACCTCAGATCTCACAATAAAACCTTGGCAACAAAGTTTTCTCCAATTTTTCTCTACTTTACTTATCTTCACATTCTACTCTTCATGCTACTTACAATCATTCACTTACTTACATATGTTATAAAGTAAAATGTCCTTCCTTTATACCAAATCCATAAAACAATTCCCTGAGTTGACTATTACACTTTTTCAATTAATTATTATAGGACCACATAAAGAACATATCACACTTAGTGATACCATTAATCTTTTACCTTATAACTTGAATAAACTTTTTTACATGTAACATTATAATGAATGAGCTTAGCCATGTCATCTCCATCATGTCTTCTACACATCTTTAAGTTTTGGTTCTCAAAATAACAACTCTACTAAGAGATATAACAAGTTTACTAGAACATGCTTTCGTAAACTCTATCTCAGAATAGTCTTCACTGAAACTTGCATAACTTCTTCCAAAATTACTATCTTATGATTCTAAGGTTAGCTAAATATACTAGACACTTAGTATTATCTCCTTTAACCTCACTAGTGAAAGTGCTCAATGATCTATTTATACCAACTTGACCTTTTCCCTCTTCTTTTGCTAGGTACCATAGAAAACTACTACATTGACATCAATGACAAATAGAGTCATGAATGTAACATATCATCATGATAATGATATAATAATATTTTTATATACTCCCCCATACAAGTATCATCAATTTTCATGCTTCCAACAACTTGGTGGTGGGGGGGGGGGTGTGTAACTAATATCATAATTATGAACCTTATTAAACTATAATTTTATGAGCAATATAATCAAAAAACTATTGCAAGGATTTCAATCTGTATATTTTCTAATCTTCTAAGATGAGATTAGAGTCATTGAAGCATCAATGCCCTAATCCTAAGCCTAGATTTCCTATAGGATGTCCTTTCTTCTTGTCATTCCTTTGAAATAACCTAATGCAGGAAATCATATGAGTAATGCACCAGTCCAAAGCTAGGTGATTAAGGTTTGGATGGTTTGTTATGTGTCATCATAATGAGAAGAAGGTGTGGATTTTTTTATTAATATATCCCTAATCATGTTGAAGAAAAAAATCATGCTATGTCACAAATTTCATGAAAGTCAGTGCATATGATCCTATTCAAGATGTGGGAGAAGTAGATAAATTTTTAGAAATGGTAGAGGAACTAGGTCAAAGGTGCTCTAACACTTTTTGATACAATTAATGACTGATATTCAATCCTCGTGTCTAAGTTGCAATTTTTACAAGTCAAAATTACTCAAAAATTAAGCTTGGATCGTCAGATGAAGGTCTGATAAATGGATGATGTTTTAAGAAGGAATTAAAAGAGTTAAAAGTTGACATCTCCTTAGTCATCAGATCTCAAATGATTGATGTTCGGAAAATTCCTTCTTTTTGAAGATATAAGAGAGATGACAAATGTGGGAAAGTGAGCATGTGACACATGCAATTAAAGGACTTGTTGGTCTAATTTTTCATAGTGTAGATAAATTCTAAAATTTTGGTGAAAAATCATTTAAGTCATTGTATCTTGTAGATTAGGGTTTCATTCCTTATATTCTTTTCAAATTTTAAGGTTAACCTATTCATGCCCTAGTTCATGTGTTACTTGAATACTATTAAATTCTCAAGGTTTGTCATCAACACAGTCATTGAAATACCCTAAGTGTGTTAAAATGCTAGGTCTTTTTCAAAATTTCAAAAGGGTTTTTAAAATTCTTAAGTTCTTCCCTTTATGGTCTTACAATGTATGGCTTCTCATAAGAATGAAGTACCTTCTTGCTCATGTTTGTGTGGTCACATTTCACCAAGTAGTGTAAACATGTAAAGGAGTTTATGTTTTATGGGGATATGATTATGCTTTCTATAGTAGTAGAATAATTCATTTTGGGGTTCCTCGATCATACACTTGATCCTTGGGAAAAGAGGCATAAAGGCTTTTTATGCTTTGAAAGCGGTCTTATAGCTTTATGATGACAAGTTGAGTAGGTGAGTGAAAGGATTTTGAAAAGGTATTTCCAATCATATGTTAAAGTGTTAAGCATATGAGCATAAAGGGTTTTAAGATGTGTTAGATCACTTTACGAGAATACGAGTAAATTGTTGAGTGGAGGGGTGGAAAGGTATTGTGGTTTGATCTATGCACCTGCATTCTATTGAATGGTATAAAGGCATAATATCCTGACATGGCATAAAGGATGGTTTATGAGAAGGCATAAAGTGTCTTATGGTTTTACGTGTAAAAGGAACTCATAAGAATAAAAGTGAAGTTCAATTTTGTTTACATGCCTTCACTTCTTGGACTCGCGAACAACTATAAATCCATATTATAACATTGATCATGCTAAGTGAGATCTATTGAGTTGTTGATGGGCCCTAATGAGAACAAATAAAATGGTGACACATCATACATGTTAGATGGGCCCAACCCACATGGTAGATGACTTTAGTTCTTCATTTTCCATGTGCCTAAAATCAATGGTGATGTTCTTTTCTATTTTTTTGAGACTCAATCTAGGTCGTTGATAAGTGAAAAATGAAATTTCTCATTATACCTTTATGATTCCATAGTCACTATATGAATGATGAGTTGTTTCATCCATTTCTTTGTGGTTACGAGCTAAGTCTAAGCGTATAAGTGTAAAAGAATAGATAAAGGAATGAAAAGAAGGCTTTATAGTACTACAAGAAAGGAGAAACATAAGAGAAGAATGCCATTTTTAAAGACTTTCTAATATTACTAGGTTGAGGTAACTCATGTAGGCATAAAGGATAAATAAAGAAAAGACAAGAGATATTAAGATGCCATAGGTAAAGCCTTAAGCGTATGATCAGAGGATGAATGTATAAAGTGTTATGATGTCCCAAGTAGTGAATTGAGCATAACAACATAAAGAAATTTCTAAAGGGTTTCATTGATATGTGTGCATATTAGCATAAAGTGTAAAGTGAAGATTGTAGCAAAGGATTTATGCTCATAGAGGGAAGGTTTGAAGCATAAGAATGTAAGTATCTACTGAGGAGGCTTCAGATTCTATGGTGTAAGGTGTTGCATAAAAGCATAAAAGAAATTTCAATACACTTCTGAAGAAACCCTAATGCTTTTTTTCTTGGACTATTTAGAGGTATCATCAGACAAACGTAATGGCTAGCTAAGTGTGTCTGTGAGGTTATGAAAATTGAAAGATTTTGACTCAGTCTATAAAGACCATAATTTGAAAAGAAAGTGGCTGAGGTGTCATGTCAATTTAGAAAAAAGGACAAATTCACTATGGCCAAGTAAAATAAAACACTAAAAAGTACATTAGGATTGAATTTCACGATCGATATTCCTTGCTATCAGCCTATGAAGGTGGTATTAAAAGCTTGTGCATGTAGAATTTATTAAAAATGCTGGTAGACTATATGATTAAACCAAAAATATTTGATTGAATGTTCAAAATATTTCCATTTCGAAGAATTTGTGTTCTTGTTCTAAAAAAATTCTCCAAGTATCCATGGCCTCATCATTTCTATGTTCTTGTTGCAAGAGTTCAAAATATAATTTGCAGGGAAAATGGCTAATAAGAAAGTCAAGGAGGTTCCTATAGAAGAGGTAGAGATTGAAGATGAGGCTGATGATGTTGTTGAAGTTATAGCAGAAGGAAAAAGGAATAAGGGCACTATTAAAATAGAGAAGAAGTCAAGGGTTAGAAAGCCAAATAAACATGTAGAAGATTGGCTAAAACTTCTTCCAAGGTCATCCAATGCCATTTTAGAAAATGACCATAGTTTCAAACACCCTTATTTCCTGGTTAGGGATGCAAAATGCCCTAGGATTGATGGTTTTAATCTATTTTTATATTTCTACCAAAAAAGAACTAAAAACATACTAGTTTGCAACCCATGGAACAGGAACATGGAAAAGTTGATATTCCTAGAAGTGTTTGTTGATGTGAACTTGTTAAAGGCATTGATAAATTCTTACAATCCAGTCACCAAGACATTCCAAGGGCATAATGTGAGCTTTTTGTGCACACTAGAAAAAACTTCTTTCATAGAAGCTTTTGGATTAGAAGGACAAATGGATGTGCCCATAGAAATTGCTTATTTCCAAGGAAAATTTGGAAATAATAAGACCTATTTTGTGACCAATATGGTGTTGCCCCACATCCCTTACAATGTTAAAAAGGCAAGGATGATTCCAAAGAAGGTAGGGGATCATTTTCCCTTGAGTAGGTTCAAGAATTACTTCAAGAATATTGTATATGGACTGCATAAATTTTTGGGAAGTGATGGTGTAGAGGACTATGTATATGGTTCATTATTTCTGATGGCATGTGATATACAAGACCCCTTTCACAAAAAATAGTATGAATATGTTGCATTCATCATGGACAACTTGCACAATCAAATTATCAATGCAAAGAAAGGAGAGATGAAGTATTTCAAGTTCCACCATTACTTATTGCTCATGCACCTAATCTTGTATTACAACATTGGTTACATCAGGAAAGACTTCATTGATCAAGCTTCTAATGAATTTGGTGAGTTACCTATGCAACTATGGACTCGCATTTGGGATAGAAATTTCCATTATTCAAACCCACTTGTGTTCTTTAATTTGTTCAGTTCTATGATTATGCGGCAATTGGACCATACTTTCTTTAGGACCCCAAATGTTTCGAAAACTTTACTTAGATGCTCTATCTTGGATAAGAAAACAAAATTTATCATAACTGGGGGACATATTTTTTTTTTAAGGAGTGGACATTGATGAGAGTATATGCATGCCCATAGCCTCCTCACATTTTTCCCAAGTATTTACCCCCTAGATTGGCCATTATTGAATTCTTTTGGCAATTCCTACCGATGAACAAAGAAATGATCCCTCCTTCTCTACACAAACCCACATTTGTTTGTAGAACTTTTAAGGTAGGAGATTTTAAAATAGGAAAAAATGCCTATGAGGAGTTGAGTGAGTATCTAGGCCAGTACAAATTTGCTAATGGGCCTTATAGGATGTATGATGTAGATAACTACATTACAAATGAGGTTAAGGCCATTAGGGGATACATCCTACCTCCAACCAAGCCAATCCCTATGGAGGATTTGATTGCTAACATAGTAGCAATAGGGGAGGGTAATGAGTTGCTAGGGAAATAATATAAAATAAGAAAGCTAGAGGAGGCCTTGAAAAGAAAAAACCCTAATTTTAATGTTTTCTATACAAAGATTCTCTACCCTAGTAACTTAAGGAAGATAGTAGAAAATTTTGATTACATCATGTCTCAGATGCCACATGAGCCAAAATGAGAGGAAGCAACTATAAATAGAGAATCCTCTAAGCCAAATGTACAATTGGAGGTTGATGTGGAGGGGGAGCAAGCATCATCTTCAACATGGGTGCCAAAGGGCAATAAGAGGTCGAAAAAAATGCACATCCCAGAGAGGGTGATAAGAAGGGCCTTGCAAGTGATGCTAGGGAATGATAAATATTTTTTTGAAATTAGGAAAAAGCTATTTGCATCAAAGGTTTACAGAGGCAGGAAAAGCCTCTAATGATCTTCAAATTGTAGCATCAAGATTGGATGATAGACACATCCAATCTAAAAATTTTATGGAGGATGATGATTTCATTAAATCATAATAATTAAAAAGTTTTCTTTATAAAATAAAATATAATGAGATCACATTGAGCCTCATGCTAGGAGAGGATCCTAAGAAAAATAAAGAATTGATTGATAAATTGCTAGCCTATGACCTAGATAGTGAGACAATGACCCTGCAGAGGCAAGGGAGTTGGTGCATAGGAATGGTATGATTATGGTATCAAATTGGGATATTAAGAGATCTTTCATTCTTGATCAAATGAGGAGACAAGAAAAAGCCATCAGCTATGAGGCCAGTAGTAGTGAGGTTTTAAAGAGGTGCCCAAGATTTAACATAGACAAAAAAACCCTAGCAGTATGGAGTGTTGCCCCAGACACCAAAAAACCTAAAATGATAGACATACAGGAAACTGCATAGGGAAACATGATTGTATGGACACAGGACAATACCACTAGAAAAGAGATCTCTAGCCTATTCAAAAACTTTGCATTTATGAATGAGGCAAAGGTAGATCAAATTGAAGATAGGCTAGTTTCTATATACAATGAATGTCTAGATGTCATAAAATTCTATGAGGATGAGCTCAAAATGAGCTTGATGCAAAAATAGGGGATAGAAGAGTTGGAGGGGAGAATCCAGAGATTAGAAGTAGAAGTGGAATCCCTAAAAGAACAACTCAAGGCTACAATAGAGGTAAAACATGTACCTAGACAAGTGGAAGAAGTGAAACACACTGTAGAAGAAGAGGCCCAAATAGAAGATGTACCTATAGGGGTCATAGTGCCAATACCTATGGTTAATGTGGAAGCAGAGGTTTCCCCATTTGACAGTGCAACAAAGAAGAATGTTATGATGAGTGTACTAAGTCATAACATAAGCATCTTGAAGAGAATATCTCAAGATTCCTATAATGCATTCATCAATTTACAATCTACATAATAGATGTGCAAAGAATAAATAGGGTGGCTTGATCTAATATTCCAACAATGGGGACCATACATGCAATTATTTGATAGGTTAATACCATTGCTAGCTAGAAATACAGAACTCCCTGATAGAGTTATTGCTAAAAAAGGGGGCATGGACAAGGTGAAAGATCTATTGTAATTCTTCATAGGGAAATTGGCAGCAATTTAGAATAAAATGAAAATATTGACAAATGGTTTTCATTCTTTAATTCTTTCTATTCTTGATTATGATAATAAAGTAAAGGATTTAAATAAATGGTCTAATTCTTTTGACCATATTATAGGCTTTCCACAAGTGGCATCCATTTTTTAGGATGATATTGATGAATGTGTCTTTAATGAACTTTTTGATACCCTATTCAAGATTGAAATTGAAATGAATAGGTTTACCACATAAGGGAAAGTGATCAGTGATGCTAGGTGACAGAAATCTATTGGTGAATTAACAACAATCGAAGCATGTGAAGAAATCATAGAAATAAACTACTTACCAACATGGGGTAGTTAAAGAAAAGGAAAAACTTGAAGATTTGATGTTCTAGCTATCATCTGCAATTACTTTTTGTTGTTCCTTTTTGAATTAGCGTGTCAAAGATATTTTCAAAAGGTTGTTCTATTTCCTTTTGTAAAAAGATACCTATCCATCACATTTTACCTTTGCTTGTTGCAACTCAAGCTTATATAAATGAGTTTTCAAGGTATTCTGACGCTCCAAATGCTTGTATATTTTTTGATTTGTGAAGAAGAAGTACAATCAGTCCTGTTATATGTGTTAGTTTAGAGTTTACTTTCAAGTGTACTTTTTTATATATAGAAATGAAAAAATCAACTAAATATGTTGGGCATTTCATTGAATCTCTATTGGTTATTGTATTAGTCATTTAAAAGGATAATACAAAGGGGTATTTACACTATTTTCTATGTCACCATTTTCTATCTCCGTTTCAAGAACTTGTTTATTTTGAGGTCATTTGAATAAGGTTCAGGTGACTAAATGTAGTCCAGATGGATTGTGTATTTGTTCTATTGTTGCTTTTAATTCATTGAATTGTATAAATGCTTCAGTAGATCAGTAGAATTCATGGGTTTATGAAAAGAATATTTTATAAGAATGGAAATGGGTGATTGCTATTGATAAATTCATTCATAAGTTGTCTAAATTAGATCTCCCACCAATAGTCATTTTTTTCCCAATGAATAAGGCATTGGTCACATAAATTAGTAATGATTGAGAGTAAATTTTACTTCTACATGAAAATTCAATTATACATTCAAAATCATTTTCATTTCATTTAGTTCAAGGTTATAATGCTGGTCAACACTCATTTATATTGTATTTCTGAGTCTTAAGTAGCTACTATTACCAAAAATATTTATAAACCTTAGGAGAATTATGACCAGATCTACTTGAGAGGTATGTGTGTAACCCTAAAAATATTAAAGAGTTGGATAAACTATGCATTTTTTTGAAGATAGAAGATGAGAATCATAATGAAACTAAGATAAATCTCATATAGACCACCTTAGTTTTGCAGAGCCTAAGGAGTAGAAAACCATCTTTGGTTTTGTTGAAGTTGGGTCCAAGTGGTTTGCACATATAATTGTTAATAGGAATTGGCTAATCCTTAGGTTATGTGGGTATTCTCATTTTGGTATTGAGCATTTTGTTGTTCAGTAGTTTCAAACACCAAAAAATGGGTGACTCTATTAGGGAATACACTTAGTGTTGTCATAAACTAGTGAGTCATTTGAGATCTTTGTCCCCCTTGGGTAGAGTTTGAGGTAGGTATTTCACGTGAAGTTTTCCTTGGATTTGAGGGTTATTTATGATTTTACTAAGATTATTGAGTGAGATAATTGTGATCTATTCAAAAAATATTCCCATACTAATAGGGTGGATGGTGACTTAAAAGGTTAACTAATGTCAGTATTTGAAAATTGTTGTCCCAAATTATGGAAACTAAAAGAAACACTCGAGAAAATGTGAAGAAAAATCTAGGAATTAAATTATATACTGATCTCCTTCCTAGAGGAATATAGAATTAGGCTATGAAAAGACCTTAGATGCATGGAGAAGATCATTCCCAAGAACAAGAAATAAGGGGAGAGAATGTTCATCTTTCTACTGCTACAAAGGAAACCTTCTACAAAGGTCCTAGGTCTCATTTGGGTTTATCTAATGATGATTTTTTATAATACCCCTAAAATGATATGTCAAGAGAAAGTTGTGCAATCAAATGCACTTAGTCCAGCATAGTACAAACCCTTTCATGTCAGATTATTCTCTTGAGAAAGTGAGACCTAAACATTTAGAACGTAAAAGCTTCAATGATGAGAAAACTTCTAGTTTTGAGTTTACCATTCCTAACCCTGATGAGAATGAGATCTTGAGAATATAGCTTCCTAAGAAAGAGGCTATTGATAGGAGATTTCGAAAGGAAAGGGAAGAGAAAATCATGAAAGCTTATGAAGAAAAGTAGGAATTACTTAGGTGAATTGTTTCCTTGAAGAAGAAGAATGGGATAGCAGTTAGTGCTTGGCAGCCTGGAATTGTGGGTAAAGTTGAACAACTTAAATTATAAGAGAAAAAGTTGATAAAGAACCAAGATACAAACCAAGAGGGTCCTATGGTACAATATATCAAGAGTTATAAGGCCGTAGAGGCTAAAAGAGATGTAGGACATGCTATTGATGTTCAAGATAAAGGAAAATAAAAGGAAGTTGGTATTAAGATCAATGAACCACCAAAGATTATCTAGATCTATGATACCATGTCGCCTTTTGATATTGAACTAGAAAAGAGAAGGAAAGAAAAGGATGCTTTGGCTAAGAAATTAGAAATTGCAGAAAGTGATGCAATTATAACTGAGATGAACAATATGATTAAATTCCTCAAAAATGCTAAGAAGTAGTCTACAGTTATGACTAAGGATAATATAGATGGTGGATTTAATGTAGATCAAAATACCACTAATGTACCTATTTCTTTCTTACTTATTTTTCATAGAAGGTAGATCTAAATAAGTCTATTGGTGATTATAGTACTAGTAATACCATTGATAATGCTAAGATAAATGTTCCTTATCATCCTAAGATTGATTTACAAAGAAGACCTATATAGTTAGAAGGTTATAGGAAGATATGTTTTGATGGAATCCCTAGTTTCCCTAGCCACATTCCACAAGAAATGAGAAAAATATTTCCTAAGTTTGCTGGAAATAATGCTATCACTTGTGAGATCACTTAAGGAGTTTTCTAGATATGATGAGTGACTATGAGGTTGAAGCTAAAGACATCATAATGAAGTTATTTGTTCAGTCATTAATAGAAGATGCTAGAGAATGGTTCAAAAAACTTCTTGAATTTTCCATTATGGATTGGAAAGACATTGAATATTGTTTCAAAGAGCAATACAATGACAAGAAAAATCAAAGCTACATTTTGAGTGAAATCAATAAGATCAAGAGGTTGCCTAATGAATCTATCACTGAATTCAATACTAAATTTCAGAAGAGGATGTACAAGGTAATTCAAGCCATGTGAATTGATGACAAGGTATGTCTAATCACTTATCTAAATGCATTTGATGATAAAATGGCATACTAGCTTAGGGACAAAGAACCTAGGACTTTAAGAGATCCTTTTAGAATTGCTATAAATGTAGAAAATAATTTGAGGATCTCAGGTAGATTAGAAAGTAAAAGAGATGACCCTAGGTTGTTTGGTAATAAGGGAAACAAAAAGGAGGATCATAAAAATATAGGTGGAAAGAAGCAAGAGCCTAGTGTGATAAGCCAAGTTCTAAATGCTATAAAGAACCTAAATCGGCCTCAAATAAAGAATGATTGGAATCCCACTAACAATATGATCCCTTATCAATTAAATTCCAATAGACATAATAGGTTGCAAAATTTCCCTTATAACAATACTTGGAAAGATGGTCAGCCTAATGTTCCTCTCCCTAAGAACAATAAAAATAAGGTGACCCCTGATCCTTTGTCAAAAAACTCTATGAATGTGGCAGATGATCTAGAATTCACTATTGATCCTACATGGTGCTTTGTGTGACAATTACCCCATGCTCCTAAATCTTGTGTAGTAGCTTTAACCTTTCTAGGAGGTTAGAGTGTAGCAAAAAAATGTCAGGAACATGAGGATAATAATGATGATGTGGGGTGTAACATGATGGAGTCACATTATGAGTATTTTGATTATGAAGACTATGATAGAGATGTAAGTGAACAAAGGAAAATTCAAAATAAAATACAATAGCAAGTATTCTATGATGAAAGTGATTTTGAAGAAAATTTATGTAACATGGCAAATGCCAAAGAAGACGTGATATTAAGAAAAACTTCTAGGGAAGAGATTGGACAAATTATTGCTAGTATGATAGCTCAAGTCAAAACTAGAAATATGACTCAAAGAGATGAAAATGATAATATATCTAGTATCTTTATAAAGGGAACTAATCCTAAAAGGACGATTGTGAAACCGAAAGAAACCCCTGCTGTGAAGGTCAAATTTACAAATAAAAAGTGGGAACCAAAGAAGGGGGTAATCCTAAGGATTTAGAGTTCTCAAATAATATTCCTAAAATGTTAGATGAGAGGGTATCAAAAGTGATCACTAAATTTGATAAGAATCATCAAAGTACTCTGAACATTGTGGATAAATATGATGAGAAGAGGAACATGATTATTGATAATCCCTTTGATTCTTCTATAGATGTGCTTACTATTTTATCTCAAATAATTCTTAAGGTTCCTTTGTCTAAATTATTAAGGATACCTAAACACCAAAATAAAGCCATAGCATGGTTGGGAAATACTGATATAAGGGTAAGACAAGACTACAACAAAATCCATGATCCCAAGGAAGAGGACAAAGAAAAGGTGAAAGAAAAAGAAGTTGAAGTAGTTGTGTCTCAAATTCCTCAAATGTTTTTGGATAGCTCTATAAATGAATGTTTAGGAAATATTGAGCCATTTTTATTAAGCATCTTAGTGAATGGTAAAACACTAAAAGATGTCATGATTGATTCTGGAGCCTCCAACACTATTATGCCGTTTGAAACCATGAAGGAATTAGGATTGAAAGTCGATACTACTTAGGGAAGATGTTGTGCCATGGATAAAAGGGAAGTGATAGTCATAGGTACTATTAATGCCTTACCATATAGACTGATAGCCTGTACAGACAAAGAACTTACTATGAGTGTGTTGGTTGTTGATATTCCACCTCAATATGGTATGTTATTATCTAGAAAATGGGGTACTACAATGGGAGGAAGTTTGCAATGTGATCTATAATTTTTTACTTTTAACATTGATGGGAATTTGGTAAAAATAAATAGAGAACCAAAGAGCATATACATGATAAAAGAAGAGATTGAGGATGATATGACAAACTTTGTGGATAGAGATGTCAATGCATTCAGAGCTAAGGTCCTGACTTTGAAGAAAGGCAAGCATAAATCTCAGATACAAGTAGAAGCTAATACAAAGACAAATAAAGATGATTTGTGGGCCATGTTTTTTGATGGTGCTTATTGCAAAGATGGAGTAGGTGTAGGTATTTTATTGATTTCTCTTGTTGCGGTAACATACAAGTTTTCTTTTACATTGAATTTTCCTTCTACTAACAACATAGCAGAATATGAGGCTTTTCTATTAGGACTTAGACTAGCTCATAATCATGGGATAAAATGTTTACATGTTATAGGAGATTATGAATTAGTTGTATCCTAGGTAAGAAATTCTTATGTGTCAAAGAATTAAAGGTTAAAAAAATACATAAATGTTGTATGGGATACGATTGAATGTTTTGATGCATTTGGGATAGTTTGGAAGGATAGAACTAATAATGAGACGGTATATTTGCTATCAAATATAGCAATAAAACCTAATGATATTACATTTTCTGGTATATCTAAAATTGAGACTCAAACTAGGCCCTCTTTTCCTAATAATGTCCACAATTGGCAAGTATTTGAAGATGATAAGGACATTCTGAGATTTTTGAACTGTGAAAATGTGTTGTCAGGACAAGAAATTGATTGTGCAGCTTATGTGGAAAATATAAATGGAAAAGATACTATTTTTTGGCATGAAGTTTTGCATCTAAAGACTAACAAGATCCCAAAAGTTTTGGTAGTTTTAGAAACTATTTTTGATAGCTAGGATAGGTCACAAGTTGATACCAGTAAATATGATGCTAAAGATCTAGAGGAGGTAAATTTAGGAACTAAGGAAACACCTAGGAAGGTTTATATTGGTAAAAAATTGTCTGCTAAAATTAGGCAAGACCTAATAGATTTTCTAAGGAAATATAGGCATGTATTTGCATGGTCATATGATGACCCAAAGGATTATAGAGAGGATCTTTTTTGGCATGAAATCCCTTTGAAACCAGATGCTAAGCCTTTTAGACAAAAATAGAGGCCAATAAATCCAACCCTGGCTCCCAAAATGCAAGAAGAATTGATCAAGTTAAGAGATTCTAGGATCATAAAAACCTATTAGAAATTCTTCTTAGGTATGAAATTTAGTGCTAGTAAGAAAGAAAAATGGAGATATAAGGTTGTGCGTTGATTTCAGGAATCTCAATATATCTTCATTAAAGGATAATTATGGTCTGTCAAATATGGAAGCTATGTTGCAAAATGTCACTGGTTCAGAACTTATGTTTATGATGGATTTATTTTTAGGTTATAATCAAGTGTTTGTTAAGGAATTAGAACAATTTAAGATTGTTTTCACCACTCAATGGGGTACTTATGTGTATGTCAGGATGCCATTTGGGCTTACTAATGTTGGGGTGACTTGTCAACGTGCAATGGATGTAGCTTTTGCTAATATTATTGATAAGTTTTTTTTTGTATATTAGGATGATTTGACTTCTTACTCTAAGGATGAGAATGATCATTGCATGCATTTAAAAAGGTATTTATTAAAGCCCTTAAGTATGGTATCTCTTTGAACCCTAGGAAGTGCAATTTTGGTGTTACTGAGGGAAGGTTGTTAGGATATTTAGTTGGCAAGCATAGAGTGAGGATTGACCCTGAAAGGGTAGAAGCAATAGATAAAATCCAAAATCCCAAGAGTGTTAAGGGAATTCAATCATTTTTTGGACAGATCAACTTTCTTAGAAGATTTGTGACTAATTTTGCAAAAATTAGTAGGCCTATATCAAGGATGCTAAAGAAAGGGTCTAAGATAAAATGGGATTGTGAGTCTAGCACTACATTCCATAAGATTAAGAAAGCTATTAAAGATGCCTCTATTCTTAGAGAACCAAATTATGAAAAGCCAATGCATATATTATCTTTTGCCTCATTTCACACTATTGTTGCAGTACTATTACAAAGTGAAGGTGGCTATGAACAACCCATTGCATTTTTAAGAAAATAATTGCAAGCAATAGAACTCAAATATGATATAACTGAGAAACATGCATATGCACTAGTGAAAGGGGCGAAGGCCTTTAGATGTTACTTAATGAGAGCCACTGTTATTGTATTTGTTCCTGTGGCTGCCATAAAAGACATTTTTTCACAACAATAGGTATCTCGTAGAAGATGTAGGTGGATTAATAGAATAAAAGATTTCAACATTGATATTCAAATCACTAAACTAGTTAAGGGTCAAGGTTTGGCCAAATTGATGATAGAAGCCAATCTAGAGGCTAACCAAATCAATCAACTTGATGATAATTGCAAGGATAATCTTTGTGATATGGATACCTCTAACTAGTATAGAGATGTGATTTATTATTTGAAAAACATGAAATCTCCATCAGAGTTGATAGACAATCAAAAAAGATCCCTTAAGTTACAAGCCATAAGGTATGTTATAGTGCAAGCTCAATTATGCGGAGGAATATGAAAGCGGTACTTTTGAAGTGTGTAGATGAAATTGAATCTAAAAGGATTTTGAAAGATATGCACAAAGGTGTATGTGGTGGTCATTATATGCCTAAGACCACTAGTCATAAAATTCTTAGGGTTGGCTTTTGGTGGCCAACACTTTTTAGAGATGCTCATGAGTTTGTGAAAATATGTGATGCTTGTCAAAGATTTAGTGGAAAGTTATTTTTTGTTGGGAATTTACCATTAAGACCTATTAAAATACAAGCACCATTTCAACAATGAGGAATTTATTTCATTGGTGAGATTTCAAATAAGTCTAGTGGTGGACATTCTTAGATCCTAGTGGCTACTGATTACTTTACTAAGTGGGTTGAAGCAATTCCCACCAAGAATGAAAAAAGTAAAGTAGTGATCAATTTCATTTTAAATAACATTGTAACTAGGTTTGGATGCCCACAAAAGATTGTAACTGATAATGCTATGTGTTTCAGATATGAGGAATATAATTTTTTTTGTAAGAAGTATGGCATTGCAGAATACACATCATCACCTTATCATCTCCAAGGAAATGGTCAAGTAGAATCAAGTAATAAAAGTATATTAAAAATCATTAAGAGGATTTTGGAGGAAAACAAGAAGGCTTGGGATTCAAAACTACCATTATCTCTATGGGCTGATAGGGTTACTATGAAAAGGGCCATTAGATGTGCTCCATTTGATTTGGTCTATGATATACAGGCTAGAATTCCACAGAATAACTTGAAGGAGATGTATAAATTTGTTCAACTCTCTAAAGAGGATATCATTAATGAGATGCAACTCAAAATGGATGATGTTATACAATTAGAAGAAACAAGGAGAGAGTCATCTGTTCAAAATTCCAAGTTACAATCATAGATGAAGAATTTGTATGACAAAAGGGCCATTGAGATGAAATTTGAAATAGGTGACATGGTATTGATGTGGAATGTTAGAATGGAAGACAAAGGGAAGCATGGTAAATTTGACCCAATTTGGCTTGGCCCATATAACATTTGTGATACAAATGGAGAAGACTCATGTTTTCTGAAGGATTTAACTAGAGATATTCTTGAATTGCCAGTTCATGGAAAATTTTTGAAGAGGTACTTTTCCTAGAAGTATTCATATTCTGTGATCAATAGTTTTTAGGTTTCATTATGCTCTTGTACAGTTTGTATATTTTGTAAATGCTTTTAAATATCTTTGTATAGTCTGGTTCCTTGTTCTATTGTTTTGTTTTGTGCTCTTTGAAGAAGTTATTTTAGCATGGTCAGGTGTGTGTTCTACTCATCCATAGATTTTGAATTCTTGCATAGACTCAAGTAGTCTATCATTCCTAGACAGAGCCACTATTGCTCTAATTTTTCACAGTGCAAAGAAATTCTAAAATTTTAGTGAAAAATAATTTAAGTCATTATATCTTGCACATTATGGTTTCATTCCTTATTTTTTTTAAAATTTTAAGGTTACCCTAGTCATGCCCTAGTTCATGTGTTGTTTGAATTATATTAAATTCTCAAGGTTTGTCATCAACATAGTTAGTAAAATACCCTAAGTATGTAAAAACCCTAGGTCTTTTTCAAATTTTCAAAAGGGTATGTAAAGCACTTAAGTTTTTCCCTTTATAGTCTTATGGTGTAGGGTTTCTTGTAAGAATGAAGTACCTTCTTGCTGATGTTTTTGTGGTCACATTTCACCAAGCAGTGTAAAGGTGTAAAGGAGTTCATGTTTTACGAGGATATGCTTATGCTTTGCACAATAGAAGAATAGTTCATTTTGGGGTTCCCCAATCGTATGCTTGATCCTTGAGTGAAGAGGCATAAAGGATTTTTATGCTTTGAAAGTGGTCTTATGGCTTTACGATGATAAGTTGAGCGGGTGAGTGAAAGGAGTTTGAAAAGGTATTTCTGATCATACGTTAAAGTGTTAAGTGTATGGGCATAAAAGGTTTTAAAGGAGATGTGTCAGACTACTTCATGGGAATACAAGTAAACTATTGAGCAGAGGGACAAAAAGGTATTGTAGTTTGATCTAAGCACCTACATTCTATTGAATGACATAAAGGCATAATATCCCAGTATGGCGTAAAAGATGGTTTATGAGAAGGCATAAAGTGTCTTATGGTTTTACGTGTAAAAGGAACTTGTAAGAATGGAAGTGAAGTTCAATTTTGTTTATGTGCCTTCACTTCTTGCACTTGTAGATAATTGTAAATCCATATTATAGTGATGATCATGCTAAGTAGGACCTGTTGAGTTGTTAGATGGGCTTTGATTAGAATGAACCAAATGGTGACACCTCATACATGTCAGATGGGCCCAACCTGCATGAGAGATGACTTAAATTCTTCATTTTAGATGTGCCTAAAATCAATGGCAATGTTCTTTTCTATTTTTTTGAGATTCAATCTAGCTCGTTGATAAGTGAAAAGTGAAATTTCCCATTACACCTTTACAATTGCATAGTCACTGTATGAATGAAGAGTTGTTTCATCCCTTTCTCCATGGTTACAAGAAAAGTCTAAACATATAATCATAAAAGAATAGACAAATGAATGAAAAGAAGGCTTTATGTTCCTACAAGAAATGAGAAATGTAAGAGTAGGATGCCATTTGTAAAGGATTTCTAATGTTATGAGGTTAAGATAACTCGTGTAGGTGTAAAGGATGAATAAAGAAAAGATAAGAGATATTACAATGCCATAGGTAAAGCCTTAAGCGTATGATTGGAGGATAAATGTGTAAAGTGTAACGATGTCCTAAGAAGTGAAGTAAACATAACAATGTAAAGAAATTTCTTAAGGGTTTTGGTGATATGTGTGTGTATCAGCGTAAAGGGTAAAATGAAGATTTTAGCAAAAGGCTTTACACTTATATGAGGAAGGTTTGAAGCATAAGAATGTAAGTATTTGCTAAGGAGGCTTGAGATTCTATAGTGTAGGGGGTTGCATAATAGTGTAAAGAAACCCTAATACTTCTATGCTTTGAGTGTTTTGAGGCATCACCAGACAGACGTAAAGGCTAGCTAAGTTTGTCTCTGAGGTTACAAAGATTGAAGGATTTTGACTTAGCATATAAACGAAAGACCAGTATGTGAAAAGAAACTAGTTGAGTTGTCATGACAATTCAGAAAAAAGGACAAATTCACCATTGCCAAGTAAAATATAACACTAAAAAGTGTATCAGGATCAAATTTCATGGTTGATATTCCTTTCTATTAGCCTATAAGGGTGGTATTAAAAGCTTGTGCATGTAGAATTTATTAAAAAGCTAGTAGACTATATGATTCAACCATAAATATTTGATTGAACCTTCAAAGTATTTCCATTTCAAAGAATTTGTGTTCCTATTCTAAAAAATTCTGCAAGTATCCATATCCTTGTGATTTCTATGTTACTATTCCAAGAGTTCAAAATATAATTTGTAGAGAAAATGGCTGACAAGGAAGTCGAGGAGGGTCTTGCAGAATAGGTAGAGATTGAAGATGAGGGTGACAATGTTGTTGAAGTTATAGTAGAAGGAAAAAGGAAGAACTGCACTTTTAAAATAGAGAAGGAGTTGAGGGTTAGAAAGCCAAATAAGCATTCATAAGATTGGCTAAAACTTCTTCTAGGGTCATCCAATACCATTTTGGTAAATGACCATATTTTCAAAGACCCTTATTTCCTAGTTAGGGATGCAAAATGCCATGGGATTGATGGTTTCAATCTGTTTTTATATTTCTACCAAAATATAACTAAAAACATACTAGTTTGCAAACCATGGAATAGGACCATGTCAAAGTTGATATTCCCAGAAGTGTTTGTTGATGTGGACTTCTTGAAGTCACTGATAAATTCTTATGATAAAGTTACCAGGACACTCCAAAGGTATAATGGGAGCTTTTTGTGCACACTAGATAGAACTTTTTCATAGAAACTTTTGTATTAGAAGGAAAAATGGATGTGCCCATAGACATTGTAGATTTACAAGGAAAATTTGGGAGGAATAAGACCTATTTTGTGAATAATGTGATGTTGCCCCACATCCCTTACAATGTTAAAAAGATAGGGCTAATTAAAGAAGGTAGGGGATATTTTCCCTTGAGTAGGTTCAAGAATTACTTCAAGAATATTGTATATGGACTGCACAAAGTTTTGGGAAATAATGGTGTAGAGGACTGTGTATATGGTTCATTATTTCTGATGGCGTGTGATATACAAGACCTCTTTCACAACAATGAGTATGATTATGTGGCATTCATCATGGACAGCATGCACAATCAAATTTTCAATGCAAAGAAAGGAGAGATGAAGGATTTCAAGTTCCACCATTACTCATTGCTAATGCACCTGATCTTGCATTACAACATTAGTTACATTAGCCAAGATTTCATTGATCAAACTTTTGATGAATTTGGTGAGTTACCTGTGCAACTATGGACTCGCATTTGGGATAGAAATTTCCATTATTCAAATGCACTTGTGCTCTTTAATTTGTTTAGTTCTATGATTATGAGGCAATTGAACCATACTTTCTTTACGGCCCCAAATGTTTTGAAAACTTTTCTTAGACCCTCTTTCTTGGATGAGAAAACAAATTTAGATCATAAATGGGGGGACATATTTTTGCTTAAGGAGTTCACACTAATGAGATTATATGCATACCTATAGCCTCCTCACATTTTGTCGAAGTATTAACCCCCTAGATTGACCATTATTGAATTCTTTTGGCAATTCCTACTAAGGAAAAAAGAAATGATCTCTCCTTCTCTACACAAACCCATATTTTTTTGTAGAACTTTTAAGGTAGGAGATTTTAAAATAGGAAAAAATGCCTATGAGGAGTTGAGTGAGTACCTAGTCTAGTACAAATTTTCTATTGGGCCTTATATATAGGATGTATGATCCAGACAAGTACATTACAAATAAGGTTAAGGCCATTAGGGGATACATCCTACCTCCAAGAAAGGAAATCACTGTGGAGGATTTGATTTCTAACATAGTAGCAACATGGGAGGTTGATGAGTTGCTAAGTAAATACTATGAAATAAGAAAGCTAGAGGAGGTCTTGAAAAGAACAAACCCTAATTTTAAAGGTTTCTATATAGAGATTCGCTACCTTGGTAACTTAAGGAAGAAGGTAGAAAAATTTGATTACAACATGTCTTAGATGCTACATGAACTAGAGGGAGAAGAAGCAACTGTAAATAGAGAATTTCCTGAGCCAGATGTAGAATTGGAGGTTTATGTGGAGGAGGAGCAACTATAATCTTAAACATGGGTGCCAAAGGGCAATAAGAGGCAAAAAATAATGGACATCCCAGAGAGGGTTATAACTAGGGCCTTGCAAGTGATGCCAGGGAATGATGAATGTTTTTCTAATATTAGGCAAAATTATTTGCATCAAAGGGCTACAGAGGTAGGAAAAGCCTCTAGTGATCTTCAAATTGCAACATCAAGATTGGATGATAGATTCATCCAATCTAAAAAATTTATGGAGGATGATGATTTCATTAAATCATCAAAATTTAAAAGTTTTCTTTAAAAAATAAAAAAGAATGAGCTAACATTAAGCCTCACGCTAGGAGAGAATCCTAAGAAAAATAAATAATTGGTTGATAAACTGCTAGCCTATGACCTGGATAGTGAGATAATGACCCCTACAAAGGGTAGGGAGCTGATGCACATGAGTGGTATGATTCTGGTACCAAATTAGGATATTGAGAGAGCTTTTGTTCTTGATGTGAATGATGAGACAAGACAAATCCATCAGCTATAAGGATAGTAGCAATGAGGGATGAAAGAGGGGGTCAAGATTTAACATAGACACAAAAGCCCTAACAGTATTGAGTGTTTCCTCGGACACCAAAAAACCTAAAATGATGGACATAAAAGAAACTACATAGGGTAACATGATTGTGTGGACATTGGACAATACCACTAGAAAAGAGATCTCTAGCCTAGTCAAACACTTTGCATTCATGAATGAGGCAAAGGTAGATCAAATTGAAGATAGGATAGCTACTATATACAATGAATGTCTAGATGTTAGAAAATTGTGCGAGGAAGAGCTCAAAATATTCTTTGTGCAAAAAAAAAGGATAGAAGAGTTGGAGGGGAGAATCCAAATCTTAGAAGTAGAAGTGGCATCCCTCAAAGAATAGCTCAAGGATACAATAGAGGTATAACATGCACCTAGACAAGTGGAAGAAGTGAAGCACACTATAGAAGTAGAGGCCCACATAGAAGATGTACCTATCGGGGTCATAGTGCCAATACCTATGGCTAATGTGGAAGCAAAGGTTTCCCCATCTAATAGTGCATCAAAGAAGAATGTTATGATGAATTTACTAAGTCATAGAATAAGCATCTTGAAGAGAATATCTCAAGATGCCTATAATGCATTCATCAATTTACAATCTGTAGAACATATGCGCAAAGAATCAATAGGGTGGCTTGATCCAATCTTCTAGCAATGGGGACCATACATGAAATTATTTGATAGGTTAGTACCAGTGCTAGCCAAAAGGCCAAACCTCCCTAATAAATTTATTTCTATAGAAGAGGGCATAGACAAGGTGAAAGATATGTTGCAATTCTTCATAGGGAAACTGGTAGCAATTCATAATAAAATGAAAATATTGACAAATGGTTTTCATTCTTTAATTCTTTTTGTCCTTGATTTTGATCATAAAGTAAAGGATTTAAATGAATGGTTTAATTATTTTGACCATATTGTAGACTTTCCATAGGTGGTATCCATTTTTCAAGGTGATATCGATGAATGTGTTTTTAATGAACTTGTTGATACCCTATTCAAAATTGAAATTGAAATGAATAGGTTTACCATAGAAGGGAAAGTGAACAATGATGTCAGGTGGTAGAAATCTGTTGGTAAATTAACAACAATCAAATCATGCGAATGACCAACCAAGATGGAGGTTATTGTATGGGTAGAAATAGTAGAAATAAAGGTCTTACCAACATGGGAAAGTTAAAGAAAAGGAAAAACTTGAAGATTTGATGCTCCATCTATCATCTGCAATTGCTTTTTGTTGTTTCTTTTTCAATTAGGGTGTCTAGGATATTTTGAAAAGGTTGTTCTATTTCTTATTGTAAAAGGACGCCTATCCATCACATTTTCCCTGTGCTTGTTCCAACTCATGCTTATATAAATGAGTTTTCAATGCATTGTGATGGTCCAAATGCTTGTATATTTTTGGATTTGTCAAATAGAAGTATAGTTGGTCCTATTATATGTAGTAGTTTAGAGTTTACTTTCAAGTGTACTTTTTCATATATAGAAATGATAGAATCAACTAAATATGTTGGTCTTTTCATTGAATCTCTATTGGTTATTGTATTAGTCATTTAAAAGGATAATACAAAGGGGTATTTACACTATTTTCTGTGTCACCATTTTCTATCTCCATTTCATGAGCTTGTTTATTTTGAGGTCATTTGAATAAGGTTCAAGTGACTAAATGGAGTCTAGAAGGATTGTGTATTGGTTCTATTATTGCTTTTAATTCAATGAATTATATAGATGCTTTAGTAGATTAGTAGAATTCATGGGTTTATGAAAAGGATATTTTATAAGAATGGAAATGGGTGTTTTTTGTTGATAAATTCATTCACAAGTTGTCTAAATTAGATCTCTTGCCAATAGTCAATTTTTTCCTAATGAATAAGGCATTGGTCACATAAATTAGTAATGGTTCAGAGTAAATCTTACTTCTACATGGAAATTAAATTATACATTCAAAATCATTTTCATTTCATTTGGTTCAAGGTTATAATGCTAGTCAACACTCATTTATATAATATTTCTGAGGTAGCTGCTATTACCAAAAAAATTGTATACCTTAGGAAAATTATGACCATATCTACTTGAGAGGGATCTATGTAACCCTAAGAATATTAAAGAATTAGATAAACTATGTATTTTTTTTGAAGATTGAAGATGAGAATCAAAATGAAACTAAGATAAATCTCATACTACAATCTTTATTTGAGCCTTCCCTAGGTATACATACCCATCTTGGTTTTGCAGAGCCTAAAGAGTAGAAAACCAACTTTTCTTTTGTTGAAGTTGGATCCAAGTGGTTTGCACATATAATTATTAATAGGAATTGACTAATCCTTAGGTTATGTGGGTATTATCATTTTGATATTGAGAATTTTGTTGTTTAGTAGTTTCAAACACCAATAAGACCCACAACACAAAGCATAATTAGAGAGTTAAAGTCTTCTAATCTCATCCATTGATTTGTAAAGATCAATGATCATTGTACCATTGCATCTAAAATTTAGTTAAAATGTTTTTAAGCTCAGAAAAAGTGAAAAGAAACCCAAAAGTTAGTGTTAAATAGTCATTGGAGGATCGCAACATTTAGGATTGGACTAGTGTGAGAAGTTGTGAAGGAGCGACAGAGCATAAAAGAGGTCATCACATCATCACATCAAAAGAATTGACATTTTGATTCCCTTGATAAAGAGTTAACCATATTTGCAAAAATCTTTGATTTCATAGTTGTAGGTGGTTAACATTAATCTAGGGTTAAGGCAACAATGAAGAAAATGCATATATCCACATTATCATAGGTAGAAATATTAATTAAATATTTTAATCTGCAATCTTGTGATTTGCCCACTTTTAAAAGGTGCCTAAATATTGACAAATGTAGGAAAATAAGAACACGACATATGGAGTAGATGGTCCCATGTTACAAAAAAAATTGATAGTTAAAGCCTTCTAAATCTTAGCCATTAGACCTTGGAAATCTACGGTTGTGTCCAAATTGCATCCTGATTCAAATAGTGAAATATAATGTTGCAAGTTGCAAAGAATAGTAAACAACTAGTATTAAATAGTCATCGCATCATTGCCAATAATCATGAAGTTAAGAATATTCAAGTTGTGAAGCTATGGATGGAATGGATCACATCATCACAAGGATTAAAGGATAAACACTGATTGACATAGTGACAAAGAAAAAAGGAACAATCACACAGTCATAAAGTTAAAATCAGAAATTGGGATTAAGGATGCAAAACTAAAATAGTCAGTCATCGCATTAATCATAGGTTGGAAGATATTTAAGAAATGATAAATTGTGAAATGGTGACTACAGTGATAGTTAAATATCAAATGGTGATCACATGATCGCAACATTAAATGTTAGATTGATGTAAAGAGCTTCAAACATATAAAACAAGTAATTACTAGATCATAAGCTAAAAAAAAAAATTGAAGATAACCACCATGAAGATGCGAGGAATAGTAATGGTTATAGTTATCACATTGTCACATGGATATAGATGGTTACAAATTTCAAAGTTTTAAAGTCATAAAAAACATTTAGTCACAGTGTTACATTGAATGGTGAGGATATAACATAAAATGGTTTTCAATCTTAGTCCTTTGATTTGAAGCTATCAATAATGCTCATATTATAGATTTCTATAGATGCACAAAAGATATCTAAAGTGGGGAAATCAAAGTTTGAAAAGTGTACACAGAAGGCCATGTTGGTCTTAATTTTCACATGATAAAATTCCTTTGTCTAGGTATAAAAATTCAGATTGTATCCATTAATGGTGAATAGGGTTTATGGTCTTTGGTCATCTAGATTTGTTAACCTTTGAAAAAATTTGTTAAAACCCTTTGTCTCATTCCTTTTGTAATTTTTGGGCATGAAACCCTTTTAAAAATTGGGTGAATGTTCTATTTTCTTTTGAAATTTTCCCTTGCCCTCAAGTAACCTTTCCTCTTAGGTTCCTCACCATTTGATTTGAATAGATCTACCATTGTCACTACCTTGCTATGAAGAGTTGAGCACTTTTTATACATAGCTAGGTAGCAAGTGCCAAAAAGTTTATAAAATAGGACCGTGAAATGAAGGTACGATGGTCAAGGATTTTTTTGGCTGACTTTTCAGTCAGATGCACCTTGTAAGTACTGCTAGAATAGGAAAAGGGACCCAGTAGAAGCAGATAGAAGTCAATGCTGGAAAAAAGGTCTTTCTAATGCCTCGCTACCCTGCTATCAAAAAAACTAAGCATCTTGTTGTTAGCAAAGTAGCGAGGTGCCATGAAATCAAAGACACAGTGGCCTCCAAGTTTCACAATAACTATAGTCTGTCCAGGTGGCATGACGAGTAATAATTGCTATTGTCAGAAGCAATTAGTAGGGGTAGTGGTGATTCGATGGGTTTTTATTCTTCTAGTGCTGAGTTTTATTAAAGTCATCAGAGCTCGCTACCTTGCTATCAAAAAAATTTGACATCTTGCCATTAGCAAAGTTGGTGGGACCTCAAGCAATGTGGAAGGGTGTCTAGGATTAAAAGTAAGATCTTGTTGGGTGCTAGCAGTGCAAAAAAATTTGGCATCATCAGTGCCCGAACCCATGCCCTATTCACAAAGCATATAAGTGATCCCGATCATCAGATCAAACTAGAATCAAGAGTCCTTGATATCTGGCTATGGAAAGTTGCAAGCTTTTTAATTTATGTGACATAGCGAGTATGGGACCCACCACTTCTTCAATGTTCTTTGTTCAGTTTCTTTACCATTTGATTTGATCTTAGATCAATGGCCATCACTATCTCACCATGAAGAGTTGCTCAAAGGATATGTATAGTGACATAGCGAATGAGGGCCCATCAATGTTCTTCTAAGCAATGCAGTAATGTATCATCCACAAGATCAAGATCAAATCAATGGTTGCCACTACTTTGCTATGGCAAGGTGCTCATTCTTTATGTATAGCAAAGTAGTGACCTATTTACATGTGTCCTTAGTAGCTAGTGGGTCCAAAAAAAAGTACCATCAACGAAGGAGCTATGTACGTGGGCAGTTTTCATTGGATTGACTAGCCAACTTGTCAAGTGGAATGCCAAGTTGTCTTTCTCCGTATCCAATGATTGTAGGATTTTTAAAGATTGATGACATAAATTTAAATGAAGAAGATGGTGCCACTCTGTGTACTAATTAGACATGAAAGCTTCACATGTGAGGAAAAATAGAGTATAATATAGAAGGTTTTATCAGTTTCACCTTACGCAAAAAAAGATTTCGAGCCTTTCCTGAGAAGAAGCAATTACTGAAGAAGATCATGCTAAAGTTTGGCAAGATTGTGAAGAAGTTTTTTCACAAAAAATTTGTAGGAATATAGAGGAAAAAAAGGATAGAATTCAAGTAGGTAATCCTACTATAATCTCTATAAGTATTTCAGTTCTGTAAAGCATAATCAAAGATGCCTCCGAAGAAGGAGTTTTCAGGTCAAGTAAATTATTTAGATAGAAATGTATATGATGATTTTCTTGAGCTGCTTCCTGAGTCTACTATAGAGACAATGTAAGTTAAAATTTTTACCTCATTAAACCATAGGTTGAGGATAGTAGATGGATTTTATGATAAGGATAATTGGGTCTAGGATGCTCAAACCTTGCAAACTAGTTTAAATTTGTTCAAGAAATGATTTGCAGAAAGGAAACTATTTTCCCCACATGCCAATATATGGAATTTTGATCTAGGAAAGCTAGTTGTTCCTAGTGTGTTTATGGATTATGATCTCCTTGAGGCTGTGGTGAAGAGTTATGATCAAGCCACTAGGGTAGTGAGAAGAGTAGATGGTGAAATTCTAATCACCATTAGTCTAGAAGAGATTAGGGAAGTTTTTCATTTGGGGCCTCTCACTAGGTATCATGTGCCCATTAATTTTATAGATTTAGAAAAAGAATATATGTCTAAGAAGGACATATTTAGACAAGGTGCACTAAAGACCCACATTGGCAGAATTGGAACCCTACTAGCAATAGCATCATCCTCTAAAGAACCTTTCAAGAAAACATGCTTCAATGCCAGGGTAGTAGAGATATACAAGACCCTGTGATGAGCTTTTGGAGAGGGTGAAGAAGACCTTATCCCTATGAGTTTCATGTATATGATCACTCAAATCTCCTCTTTCGGTGTGGAAATAATTTTTGATTTTACTTCTTACCTGGCTGATGAGATTCACAGTGGATTGGTTGGAATTGCTAAGGGCAAGGTGGAGAAGGTTTGGGGCCAATACTCTCTATTGATGCACTTTTTTCTATTTAAGGGGCTACATACTTTGGTAAAGAAATGGTTTTGAATAGAGAACAAGAGGGGGAAGCACTACCAGTTCAATTATGGAGTGCAGATATGACTGCGGAACCAAAAAATGCTAGTTTGGTTAGATTTGATAAGTACTTCACCTACAAATTGAGGTGCCTCATATTAAGAGACAATCCCAAGATCCATAAGGCACTAACGGACCTTGTTAGGCCTATGGATAAACCCCATAATCTGAAGGTTTCACATAATTGGGGAGATATGATCCCATATTCAATTTCAATTGTTATCAAAATTTATGGATTCAAGGGAACACCTCATGTACTACCTTACCAGGCGCCCTTAAAGGTAGGAGTAGTTGAATTCTTGTGGTAGTTAGGAGGAGTAGAAGAAGCCTTTTTGCACAAAAGGGGAACAAGATCAATTTTTCCCACTTGCACAATAGCCCACTAGTTTGTGATAACCAAGGAAGGATGGGTTTCCCTTTACAAATTTTTGGATCAGTATAAGATGGCAGTATCTCACCCTCATTTTTGTGATGTGGAAGGTTTCTTTCATTTGGCTCTTAGGCATAGGATCAAACTTCATCTAGCTGAGCATGAATTTTATTTCCCTGAAGATGTAATAAGGAATGAGTATTCTCTGTAGGGGAAGGAAACAAACAAAGAAAAATGGAGAGTCTATTCAAAAGTTTTGACTTTCATTAATTGTTTTGACAAAGATTACAACCCTCTAAGAAATCTTACAACTACTGTAGATAGAATTAATAAGCTTATGAATACATTCCCTCAAATAATGGAGGTGATGAATGAGAAAAAGAAATATTTCATTGATTCTTTTCTAGATAAGGCCAGAGAAATAATGAAGAGATTGGGCTTCACTCCTAATATAGGGGCAGGCCCACTAGTTGTTCAAAGGAGGTTAGAATATACTTCCATTCATGGTCAAAGGCCCATTGTGCATAAAGGAAAACAAATAGTTGAATCTACTAATGGTATTTTTGAAGAAAGGCCTCATGAACATTCTCCTAAAAGGAGAAAGATAATAAGGGAAGAGGAACCACATGATGAGAGTTACTCACCTTCCCAAACCCTCATGAGAATTGAGGAGGGGCAGCTCACTAATGAGAAAATTGAAGAAATTAGATCACAAGGGGGAGTTTTTGTTACCCAAGCAGAGATTGATGAAGGGAACCCCTAGGAGCCTCCTATGCCAAGTTTTGAGTTGACTATAGTAGATTTTAGGGGAAGAGAATTGGATCCTATTTTGGAACAAGCAAGTCAACAATTTTTATCTGATGATAGTTTTGTAAAGTCTAGGGCTTTCCACCAATTTGCTTGGAGGAAAACATGACCAATTTTGAGGAAAGATGTAAGAATATGAAAATAGAGCATCCAGAAATGGATGAAGCCTCCATTCAAAATCAAATAATGGAACAAATGATTCAAGAGTTCCAAAATATAACCCCTGAAGAAGGGAGATAGATGGTAAATGATGCAAATATTTTATTATTTCCCAATTGGGACATCATTGATGCTTTGATTTTCAATTTTGTGTCAAATAATTTGGGATTACAAGATCCAAATAAAAAGGAGTTCTTGCAAACTGCATTTAGTCATGATCAAGTTGCTCTTTTCATCTAGTCATTAAGAAGAGGATCCAAGGTTGTTCCATCATAGCCTGATGATTCAAGACTAATAGGGAATTTCATTGTGAGGAGAGTTGCTAATACCTCACATGTACAAGTAGCCCAGATGAATTTAGATTACTCTCACTTTTCATTGGCTACTACAGAGAGGGAGGAAAAAGAAATCACTGAGTTGCGAAGCAAGTATGAGGCGATTGTGGATGCCTACAATAAAGAAGTAAAGAGGAGAATTGAGTTTGAGAACAAGCTAATGGGGAGATCCACAAGACCAAGAATAACATACCCTCGCCCCACAGTTGAACCCTTCAAAACCACCCCCCTCATAGAAATACTAGATACACCCCAAAGGCTAGAATATTATACTACTGAGGACTCTAAAGAAGAAAAGAATACACTGTGGGCTTTGCATGTGGAGTTGAATGTGAAATATGAAGAAAATTTAAGAAAAGCTCTTACATATTTGGGGGATAAAATTGAATGGCCACTAGTTCATGATCAGTTGGCCAGGGTAATCAGTATCTGGGAGGAGTTGAAAGCCAATGATGAGGCTTTAGAACCTATCATGAATAAATGGATGAGAAGGGAGAAAAATATGACATTTTTGTGTTTCTCTGTCATAAAGAATTCTTATGATCAAATTAAAAAAACTTTGATATTGTTTCTGATCTTGTTGATTTTGACAATAAAAGGATTCATTTACAAATAATATTAGTAGGCTACTTAAATAAGTACAAGAGCCAAAAGTTTACTCCATTTCCTCGTGCCCTAGATAAAAGAAATATTTTGAAAAATAAAGATGAATGGGTGAAGGAACTTGATGATATTTTTTGTTTAAGAATGAATCGAATTATAAATGAAATAGGGCATGCATGGTGGGCTACCACAATGGAAGAAATGGTGAAGGCCCAAATATTCTTTGATTCTTTAAAATAGGAATTTTTTGCTATTGATAATGAGGCTAAGTATGTGCTCAAGAGGTAGAGTGATATTTTTCAATTAAATTGGCTAGATGACACACTATTTGACAAGTGGATGGCAGAAATAGCTCCTGGTGAATAGTTTGAGGAAGTAGAAATTGACAGTGATGAGATGTAGGGTGATGAGATCCAAATCATTGACACCATCACTATACAAGGCCAATAGGGAGAAGAATACAAGAATGCTTAGTCACTTTCAGTTATAGACCCAGGCCCATAAGACACTGATACAACCAAAGAAGAGGGAAAAGTAGAAGTTATTCCCACTGTATGAGATAAAGATAGTGAAAACCCATAGGTGGAGACTAACTTGCAATCATTAGAAAAAACTTTATTGTTGGTTAGCTTGGAAGTTGCATACAAAGAGGGATCAAAACATCAGTGAAATCAACAACAATAGAGGATGTGACAGAAGCAGACCCACCAAAAGGAATGTTTGATCTAGACATCTTTTGTTACCCACATTTTTTTCATTTTATGATAGGTGTATGTAATTATCTCTTGTAAAGGACACCTTTCATTTTTCTCTTAGTCTGTAGCTTGTTGCATCTCACATTATATAAGTGAGATTCTAGGGCTAGAGAATGGTTTGAATTTCTATTGCTTAAGTGATATACTTAGTTTGTTTCTGGCCCAATGTTTGGAGCAAGTTTTATGATGTATTATCTTTGTTAGTTCCTAAGAATACACTAATATAGAATGATCTTTGTGTTTTTCCTAAGGTCATTCTGAGTTTGCTACAAATGTATACAATTTTTAAAGAAAATGAATACAAACTATGAGCTATCCCCATATCAGTTCTTTTTGAATTTTGTCTCCTTTTAGTTACTTGGTCATCTTGATATTGTATGAGTAAAGGCTTGTGCAATTGAATGCAATCTTGTTAGGTTGTATATCTATTCACCACTGCTATTAGATCAATGGATTAAGTAAAAGCTTTGATGAATTTGATAAGGTTGCTACAGTAGTAGGAAGGATTTTTTGAATGATGAATTCTAATAAGAATTTTTGATAATATTTTTTTGTAAGGAAACAAATTAGATCTATGGATTTGGAGTAGACTCTGAACCCCAATGGATTAGGCACTGGTCAAATTGATTCAGCTAGAAGAGAAACATGTCATAAATGGTTTTCAAATGCAGAATCATAACCAATTTTACTTTTATTTCTTGAAGATCTTCAAAGTTGGGTGGTATTTGTTTGCATGGAATGTTTTAGCTTCAGTTAGCCACTATTGCTAAGAACACGTGCAAATCTATAGAAGAATTTTGGCTAGATCTGTTATATGGGATGTGTTTATCAAAATTTCAAGAATTATGCATGTATTTGAGGATTTGAGATGAGAATCAGAATGAAACTAAAATAATTCTCATGCAGTGTTTCCCAGTCTTGAATCATCCCTAGGTATACCCATCATGGTTTTGCAAAGCCTAAAGTGTAGAAAACCACTCTTAGTTTTGTTGAAGTTGGGTCCAAATGGTTTGCACATATAATTGTTAATAGGAATTGGCTAATCCTTAGATTGTGTGAGTGATATCATTTTGGTATTGAGCATTTTTTTGATTCAATAGTTTTTAAACACCAACAGGCCCCATGAAGGAAAATACAAAGGAAGAAAAAAAGAAGGTTTATCAAGATTTAATGTAGACATTGATCTTAGATCGACGATGGTAATTAATGTAGTAATTGTTGGAATTTAAATTATATGAATTATTTTGAGGAATTCTAACTACTTTCTTTCTATGATGTATTAAATTGTAAAAATTACTATTAGATTTCTAAGCGATTGAAGTGTTCTATTAATGCAACTGATGAATCTGCAATTGGGCAGGAACCCTAAGAGGGGGCCTATATCTATAATTTCTAAGTTAAAATAAAGGATTGCCAATTCTATGTAACTTTTCCCCCTACATTTCCAGATGTTGAGTAATAATCAAAGAGTTGGATGGAATGAAGGATTCGTATGATGTTTGTAGTTAGGTGATGTGATTGTTCTAATTCTATTTAGGACTAATATGCCTAGGTTTCTTTTATTGTCTCTTTCAACCAAGCTAACCTTATATTTTAAACCATTCTCTATGGGGTTATAGGATAGATGTATTTTTAGCTAATGATATCTTACTAGATTCCATTTTAGTGGAGAGTTATCAGTCAAGGTGGATTCTATTTCATCGTTCATATGCATCTCTTCTCTATTTCTAGATTGCATTTTAGTAAGACTAATTTGCACTTAGAATTAGGATTAAATGTTAGAAGAACTTTGATGTAGCTTGTGATATCCATTTGACTAGCTGTTATAGGTTTTGAAAATTTATTTCTTGCTAGGGATTTTGTAGTTATGAGCATCCTAGTTTATCCTCTTCTACTCTTAGGTTAAGAACATACACCCTATCCCAATGATCTATTAACAACACAATTCATTGCATATATTGCACATAAGGGAGTTTTACCTTATAATTAAGAGGATAGTGATATTTTTTTTGTAACATCCTTTTGTTTCCTCACATTCTGGGAATCTAGAGTCAAGGCAAAGCGAAGTTAGCAAGACAGACAAACTATTAACCAACTACTTTTGGTGACTCTATTGGGGATCTAGATCAAAGTCTAGTGCTTGAATTTGTATTCTTAGAAATCAATAGGCTCCTACCCTAGGATGGAGGATGGTGACTCTATATGAAGGACCTACTTTCTTTAGTCTAAGAAGGGTCGGTGTAGCTCAATGGCTATATCAAATTGAAAGACTAGAAGAAAGCCTAAATCCATTCTCTAAGAACTCAATGAGACTACTGACAAGAAGTTGCAAGATCTTGTGATTTGATATAAAGAAAGTATCTCCCATGCTATTCAAAAGAAGATCAAAATTGAAGATGATCATGTTTCTACATCCCTATTGACATGTGTGTGCTCTAGATTTTGCAAGCTTAAGGACATGCAAAGAGAGGAGTTGAGATTGAAGAAAGCAAGGATGAAGCTTATTCCTACTCTTGAAGAGCATCATGCCCCAAATGTCAAGGTACTCCATGAAAATTTTAACTATTATGGAGAGAGCATCTCTTATGCAACCCAAGAAAACATCAACATATAAGGTGATCATATGTCAATGATCATTTGTAATCACATATGTGCCCATTTAAGAAGACTCAGTGACTTGCAAGAAAGTTAAAGAAGGAAGCTAAAACAAGTAGAGATAGTTCATCATGAAAAGCCCTTGGTAGGGTCACTTGACTCTATTCCTAATGGTTTCTAGGTGTTTAAAGGGTAGGTGGATATTCCTAATGTAAATACCAAGGAAAAGCTAAAGCTTGAGCCTACTCTTGAAGAACTTAATACAACTAAAGAAAAGTATTATTAGAAGATCTTTTTGAATCTTTCATAGAGCCTCAATAGAGGAGAGGATATAAAAGAAAGGAAGATATGGAGCCACCCATGTAACTGATTCCAAAAGTTAAAGGATTAGAAAAGGGACAAGAAAAAGGAGCTAAGGATAGAAATATTTTACACCTGATCATGAAGCTCCCATTTTAATGTCACTTGATTCTAATTATCATATTATTGTAGTCTTTGGTAGACAAGAGGCTATTCATGCTTTTATAGATCAATTTGACAATATTTCACCTAAGCCCTCTGAAGAAGAATCTCTTGATGATCATCTACCTACACTATAGGATTCCACCTATGATCTGCTAATAGCTACACTTCTAACCCCAGTTGAAGAAAGAAGAAATGAATTTCAGCCTAAAGTATGGTTGTACCAACATGAGGTGGAACTTTGCAAATCTAGTGGTAATACTCTTATTTTTGATAAAGATATGATTTAAGAGAAGAGACCTAATATCAACTATTAGTATTTAGAATAATTAGTTCCATTAGTGGACACAACTTTTTCTTATATAGTAAGGAAGAAGATATTTTCTGTGAGTTCATGTCACCCCTCTAAATGGATGAACCCTCTCATGATGACCCAGCTATGAAACTAAAACTTGAAGAAGGGTTATTGGCTTATGATTCTCTTTATATGCATTCAAAATATGAAGGAAGTGATAATACACTAAATGAGGGAAGAGAAAAAATTTATTTAGTTTTTCAAAGTAAAGAGGTGATTGATCATCAACTAGTGGATTCCATGGTATAGGTGACATCTTCCTATTCTCAAGCTCATGAAGAAAGTTCAAACCACTATAAGAATGAGTTCATTTTCTTAAAAGAAGTTTATGTCTTTGGCACAATAGAAGACCATCAAGAGAATGACATGAAAAATGAAAAGGGAGATAATGAAGTTAATGACTAGGCATGGTTGTTTAGACTTGAATGGATGTATAGCTGGCTAGTGCATATAATCAAAGGAACATGTGAAGTTGCAATGTTGTTGCTGCTACAAGTAGGAATTTTTCTTAGAGAGAAAACTCAATTATGGAGGAAGGGATCTTACTTCAGTCAATTAGTGAGTGGATTAACATGATTATCTTTTTCTATTGGTTTCATAAGGTGAGGTTCATCTCACATCTATAAATATGTTATGTCAAGTGTGTGTTTAGTTTACTTATCTTTCCTTGCTTTCCCATTTTCTATGTGTTTTCTTTTCTTCTATTTTTCCTACCCTACTTCTCCACCACCAAAATGCATAGCATCTCCCTATTTTATTTAAGGCTCTGCAACCCAATGGAATAATCATTGATATTTTCTATTTGGTTTTTTCCATAATAAAGGAAGCAAGTGGTTCATTTTTGTGTGTTTTTTTCCTGAAATTTTTGTGAAACCAAAGATTGCTATGTTTCTACCTAGGTGCTAACATGCCTAGTTCCCTAGTCAGATCAAGTTGATTCAATGATTTTATTCTCCTATATTTTTCAAGCTTCTAAGATAGGATTAGAGTCATATCAAAGTGTTAACACCTTAAGCTTGAGTCTAGATTTCCCATAGGATGGCATTTCTTCTCATCATTCCTTTGAACTAACCTAATGCGAGAAATCATATGAGCAATGCACCAGTCCAAAGCTAGGTGATTAGTGTTTGGAGGGTTTTTAATGAATCATCTTAATGGGAAGAAGGTTTGAATCTTCTATTAATCTATTCCTAATCATGTTGAAGACACAAATTCATGCTATGTCATAGATTTAATGAAAGAGAGTACAGATGATACAATCCAAGATGGCATAGAAGTAGATAATTTTTTAGAAATGGTAGAGGAACTAGGTCAAAGGTGGTCTGATGCTTTTTATCCAATTAAGGATTGATAACCAATCCTCATGTCTAAGTTTCAAAGTTGACAAGTCAAAATGACTGAGAAATTAAGTTTGGATTGTTGGATGAAGGCTAGATCAATGGAAGATGTTTTAGGAAGGAATTGAAAGAGAACTTAAAAGTTAACATCTCATCAATTGTCAGATCTCATATGATCGATGTTCTCTGTATTCCCACTTTTTGAAGATGCAAGAGAGATTAAAAATGTGGGAAATAGAGCATGTGACATTTGCACTAGAAGGACCCACAACACAAAGTAGAATCAAAGAGTTAAAGTCTTCTAATATGAGTCATTGATTCATAAAGGTCAATGCTCATCACACCATCACATGTAAAAAGAGGTTAAAGGGTTATAAAGTTGCAAAACAATGAAAAGAAACCCAATGGTTAGTGTTAAATAGTCATCACAAGATCACATTATTTAGTGTCAATTTAATTTGAGATGTTGTGAATGAGGGACAAAGCATAAAAGAAGTCATTGCATTGTCACATTGAAAGAATTAACATTTTAGTTCCTTCGATAAAGAGTTAACCATAGCTTCAAAAGTCATTGATCGCATGGTTATAGGTGGTTAATAGTAATCCAAGGTTAAGGTAGTGATATATTTGCATAGTCATAGGGTTAAATATGAGTTATATATTTTAAGTTATGTTCTTACTATGGAAGTCAAGGTCAACATGGAAGCCATTGTCACATCTTCGAGTCAAATGAAAGAGTCGAGTGAATGATTCTAGTGAACTTGTGGCATGAAATAAAATATATCATTTGGCTCTTAGATTTTAGTAGATCTACACTTGGAATTTCCCCACTTTTAAAAGATGCCTAAAGATTAATAAATGTAGGAAAATGAGAACATGACACATGGAGCAGATGGGCCCATGTTATAGAACAAACTAGATAGTAAAATCCCTTTCAATCTTAGCTGTCAGAGCTTGGAAATCTATAGTTTTCTTTGGGTTGCATGTAGATTAAGATAGTCAAATATAATGCTTTGAAGTCATAAAGAACAATAAATAGATAACATCAAATAGTCATCGCATCATCGTTGATAATCAAAAAGTTAAGATGTTGGAATATTCAAATATGGAAAGAATACTTATGAGAGGGCGTGAGGTGAATCAAAAGTACCACACTTTAAGCAATAAAAATTTTAACTGAAAGTAACTTGCATGCATGTAAACACATCAAATAAAAATGAAACTAATACATGCATCAATAACACATAATACTGGAATTCGATAACCTAGGAACCCTCCAAAAATAAGAAGGTAAAACTGGGGTGGAGATGATACCCAAAAAAATCACTGCAGTAATATTGTTCAACCACTTCTGATGGTATGCCCTATTAAAGGCTTTACACTATGTCAATAGTGACCTGGTTAAAGGATTTACAAACACTTAACATGAAGTGTCACCCTATTAAAGGATTTAATTAGCTTTTGATAAGGATCTACAAATAGTTGTTCAACCAACCTATCTACATAGGATTTCCTTTCTAATACAATGGTAAAAGAGTATTAGGTATTATAAACTTGATAGTTTACAATCCTTGATTGCTGAATGTAGGCACTTGTTCTGGCTCTCTCTCTAATTTTGATCCTCTGAGATCTGATTTCTGTTCATCTCCTTTGCTTTGTTCTGATCAACTAAATACTAAATTGCTGCTCTTACTCTCTATCTCTCCTTTCACTGAATTCCATTATGTTTTTCCCTTAACACTATTCTCCTTCTCTCATCCCTATTAAAATGAAACTTTTGTCTTCCTTAAAAGGACTTTGAAGACTTAGGGTTAGATATGGATCTATGATCCACATTGAATCTCAATTTCTCACTCAATACTTCCCTTTTTGCTGATTGGTTGCATGCCTTTCCAATTTTCTAATTGGCTGCATGTAGATTGGATAGGAAGTGTAAAAGATTCATTCTTATCTCTAGATCTTTTGAGATTTACCTTGTGTTGGCTACAAAGATGATTTACATCATAGTTTGTGCAGTTACAAACTCTTATGCTGATATTTTGAGTTACTCAGCTCATGAAGCATTACTGATGCTTGGCACATGCTATTTCCTAGATAGCTTGACACCTAAACAAAACTGTATCACTCAGCACCTTATGTTACTCGGCACTTGATATTACTCGGCACTTGATATCACTCAGCACTTGATATCACTTGGCACTTGATATCACTCGACACTTGATATCACTCGACACTTACTCTTTTCCTGGCATGTATAGTGAAAGATGGTTAAGTTTATTTGACACTCAGCCATCAAAATTATTCTTTAAACCAACAATCTCCCCCTTTGACATGAGTGGGAAAAACACTTAACTAAGATCCTGTGATCTTGACATTATTTCATGCATCTTCTTATTTGCTTCAAAAAATTTAGGAACAAATAACAATATACCTTATGACTCCCTATGAGTTGATTATGACTTGTATACTCAATGACGTCTATCCTATTTCTACATTCTAACCAATATGTTATATCAAAATTTGTCAAAATTCTCTATCTCCCCCTTTCATCATACTTACCATTTCATTCTGTACTGAACTCCCCCATACTTAATTTCTACTTAACTCCCCCATACTTATTCTCCCCCTTTTTGACACTTATGTGAAGGGTTCTATAGGGAAATACCATACTTGGCAAAAAATGTATTGTTTACTTCAAGGAGTACCTTTAGAGTTGCATCCCAATTTTCTAGTGCAACATCTAATGACTTATGCTAGATGGTAATCTCTACTGCTAGATGTACAAGTCCATTAGATGTAGAAAGATTGGGGTCTTTCTTGACAACTATCTCGGCATTCATCTGCTCCTTGTGAAGTATTTCCAAATGAGGAGTGATAGAGGATTGAATTTGCATCAATTTGGCTTTGGTGGTTGCCTCCTTTTCTGCTAAGACAACTAACTCTCTTTGTGTGTGAAGCGATTGGTAAAAATGCTTCTCACTTTGAGCTGGATTTGTAGGGAGTTGTATGCTAGAAATCTTCAGATTTCTCTCCAAGCTCAGTATTTTTTGGCTAGTGTCCTGTGTGAATGTGGAAAAATCACACAACTTGTTGTACAGGGAAAATATGTTTCCAAGTATAGTTTTGACTGTTTCAATTTTCTTAGCCAGCTCCATTT
Organism: Cupressus sempervirens; assembly: GCA_028749045.1. Taxonomy (NCBI): domain Eukaryota; kingdom Viridiplantae; phylum Streptophyta; class Pinopsida; order Cupressales; family Cupressaceae; genus Cupressus; species Cupressus sempervirens. The sequence continues at coordinate 955,347,327 of CM053785.1, read as the reverse complement.
TTGATAGTGTTATATCACTGGATATTTTCTTATTTACCTTGCCTTGGAATTTTCTTCCTGACCATTCTAGTAATTTGGCATTTGTTTCCTGGTCTTCACTAGTCACCTGGTCAACTATATAAGATAGTTGCTCTATAATTGGCCTTGACTCATCTAAAGACTATAAGTAGAAAGCTTCTGTGAATATGTCTTTAATTTCATTTAAGGTATTCTTATGCTTGTGTTCTCTTCTTAGTGCTTCTTGTCTCCTTCTTCTATCCAATGCACTCTAAATTTCATTGATCTTCTCTTCAGTGAGAGTGTTGGATTCATAATATGGAATCTTTATTTCTTCATCAAGCTCAAGAACTCCATAGTGAAGTTTCCTAACTACCTTTGATGAGCTCAAGCCTGGTGTCTTGATTTGCAATGGTAACCTATCAGTGCTCAGCTGCTGAAGAGTCTGTGTTGGAGTACCAAATTTGGATAATGTAACCAATTTTTGTATTATAGACTCCTCCTTCTTACTTGTCTCATCTTTTTCTTCAGCTAGTTTATCCTTTTGGTGAACACTAGGTGGGATTGAACTTGCTGGCAATTCAGATGTTTCTTTAACTTCCCTTGTTGTTGTACTTGGCATCTGAAGTGTATCAGTGCCTAAAATTGGTGGAGGTGGTGGAGGAAGGAATAGAATACTAGTAGGTTGTATGGTCAAAGGTGGTTCTTTTATTTTCACCTTGACTGCCTTCGTCTTAACTACTGGATTCTGCAATTCATCAACACTGACCAATACAAGATTTGAACATAATTTTGCTACTAGTGTTGATTGGTCAATGATTTCTAAATCCTCTGCAGTTAATGGATTGATGTTTGGATCAAAAGTGTTTATAATATCCTTGGTTTTAACAATCTCTGCAGGTGTGATGATGGCATGCAGAGGACTAGGAGGGGATACCTATGTGTCTTACACACTTTGATCTTGTGGTATAGCTATATCTTTCTCTCCCTCTTTCTCCTATGTATGTGCCTTTTCTTCCTTTTCTTCTTCAACCTTCTACTCCACTTGTTCCTTTTCTTTTTCTTTTTTTCTTGATACCTTCATCTCCTTTTTCTTGGCACTTGCCTCTACCTTATATTCTTCATTGTATACATCTTCTATTTTCTTGTAAACTATCTTCCACAATCTTGTGGATTTTGTAACTACATCCTCAATTTTGTTCTGCAAAAGGCTGAAAGCTCTATGTTTGGGAGTGAATCTATTATTATGCCTCTTAACTGCATTTGTTACTTGATCCTTAGTCAAATTAGGCAACAATCTTGCTAATTTTGATTCCCTTATCTCCCTCTCCATTTGTAAACAAAAATGCCATTTATCCTCTACAATTTTGTATAATTCTTTAGGCATTGATTCATCTAACTCTAGAGGTGTGTGCTTATACTCAGCCATCATAGCATACACTGATTCCTCTAATTTATTTTGTTCTTCCTTGGTGAGCTTAGAAAAATTTAGGTTCTTTAAACCTTTCAAATCATCATTCTTAATCTTTCTACATAATTTATCAATGGTAGTCTAAGGTTCATGCCTTACCACTTGAAATTGGTTTTTGTCCTCTGACTTAGTCTTCTCTTCATCTATTTGAGGCTGGGCGACAAATTTTCTTTTCTTCTTTGGCTCGATAGTAGTCTTCTTTGAAGTTTTCTTCTTCTCTTTTGCCTCCTCTTGGGCTTTTTGTGTTGCAGTCCTTGTAGTAGGTCTCTTTGGTGTAGGAGCGGCTACTTTCTTTGCCTTGGGTTGAGGATTAGGAGGAGTTGTGGCCTTTCTTTTTGTGACCTTGGTTTTAACTTGTGCTTCCTTGGCTTCTTCTTTAGCATTTTCTTCTTTATCTTCTCCTAACTCTTGAGTCAGACCTTGAGGTTCATCTTCCTCATCTTCAATGTCTTCTTCTTCCTCTTTTGTTGTTCCTTCTCCTTCAACACCAAATTTTCTCTTGATTTCTCTTACCAATTTTTCTTTCTTCTTTACTGCTGAGGCAGTCTTCAAATCTATTATCATCCTTGATTTTACAACATCATAGTTTCCAAAGGCTTTTGCATTCTTATCAACTTCTTCTGCAAGAAGGGTTGTTATTGCTATAGAGGCTTGATCAATATCGAGTTCATAACCTAGTGGCCTAAGCCATCTCACTCTAGGTATGACTACTTGTATATAGGTATAATAAATATCTAAAAGAAAGAAAATGTATTTTCCATATTTCTCAGTCAATGAGACTAGAATCCTCATTCTTTCTTTCATGGACTATTTGAAGTCCTCAAAGTAGCTAGTCATTTGGGCATCAAAATTATCACCCATCTGTTCAATATATCCATTGATTTGTTCAACAATTGTTTTGTCTAGATTCCATTTCACCTTACCCACAGAAGGAAATTCTTTCATTAGATAGAAAAACATACACACCAAAACTAATCCAAATTTTCACTAAGCTCCCTTTCTCTTCCTTATTGCTCCCAGATTCTCATTAATCTGTTGAAACATGAGCTCTACTAGATCATAGGTATGATCCTTTTTAATCAATTTTTATGCAACATCAATTGCTATGCAAGGCACATTGTTTAACCTGCTTGACTAATAGAATTTGTGTGAAATAATTCTCATAGAAAAATCTAGTAGGGCTTCTATGATTTTATCAATAGTCATTCCCCTATTGTTCCATTTAGCACTCGTGTTTTTCTCTATTACTTCCTTTTTGTCACTACGCAGGGTCTTTAGCTGATCTAGGGTTGGAATACCAGTAACCCTATGAAGAGTTCTCTTGGTAAATTTCACTAGACCTATTTCTAATCAAAAGGCTCCATCATGTATTCTACTCAAGACTATGCATACCCATTCAACTTTGAAACCAATAAAAAATTCTATGGTTTTGGTCAATCCTTTTCTCTCGACTATTGAGAACTCATCTTTTAGTATTTTGTTCTCACATAGCTTGTCATATGCATTGTAAATTTCTAAATCTCCTATGGCTCCAATTTTATAGTTATAGCATCTATGAACATCTTGGACCTGTTGGTCTGACTTTTTCTGCAGTAAAAATTTTTCAGTTAAACCATAGAAAGGTTAGGTGATCTATGTCTAAATGAAGTATAAGGTTTTGGATAAACCATCTGTGAGAAATATTCACCTTGTAAGCCTTACATTCATCTCTATTTATAAATGGTCGGGCGCAAAAATTTTCAAAATTCAAAAGAAGCGAATATGCTTCCGTATTCCTTTTCCTCTCTCCCGGGTTACCTTTCTTACTGTTTGTCCCAACCGTCAGATCTGATTAGATCTACCGCTGGCGTTATCTCGCTATTGAAAGTTGCATGCTCATTAAGTATAGCGAGATAGCGAGTGTCGAGTTTTTTAAGCGGTGGGACCATGAAGTGAACGTGCGGCGATTGAAGATTTGCTATTTAATTGCTTTATTGTGCAGGTACACTTAGCAATTCGCCGTAAAAAGGGGGAAAAGGACCCACTAGAATATCTGACATCAGAGCCGGAATGTTGATATTTTTCCGGAAGTACCGCCACCTCGCTATTAGAAAATTCAGGCACTTCACCGTTAGCGAAGTAGCGAGGCCACGTGAAAATCTTAAAATGATGACATTGCATCTTGCTTGTGTCATAATTACACCAGGTGGCATGACCTGTCATAAATACTGTTGTCAGAATCAGTTTTAATTAAACATAAGTAATTACCGGGTACCCCCTTTCTTTTTCCAGCACGAAATCCTTTAAAGTGCCGAAGCTCGCTACCTCGCTATCGAAAAATTGAGGTGCTTCACCGTTAGCGAGTTAGCGAGGCCCCGTAAAATGGTAAAAGATCGGCAAGATCTATGATGACATGTAATGACAGGTGACTGATAAAATTTGACATGTGCTAGCTATGCAGAGATCCGATTCTCATTAATGCCTACCTGACTAAATGTACAAAAAATCTGGAACGTCAGTTTGAAGTGAATCAACGGAGCTCGCTATCTCGTTATGAAGAGTTGCAAGGAAGATAATTATAGCGACATAGCGAGATGGGCCCACCGCCTTCTTTCTTAAGAAGCCCTGTAGCGTATCTTTCGATCATTTCTTGATCCGATCAACGGTTGTCGCCGCCTCGTTATGGCAAGGTGCTTGTTCTTTATGCATAACGAAGTAGCGACATGCTGACACGTGTTCTCCGTCGTCAGTGGGTTTAAAGGTAAGTGCCATCAAAAGAAAGAATTATGTACGTGGCAAGCTCTCATTGGGTAATATGACTGACATGGCAAGTGTAACTCCTAGTTGTTCTCTTTGTACCGCATGATCGTAGGATCTTTGAAGATCAACGGCGCAGTTTTAAATTAAAAATGTAGTGCCACTCTCTGTATTAATTAGACAAGAAAGCTTCGTCCGTGAGAAAAAATAGAGTATAATACAGAGAGATTGCATCAGTTTCATTTCACGCGAGAAAAGATTTGAAGCCATTCCTGTGCAGAAGCTATTACTGAAAGAAAAGCGTGCCAAGGTTGATAAGAAATTGTCAAGTTATCTGTTCGCTGAAATTTTGCAGGAATTCAAAGGAAAATTGAGACAGAATTCAAGTAAGTAAAACTGCCATCATCTTTGTGAGCTTTTAAGTTTTAAAGAGGATAGCTCAAGATGCCTCCTAAGAAGGGATTTACAGGAGCAGTAAACTACCTGGATAGAAATGTGCATGATGATTTGCTTGAGTTACTTCCTGAGTCCACTGTAGAAACGGTGCAAGTTAAGAGGTTGACCTCACTCAATCCTAGGCTTAGGGTAGCTGATGGATTGTATGATAAGGGTAATTGGGTCCGGGATGCTCAAACTACTCAGACTGGTTTGAGTTTATTCAAGAAATGGTTTGCAGAGAGAAAGTTATATGCCCCTCATGCCAACATTTGGAATTTTGATCTTGGGAAGCTTGTTGTTCCCAGCGTGTTCATGGATTTTGACCTGCTTGAAGCCATAGCAAAAAACTATGACCAAGCCACTAAGGTAGTGAGGAGAATAGATGGTGAGGCTTTAGTTACCATCAGTCCCAAGGAGATTAGGAAGGTATTCAGTCTGGGACCCCTCACCATGTATCATGTGCCCATTAATCTGACAGATTTAGAAAAGGAATATATATCCAAGAGGGATGTAGTTAGACAGGGTGCACTGAAAGCCCACATAGGCCGAATTGGAGGCCTCCCAACCATAACATCATCTTCTAAAGAGCCCTTCAAGAAATCATGTTTTAATGCCAGGGCAGTGGAGATATATAGGACCCTGTGCAGAGTCTTCGGAGAGGACGAAGAAGACTTTATTCCGGTGAGCTTCATGTATATGATCACCCAAATCTCTTCTTTTGGTGTGGAAATAATTTTTGATTTTGCATCTTACTTGGCAAATGAGATCCATCATGGATTGGTGGGGATTGCACAGGGCAAGGTGGAAAAGGTTTGGGGTCAGTATTCCTTACTGATGCATATGTTTCTTTTTAAAGGGGCCACTTATTTTGGTAAAGAAATGGTTTTAAATAGAGAACAAGAAGGGGAAGCACTACCAATCCAATTATGGAGTGCAGACATGACCTGGAAAGCAGAAAATGCTAGCTTCGTCAGATTTGATAGGCACTTTGCCTCCAAACTAAGGTGCCTCTTATTGAGTGATAATCCCAGAATCCCTAAGGCATTAATGCACCTTATCAGGCCTATGGACAAAACCCACAATCTAAAGGTTTCACATAATTGGGGAGATATTATCCCATATTCAGTCTCAACGGTCATCAGGGTCTATGGTTTCAAAGGAACACCCCATGTGTTACCCTATCAGGTACCCTTGAAGGTGGGGATAGCTGAATTTTTGTGGCAGTTGGGAGGAGTGGAGGAGGCCTTTTTGCACAAAAGGGGGACAGGATCAATTTTTCCTACTTGTACTATAGCCCACCAATTTGTGATAACTAAAGAAGGGTGGGCCTTTCTCCATAAATTTTTGGATCAATACAAAATGGCAGTGTCTCACTCTCGTTTTTGTGATACAGAAGGTTTCTTTAACTCTGCCCTTAGATTGAGAATCAAGCTGCGTCCAGTTCAGCATGAATTCTATTTTCTAGAAGATGTAATAAGAAATGAATATTCTCTCCATGAGCAAGAAATAAAGAAAGAAAAATGGAGAGTCTATTCAAAAGTTTTGGAATTCATTAATTGTTTTGATAAAAATTTCAGTCCTCTTAGTAATGCTGCAAACAATGCAGATAAAGTACATAAGCTCATGAGTAATTTCTCTGAGATAATGGAGGTAATGAATGAGAAGAAACAACATTTTATTAATTCTTTTCTAGATAAAGCCAGAGAAATTATGAGAAAATTAGGTTTCACTCCCAACATTGGAGTAGGTCCACTGGTGGTACGGAAGAAAATAGGATATACTATTGTCCGACAGCAGGTGCCCGTTGTGCATAAAGAAAAACAGATTGTTGGATCTTCCAGCACTGTCCTAGAAGAAAGACCCCCTGAACCTTCCCCCAAAAGAAGAAGAATAATAAGGGAGGAAGAATCCCCTGATGAAAGTGGCTCACCTTCTCAAACCCCAATGAGAGTGGAGGAAGAACAACTCACCAGTGAGCAATTTGAACAAATGGGGTCACAAGGAGAAATTTTTGTTACACAAGCAGAGATTGATGAAGGCAACCCTCAGGAAACCCCTGTACCAAGTTTTGAATTAACTATAGCAGATTTCAGAGGAAGGGAATTGGACCCTGTTTTGGAACAAGCCAGTCAGCATTTTTTGTCTAATAACAATTTTGTAAGATCTAGAGCTTTCCATCAGTTTACGTGGAGAGTAAACATGCACATTTTTGAGCAAAGGTGCAATAATATGAGAACAAAACATCTAGAAATGGATGAGACCTCCATTCAAAATACAATAAAGGAACAAATGGTTCAAGAGTTCCAAAATATAACCCCTGATGAGGGAAGACAGATGGTAAAAAATGCTAATGTTTTATTATTGCCCAATTGGGACATTGTTGACGCATTAGTTTTTAATTCTGTTTCAAATAATTTAGGACTCCAGGATCTGAATAAAGAGGAATTCTTGGGTACAACATTCAGCAATGATCAAGCTGCCCTTGTTATGTGGTCCCTGAGAAGAGGATCCAGAGTTACTTCATCACAGCCTGATGACTCAGGATTGACAGGGAGTATCATTGTAAGAAGAGTTGCTGACACTTCAAATGTACAGGCAGCCCACATGAATGTGGATTATTCTAAATTTTCCTTGGCTACTGCGGAAAGAGAAGAGAGGGAAATGATGGATATGCATAATAAATATGAAGTAGTGGTGGAAGCCTATAATCAAGAGGTGAAGAGGAGAATTGAGTTAGAAAACAGGATATCTCAACTGGAAAAGATACTTGGAAAGAGAAAAGTGGGAGAATCCAGTACATTGAGAATTGCATATCCCCCACAGTCATCTGTGGGATTAACCCCTATTATTGAGATACCTAACACCCCTGAAAGACCCCAATTCTATACTGCAGAGGAATTTGAAGCAGAAAAAACCAAATTACATGAGTGGCAGATAGAATTTAGAAATCAGCAGGAAGAAAAATGGAAGCAGGGTGTGACATACTTGAGGGATAAAATACAATGGTCAGATTTTTATGACCAGCTGACCAGGATTGTAACCCTCATAGATGAGTTAAATAAAGGAAAGAATGGACTAGACTCCCTTGCACAGAAGTGGAGACAGAGGAATAATGATGTCACGATTGTTTGTATCTCTGCAGTTCAAATGCCTTGCCATCAGGTTGAAAGAATTTTTGATTTATTAAATCAATTAGATAACTTTGAAAATAAAAGAGATTCTTTACAGAGGAAATTGACACTCTGTTTTTCAAGATATCTTGCTAAAAAATTCACCCTATTCCCTTGTTCCTTAGAAACTGTTGATACAGTAAAAGAAAAGGACAAATGGAAAAAGGAAATGGATGAATTATTTGATAACAGAATAACAAACATCATCAGTGAGACTGGCTGTTGGTTTTGGGCGAAGACAAATGAAGAGGTGGTAAAGATACAATTGTATTATGCTGATATAAGAAAAGAATTCGATGAATTAGAAGATAATGCCAATTGTTTAATAAAGATACAAAGAGAAACCCTAAGTTTTGATTGGCCAGATGATGATACTTTCAACAGATGGAAAGATCAGTTTAGTGAACAGATGTCAGGAGAAGATGACGAGGAAGATGTAAGAGTAATAGTTACTCTTGTAGTCAGCAATGATGACATAGAAAATCCCCAGGTTAAAGTGATTTTGCATGCAACAGAAGATGATACATCACTTGCAGACCTTATGGATATGTACTCTGAAGATGAGGAATGATTGCGAGAACATACCATAACAACCAAGAAGCATAACAGAAAGGGACCCGCCAAGAAGTGCTGTTGTAATCAACCTTTCTGTTATTCTTGTTTTTTGTTTTTCAAAAGAAGGACACCTGTCACCTACTGTAGCCTGAAGCTTGTTGCATCTCACATTATTTAAGTGAGATCCCAAGGCTAAAGAGGGGTCCAAATTTGGTTTTCACTAAGTATTGTGCTTAGTTCTTTTTTGGTCCAAACATTTTTGGAAAGAAATTTATAGTATGCTTTTTCTGTCAAAATCTCTGAGAGATGGATGAATGTAAAAAGAACTGTGCTTCTTCTCTGAAGGTTTTTCTGGGTTTTTTGTAAAGGATATATCATTTTCAAAGGAAATGAATACAAGTTATGAACTGTCCCCATATCTGTTCTTCTCTGAATTTTGTCTCCTTTTTAATACTGAGTTACCTTGATGTTGTGTGAGTAAAAGCTTATGCAATTGATTGCAATTTAGTAAGACTGTACATCCATTTGTTATTGCTGTTAATTCAATGGATTAAGTAAAGGCTTTGATAAATGTGATGAGGTTGCTTGGGTGTTAATAAGGATTCTTGAATGATAAATTCTGGTAAGAATTGCTGATGAAAATTCGTTGCAAGGCAACAAATTAGATCTAAGAATTTACTTGACTTTGAATTCCCAATGGATTAGGCACTGATCGAGAGTATTTCAGCCAAAAGAGAAGTATATTATAACTAGCCTTTTCAAAATACATCATAAAATCAATTTTCATTTATCTTTCCTGTAAGATTTTCAAAGTTGGCCAGCACTTGCCTGCCTAGATTGTTTTAGCTTCATTTAGCCATTGTTGTTGGAAACATCTGCAGAGCTATAGAAGATTTCTTGGCCATATCTGTTTCAAGGGATGTGTTTGTCTGATTATTTACTTATATGTTTAAGGATTTAGAGATGAGAATCAAACTGAAACTAAGAATAATTCTCATACAATTATTCCATCTTTGAACCATCCCCGGGTGCACCCGCCCTGGTTTTATAGAGCCAAAAGAGTAGAAAACCGTCTAAGGTTTTATGGAAGTTGGGTCCTAATACTTTGCCTATGCAAGTGATAATGAGAATTGGCTATTCTTTAGGTTGTGTATGTACTGATATCTAGGTACTAAGCCTTTTGTCGCCTAGTAGTTTTAGTACTAGTAACATCAAAATAAAACACCAACAAAATGTGATCCTTGTCAAAGATTTGCTGGGAAGCTGAAATTCTCAGGAAGTACTCCACTGAAGCCAGTTGAAACTAAAGCACCTTTTCAACAATGGGGTCTGGACTTCATAGGAGAAATTTTTTCCAAGTCCAGTACTGGCTATTCCTGGATTCTGGTTGCTACTGACTACTTTACAAAATGGGTAGAGGCTATCCCTACCAGAAATGCAACGAGTAAAGTAGTAAATAATTTCTTATTGAATAATATCATTTCCAGATTTGGATGTCCACAGAAAATTGTCACAGATAATGCTATGTGTTTTAGGTCTGAGGAATTCATAAATTTTTGTGATAAATATGGAATGACAAGAACAACGTCTGCCCCATATCATCCACAAGGGAATGGACAAGCCGAGTCCACAAATAAAAGCCTGTTGAAAATCATTAAGAGAACCTTGGACGATAATAAAAGGGCATGGGATTCCAAGTTACAGTTGGCAATATGGGCCGACAGAGTAACTGTAAAGAAGGCAATTGGGGTGGCTCCATTTGATTTAGTGTATGGAATTCAAGCTAGAATGCCCCAGAACAATTTGATGGGATTATACAATTACATCCAGTCATATGATGAAGATACTACTGATGAAATGAAAGAAAGAATGAATGAACTGGTAGGATTGACCGAAGCCAGAAGAGAAGCATCTCTGAGAAATCAAAAATTGCAGTTACAAGTCAAAACACTCTATGATAAAAGAACTGTAAACAAGAAATTTGAAAATGGAGACCTAGTCTTAATGTGGAACGCCAGAATTGAAGATAAAGGAAAACATGGCAAATTTGACCCCATTTGGTTAGGCCCATATCTCATTGAGAATACTTGAGGTGAACATTCCTACATAATCAAAGATGTATTTGATAATATTCTTGAATTGCCAGTTCATGGACAGTTCTTGAAGAGGTATTTTTCTTGAAAAAATACTTAGTTTCTTCCATGAACATTAGTTTTAGGTTTTCCCAGCGTCCTGTTTTTTGTAAATCCTTGTACAGTCTGAGTTTTTGTTTTTGTGTGTTGCTCAGTGCTCTCTGAAGAAGTTGTCATTTCTCGGATGTGTGGTCTGCTCTCCCATAGATTCTGAATCCTTGCATAGACTCAAGTAGTCTATCATCCCCAGACAGAGCCACTGTTGGTCTGACTTTTTCTGCAGTAAAAATTTTTCAGTTAAACCATAGAAAGGTCAGGTGATCTATGTCTAAATGAAGTATAAGGTTTTGGATAAACCATCTGTGAGAAATATTCGCCTTGTAAGCCTTAGATTCATCTCTATTTATAAATGGTCGGGTGCAAAAATTTTCAAAATTCAAAAGAAGCGAATATGCTTCCGTATTCCTTTTCCTCTCTCTCGGGTTACCTTTCTTACTGTTTGTCCCAACCGTCAGATCTGATTAGATCTACCGCTGGCGTTATCTCGCTATTGAAAGTTGCATGCTCATTAAGTATAGCGAGATAGTGAGTGTCGAGTTTTTTAAGCGGTGGGACCATGAAGTGAATGTGCGGCGATCGAAGATTTGCTATTTAATTGCTTTATTGTGCAGGTACACTTAGCAATTCACCGTAAAAAGGGGGAAAAGGACCCACTAGAATATCTGACATCAGAGCCGGAATGTTGATATTTTTCCGGAAGTACCGCCACCTCGCTATCGAAAAATTCAGGCACTTCACCGTTAGCGAAGTAGCGAGGCCACGTCAAAATCTTAAAATGATGACATTGCATCTTGCTTGTGTCATAATTACACCAGGTGGCATGACCTGTCATAAATACTGTTGTCAGAATCAATTTTAATTAAACAGAAGTAATTACCGGGTACCCCCTTGCTTTTTCCGGCATGGAATCCTTTAAAGTGCCGAAGCTCGCTACCTCGCTATCAGAAAATTGAGGTGCTTCACCGTTAGCAAGTTAGCGAGGCCCCGTAAAATGGTAAAAGATCGGCAAGATCTATGATGACATGTAATGACAGGTGACTGATAAAATTTGACATGTGCTAGCCATGCAGAGATCCGATTCTCATTAATGCCTACCTGACTAAATGTACAAGAAATCTGGAACGTCAGTTTGAAGTGAATCAACGGAGCTCGCTATCTCGTTATGAAGAGTTGCAAGGAAGATAATTATAGCGACATAGCGAGATGGGCCCACCGCCTTCTTTCTTAAGAAGCCCTGTAGCGTATCTTTCGATCATTTCTTGATCCGATCAACGGTTGTCGCCGCCTCGTTATGGCAAGGTGCTTGTTCTTTATGCATAACGAAGTAGCGACATGCTGACACGTGTTCTCCGTCGTCAGTGGGTTTAAAGGTAAGCACCATCAAAAGAAAGAATTATGTACGTGGCAAGCTCTCATTGGGTAATATGACTGACATGGCAAGTGTAACTCCTAGTTGTTCTCTTTGTACCGCATGATCGTAGGATCTTTGAAGATCAACGGCGCAGTTTTAAATTAAAAATGTAGTGCCACTCTCTGTATTAATTAGACAAGAAAGCTTCGTCCATGAGAAAAAACAGAGTATAATACAGAGAGATTGCATCAGTTTCATTTCACGCAAGAAAAGATTTGAAGCCATTCCTGTGCAGAAGCTATTACTGAAAGAAAAGCGTGCCAAGGTTGATAAGAAATTGTCAAGTTATCTGTTCGCTGAAATTTTGCAGGAATTCAAAGGAAAATTGAGACAGAATTCAAGTAAGTAAAACTGCCATCATCTTTGTGAGCTTTTAAGTTTTAAAGAGGATAGCTCAAGATGCCTCCTAAGAAGGGATTTACAGGAGCAGTAAACTACCTGGATAGAAATGTGCATGATGATTTGCTTGAGTTACTTCCTGAGTCCACTGTAGAAACGGTGCAAGTTAAGAGGTTGACCTCACTCAATCCTAGGCTTAGGGTAGCTGATGGATTGTATGATAAGGGTAATTGGGTCCGGGATGCTCAAACTGCTCAGACTGGTTTGAGTTTATTCAAGAAATGGTTTGCAGAGAGAAAGTTATATGCCCCTCATGCCAACATTTGGAATTTTGATCTTGGGAAGCTTGTTGTTCCCAGCGTGTTCATGGATTTTGACCTGCTTGAAGCCATAGCAAAAAACTATGACCAAGCCACTAAGGTAGTGAGGAGAATAGATGGTGAGGCTTTAGTTACCATCAGTCCCGAGGAGATTAGGAAGGTATTCAGTCTGGGACCCCTCACCATGTATCATGTGCCCATTAATCTGACAGATTTAGAAAAGGAATATATATCCAAGAGGGATGTAGTTAGACAGGGTGCACTGAAAGCCCACATAGGCCGAATTGGAGGCCTCCCAACCATAACATCATCTTCTAAAGAGCCCTTCAAGAAATCATGTTTTAATGCCAGGGCAGTGGAGATATATAGGACCCTGTGCAGAGTCTTCGGAGAGGGCGAAGAAGACTTTATTCTGGTGAGCTTCATGTATATGATCACCCAAATCTCTTCTTTTGGTGTGGAAATAATTTTTGATTTTGCATCTTACTTGGCAAATGAGATCCATCATGGATTGGTGGGGATTGCACAGGGCAAGGTGGAAAAGGTTTGGGCTCAGTATTCCTTACTGATGCATATGTTTCTTTTTAAAGGGGCCACTTATTTTGGTAAAGAAATGGTTTTAAATAGAGAACAAGAAGGGGAAGCACTACCAGTCCAATTATGGAGTGCAGACATGACCTGGGAAGCAGAAAATGCTAGCTTCGTCAGATTTGATAGGCACTTTGCCTCCAAACTAAGGTGCCTCTTATTGAGTGATAATCCTAGAATCCCTAAGGCATTAATGCACCTTATCAGGCCTATGGACAAAACCCACAATCTAAAGGTTTCACATAATTGGGAAGATATTATCCCATATTCAGTCTCAACGGTCATCAGGGTCTATGGTTTCAAAGGAACACCCCATGTGTTACCCTATCAGGTACCCTTGAAGGTGGGGATAGCTGAATTTTTGTGGCAGTTGGGAGGAGTGGAGGAGGCCTTTTTGCACAAAAGGGGGACAGGATCAATTTTTCCTACTTGTACTATAGCCCACCAATTTGTGATAACTAAAGAAGGGTGGGCCTTTCTCCATTAATTTTTGGATCAATACAAAATGGCAGTGTCTCACTCTCGTTTTTGTGATACAGAAGGTTTCTTTAACTCTGCCCTTAGATTGAGAATCAAGCTGCGTCCAGTTCAGCATGAATTCTATTTTCCAGAAGATGTAATAAGAAATGAATATTCTCTCCATGAGCAAGAAATAAAGAAAGAAAAATGGAGAGTCTATTCAAAAGTTTTGGAATTCATTAATTGTTTTGATAAAAATTTCAGTCCTCTTAGTAATGCTGCAAACAATGCAGATAAAGTACATAAGCTCATGAGTAATTTCTCTGAGATAATGGAGGTAATGAATGAGAAGAAACAACATTTTATTAATTCTTTTCCAGATAAAGCCAGAGAAATTATGAGAAAATTGGGTTTCACTCCCAACATTGGAGTAGGTCCACTGGTGGTACGGAAGAAAACAGGATATACTATTGTCCGACAGCAGGTGCCCGTTGTGCATAAAGAAAAACAGATTGTTGGATCTTCCAGCACTGTCCTAGAAGAAAGACCCCCTGAACCTTCCCCCAAAAGAAGAAGAATAATAAGGGAGGAAGAATCCCCTGATGAAAGTGGCTCACCTTCTCAAACCCCAATGAGAGTGGAGGAAGAACAACTCACCAGTGAGCAATTTGAACAAATGGGGTCACAAGGAGAAATTTTTGTTACACAAGCAGAGATTGATGAAGGCAACCCTCAGGAAACCCCTGTACCAAGTTTTGAATTAACTACAGCAGATTTCAGAGGAAGGGAATTGGACCCTATTTTGGAACAAGCCAGTCAGCATTTTTTGTCTGATAACAATTTTGTAAGATCTAGAGCTTTCCATCAGTTTGCGTGGAGAGTAAACATGCACATTTTTGAGCAAAGGTGCAATAATATGAGAACAGAACATCTAGAAATGGATGAGACCTCCATTCAAAATACAATAAAGGAACAAATGGTTCAAGAGTTCCAAAATATAACCCCTGATGAGGGAAGACAGATGGTAAAAAATGCTAATGTTTTATTATTGCCCAATTGGGACATTGTTGACGCATTAGTTTTTAATTCTGTTTCAAATAATTTAGGACTCCAGGATCCGAATAAAGAGGAATTCTTGGGTACAACATTCAGCAATGATCAAGCTGCCCTTGTTATGTGGTCCCTGAGAAGAGGATCCAGAGTTACTTCATCACAGCCTGATGACTCAGGATTGACAGGGAGTATCATTGTAAGAAGAGTTGCTGACACTTCAAATGTACAGGCAGCCCACATGAATGTGGATTATTCTAAATTTTCCCTGGCTACTGCAGAAAGAGAAGAGAGGGAAATGATGGATATGCATAATAAATATGAAGTAGTGGTGGAAGCCTATAATCAAGAGGTGAAGAGGAGAATTGAGTTAGAAAACAAGATATCTCAACAGGAAAAGATACTTGGAAAGAGAAAAGTGGGAGAATCCAGTACATTGAGAATTGCATATCCCCCACAGTCATCTGTGGGATTAACCCCTATTATTGAGATACCTGACACCCCTAAAAGACCCCAATTCTATACTGCAGAGGAATTTGAAGCAGAAAAAACCAAATTACATGAGTGGCAGATAGAATTTAGAAATCAGCAGGAAGAAAAATGGAAGCAGGGTGTGACATACTTGAGGGATAAAATACAATGGTCAGATTTTTATGACCAGCTGACCAGGATTGTAACCCTCATAGATGAGTTAAATAAAGGAAAGAATGGACTAGACTCCCTTGCACAGAAGTGGAGACAGAGGAATAATGATGTCACGATTGTTTGTATCTCTGCAGTTCAAATGCCTTGCCATCAGGTTGAAAGAATTTTTGATTTATTAAATCAATTAGATAACTTTGAAAATAAAAGAGATTCTTTACAGAGGAAATTGACACTCTGTTTTTCAAGATATCTTGCTAAAAAATTCACCCTATTCCCTTGTTCCTTAGAAACTGTTGATACAGTAAAAGAAAAGGACAAATGGAAAAAGGAAATGGATGAATTATTTGATAACAGAATAACAAACATCATCAGTGAGACTGGCTGTTGGTTTTGGGCGAAGACAAATGAAGAGCTGGTAAAGATACAATTGTATTATGCTGATATAAGAAAAGAATTCGATGAATTAGAAGATAATGCCAATTCTTTAATAAAGATACAAAGAGAAACCCTAATTTTTGATTGGCCAGATGATGATACTTTCAACAGATGGAAAGATCAGTTTAGTGAACAGATGTCAGGAGAAGATGACGAGGAAGATGTAAGAGTAATAGTTACTCTTGTAGTCAGCAATGATGACATAGAAAATCCCCAGGTTAAAGTGATTTTGCATGCAACAGAAGATGATACATCACTTGCAGACCTTATGGATATGTACTCTGAAGATGAGGAATGATTGTGAGAACATACCATAACAACCAAGAAGCATAACAGAAAGGGACCCGCCAAGAAGTGCTGTTGTAATCAACCTTTCTGTTATTCTTGTTTTTTGTTTTTCAAAAGAAGGACACCTGTCACCTACTGTAGCCTGAAGCTTGTTGCATCTCACATTATTTAAGTGAGATCCCAAGGCTAAAGAGGGGTCCAAATTTGGTTTTCACTAAGTATTGTGCTTAGTTCTTTTTTGGTCCAAACATTTTTGGAAAGAAATTTATAGTATGCTTTTTCTGTCAAAATCTCTGAGAGATGGATGAATGTAAAAAGAACTGTCCTTCTTCTCTGAAGGTTTTTCTGGGTTTTTTGTAAAGGATATATCATTTTCAAAGGAAATGAATACAAGTTATGAACTGTCCCCATATCTGTTCTTCTCTGAATTTTGTCTCCTTTTTAATACTGAGTTACCTTGATGTTGTGTGAGTAAAAGCTTATGCAATTTATTGCAATTTAGTAAGACTGTACATCCATTTGTTATTGCTGTTAATTCAATGGATTAAGTAAAGGCTTTGATAAATGTGATGAGGTTGCTTGGGTGTTAATAAGGATTCTTGAATGATAAATTCTGGTAAGAATTGCTGATGAAAATTCGTTGCAAGGCAACAAATTAGATCTAAGAATTTACTTGACTCTAAAATCCCAATGGATTAGGCACTAATCGAGAGTATTTCAGCCAAAAGAGAAGTATATTATAACTAGCCTTTTCAAAATACATCATAAAATCAATTTTCATTTATCTTTCCTGTAAGATTTTCAAAGTTGGCCAGCACTTGCCTGCCTAGATTGTTTTAGCTTCATTTAGCCATTGTTGTTGGAAACATCTGCAGAGCTATAGAAGATTTCTTGGCCATATCTGTTTCAAGGGATGTGTTTGTCTGATTATTTACTTATATGTTTAAGGATTTAGAGATGAGAATCAAAATGAAACTAAGAATAATTCTCATACAATTATTCCATCTTTGAACCATCCCCGGGTGCACCCGCCCTGGTTTTACAGAGCCAAAAGAGTAGAAAACCGTCTAAGGTTTTATGGAAGTTGGGTCCTAATACTTTGCATATGCAAGTGATAATGAGAATTGGCTATTCTTTAGGTTGTGTATGTACTGATATCTAGGTACTAAGCCTTTTGTCGCCTAGTAGTTTTAGTACTAGTAACATCAAAATAAAACACCAACAAAATGGTGTCTCTGCTGGGGATATTCATAGTGTCAAAACTTGAGAAAATATGAAGATACAAACCTAAGTACCATTGCTACACACTGAAACATCCAGCTTATCCGAGTGTCTTATCTAACAAGCAAGAGTTGCAGTCTTACAACATCAGTGATTGATCTCTTTGTGCCGTATTTTTGTTCCCGCTCATGTATTGTTTTCTTTCTGTCAGTAACGAGTGTTATTGTATTTTCCCGAAAAAGGGTGGCGACTCAGTCAAGGTTTTGAAGCTAGTGCTTATTGTAACAAAAGAAAAATATGGCTGACAAGAGAAAAAACACAAGGGCTTACATGAGAGCCAATCCCGATGTATCAATGTATACTGATTTACCCCAAGGTGGTAGGAAGAACCAAAATAAGAAAAGAATAGATCCAAATCCTACTTGGAAGCCTAGAGGTAATGCCTCTGTAAATTCCCATTATCAACCGATAATAGAAAGAGAATCATCTTCACTTAGTTCTGAATCCAAAAATACAAGACTTTTAGGAGGTATTTTCAGCACCCCATTACCAGATCAGAGAGTTTTTCAAGATAAAGATGTATCTACTATGGGAATTGCTTCACCCAGACCAGGGCCTGTAGCAGATATAAATTGTAGGCTAGGATTCAGGAGTTCATCTGATAACCTTTTTAATCCCAGAGTAGCCCCATATATAGAACCGAACCTTATAGATCTAGATGATCCTGCTGATTCCGAGGCAACCTCTGCTGATTCTAAAGAAGTGCAATCTAAAATAGGATTTTTGAAGAAATGGATTGCTGAGGAAGAAGCTAAGCGCATCCGTCTTGATAAAGAAAGGGAGCGAGCCACTTTGGATGCAATAATAGAAAGAGATACTCTGCTAAGAAGGATGGCTGCTTTGAAAGAGCAAAATAAAAAATTAGAAGAGAATATCCCCACTCTCCATCAGGACGTCTTTGGAAATATTGATAATCTAAGAGCTAAAGTTCAACAACAGGAAAAACTCCTAAATCAAAGACAAGAACCAATTATTGCTCAAGTTCAAGCTTATAAACACATTCAAGTTAATCCAATAGAGCCCACTGGAACAGTTCCAGATAAAGGGAAAGGCAAGGCTGTAGGAATCCAAATAAATGAGCCTCAAGCTATACCGAGAAAATCTATACAACCCTCCGTATCAAAATTAGACCTAGAACTAGAGAAGGCTCGAAAGGAGAAGGAAGACCTTGCAAAAGAACTTGAGAAGGTTGAAAATGAAGCTCAGGCCGCAGAGACCAGAAGGAAAATCCAATTCATAAAGTCTAATTCTGCATTAAATTCATGGCCTAGTTTGTCTATCCCACCTACAAATCCTGCACCAGTTAATGTTCCCATATTCCCGACTCAGAAAGCACCCCAACCTACTCCTACCTCATCTTCCAATATTGGCACTCAAGTCCCGTTTGTCCCACCACAGCTATCCCAAGCTGCTCTCCTAACTCAAGCTAATGCAGCTAGTACCTCTAACGCTCCCGGTTTCCAGAAGAAACCTATATACCTCAAAAAATATAGACAAATATCATTTGCTGGTATTCCTGGTGCCCCCCATCCCATATCTTTTGATTTAAGGGATAAAGTGGTGAAGTTTTCTGGAAATAATGCTGTCACTGGTGAAGAACATTTGAGAATTTTCATTGACATGCTCAATGATTATGAAGTTGAACATGAGGACATGGTGATGAAATTATTTGTGCATTCACTCACAGAGGATGCAAGGGATTGGTTCAGGAGGTTGCCTGATGATAGTATTACTTCATGGAGCGATTTGGAGAAATTGTTCAAGGAACAATATGGGGACAATACCAATGCAGGATTCATGTTGAATGAGTTCAACAATATCAAGAAGAATCCAAATGAATCCACATTTGATTTCAATGTGAGATTTCAGAAAGGAATGTACAAACTATTTCAATTTATGTGGTTAAATGAAGACGTCTGTCTTACAACCTACTTCAATGCCTTTGATAGCAAGATGGCCTACCAACTGAGAGATAAGGATCCTAAAACTCTGAGAGATGCCTATAGAGTTGCAGTGAATATAGAAAATAATAGAAAGGCCTCTGGAAAATTAGGGAGAAGGGATGATCCTAAGCTTTTCAACCCTAAGAATAATAATAAAAGGGAAGGTGACAAAAAATCCATGGGAAAAAGGCCTGAAGAACCTACTATAGGCCATGTTTTAGAAATGCTTAAGAAAATGAATCCCACTAATTTCAATAAGACAAATGTTACTGAGAGAGCCCCTGTGAATAACAACAATTTCAATAGACAGCCTAGGATGCAGAATTACCCTTACACCACCCAATGGAAAGATGGTAAACCAGTTCCTAACCAAATCCAAAATATGAAAGATAAGGGTACCCCAGACCCCCTGCAAAGGAACACTGTAAATATGAATGATGACGTGCCTTGGTGCATTATATGCCAATCACCTCATTTTGCTGACTATTGTGCTGTTGCCCAGTCATTCGCCCAAGCTCAAGGAGCGCAAGCAGAAGAAGAAACAGAAGAAAAAAACCATGATGACATAAGCTACAATATGGCGAATACACCTGATGATTTGATAGATTCTGACTCAGAAGAACCTGAGAACGATGTTACCAGCCAGAGAATTGCCTACCAGTTACATCATCAGCAAATATTTTCAGATGATGAGAAGAATGATACAGATAAGGTATGCAATACATTTTCTGAAGTAGGTTTCACAAACCTAAGAATCCCCTCCAAGGAGGAAATTGATAGAATTACAGCCGAAATGATTTCACAAGTCCACAGTAATTACAATTTGAAAAATAGAGCAATAAGTAATGAGGCAGGAAGGCCATCTAGTATGTTCATCAAAGACACCACTCATAAGACAGATGATCAACACAAGAAAGTCAATATAGATGTGTCTAAGATCAAGGAGAACAAGGGTCAGAAATGGGAACCAAAAAAGAAGGTTCAATTTCAGAAAGTTGAAGCAACAAAGATCGTAGTGCAACTAGAGAAATCAGAACCGGATGTTGTCAAGCTAAAAGTGGTGCCCACTACTCAAAAGACTCCGATCCCAGGTACTATTGTAAAACCTACTGTAGTTGAACCTGTTGATATGATTGCCATGTTATCTCAAATTACTGTGAAAGTACCCTTGTCTGAGCTCTTTAGAATTGAAGAGCATAAAAATAAGGCTTTGTCATGGTTGGGTGGAATAGCAAACAACAATAGTATTGATAATCAAGCTGTAGCCCAACAGACCCCATTAATAATAGAGGACAATGGTATTATATCCCAAATTCCTCAGATGTTCTTAGATGATTCATCAGTTGCATTCATACAAGATATTGATCCTTTTTTCCTTAGTTTAATCATAAAAGGGAAAACCTTGAAAAATTGTATGATAGATTCTGGAGCTTCCAACACTATAATGCCTTTTAAAGTAATGGAAGCCCTAGGATTGAAGGTGGATACTAAGCAAGGTAGATGCCGAGGGATGGATGCTAGAGAGGTTCCAGTAATAGGTATTATAAATGCCTTACCATTTAAACTAGCTGCATTTCCTGAGGTGGAATTAACCATGTCTGTCCTTGTAGTGGATATACCCCCACATTACGGGATGCTACTTTCCAGAAAATGGAGTGTCGCCATGGGGGGAAGCCTACAGTGTGACCTTACTTATGCCACTTTCCATATAGGAGACAAAGCTGTCAGGGTAAATAGGGAACCAAGGGTTAACCACATCTTAGGTGAAGACATTGACAAAGATACCACCTGTTTCCTAGACACGGGGATCAATGCTTTCAGGGCTGAATTGATTATTCAGGAAGTGGAAAACTTACCTGATATCATTGAAAATGAGGTTGAATGTTGCATGAATTCACCAAAACTGTGGACAATGTTCTTTGATGGGGCTAGTTCTAAAGAAGGTGCAGGGGCAGGTGTAGTCTTTGTATCCCCTGAAAATAACACCTTCAGGTATTCATTCACCTTGAAGTTTGCTTGCACAAATAACATTGCTGAATATGAAGCATTGTTGCTAGGTCTCAAAGTGGCCACACATCACAAAATTAAGAAATTGTATGTCATAGGGGATTCTGAATTGATCATCTCTCAGATTAAAGGAACATACTCCTCAAAAAATAGGAGATTAAAACAATATAGAAACGAGGTCTGGGATCAAATAGAATTCTTTGATGCATTTGGGATCTCATGGAGAGATAGAACCCAGAATAAAATGGCTGATCTTCTGGCCAATGTAGCTATCAAACCAAAAGAAATATCATTTGCAGGAATCTCCCAGATTGAGATTCAAAACAGACCTTCTATACCTGACAACATTGACAATTGGCAGGTGTTTGAAGATGACAAAGATATCACAAATTTTTTGCTAAATGAAGACAGATACCATGGGCAGGAGATGGACTGCAATGGACTGATTGAAACCATAAATGGGAAGGAAACCATTTTTGGTCAAGAAATCATGCAATTAAAAACAAATAAGATGCCTAAGGGGTTGGTAGTCTTGGAGAACATTTTTGATAACCAAGACAGAGTGAGATCGGAAATAAAGGACCCCAAACCGCAGGAGCTAGAAGAAGTGAATTTGGGAATGAATGAAATCCCTAAAAAGGTTTACATCGGCCAAGATCTGCCAGTTCAAATCAGAAAAGCATTGATTGACCTACTTAGAAAGTACAGGCATGTTTTCGCTTGGTCATATGATGACCTTAAAGCTTATAGGGAGGACCTTTTCCAGCATGTCATACCCTTGAAAGAAAATGTAAAACCCTTTAGGCAAAAGCAGAGGCCAATCAATCCCACCCTTGCCCCAAAAATGCAGGAAGAACTGACAAAACTGAGAGATGGTGGAATAATCAAACCAATTAGGCATTCCACTTGGGTTTCAAACCTTGTTCCTGTAAGAAAAAAGAATGGAGATATTAGGCTTTGTGTGGATTTTAGAAATCTAAACATTGCATCTCTAAAAGATAATTATGGCTTACCTAATATGGAAGCTATGTTGCAACAAGTGACCGGCTCTGAATTAATGTCAATGATGGATGGCTTTTCTGGATATAATCAAGTTCTGGTAAAAGAAAGTGAATAGTTCAAAATAGCCTTCACAACCCCTTGGGGAACATATGTGTATGTGAGGATGCCTTTTGGCTTGATTAATGCAGGAGCTACTTTCCAAAGAGCCATGGATGTAGCATTTCATGAATATATTGACAAATTTATGGTTGTGTACCAGGATGATCTTACAGCGTATTCTAATAAGGCTGAAGATCACTGCAAACACTTGAACAAAATTTTTATAAAAGCCCTGGAATATGGGGTATCCCTAAACCCAAAGAAATGCTCGTTTGGGGTCACAGAAGGAAAGTTATTAGGACACATAGTGTCCAAGGATGGGGTAAAAATAGACCCAGAAAGGGTAATGGCTATTGATAAAGTCCCTAAACCTAAAAACGTGAAAGGTATACAGTCCTTTTTTGGCCAGGTTAATTTTCTGAGGAGGTTTGTTACAAATTTTGCTGAAATCAGTAGACCCATTTCAAAAATGCTCAAGAAAGGAGCTGTTATAGATTGGAATGGTGAACCTTCACAGGCATTTCAGGATATAAAGACTGCGATAAAAAATGCTCCAGTGTTGAGGACCCCAGATTATACAAAACCCATGCATATCTTTTCATTTGCATCATTCCATACTGTGGCTGCAGTTTTATTACAGAAAAACCAAGAAGGGTATGAACAGCCTATTGCCTTTTTTAGCAAATCCCTGCAGCATGCTAAACTAAAGTACGAAATAAATGAAAAACAAGCATATGCTTTGGTAAAGGCTATAAAAGCATTCAGAAGTTATTTGATAGTTGCTACTATTATTGCCTTTGTACCTAGTGCTGCAGTTAAAGATATTTTCTCTCAGCAGGAAGTGTCAGGAAGGAGATGCAGATGGATCAATAGAATCCAAGAATTCAACATCGATATGCAGATAACTAAATTAGTCAGAGGTCAAGGTTTGGCCAAACTTATGGCTGAAACTAACCTGGAAGCTAATCAGATAAACCTAGTAAATGATGATTTCAGAACTGATTTATGCGACATAGACCAGTGTGACTGGTACATTAATGTTATACATTATTTGCAACACATGGAAGTTCCTCCCCATCTGCCTGATAATGAAAAAAGAAATATTAAATTGCAAGCCATCAGGTATGCAATTGTTCAAAATAACTTATGGTGGAGAAACTTTGAAGGAGTTCTGTTGAAATGTGTTGACAGAGAAAGGGCAAAAGAGATTTTGAAAGAAATGCATGCTGGAGTATGTGGAGGACATTACATGGCAAAAACTACTGCGCATAAGATAATGAGAGCTGGTTTCTGGTGGCCCACTCTGTTCAAATATGCTCAAGCTATGGTTAAAAAATGTGATCCTTGTCAAAGATTTGCTGGGAAGCTGAAATTCTCAGGAAGTACTCCACTAAAGCCAGTTGAAACTAAAGCACCTTTTCAACAATGGGGTCTGGACTTCATAGGAGAAATTTTTCCCAAGTCCAGTACTGGCTATTCCTGGATTCTGGTTGCTATTGACTACTTTACAAAATGGGTAGAGGCTATCCCTACCAGAAATGCAACGAGTAAAGTAGTAAATAATTTCTTATTGAATAATATCATTTCCAGATTTGGATGTCCACAGAAAATTGTCACAGATAATGCTATGTGTTTTAGGTCTGAGGAATTCATAAATTTTTGTGATAAATATGGAATTACAAGAACAACGTCTGCCCCATATCATCCACAAGGGAATGGACAAGCTGAGTCCACAAATAAAAGCCTGTTGAAAATCATTAAGAGAACCTTGGACGATAATAAAAGGGCATGGGATTCCAAGTTACAGTTGGCAATATGGGCCGACAGAGTAACTGTAAAGAAGGCAATTGGGGTGGCTCCATTTGATTTAGTGTATGGAATTCAAGCTAGAATGCCCCAGAACAATTTGATGGGATTATACAATTACATCCAGTCATATGATGAAGATACTACTGATGAAATGAAAGAAAGAATGAATGAACTGATAGGATTGACCGAAGCCAAAAGAGAAGCATCTCTGAGAAATCAAAAATTGCAGTTACAAGTCAAAACACTCTATGATAAAAGAACTGTAAACAAGAAATTTGAAAATGGAGACCTAGTCTTAATGTGGAACGCCAGAATTGAAGATAAAGGAAAACATGGCAAATTTGACCCCATTTGGTTAGGCCCATATCTCATTGAGAATACTTGGGGTGAAAATTCCTACATAATCAAAGATGTATTTGATAATATTCTTGAATTGCCAGTTCATGGACAGTTCTTGAAGAGGTATTTTTCTTGAAAAAATACTTAGTTTCTTCCATGAACATTAGTTTTAGGTTTTCCCAGCGTCCTGTTTTCTGTAAATCCTTGTACAGTCTGAGTTTTTGTTTTTGTGTGTTGCTCAATGCTCTCTGAAGAAGTTGTCATTTCCCGGATGTGTGGTCTACTCTCTCATAGATTCTGAATCCTTGCATAGACTCAAGTAGTCTATCATCCCCAGACAGAGCCACTGTTGGTCTGACTTTTTCTGCAGTAAAAATTTTTCAGTTAAACCATAGAAAGGTCAGGTGATCTATGTGTAAATGAAGTATAAGGTTTTGGATAAACCATCTGTGAGAAATATTCGCCTTGTAAGCCTTACATTCATCTCTATTTATAAATGGTCGGGCGCAAAAATTTTCAAAATTCAAAAGAAGCGAATATGCTTCCGTATTCCTTTTCCTCTCTCCCGGGTTACCTTTCTTACTGTTTGTCCCAACCGTCAGATCTGATTAGATCTACCGCTGGCGTTATCTCGCTATTGAAAGTTGCATGCTCATTAAGTATAGCGAGATAGCGAGTGTCGAGTTTTTTAAGCGGTGGGACCATGAAGTGAACGTGCGGCGATCGAAGATTTGCTATTTAATTGCTTTATTGTGCAGGTACACTTAGCAATTCGCCGTAAAAAGGGGGAAAAGGACCCACTAGAATATCTGACATCAGAGCCGGAATGTTGATATTTTTCCGGAAGTACCGCCACCTCGGTATCGGAAAATTCAGGCACTTCACCGTTAGCGAAGTATCGAGGCCACGTGAAAATCTTAAAATGATGACATTGCATCTTGCTTGTGTCATAATTACACCAGGTGGCATGACCTATCATAAATACTATTGTCAGAATCAGTTTTAATTAAACAGAAGTAATTACCGAGTACCCCCTTGCTTTTTTCGGCACGGAATCCTTTAAAGTGCCGAAGCTCGCTACCTCGCTATCGGAAAATTGAGGTGCTTCACCATTAGCGAGTTAGCGAGGCCTCGTAAAATGGTAAAAGATCGGCAAGATCTATGATGACGTGTAATGATAGGTGACTGATAAAATTTGACATGTGCTAGCTATGCAGAGATCCGATTCTCATTAATGCCTACCTGACTAAATGTACAAGAAATCTGGAACGTCAGTTTGAAGTGAATCAACGGAGCTCGCTATCTCGTTATGAAGAGTTGCAAGGAAGATAATTATAACGACATAGCGAGATGGGCCCACCGCCTTCTTTCTTAAGAAGCCCTGTAGCGTATCTTTCGATCATTTCTTGATCCGATCAACGGTTGTCGCCGCCTCGTTATGGCAAGGTGCTTGTTCTTTATGCATAACGAAGTAGCGACATGCTGACACGTGTTCTCCGTTGTCAGTGGGTTTAAAGGTAAGCGCCATCAAAAGAAAGAATTATGTACGTGGCAAGCTCTCATTGGGTAATATGACTGACATGGCAAGTGTAACTCCTAGTTGTTCTCTTTGTACCGCATGATCGTAGGATCTTTGAAGATCAACGGTGCAGTTTTAAATTAAAAATGTAGTGCCACTCTCTGTATTAATTAGACAAGAAAGCTTTGTCCGTGAGAAAAAACAGAGTATAATACAGAGAGATTGCATCAGTTTCATTTCACGCGAGAAAAGATTTGAAGCCATTCCTATGCAGAAGCTATTACTGAAAGAAAAGCGTGCCAAGGTTGAGAAGAAATTGTCAAGTTATCTGTTCGCTGAAATTTTGCAGGAATTCAAAGGAAAATTGAGATAGAATTCAAGTAAGTAAAACTGCCATCATCTTT
Source organism: Cupressus sempervirens (assembly GCA_028749045.1). Classification (NCBI taxonomy): domain Eukaryota; kingdom Viridiplantae; phylum Streptophyta; class Pinopsida; order Cupressales; family Cupressaceae; genus Cupressus; species Cupressus sempervirens. The sequence goes on along the minus strand of CM053785.1, from coordinate 955,320,830 downwards.
GTGAGCTTTTAAGTTTTAAAGAGGATAGCTCAAGATGCCTCCTAAGAAGGGATTTACAGGAGCAGTAAACTACCTGGATAGAAATGTGCGTGATGATTTGCTTGAGTTACTTCCTGAGTCCACTGTAGAAACGGTGCAAGTTAAGAGGTTGACCTCACTCAATCCTAGGCTTAGGGTAGCTGATGGATTGTATGATAAGGGTAATTGGGTCCGGGATGCTCAAACTGCTCAGACTGGTTTGAGTTTATTCAAGAAATGGTTTGCAGAGAGAAAGTTATATGCCCCTCATGCCAACATTTGGAATTTTGATCTTGGGAAGCTTGTTGTTCCCAGCGTGTTCATGGATTTTGACCTGCTTGAAGCCATAGCAAAAAACTATGACCAAGCCACTAAGGTAGTGAGGAGAATAGATGGTGAGGCTTTAGTTAGCATTAGTCCCGAGGAGATTAGGAAGGTATTCAGTCTGGGACCCCTCACCATGTATCATGTGCCCATTAATCTGACAGATTTAGAAAAGGAATATATATCCAAGAGGGATGTAGTTAGACAGGGTGCACTGAAAGCCCACATAGGCCGAATTGGAGGCCTCCCAACCATAACATCATCTTCTAAAGAGCCCTTCAAGAAATCATGTTTTAATGCCAGGGCAGTGGAGATATATAGGACCCTGTGCAGAGTCTTCGGAGAGGGCGAAGAAGACTTTATTCCAGTGAGCTTCATGTATATGATCACCCAAATCTCTTCTTTTGGTGTGGAAATAATTTTTGATTTTGCATCTTACTTGGCAAATGAGATCCATCATGGATTGGTGGGGATTGCACAGGGAAAGGTGGAAAAGGTTTGGGGTCAGTATTCCTTACTGATGCATATGTTTCTTTTTAAAGGGGCCACTTATTTTGGTAAAGAAATGGTTTTAAATAGAGAACAAGAAGGGGAAGCACTACCAGTCCAATTATGGAGTGCAGACATGACCTGGGAAGCAGAAAATGCTAGCTTCGCCAGATTTGATAGGCACTTTGCCTCCAAACTAAGGTGCCTCTTATTGAGTGATAATCCCAGAATCCCTAAGGCATTAATGCACCTTATCAAGCCTATGGACAAAACCCACAATCTAAAGGTTTCACATAATTGGGGAGATATTATCCCATATTCAGTCTCAACGGTCATCAGGGTCTATGGTTTCAAAGGAACACCCCATGTGTTACCCTATCAGGTACCCTTGAAGGTGGGGATAGCTGAATTTTTGTGGCAGTTGGGAGGAGTGGAGGAGGCCTTTTTGCACAAAAGGGGGACAGGATCAATTTTTCCTACTTGTACTATAGCCCACCAATTTGTGATAACTAAAGAAGGGTGGGCCTTTCTCCATAAATTTTTGGATCAATACAAAATGGCAGTGTCTCACTCTCGTTTTTGTGATACAGAAGGTTTCTTTAACTCTGCCCTTAGATTGAGAATCAAGCTGCGTCCAGTTCAGCATGAATTATATTTTCTAGAAGATGTAATAAGAAATGAATATTCTTTCCATGAGCAAGAAATAAAGAAAGAAAAATGGAGAGTCTATTCAAAAGTTTTGGAATTCATTAATTGTTTTGATAAAAATTTCAGTCCTCTTAGTAATGCTGCAAACAATGCAGATAAAGTACATAAGCTCATGAGTAATTTCTCTGAGATAATGGAGGTAATGAATGAGAAGAAACAACATTTTATTAATTCTTTTCCAGATAAAGCCAGAGAAATTATGAGAAAATTGGGTTTCACTCCCAACATTGGAGTAGGTCCACTGGTGGTACGGAAGAAAACAGGATATACTATTGTCCGACAACGGGTGCCTGTTGTGCATAAAGAAAAATAGATTGTTGGATCTTCCAGCACTGTCCTAGAAGAAAGACCCCCTGAACCTTCCCCCAAAAGAAGAAGAATAATAAGGGAGGAAGAATCCCCTGATGAAAGTGGCTCACCTTCTCAAACCCCAATGAGAGTGGAGGAAGAACAACTCACCAGTGAGCAATTTGAACAAATGGGGTCACAAGGAGAAATTTTTGTTACACAAGCAGAGATTGATGAAGGCAACCCTCAGGAAACCCCTGTACCAAGTTTTGAATTAACTATAGCAGATTTCAGAGGAAGGGAATTGGACCCTGTTTTGGAACAAGCCAGTCAGCATTTTTTGTCTGATAACAATTTTGTAAGATCTAGAGCTTTCCATCAGTTTGCGTGGAGAGTAAACATGCACATTTTTGAGCAAAGGTGCAATAATATGAGAACAGAACATCCAGGAATGGATGAGACCTCCATTCAAAATACAATAAAGGAACAAATGGTTCAAGAGTTCCAAAATATAACCCCTGATGAGGGAAGACAGATGGTAAAAAATGCTAATGTTTTATTATTGCCCAATTGGGACATTGCTGACGCATTAGTTTTTAATTCTGTTTCAAATAATTTAGGACTCCAAGATCCGAATAAAGAGGAATTCTTGGGTACAGCATTCAGAAATGATCAAGCTGCCCTTGTTATGTGGTCCCTGAGAAGAGGATCCAGAGTTACTTCATCACAGCCTGATGACTCAGGATTGACAGGGAGTATCATTGTAAGAAGAGTTGCTGACACTTCAAATGTACAGGCAGCCCACATGAATGTGGATTATTCTAAATTTGCCCTGGCTACTACAGAAAGAGAAGAGAGGGAAATGATGGATATGCATAATAAATATGAAGTAGTGGTGGAAGCCTATAATCAAGAGGTGAAGAGGAGAATTGAGTTAGAAAATAGGATATCTCAACTGGAAAAGATACTTGGAAAGAGAAAAGTGGGATAATCCAGTACATTGAGAATTGTATATCCCCCACAGTCATCTGTGGGATTAACCCCTATTATTGAGATACCTGACACCCCTGAAAGACCCCAATTCTATACTGCAGAGGAATTTGAAGCAGAAAAAACCAAATTACATGAGTGGCAGATAGAATTTAGAAATCAGTAGGAAGAAAAATGGAAGCAGGGTGTGACATACTTGAGGGATAAAATACAATTGTCAGATTTTTATGACCAGCTGACCAGGATTGTAACCCTCATAGATGAGTTAAATAAAGGAAAGAATGGACTAGACTCCCTTGCACAGAAGTGGAGACAGAGGAATAATGATGTCACGATTGTTTGTATCTCTGCAGTTCAAATGCCTTACCATCAGGTTGAAAGAATTTTTGATTTATTAAATCAATTAGATAAGTTTGAAAATAAAAGAGATTCTTTACAGAGGAAATTGACACTCTGTTTTTCAAGATATCTTGCTAAAAAATTCACCCTATTCCCTTGTGCCTTAGAAACTGTTGATATAGTAAAAGAAAAGGACAAATGGAAAAAGGAAATGGATGAATTATTTGATAACAGAATAACAAACATCATCAGTGAGATTGGCTGTTGGTTTTGGGCGAAGACAAATGAAGAGTTGGTAAAGATACAATTGTATTATGCTGATATAAGAAAAGAATTCGATGAATTAGAAGATAATGCCAATTCTTTAATAAAGATACAAAGAGAAACCCTAAGTTTTGATTGGCCAGATGATGATACTTTCAATAGATGGAAAGATCAGTTTAGTGAACAGATGTCAGGAGAAGATGACGAGGAAGATGTAAGAGTAATAGTTACTCTTGTAGTCAGCAATGATGACATAGAAAATCCCCAGGTTAAAGTGATTTTGCATGCAACAGAAGATGATACATCACTTGCAGACCTTATGGATATGTACTCTGAAGATGAGGAATGATTGCGAGAACAGACCATAACAACCAAGAAGCATAACAGAAAGGGACCCGCCAAGAAGTGCTGTTGTAATCAACCTTTCTGTTATTCTTGTTTTTTGTTTTTCAAAAGAAGAACACCTGTCACCTACTGTAGCTTGAAGCTTGTTGCATCTCACATTATTTAAGTGAGATCCCAAGGCTAAAGAGGGGTCCGAATTTGGTTTTCACTAAGTATTGTGCTTAGTTCTTTTTTGGTCCAAACATTTTTGGAAAGAAATTTATAGTATGCTTTTTCTGTCAAAATCTCTGAGAGATGGATGAATGTAAAAAGAACTGTGCTTCTTCTCTGAAGGTTTTTCTGGGTTTTTTGTAAAGGATATATCATTTTCAAAAGAAATGAATACAAGTTATGAACTGTCCCCATATCTGTTCTTCTCTGAATTTTGTCTCCTTTTTAATACTGAGTTACCTTGATGTTGTGTGAGTAAAAGCTTATGCAATTGATTGCAATTTAGTAAGACTGTACATCCATTTGTTATTGCTGTTAATTCAATGGATTAAGTAAAGGCTTTGATAAATGTGATGAGGTTGCTCGGGTGTTAATAAGGATTCTTGAATGATAAATTCTGGTAAGAATTGCTGATGAAAATTCGTTGCAAGGCAACAAATTAGATCTAAGAATTTACTTGACTCTAAATTCCCAATGGATTAGGCACTGATCGAGAGTATTTCAGCCAAAAGAGAAGTATATTATAACTAGCCTTTTCAAAATACATCATAAAATCAATTTTCATTTATCTTTCCTGTAAGATTTTCAAAGTTGGCCAGCACTTGCCTGCCTAGATTGTTTTAGCTTCATTTAGCCATTGTTGTTGGAAACATCTGCAGAGCTATAGAAGATTTCTTGGCCATATCTGTTTCAAGGGATGTGTTTGTCTGATTATTTACTTATATGTTTAAGGATTTAGAGAAGAGAATCAAAATGAAACTAAGAATAATTCTCATACAATTATTCCATCTTTGAACCATCCCCGGGTGCACCCGTCCTGGTTTTACAGAGCCAAAAGAGTAGAAAACCGTCTAAGGTTTTATGGAAGTTGGGTCCTAATACTTTGCATATGCAAGTGATAATGAGAATTGGCTATTCTTTAGGTTGTGTATGTACTGATATCTAGGTACTAAGCCTTTTGTCGCCTAGTAGTTTTAGTACTAGTAACATCAAAATAAAACACCAACAAAATGTGATCCTTGTCAAAGATTTGCTGGGAAGCTGAAATTCTCAGGAAGTACTCCACTGAAGCCAGTTGAAACTAAAGCACCTTTTCAACAATGTGGTCTGGACTTCATAGGAGAAATTTTTCCCAAGTCCAGTACTGGCTATTCCTGGATTCTGGTTGCTACTGACTACTTTACAAAATGGGTAGAGGCTATCCCTACCAGAAATGCAACGAGTAAAGTAGTAAATAATTTCTTATTGAATAATATCATTTCCAGATTTGGATGTCCACAGAAAAAGTTCACAGATAATGCTATGTGTTTTAGGTCTGAGGAATTCATAAATTTTTGTGATAAATATGGAATGACAAGAACAACGTCTGCCCCATATCATCCACAAGGGAATGGACAAGCTGAGTCCACAAATAAAAGCCTGTTGAAAATCATTAAGAGAACCTTGGACGATAATAAAAGGGCATGGGATTCCAAGTTACAGTTGGCAATATGGGCCGATAGAGTAACTGTAAAGAAGGCAATTGGGGTGGCTCCATTTGATTTAGTGTATGGAATTCAAGCTAGAATGCCCCAGAACAATTTGATGGGATTATACAATTACATCCAGTCATATGATGAAGATACTACTGATGAAATGAAAGAAAGAATGAATGAACTGGTAGGATTGACCGAAGCCAGAAGAGAAGCATCTCTGAGAAATCAAAAATTGCAGTTACAAGTCAAAACACTCTATGATAAAAGAACTGTAAACAAGAAATTTGAAAATGGAGACCTAGTCTTAATGTGGAACGCCAGAATTGAAGATAAAGGAAAACATGGCAAATTTGACCCCATTTGGTTAAGCCCATATCTCATTGAGAATACTTGGGGTGAACATTCCTACATAATCAAAGATGTATTTGATAATATTCTTGAATTGCCAGTTCATGGACAGTTCTTGAAGAGGTATTTTTCTTGAAAAAATACTTAGTTTCTTCCATGAACATTAGTTTTAGGTTTTTCTAGCGTCCTGTTTTCTGTAAATCCTTGTACAGTCTGAGTTTTTGTTTTTGTGTGTTGCTCAGTGCTCTCTGAAGAAGTTGTCATTTCCCGGATGTGTGGTCTGCTCTCCCATAGATTCTGAATCCTTGCATAGACTCAAGTAGTCTATCATCCCCAGACAGAGCCACTGTTGGTCTGACTTTTTCTGTAGTAAAAATTTTTCAGTTAAACCATAGAAAGGTCAGGTGATCTATGTCTAAATGAAGTATAAGGTTTTGGATAAACCATCTGTGAGAAATATTCGCCTTGTAAGCCTTACATTCATCTCTATTTATAAATGGTCGGGCGCAAAAATTTTCAAAATTCAAAAGAAGCGAATATGCTTCCGTATTCCTTTTCCTCTCTCCCGGGTTACCTTTCTTACTGTTTGTCCCAACCGTCAGATCTGATTAGATCTACCGCTGGCGTTATCTCGCTATTGAAAGTTGCATGCTCATTAAGTATAGCGAGATAGCGAGTGTCAAGTTTTTTAAGCGGTGGGACCATGAAGTGAATGTGCGGCGATCGAAGATTTGCTATTTAATTGCTTTATTGTGCAGGTACACTTAGCATTTCGCCGTAAAAAGGGGGAAAAAGACCCACTAGAATATCTGACATCAGAGCCGGAATGTTGATATTTTTCCAGAAGTACCGCCACCTCGCTATCGGAAAATTCAGGCACTTCACCGTTAGCGAAGTAGCGAGGCCACGTGAAAATCTTAAAATGATGACATTGCATCTTGCTTGTGTCATAATTACACCAAGTGGCATGACCTGTCATAAATACTGTTGTCAGAATCAGTTTTAATTAAACAGAAGTAATTACCGGGTACCCCCTTGCTTTTTCCGGCACGGAATCATTTAAAGTGCCAAAGCTCGCTACCTCGCTATCGGAAAATTGAGGTGCTTCACCGTTAGCGAGTTAACGAGGCCCCGTAAAATGGTAAAAGATTGGCAAGATCTATGATGACGTGTAATGACAGGTGACTGATAAAATTTGACATGTGCTAGCTATGCAGAGATCCGATTCTCATTAATGCCTACCTGACTAAATGTACAAGAAATCTGGAACGTCAGTTTGAAGTGAATCAACGGAGCTCGCTATCTCATTATGAAGAGTTGCAAGGAAGATAATTATAGCGACATAGCGAGATGGGCCCACCGCCTTCTTTCTTAAGAAGCCCTGTAGCGTATCTTTCGATCATTTCTTGATCCAATCAATGGTTGTCGCCACCTTGTTATGGCAAGGTGCTTGTTCTTTATGCATAACGAAGTAGCGACATGCTGACACGTGTTCTCCGTCGTCAGTGGGTTTAAAGGTAAGCGCCATCAAAAGAAAGAATTATGTACGTGGCAAGCTCTCATTGGGTAATATGACTGACATGGCAAGTGTAACTCCTAGTTGTTCTCTTTGTACCGCATGATCGTAGGATCTTTGAAGATCAACGGCGCAGTTTTAAATTAAAAATGTAGTGCCACTCTCTGTATTAATTAGACAAGAAAGCTTCGTCCGTGAGAAAAAACAGAGTATAATACAGAGAGATTGCATCAGTTTCATTTCACGCGAGAAAAGATTTGAAGCCATTCCTGTGCAGAAGCTATTACTGAAAGAAAAGCGTGCCAAGGTTGATAAGAAATTGTCAAGTTATCTGTTCGCTGAAATTTTGCAGGAATTCAAAGGAAAATTGAGACAGAATTCAAGTAAGTAAAACTGCCATCATCTTTGTGAGCTTTTAAGTTTTAAAGAGGATAGCTCAAGATGCCTCCTAAGAAGGGATTTACAGGAGCAGTAAACTACCTGGATAGAAATGTGCATGATGATTTGCTTGAGTTACTTCCTGAGTCCACTGTAGAAACGGTGCAAGCTAAGAGGTTGACCTCACTCAATCCTAGGCTTAGGGTAGCTGATGGATTGTATGATAAGGGTAATTGGGTCCGGGTTGCTCAAACTGCTCAGACTGGTTTGAGTTTATTCAAGAAATGGTTTGCAGAGAGAAAGTTATATGCCCCTCATGCCAACATTTGGAATTTTGATCTTGGGAAGCTTGTTGTTCCCAGCGTGTTCATGGATTTTGACCTGCTTGAAGCCATAGCAAAAAACTATGACCAAGCCACTAAGGTAGTGAGGAGAATAGATGGTGAGGCTTTAGTTACCATCAGTCCCGAGGAGATTAGGAAGGTATTCAGTCTGGGACCCCTCACCATGTATCATGTGCCCATTAATCTGACCGATTTAGAAAAGGAATATATATCCAAGAGGGATGTAGTTAGACAGGGTGCACTGAAAGCCCACATAGGCCGAATTGGAGGCCTCCCAACCATAACATCATCTTCTAAAGAGCCCTTCAAGAAATCATGTTTTAATGCTAGGGCAGTGGAGATATATAGGACCCTGTGCAGAGTCTTCGGAGAGGGCGAAGAAGACTTTATTCCGGTGAGCTTCATGTATATGATCACCCAAATCTCTTCTTTTGGTGTGGAAATAATTTTTGATTTTGCATCTTACTTGGCAAATGAGATCCATCATGGATTGGTGGGGATTGCACAGGGCAAGGTGGAAAAGGTTTGGGGTCAGTATTCCTTACTGATGCATATGTTTCTTTTTAAAGGGGCCACTTATTTTGGTAAAGAAATGGTTTTAAATAGAGAACAAGAAGGGGAAGCACTACCAATCCAATTATGGAGTGCAGACATGACCTGGGAAGCAGAAAATGCTAGCTTCGTCAGATTTGATAGGCACTTTGCCTCCAAACTAAGGTGCCTCTTATTGAGTGATAATCCCAGAATCCCTAAGGCATTAATGCACCTTATCAGGCCTATGGACAAAACCCACAATCTAAAGGTTTCACATAATTGGGGAGATATTATCCCATATTCAGTCTCAATGGTCATCAGGGTCTATGGTTTCAAAGGAACACCCCATGTGTTACCCTATTAGGTACCCTTGAAGGTGGGGATAGCTGAATTTTTGTGGCAGTTGGGAGGAGTGGAGGAGGCCTTTTTGCACAAAAGGGGGACAGGATCAATTTTTCCTACTTGTACTATAGCCCACCAATTTGTGATAACTAAAGAAGGGTGGGCCTTTCTCCATAAATTTTTGGATCAATACAAAATGGAAGTGTCTCACTCTCGTTTTTGTGATACAAAAGGTTTCTTTAACTCTGCCCTTAGATTGAGAATCAAGCTGCGTCCAGTTCAACATGAATTCTATTTTCCAGAAGATGTAATAAGAAATGAATATTCTCTCCATGAGCAAGAAATAAAGAAAGAAAAATGGAGAGTCTATTCAAAAGTTTTGGAATTCATTAATTGTTTTGATAAAAATTTCAGTCCTCTTAGTAATGCTGCAAACAATGCAGATAAAGTACATAAGCTCATGAGTAATTTCTCTGAGATAATGGAGGTAATGAATGAGAAGAAACAACATTTTATTAATTCTTTTCCAGATAAAGCCAGAGAAATTATGAGAAAATTGGGTTTCACTCCCAACATTGGAGTAGGTCCACTGGTGGTACGGAAGAAAACAGGATATACTATTGTCTGACAGCAGGTGCGCGTTGTGCATAAAGAAAAACAGATTGGTGGATCTTCCAGCACTGTCCTAGAAGAAAGACCCCCTGAACCTTCCCCCAAAAGAAGAAGAATAATAAGGGAGGAAGAATCCCCTGATGAAAGTGGCTCACCTTCTCAAACCCCAATGAGAGTGGAGGAAGAACAACTCACCAGTGAGCAATTTGAACAAATGGGGTCACAAGGAGAAATTTTTGTTACACAAGAAGAGATTGATGAAGGCAACCCTCAGGAAACCCCTATACCAAGTTTTGAATTAACTACAGCAGATTTCAGAGGAAGGGAATTGGACCCTGTTTTGGAACAAGCCAGTCAGCATGTTTTGTCTGATAACAATTTTGTAAGATCTAGAGCTTTCCATCAGTTTGTGTGGAGAGTAAACATGCACATTTTTGAGCAAAGGTGCAATAATATGAGAACAGAACATCCAGAAATGGATGAGACCTCCATTCAAAATACAATAAATGAACAAATGGTTCAAGAGTTCCAAAATATAACCCCTGATGAAGGAAGACAGATGGTAAAAAATGCTAATGTTTTATTATTGCCCAATTGGGACATTGCTGACGCATTAGTTTTTAATTCTGTTTCAAATAATTTAGGACTCCAGGATCTGAATAAAGAGGAATTCTTGGGTACAACATTCAGCAATGATCAAGCTGCCCTTGTTATGTGGTCCCTGAGAAGAGGATCCAGAGTTACTTCATCACAGCCTGATGACTCAGGATTGACAGGGAGTATCATTGTAAGAAGAGTTGCTGACACTTCAAATGTACAGGCAGCATACATGAATGTGGATTATTCTAAATTTGCCCTGGCTACTGCGGAAAGAGAAGAGAGGGAAATGATGGATATGCATAATAAATATGAAGTAGTGGTGGAAGCCTATAATCAAGAGGTGAAGAGGAGAATTGAGTTAGAAAACAGGATATCTCAACTGGAAAAGATACTTGGAAATAGAAAAGTGGAAGAATCCAGTACATTGAGAATTGCATATCCCCCACAGTCATCTGTGGGATTAACCCCTATTATTGAGATACCTGACACCACTGAAAGACCCCAATTCTATACTGCAGAGGAATTTGAAGCAGAAAAAACCAAATTACATGATTGGCAGATAGAATTTAGAAATCAGTAGGAAGAAAAATGGAAGCAGGGTGTGACATACTTGAGGGATAAAATACAATGGTCAGATTTTTATGACCAGCTGACCAGGATTGTAACCCTCATAGATGAGTTAAATAAAGGAAAGAATGGACTAGACTCCCTTGCACAGAAGTGGAGACAGAGGAATAATGATGTCACGATTGTTTGTATCTCTGCAGTTCAAATGCCTTACCATCAGGTTGAAAGAATTTTTGATTTATTAAATCAATTAGATAACTTTGAAAATAAAAGAGATTCTTTACAGAGGAAATTGACACTCTGTTTTTCAAGATATCTTGCTAAAAAATTCACCCTATTCCCTTGTGCCTTAGAAACTGTTGATACAGTAAAAGAAAAGGACAAATGGAAAAAGGAAATGGATGAATTATTTGATAACAGAATAACAAACATCATCATTAAGACTGGCTGTTGGTTTTGGGCGAAGACAAATGAAGAGCTGGTAAAGATACAATTGTATAATGCTGATATAAGAAAAGAATTCGATGAATTAGAAGATAATGCCAATTATTTAATAAAGATACAAAGAGAAACCCTAAGTTTTGATTGGCCAGATGATGATACTTTCAACAGATGGAAAGATCAGTTTAGTGAACAGATGTCAGGAGAAGATTACGAGGAAGATGTAAGAGTAATAGTTACTCTTGTAGTCAGCAATGATGACATAGAAAATCCCCAGGTTAAAGTGATTTTGCATGCAAAAAAAGATGATACATCACTTGCAGACCTTATGGATATGTACTCTGAAAATGAGGAATGATTGCGAGAACAGACCATAACAACCAAGAAGCATAACAGAAAGGGACCCGCCAAGAAGTGCTGTTGTAATCAACCTTTCTGTTATTCTTGTTTTTTGTTTTTCAAAAGAAGGACACCTGTCACCTACTGTAGCCTGAAGCTTGTTGCGTCTCACATTATTTAAGTGAGATCCCAAGGCTAAAGAGGGGTCCAAATTTGGTTTTCACTAAGTATTGTGCTTAGTTCTTTTTTGGTCCAAACATTTTTGGAAAGAAATTTATAGTATGCTTTTTCTGTCAAAATCTCTGAGAGATGGATGAATGTAAAAAGAACTATGCTTCTTCTCTGAAGGTTTTTCTGGGTTTTTTGTAAAGGATATATCATTTTCAAAGGAAATGAATACAAGTTATGAACTGTCCCCATATCTGTTCTTCTTTGAATTTTGTCTCCTTTTTAATACTGAGTTACCTTGATGTTGTGTGAGTAAAAGCTTATGCAATTGATTGCAATTTAGTAAGACTGTACATCCATTTGTTATTGATGTTAATTCAATGGATTAAGTAGAGGCTTTGATAAATGTGATGAGGTTGCTTAGGTGGTAATAAGGATTCTTGAATGATAAATTCTAGTAAGAATTGCTGATGAAAATTCGTTGCAAGGCAACAAATTAGATCTAAGAATTTACTTGACTCTGAATTCCCAATGGATTAGGCACTGATCGAGAGTATTTCAGCCAAAAGAGAAGTATATTATAACTAGCCTTTTCAAAATACATCATAAAATCAATTTTCATTTATCTTTCCTGTAAGATTTTCAAAGTTGGCCAGCACTTGCCTGCCTAGATTGTTTTAGCTTCATTTAGCCATTGTTGTTGGAAACATCTGCAGAGCTATAGAAGATTTCTTGGCCATATCTGTTTCAAGGGATGTGTTTGTCTGATTATTTACTTATATGTTTAAGGATTTAGAGATGAGAATCAAAATGAAACTAAAAATAATTCTCATACAATTATTCCATCTTTGAACCATCCCCGGGTGCACCCGCCCTGGTTTTACAGAGCCAAAAGAGTAGAAAACCGTCTAAGGTTTTATGGAAGTTGGGTCCTAATACTTTGCATATGCAAGTGATAATGAGAATTGGCTATTCTTTAGGTTGTGTATGTACTGATATCTAGGTACTAAGCCTTTTGTCGCCTAGTAGTTTTAGTACTAGTAACATCAAAATAAAACACCAACAGGACCATAACAACTTTATCGAGAATAACTGATAATGCACCTGCGGGATCATTCTTGTATGCAACTTCTAGAATGGGCTTGAATTCTGGTTGCTTAACTTCATTACTAACCAACTATATTTCATGACTCTCCTTGCTCTTAGTGGTTCCAGACCCAAATGCCATTGTTTTCCAAACTAGGGTTTATAGTTTAAATAGGGTTATAAACACTATGTAGCTCAGCACACAAGTAAAATACCTCAAATCGATAAAACTCGTGCTGAATCGCTATGGAAATCTTTTGCAAATGGCTTTTGAGCTGACCTTGATCTTCTACACTCTTCTCATCTTTGTTTTGCATTTGAATGGTGGGAAATGATAGAAAATCAAACTATGTACCCTTCAAAATAGAGAAATTAATGCTTAGTTTGCTGACAACTGTCTACTTGGCTCCTAAAGGATTTCAACATGACTTGGCACTCATTGTGTTTCACTTCACTCAGCTCCCATTGATATTTCAAAGCTCGACATCATCTATCAACTCGGTTGCTGTTAGAAACTCGACACCTAAAGACAAGTTCAAAAATTTTTGCAAGATTCTTAATTTTGACTTAGTATCTTTTTTTATGTTGATTTCTTCTTTGTAGTTCTTCTATGTCTTGGGACTGATGTATGATGTAACTTAGTTTATCAATCCCATACACACTCATTCTTACTTAATTAGATGAAGTGTGATCACTTGACCCATTAGGTGAAGTGATCTCTACATTTGATGTGTTGCACTCATCTTTCTTTTTCCATGTCTTATTCATCTCACTTCTGATGTGTTCAACATCTATCTTTGCCTTTCCATTGTTGTACTCAGAACTTGGTCCCTTTGACCTTGTTGGGCAATTCTTGCTGACATGACCAATTTTTAAGCAACTGAAACATGTGGTTTGACTCAACCATCTTTTATAGTTCCCCTTGAAATGTGTTCTTATGAAATTCTAGGGTATATGTCCATATTATTGAAAATAGTGACAACTGTACCTGGTGTTGTAATCCCAATAGTAGTGATTTTCATGGTTTGATGTCTTTGCTGGTTGATTTGATGTCCGCATAGGCTTTGATCTGCATTCAAAATCTCTATGCCCATATTTCTTGCAATTATGATAGCGACCCTCAAATCTTGATGTCTTAATAGTCTGGGTTCTACATTCATATGCTTGATGACCTTGCTTCTTGCACTTATGACAATAGTTTAAACTCTTAGGCTTATCATGTTGATGGGAATTCTTGCTTCTACATACATTAGATGTATGTCCTTTCTTTCCATAGAAATGACATGTAGGTTTGACATTTTTACATTTGTCACTTCTTTGTTCCGCACTCTTTGATGATTCTCCAACTTCAGTGCTGTTGTATCCATGTCCTGATGTATCATGGGTTGATCTTAGGGATTTCAGTAATTGCTCAAAGTACTTGATGGCTTCATTTGGTTTATTGATGCTTTCTAAAATTTCCTTTTCTCTTCTCAATTCAATCTACAATTGTTCATTTTGCATCTTTAGTGTAGAGATCTCAACATCTTTCACATTGAGTTCATGATGAAGGTTCATCATTTGGGCAAGTGTATCCATCTGCATGTTTGAGATCCTTGTCAATTCAATACATTTTTCTTCAAGTCTATTTGCAAGATTTCTTTTTTCATTTTCCATCATGACTTTATCTTCAACTGCTCTTTTCTTTTGTTTAGTGATTTCACACAACATTATGGCCTGTGATTCATGTTCCATCTTGAGAGATCTTATTTCATCTGCTTGAACTTTGTTTTTCTCTATCAGTTCTGCAATTGCTGCATCAAACTCTTGAGTATCTCCATTGGAAAATATATTTGTGGTATCAATCTCCTTGTAGTTTATCTCATTTTCAGCTATGGCTAAATCCTTCCTTTTTTTCAAGGAATTTCTCAACTTATCTCTAGCTTCCTCCAAGCTATGCAGAGCAAGTTGCACATCTATCACCTGGTTTTCAATGATCTTTCTGAGTTTGAAAACTTCCATCTTTAGATCTTTTCCTCCAATCTGTTAGGCTTTTTCTTGTGAGAACCTAATCTACTCTGATACCAATTGTTGGAATATTCAAATATGGAAAGAATACTTATGAGAGGGGGGTGAATCAGAAGTATCACACTTTAAGCAATAAAAATTTTAACTGAAACTAAATTGCATGCATGTAAACACATCAAATAAACATGAAACTAATACATGCATAAACAACACATAATACTGGAATTTGATAACCCAAAAACCCTCTAGAAATAAGAAGGTAAAACTAGGGTGGGGATGATACCCCACAAAAATCACTGCAGTAATATTGTTCAACCACTTTTGATGGTCTGCCCTATTAAAGGCTTTACACTGTGTCAATAGTGACCTAGTTAAAGGATTTATAAACACTTAACATGAAGTGTCACCCTGTTAAAGGATTTAATAACCTTTTGATAAGGATCTACAAATAGTTGTTAAGCCAACCTATCTACATAGGATTTCCTTTCTAATACAATGGTAAAAGAGTATTAGGTATTATAAACCTTATAGTTTGGAATCCTTGATTGCTAAATGCAGGCACTTTTTCTAGCACTCTCTCTGATTTTGATCCTCTAAGATCTAATTTCTATTCATCTCCTTTGTTTTCTTTTGATCAACTGAATACTAAATTGCTGCTCTTACTCTCTATGTCTCCTTTCACTGAATTCTATTATGTTTTTCCCTTAAGACTATTCTCCTTCTCTCATCCCTATTAAAATGAAACTTTTATCTTCCTTAAAAGGACTTTGAAGACTTAGGATTAGATATGGATCTACGATCCACATTGAATCTCAATTTCTCGCTCAATACTTCCCTTTTTGCTGATTGGTTGCATGCCTTTCCAATTTTCCAATTGGTTGCATGCAGATTGGATAGGAAGTGTAAAAGATTTGTTCTTATCTCTAGATCTTTTGAGATTTACCTTGTTTCAGCTACAAAGATGGTTTACATCATAGTTTGTGCAGTTACAAAATCTTATGCTGATATTCTGAGTTACTCAGCTCATGAGGCATTACTGATGCTTAGCACATGCTTTTTCCTGGATAGCTTGGCACCTAAATAAAACTGTATCACTCAGCACCTTATGTTACTCAGCACTTGATATTACTCGGAACTTGACATCACTCAGCACTTGATATCACTCAGCACTTGATATCATTTGGCACTCGATATCACTTGGCACTTACTCTTTGCTTGGCATGTATAGTGAAAGATGGTTAAGTGTATTTGACACTCAACTGTCAAAATTATTCTTTAAACCAACATAAGAATGTTCAATTTGCAAAGCTACAAATGGAAGGGATTGCATCATTGCAAGGACTAAATGATAAGCTCTACTTAAGGCAATGGTAAAGTAGAAATAGAGAATTGCATAGTCATAGGATTAAAGTCATAAACTAGGATTAAGGATGCAAAACTACAAGAGCTAGTCATCACATGACCACAAGTTGGAAGATGTTTAAGAAATGATAAATTGCAAAATGGAAACTATAGTAGTAGTTAAACATCAAATAGTGATCATATGATCACAACATTAAATGTTAGATTAATGTGAAGAGCTTCGAAGGTCCAGAACAAGTAATTGCTAGATCACAAGCTTAAAAATAGATTGGAGATAATCGTCATGAAGATGCAAGGAATACTAATAGTTGTAGTTATTGCATTGTCACATGATATATATGGTTAGAAATTGTTGGAATAATCAAATAGGAAGAATACTTCTAAGAGTTGGGTGGGGGGTAGGGTGAATCATAAGTAATGCATTTTATCCATTAAAACTTTTAACTAAAATTAAACATAATGCATGTAACATATCAAATAACCATAAAGTAAACACATGACACCAAAATTTGTTAACCCAAAAACCCTCCAGGAATAAGAAGGTAAAACTGGGGTGGGGATGATATGCACAAAATCACTGTAGTAATAAATTTTTGAAAACTTCTAATGGTCTTCCTTATTAAAGCCTTTACACTATATCAATAGTGACCTAATTAAAGGATTTAAAAAACTTTACATGAAGTGTCACCCTATTAAAGGATTTAATCACCTCTTCAAAGGATCTACAAAATAGTTGTTAAGCTAACTTATCATCATAGGATTTTCACTATCTGATACAATTGCTAGACAATATTAGAAATCTTTGACCTGATTGCTTACAATCTTCAATGTTATATTTGAGGCACTTGATCTACTCATTTTTATGTGATCCTTGCTTGATTTGATATCTGTTTGTAGCCCTTGTTATGTTCTAATCAACTAGATATGCAATTTTTTTTCTATTCCTCTAAGTCTTTAACACTTCCCACTAAATTTCACTATAGTTTACCCATACACTATACTCATCCACACATACAATGGGTTTTCTTCCTCCTTTTAAAGGTTAAAAATACTTAGGGTTAGGTATGGATCTATGATCCATATTAAATCTTTAATTCCCACTCATTCCTTGCTCTTTTCTTATTGGTTGCATGCCTTCTCCATTTTTCTTATTGGTTACATGTTGATTGCATAGGAAATATAAAATATTACTTCTTATCTTTATTATCCTTCAAGATCCTTCTATGTCGGCTCAAAAAAAAATGGTTTACATCTAAGTTTGCGAAGGCACAAACTCATATGTTGATTTCTATGTTACTTGACACACATTGGATTACTGATGCTTGGCACATGTTTGATCCTAGTTTCCTTGGCACCTATTACATTCTGTGTTACTCGGCATCAACTATGACTTGGCACCTATATATCCTCTGAGATCTGATTTCTATTCATCTCCTTTGTTTTGTTCTGATCAACTAAATACTAAATTGCTGCTCTTACTCTCTATGTCTCCTTTCACTGAATTCTATTATGTTTTTCCCTTAACACTATTCTCCTTCTCTCATCCCTATTAAAATGAAACTTTTATCTTCCTTAAAAGGACTTTGAAGATTTAGGATTAGATATGGATCTAAGATCCACATTGAATCTCAATTTCTCCCTCAATACTTCCCTTTTTGCTGACTGGTTGCATGCCTTTCTAATTTTCCAATTGGCTGCATGCAGATTGCATAGGAAGTGTAAAAGATTCATTCTTATCTCTAGATCTCTCAAGATTTACCTTGTGTCAGCTACAAAGATGGTTTGCATCATAGTTTGTGCAATTACAAAATCTTATGCTGATATTCTGAGTTACTCAGCTCATGAGGCATTACTGATGCTCAGCACATGCTTTTTCCTGGATAGCTCGGCACCTAAATAAAACTGTATCACTCAGCACCTTATGTTACTCAGCACTTGATATTACTCGAAACTTGATATCGCTCAGCACTTGATATCACTCGGCACTTGATATCACTTGGCACTTGATATCACTTGGCACTTACTCTTTGCTTGGCATGTATAGTGAAAGATGGTTAAGTGTATTTGACACTCAACTGTCAAAATTATTCTTTAAACCAACATAAGAATGTTCAATTTGCAAAGATACAAATGGAAGGGATTGCATCATTGCAAGGACTAAATGATAAGCTCTAGTTAAGGCAATGGTAAAGTAGAAATAGAGAATTGCATAGTTATAGGATTAAAGTCATAAACTAGGATTAAGGATGCGAAACTACAAGAGCTAGTCATCACATGACCACAAGTTGGAAGATGTTTAAGAAATGATAAATTGCAAAATGGAAACTATAGTAGTAGTTAAATATCAAATAGTGATCATATGATCACAACATTAAATGTTAGATCAATGTGAAGAGCTTCGAAGGTCCAAAACAAGTAATTGCTAGATCACAAGCTTAAAAAATAGATTGGAGATAATCGTCATGAAGATGCAAGGAATACTAATAGTTGTAGTTATCACATTGTCACATGGATATATATGGTTAGAAATTGTTGGAATAATCAAATAGGAAGAATACTTCTAAGAGTTGGGGGGGGGGGGGGGGGGGGGGGGGGTGTTTGGGTGAATCATAAGTAATGCATTTTATCCATTAAAACTTTTAACTAAAAATAAACATCATGCATGTAACATATCAAATAACCATAAAGTAAACACATGACACCAAAATTTGTTAACCCAAAAACCCTCCAGGAATAAGAAGGTAAAACTAGGGTGGGGATGATATGCACAAAATCACTGTAGTAATAATTTTTTGACAACTTCTAATGGTCTTCCTTGTTAAAGCCTTTACACTATATCAATAGTGACCTAATTAAAGGATTTGAAAAACTTTACATGAAGTGTCACCCTATTAAAGGATTTAATCGCCTCTTCAAAGGATCTACAAAATAGTTGTTAAGCTCACTTATCATCATAGGATTTTCACTATTTGATACAATTGCTAGACAATATTAGAAATCTTTGACCTAATTGCTTACAATCTTCAATGTTATATTTTAGGCACTTGATCTGCTCATTTTTATGTGATCCTTACTTGATTTGATATCTGTTTGTAGCCCTTGTTATGTTCTAATCAACTAGATATGCAATTTTTTTCTGTTCCTCTAAGTCTTTAACACTTCCCACTAAATTTCACTATAGTTTACCCATACACTATACTCATCCACACATACAATGGGTTTTCTTCCTCCTTTGAAAGGTTAAAAATACTTAGGGTTAGGTATGGATCTATGATCCATGTTGAATCTTTAATTCCCACTCATTCCTTGCTCTTTTCTTATTGGTTGCATGCCTTCTCCATTTTTCTTATTGGTTACATGTTGATTGCATAGGAAATTTAAAATATTCCTTCTTATCTTTATTATCCTTCAAGATCCTTCTATGTCGGCTCAAAAAAAAATGGTTTACATCTAAGTTTGTGAAGGCACAAACTCATATGTTGATTTCTATGTTACTTGACACATATTGGATTACTGATGCTTGGCACATGTTTGATCCTAGTTTCCTTGGCACCTATTACATTCTGTCTTGCTCGGCATCAACTATGAATTGGCACCTATATATCACTTGGCACTTGTATAATGCTTGGCACCTAAAGCCACTTGGCACTTGATCTTCACTCAGCATCTAAAGATTTCTTGGCACATGAAGATCACTTAGAACCTGTTGGAAATTTGGGCTGATAGTTACTGTATCTCGACATATATAGTGTACTTGACTTCTATATGAAAAGTGATTAAGTGTGTTGACACTTGAATGTCAAAAACAAACTGAGACCAACAATCTCCCCCTTTGACATGAGTTTCAAAAACACTTAGCTAGACATTATTCATCTGACCTTATGAGTACCCTATCCAATCTTATAACTCTGCCTGAGCTGATTGTGCCATTTCATTCTTCCAACCAAAATTCTTGTGCTAATGTATTTGATGCTCTTTATCTTTTCCCTGTTTCTATTTCTTGTGCTTGCTTGGTAAACTATGTTGTCTTTTCTATTTGCAATTGTAGCTTTTATTCATATCTCCCCCAAAACATCATTTCTCCCACACACTACTTACACATTATGTCTTATTTCCCCCTTTTTATCTATCTGCAATCTTTTCCCTTTTATTCTCCAAAAGAATAAATGAAAGAATGTAATCACTAGAATACTTAGTATTCTCCCCCTTAGTTAGATTTCCCTCTTTATTTTCTTTCTCCCCCTAAAAATTATATCTATCTTACCCTTTTTAATACTTATTTCAAGGGGTCCTAAGGAGTAATACCATATTTTTCCAAAAACATGTGGTTTACCTCCATTATCATCTTGAGAGCTACATCCCAATTCTCCAAAGCAATTTGTAGTGACTTATGCTAGATGGAAGTCTCTATAGCAAGATGTACAAGCCCATCAAGTGTAGAAAGGTTTGGATATTTCTTTAGGAAATTCTCTACATAGGCTTTCTCTTTGTGGAGTACTTCCAAATGTGGGTTTATGGAATATTGAATCAACATTAATTTGGCCTTTATGTTGGCCTCTTCACTTGTAAGTGTAGCTAACTCCTTTTGGGTGTGAAGCAATTGGGCAAAATGCTTCTCACTCTGAGCTGGATCTTTTGGTAGCTCATGCTAGAAATATTTAGATATGTCTCCAAGATCATGATCCTTTGGCCTTTCTCTTGTGTGAAGTTGGAAAAATCACATAGCTTGTGGTACAATGTGACGATATTCTCAAGTATACTTTTGACCTTTTCAATGTTCTTGGCCAATTCAACTTGTTAAGTGCTATACCACTTGATATCTTCTCGTTCACCTTCGCTTGAAACTTCCTCTCAGACCATTCCATGAGTTTCACATTACTCTCTTGTTCTTCACTTGTCACCTAGTCAACTATATCTAATAATTATTCCATTATAGGCTTTGACTCATTTTCTGACTACAAGTTGAAGGCATCCATAATGATGTCCTTAAACTCATGTAGGGATTGCTTATGTTTATACTCTTTTCTAAGTATTTCTTTTCTTCTCCTTGTATTTAATGCATCCTACATCTCTATAATCTACTTAATGGTGATAGTCTTTGAGTCATAAGAAGGTATTACTATCTCTTCATCTAGCTCAAGGTCTCCATAGTGAAGTACCCTAGTCACCTTGGTTGAGCTCGAGCCTAGTGTAGAGATCTGCAAAGGTATTGCATCAGTGCTCAGTTTCTGAAGAGCTTTTCTAGGAGTGCCTATTTTTTGTAATTCTACCAGTGTTTGTATTGTGTCCTACTCTTCTTTTGATTTATCCTCCTTTTCATCATCAGACTTCTCTTGATCAATGAAAATTACCTGGGGTGTACCTTGGAGTTGTGTTGTAGGATCAAATGTATCAATATGTCATATTGGCCCTGTTGTTGTATCCTTCCCTTCTTCTGCACTCGGCTTCTAAATGGTGTCACCTACTCCTGATGTGTCAATTGTTGCAATTGTTGGAGATGGTGGTGGAAGCATTACAATTTGGGTACTAGTAGTTGTAGAGATGGTAAGAGTTGGTTCTTGTGGCTTCACCTTGTCTCTAATTGGTTCCACTACAGCTTTTTTCAACTCATCCATACTCACCAATATAGGATTTGTGCATAGTCGTGCCTATAGAGTTGATTGGTGAAGGATTTTGGAGAGATCCTCTACATTTAGGGGATTGATGTTTTGAGCAAAAGTGTTAGGAACATCCTTTACAGTAATAGTTTCTATAGGTGTGATGATTACATGAGGAGGGCTAGGAGGTGGCATTTGTGTATCTTGCACACCTTGTTATTCTTGATGTTGCTACTCAGCCATTGCCATTACATCTCCCTTTTGTGTTTCCTCTTCTCCTTTTTCCTTATCCTCTTCCTCTTTCTTCTCTTCTTCTCCTTTCTTCTCTTCTTCTCCTTTTCTTGTTTTCTCCTCTTCTACCTTCTCTTCTATTTTATTTTCCTCCTCCACTACTTTGGCTTCCTTTTCCTTCTCACTAGCTTTAGCCTTATTTTCTTCTTCATCCTTGTCATTAGTCAATTTGTATATTGAATTCCACAATTATGTGGACATATTCACTACATCTTCAATTTTATTTTGCAGAATGCTAAAGGCTCTATATTTTGGTGCAAAATTTTCCACCATGTTTCTTAATAGCCTTAGCAATTTGACCTCTTTTTAGATTAGGCATCACTTGTGATAATGTTGATTCTCTAATTTCCTTCTCCATCTTGAGACAATAGTGCCATTTGTGTTTAATGATCTCATATAATTCTCTAGGCATGGTATTGTCTAATTCTAGAGGTGTCTTCTTAAACTCTATCATCATGGCATACACTGATTCCTCTATCTTGTTTTGGTCCTCTCTACTTAACTTATTAAAATCAACACTTTTCAAATCAATAAAATCTGCATTTTTCCTAACATTATCATAGATTTTATCTATGGCTGATTTAGGAGGATGACTTACCACTTTGAATTGGTTGATATTCTTTGATTTAGTCTTCTCCTCCTCATCAAAATCTAGTTGTGCTACATACTTCTTTTCTTTTGCTCTTCACCATTCTATTCATTGGCCTTCTTCTTCTCTTTTGTTTCCTCCTTGGCCTTTTGTGTAGATGTCATTGTGGTAGCTCTTGTTACTGGTGCCTTTGGTTTAGCTTGTGTGGGCTTGGTTTCCTTCTTGTCTTTAGGCTGAGCTAGAGGTTCAGTTTTAGCATTTCTCTTCTTTGACTTAGCTTGTGTAGGTTCTTCCTCAACACCTTCCTCCTTATCTTCTCCTAAGCCCTGCATAAATTCCATAGGGCCTTTCCCTTCTTCTTCTTCTTCACTCTCACCTTCTTCTTATTCCTCTTCAGCACCTACTGCCCCTTCAATTTCTACACCAAATTTCTTCTTTATTTTCTTCACCAATTTATCTTTCCTCTTAATTACAGAGGCTATCTTCAATTCTGTTTCAAATTTAGACTTTACAACATCATATGTGCCAAAAGATTCTGGTAGTCTTGTCTATTTCTTCTGCAAGTAATGTAGTGATTGCTACTGATGCTTCATCAACATCTAACTCATAACCTAAGGGTTTGAGCCATCTAACCCTTGGAACTACTTCTTGGATATATGTGTAGTCAATATCTACTAGGAAGCATATGTCATTGATATGCTTTTCCACAAGGGAAACTAGTATCCTAAACCTTTGCTCTATGGATTTCTTAAAATCCTCAAAATAACTTGTCATTTGGGCTTCAAAGTTATCAGCCATCTATTCAATTTATTCATTGATTTGAGTGATAGAAGACTTGTTTGAATTCCAATTTACCTTACCAAAAGAAGGAAACTCTTCAATGGCATAGAAAAACATGCAGACAAGGATTGAACCAAAATTGCATTAAGCTCCTTTTGACCTTCTTATTTCTCCTAGGTTCTCATTTATGTATTGCAACATTAGTTCTAACAAATCATATTATAATCTTTCTTTACAAGCTTATAGGCTATATCCATAGCAATGCATGGTACACTATTTAATCTACTAGATTAGTAAAACTTGTGAGAAATGATTCTCAAAGCAAAGTCCAAAAGGGGATCTATGATTATGTCAATTTTCATGCACCTTTTATTCCATTTAGCCCCTGTGTTTCTTTCAATAACTTATTTTGAGTCACTACACAGGGTCTTGGGCTTATCTAGGGTTGGAAAAATTGTAACCCTATGCACTATCCTCTTTATTATTTCAACTAGTCCTCCTTCAAACCATAAACAAGCATTGTGTATTCTACTCAAGACAATCTGTATCCATTCTATTTTGAAACTGGTGGGATAAACTAGGGCATGAGTTAAACCTTTCTTCTTGTATATTTGAAATTCATCCTTGAGTATTTTATTATCACATAGTTTACCATACGCTTGAAAAATCTCAAGGTCTTCAATTGCACCTATCTTGCAATTGTAACATTTTCTCACATCCTACACCATGACAACTTTGGATAGAATAATGGACAATGCACTAGTAGGGTCATTTTTGTAGGTGACTTCTAGGATTGGCCTAAACTTGGGTTATTTGACCTCATTACTGACTAACTAGACCTCATAACCTTCCTTATCCTTTGGGTTCTTGGAACTAGATGCCATTATACTGATCTAGGGTTTCAAAATTTTAAACGCTAAAAACTACGTAACTCGACACTTGATGAATAACTTAGATCAATGAAGATGATGTTGAATCATTGTTACAATCAATGAAAATGGCTTCAAGGTGGCTTTTTGATCTCTTCTATGCTCTTCTCATCTTTTCTCTATGTTTGAATGGCAAAAAAATGATAAAAATTTGACCTTATACCTTTCAAATCCTAGCATTAAATTCTTAGTTCATACAACTATACACTCGGCTCTTGAAGGTTTCAATGTGACTTGGCTTCCATTGGTTTTCCATTACTCAGCACCAATTAGATTTCCACTTCACTTGGCTTCCATTGACATTTCTCAAATCAGCACTAACTAACAACTTGTTCGCTACTAGCAACTTGGTATCTAAGGACAACTCGACAACACTTGCTGAAATTTGAAGTTTTGACTTTGCATCTTGATTCATGTTGTTTTCTTCATTGTAGTGCTTGATTATTTTGAGACTGATGTTTGATATAGCTTTTTTTTATCAATCTCATACATATATTATTTCTTAGTTAGATGAGGTGTGACCACTTGACCTATTACGTGAAGTAATCCCTCCATCTGATGTGTTGGCTCCATCCCTTCTCTCCCATGTCTTATTCATTTCTCCTCTAATTTGTTCAAAATCTACTTTCTCTTTTCCTTTGTTGACTTCTAACTTGGGTGCCTTGGCCCTTGTTGGGCAATACCTGCTAATATGGCTAGTATTCAA
This sequence comes from Cupressus sempervirens, assembly GCA_028749045.1. Taxonomy (NCBI): domain Eukaryota; kingdom Viridiplantae; phylum Streptophyta; class Pinopsida; order Cupressales; family Cupressaceae; genus Cupressus; species Cupressus sempervirens. Next base: position 955,295,844 of record CM053785.1, on the reverse strand, counting down.
GCAATTAAAACATGTGGTTTGGATTAATCACCTGCTATAGTTCCCTCTAAAATGTGTTCTTATGTAATTCTCAAAAACATGCCCATACTCTTGAAAATAATAATAGCTCTGCTTGGTATTTTAATCCTAGTTGTAGTGGCATCCATGATTGTTTCTCCTTGTAGGCTAGCTAGGTGTCCACATGGGCTTTGATCTGCATTCAAAAGCTCTATGTCCATATTTCTTGTAGTTGTAGTAGTGACCCTCAAATCTAGGTGTTCTAATGGTCCTAGTCCTACATTCATGTGCTTGATGTCCTTACTTCTTGCACTTGTGACAATAGCTTGCATTCTTAGGCTTATCATGCTGATTATTCTTCTTACTCCTACATACATTAGTAGTGTGTCCCTTTTTACCACAAAAATGACAAGTAGGTTTAGTGTTCTTACCTTTATTACTCCTTTCTTCTATAGTCTTGGATGATTCTCCTTGTTTAGTGCTGGTGTAACGAAGTCTTGAAGTATCATTACTGGCCCTTGGTGATTTTGGTAGCCACTCAAAGTACTTGATAGCCTTATTGGACTTGTTGAAGCTTTCTACAGCTTCCTTCTCTCTTTTCAATTCATTTTTAGTTGATCATTTTATATCTTCAATGTAGAGATCTCAATGTCTTTCATATTCAGCTCATGATGTGCATTCATCATCTGGCTGAAGGTGTTATGCTGCATGTTTGAGATTCTTTCAAACTCAATTGTCTTCTCCTCTAGTCTATTGGTAAGATTTCTCTCATCATCTTCTATCATAGCCTTGTCTTCAATGAATTTCTTCTCCTATTCAGTTACTTCACAAAGAATTATGGCTTGTGATTCTTGTTCAAGCTTGAGTATTCTGATTTGTTTTGCTTGAGCTCTATTCTTCTCCATCAATTCTACTATTGTTGCATCAAATTTCTTGTAATCTACATTGGACAACACTTGTGTGGTATCAATCTCCTTGTAGTGTATGTCATTTTCATCTATGGCTATATTCTTCCTTTTCTTCAAGGATTTTTCTCAATTCTTCTCTAGCTTGCTCCAAGTTGTGTTGGGAAAGTTGCACATCAATCACCTAATTCTCTATAATCTTTCCAAGTTTGAAGACTTCCATCTTCAAATATTTTCTCTAAGTTGTTGGTCTACTCCTTGTGAGAAACTTTCTCGGATACCAATCTTTGGAATAATCAAATGGGAAGAATACTTCTAAGAGCGGGGGGGAGGTGAATTAGAAGTAATGCATTTTATCTATTAAAACTTTTAACTGAAAATAAACATCATGCATGTAACATATCAAATAACCATAAAGTAAACACATGACACTAGAGTTTGGTAACCTAGAAATCCTCCAAGAATAAGAAGGTAAAACTAGGGTGGGTATGATACCCACAAAATCATTGGAGTAATAATTGTTTGACCACTTCTGACTGTTTTCCCTGTTAAAGGCTTTACACTGTATCAATAGTGACCTGATTCAAGGATTTAAAACACTTTACATGAAGTGTCACCCTATTAAAGGATTTAATCACCTCTTCAAAGGATCTACATAATATCTGTTATGCTAACCTATCTTCATAGGATTTTCACTATCTAACACTGTTGCTAGATATTATTAGAAATCTTTGACCTGATTGCTTACAATCTTAATTTTCTGATTTCAAGCATTTGATCTACTCATTCTAATGTGATCCTTTCTTGATCTAATATCAATTCATAGCCTTTATTCTATTATGATCAACTAGATATGCAAATGATTCTCTGTTCCTCTAAGTTTTTCACACTTCCCACTAAATTTCTCTATAGTTTACCCATACACTATTCTCATCCATACATACAATCGGTTTTTTTCCTCCTTTTAAACATTATGAAGAATTAGGGTTAGGTATGGATCTACGATCCATATCTAAACTTTAATTCTCACTCATTCCTTGCACTTTTCTCATTAGTTGCATGCCTTCTCCATTTTTTTTTATTGGCTGCATGCTAATTGCATAGGAAATATAAAAGATTCATTCTTATATTTATTACCCTTTGAGATCCTTCTATGTTGGCTCAAAAAATAATGGTTTACATTTGAGTTTGTGAAGGAAAAAACTCATATGCTATTTTTTGTGTTACTCAACACATACTAGATTACTGATACTCAACACATGTTTGATCTTGGTTTGATCCAGACCTATTAAATTATATCTTGTTTGGCATCAACTACAACTCGACACCTATATATCACTTGGCAATTGTATAATGCTTAGCACCTAAAGTCACTTGGAACTTGATCTTCATGTGGCATCTAAAGATTGCTCGATACATGAAGATCACTTGGCACCTGTTGGAATTCTTGCTTGGCACTTACTGCAGCTCAGCATATTTTTTTAAGTGTGTTGACAGTCAAATGTCAAAACCAAAATGAGACCAATAGAAATTTCAAAGTTGTGAAGTCATAGAATAAATTTAGTTGCATCTGCATCAAATAAGGACATCAAATGAGTGAAGATTCAACATAAAAAGAGGTTTTCAATCTCACTCGTCATATTTGAAGAGATCAACGATGCTCATATTATCATTTTCCAGAGATGCACAAAAGACATCTAAAGTGGGGAAATGATAGTTTGATGCATTTAAAAAGAAGGATCCATGAATAAAAGTGCAAATAAAGAAGCAAAGAAGGTTTATTAGGACTTAATCTAGACCGTTGATCTTAGATTGATGATGGTAATTTAAAAATGTAGCAATCATTGCAATTTAAATTATATGAATTTGGCAACAACAAATTAGAAAAGAATATGAACCATTTTGAGGATTTCTAATCATTACTACTTTCTTTCTCTAATGCATTGAATTGTAAAGATGATTGGTGAATTTCTCTGCAATTCAAGTGTTTTATTAATATGATTGATGAATCTATGACTGGGAAAGAACCCTAAGAGGGGACCTATATATGTAGTTTTCTTAGTTAACAAAAAAGATCAACAACTCTATCTACATTTCCAAATGTTGAGTGAGAATAGAAGAGTTGGATAGAATGAAGGATTTTTATGATGTTTATAGTTAGGTAATGTGATTATTTTGATTCTATTTAGGACTAGTATTCCTAGGTTTGTTTCATTGTCTCTTTCAATTGAGTTAACCTTGCAATTTAGAATAATTTCTATGAGATTGTAGGACTGATGTATTTGAAGATGATGGTATCTTGCTAGATTCCATTTTAGTAGAGAGTTATCAGTCAATGTGGATTTCATTTCATCTTTCATATGCATCTCTATTCTATCTCTAGTTTACATTTTAGTAGGAATAATCTGCACTTAAAATTATGATTAGATTTTAGAAGAACTTCAAGGTAGCTTGTGATATCCATTTCACTAGGTGCTATAGGTTTCCCAAATCTATTTCTTCCTAGATTGTTTTTAGTTATGAGCATCATAGTTTATCCTCTTCTTCTTTCATAGTAAGATCATACCACCTATCCCAATAATCCATTAAAAATTCAACTCATTTCATATATTGCATATAAGGGAGCTATAGCTTATAATTTAGAGGGCAGTGATATAACACATTAACTGCCCTATTTTTTGGTAACATCCTTTTGTCTCATCATATTCTAGGCATCTAGAGTCAAGGTAAAGCCAACTTAGCAAGAGGGATACACTATTCACTAGGAAAACTACAACAAAATAATCATACACAATAACACTAGATATGTTAACTAGGGAAATCCTTGATCATAGGGAAAACTTTGGTGGGGATGGTACCACTAATATGATGTACTAATATAAATGTTCCTTGTTAGAGGATGAACCCCATTAGGAGTCTATAACAACATTCAGTCTATATGATTCCATGTTAGGAGACCTAAAATCCTTGTTAGGAGATTCCAATCCTATTAGGAGTTGTACCAACCTTGTTAGGAGTTGTGGCAACCCTATTAGGAGTTGTAGAAGACAAGTAGACCCATTACCCAAATAACTTTAAGGGAAAGACCAATGAACCCACTGTGCAAATGATCTATGCATTGTTCCTTGTAGAATAATAGAAGTGAAATGTTCTTCCCCAATCTACTTTTTCATTGTCAACTAGACCTATTCTCCTTTTGATCTGGTAACCAAGTAACAAAACTCACATCCAATAATCCCTTGGATCGCTTACTCACATTTTCCAAACACTCTACTTGTTTTTGCACTTCGTATTTGACACAAATGATCACCACACTATTCAAACAAGGAGAACACATTTCCTTTAAATATGATATCTTGAAAATAATTCCTTGAGTCACCCTCAAGGCTTTCCAAATTAATTATAACAAGATAATTAATTAATTACAATTATAACAGCTTTGTCATCTCACAATCTATACTAAACATCACATGTATGATACTAGGGCTTACACACTTATCGACATCACCAATAGACTATCCTCTATTACTACTTAATCTTGCATCTTCTCATTACATCTTAGATGAAACATAGCGAAAAAACATTAGGAATTGCTTTTCAAATTTTGTGTCTTTGAACTACTCTATGTAAATTAGGTACAACTTGCATGCATCTTCATTTGAGACTATGTGCACTAAACCACATCATTAAGACAATGTGTTGAACATGTCGATAATCGCGCATCACCAAAAAATCAAACCATTTTCTATACAACTAAGATCTTTATCTTCTACTTAGCCATTCTTTATAGAAACCATACAATGTTGACATCAATGAGAAAGATAGTCATGAATGCATCATGTCAATACTCTCCAATGCTTAAGATACTCCCCGAAAGTAGTATCACCAACATTCATGATAATAGTATTGAACTATGGTTTAATATTTCTCATCTTCATTCTATCTTTCTTATCAAATACTACAAATTTAATTGTAACTTATTCCCTACACATTTTCTTATGACTCGTCTTTCCTAAATTAACTATAACTAATCTAATTCTTCATATCAACATGTAAAAACACACATGTATCATCTAAATAAGTCCATGAATAGGAATTTGAACCCATATACCTTAACTTTCCATATAAAATCCGCACTAATAAAGTATTCTACTATGATGTATAGAGAGACTAATTATCACATATCCAAACACATATAAATAAATAAATTTATTACTTTGATGTTATTTTTGCTGCAATAGCAGAGTGGAAAATATGATAAGTAATGTTTTACGTTTTATGTGTGTTTTAAATTTAAGTGTTTTCAATAATGTCCTACATGTGGTGGCATACCTAGAGTAGCAATTTGATGAGCTCTCCAGATATAGCCACCTAGGCCCAGGTGTGTGGATTTTAAAATTAGAATAGTTGTTTTAATTCGTAGTTGTGCTAAATAATTAAAGAGAATTCCAACAAATACTGGTGATAGATAATAGGCAGTTACAAGAATACCCATGATTGCTGCATGGTATTGATGGTAAAACATCTTTCAGATTCCTATTCTTAGCAGTTACAAGAATATCCATGATTGCTACATGGTATTGATGGTAAAACATTTTTCAGATTCCTATTCTTAGCAGTTACAAGAATATCCATGATTGCTGCATGGTATTGATGATTCCTATTCTTAGTAGTTACAAGAATATCCATGATTGCTGCATGGTATTGATGGTAAAACGTCTTTTAGATTCCTATTCTTAGATGGAAAAGAAAACATTTTTATTACTACTGGACAGCAAGGCCAGTCAGACTTTGGTTATTAAAAAGCCAATCTTTTATGTAAAAAATGATTCGAACTTGGGGAGGAATGGAAAGTTTTATGTATCCTTTGGTCTCCTGCGTTTTTTTTCAAGATTATGGTTCTACTGTTATGCTTCATATATTTCTCATGGCAATCAGTTTAGGGAATAACAATTGCAAAAAAATGTACTCTGATACGGGGTCAATATCTCGGGTTTGAACCGTTCGATTTCTCTCAAATTTTTATATGTTGTTTGAAACCTAGTTACGCCAAATATCAATGGTTAGACTGAGTATATCTTTTCTGGTTTGAAAGTTATTCATGTCTGAGTGTGGGTCTATCTGAAGGCAGCAAGAAGATATTTTGGGGGATTTATTTTCAGAAAAAATGTACTCTGATGCGGGGTCAATATCTCGGGTTTGAACCATTGGATTTCTCTCAAATGCTTATATTTTGTTTGAAACCTAGTTACGCCAAATATCAATGGTTGGATTGAGTAAATCTTTTCTTGTTTGAAAGTTATACATGTCGGATGTGGGTCTATCTGAAGGCAGCAAGAAGATATTCTGGGGGATTTATTTTCAGAAAAAATGTACTCTGATGCGGGGTCAATATCTCAGGTTTGAACTGTTGGATTTCTCTCAAATTTTTATATGTTGTTTGAAACCTAGTTAAGCCAAATATTAATGGTTGGATTGAGTAAATATTTTTTGGTTCAAAAGTTATTCATGTCTGAGTGCGGGTCTATCCAAAGGCAGCAAGAAGATATTTTGGGGTATTTTATTTTCAAAGTTTTGTTTATTGAATATGATTTTAGTGTGTGATCCTGAAGGTTGTAAATGCCCCTTGAAGCAAATCAGTTGAGTGATTGATTCCTCCTGAGTTTTCCAAGGTGTGGCTCTGTATCATTTTTGGTATCAGAGCTTGAGAGTTGCAGGTTGTGAAGTTATATGTTGAACGCCCTTGATCAAGATTCTTCAATAGGGTCAAACAAGATGGTGATCAATGTAGAGTTAGCAAAGAAAGTTGAGGAGCAAGAAGAACTTCTCCAAAAAGAGAATAGAGAGTTGAAGGGGATAGTGGCAGAATTAACCAGTAAGTTGGAATATATGCAAAATGTAGTTGAGAAGAAAGAAATAAAAGAAGAAATGGAAGAAGAGGAAGACGTACCCGACAGTGAAGAAGATGAAATATCTGAGAACGAGAAGCCATTTTTTAAAGCTTTAAAGGCTTTGGGAGGATAATCTATTGAGTCACCGATGTTTACAGGAAAGATTGATGCTGAATTAGTATTGGAATGGATTGAAGCTCTAGAGAATCATTTTGAATGTGAGAAAGTTTCAAAATCACAGCAAGTTAAATTAGCTAAATCTAGAATGAAGGGAGCAGCCCTTACATGGTGGAATTTTGTGTAAGAAGAAAGGGTAAAAGAGGATAAAAGGAAGATTTGTTCATGGAAGAAGATGGTGTCAATGATAAGAGAGACGTATCTCCCTGAAGACTATGAGGTACAGTTGCATCAAAAGAGGTAGAATCTTAGACAAAGGGATATGGATGTCTGTACTTATACAGAAGAATTTTAGAAGTTAAGTCTGAGGTCAAAATTTGTAGAACCTGAGAATATCAAGGTAGCAAGATACCTAAATGGTTTGAGGATGAACATACAAGAAGAGTTGTAGTTGCTGAGTCCTAACACTGTAGCTAAGTGCTATTAGCTAGCTTTGAAGGTGGAAGAGAAAATCAAAAGGAGACAAGAAAATAACAACAAAGGCAGAAGAAGGCAGCCATTCAGAGGAAGAGGTACATTTAGAGGATGAAGTCCAAATTTTCAACCACAAACAAAGCTGCATAATGAAGTTAACAAGTTTGATAATTTCAAAGGAAATTTCAGAGGTAGAAGGTGAAATTTCAGAGGAAGATCACCAGGAAGGATGAATGGACCAATAAGATGCTACAACTATAATCAAGAAGGTCATATGGCACACAAATGTCCAACAAAAGCAAGCTCTAGTACTCATGGCAGAAAGAGAATACACCTGGCACAAGAAGCAGATTTACAAGAAGATTCAGAAAGTTATGGTTATCCAGAAAAGGGGGAAGCACTTATGATGAGAAGAACACTGTTGAAAATGCTTGTCAAAGAAGAACCACCACAAAGGAAGTCCATTTTGAGAACTACCTATAAATCTGGAGGAAAATTTTGTAAGCTACTGGTAGACTCTGGTTCTATAGAAAATTTTGTGTCTCTTGAAATGGTGGAAAAGTTAAAGCTACCAAGAATACAACACCCATATCCTTACAAAGTATCTTGGTTAAATAAAGGACAACAGACTATAGTAGAAGAGCAAGCTTGGGTGGAATTTCAGATTGGAGCCTATAAAGATAGATTATTGTTTGATATTGTTAATATGGATGCATGCCATTTACTTTTTGGCAGACCATGGCAATATGATCTAAAGGCACATCACGATGGAGTGAAGGATACGTATACCATTACAAAAAATGGAAAGGTCATTGAATTGATACCTTTAGTTGAGCCAAGTCAAGAAGAATCAAAAGTTGCAGAAGCCAAAGTTATGGTGATGGGTAAGAAAGAATTTCTGAAAGAGGTGAAAGGAAAGAAGTGTCCACTCTTTGCACTGGTTCCTATACTCAAAAATAAATTATAGAATGATGCTGAAAATCAGACTGAGGAAGAAAATTTAGAGATGGAGTCTTCAAACTTGAAGGTGGAAGTGACAGAAAAGAAGAAGGAAAAGGTTCCTGAAGAAGTGGAACCAATTCTGGACAAGTACAAGGAAATTATAGCTGATGGAATACCAAGAAGTCTCCCACTAGTGTGAGAAATCATTCATTATATTGATCTCATACCAGGATCAACATTACCCAACAAGGCGGCATATAAGCTAACACCACAACAAAATGAAGAAATGGCAAGACAAATTGAAGAGTTGCTCAAGGCTGGTTTGATTGGTAAAAGTTTAAGCCCATGTGCAGTACCTGCAGTCCTAGCACCAAAGAAAGAAGGAACATGGAGACTATGCACAGATTCAAGAGCACTGAACAAGATCACTATAAGGTACAGATTTACTGGATTGTTTAGGGAAAGCAAGATATTTTTCAAAGATTGATTTAAAAAGTGGGTATCATCAGATAAGAATTAGGCCAGGAGATGAATGGAAAACAACATTTAAGACAAATGAGGGATTATATGAATGGAAGGTAATGCCATTTGGATTATCTAACACTCCTAGTACATTTATGAGGCTGATGAATAAAGTTTTGAAAGATTTTATAGGAAAGTTTGTGATAGTGTATCTAGATGACATTTTGGTTTCCAGTGAAACAAAAGAGGAGCATCTAAAACACATAGATTTGGTGTTGAGAAGGTTACAAGAGGAAAAGTTAATGATCAATATGGAGAAATGTAGTTTTATGCGAGAGGAACTAACATACCTTGGCTTTGTAATCTCAAAAGGAAAGCTCAAGATGGATCAAGATAAGGTAAGTGCAATTCTTTCATGGCCAACTCCTAGAACTATTGCAATAGTTAGAAGTTTTCATGGTTTAGCCACTTTTTACAGAAAGTTTATCAGAAATTTCAGTTTAATTTGTGCACCTATTTTGAACACCATAAAATGAGGGAAAAAGTGTAAATTTGTTTGGACAGCTGAAGCCAATAAAGCCTTTGAACTTCTTAAGCAAAAAGTGGCCCAACAACCAGTCCTTGCATTTCCTGATTTCAATAAAGTCTTTTAGATAGAATGTGATGCAAGCAACATAGCCATAGGAGGTGTTCTTAGTTAAGAGGACAGACCTGTAGCCTTTTTCAGTGAGAAGCACAATGAAGCCAAACAGAGATATTCATCATACGATTTGGAAATGTATGCCCTTGTTCAAACCCTGAAGAAATGGAGACACTATTTGCTACCCAAGGAATTCATTGTATACACAAATAACCAAGCACTTAGTTTCATAAACAGTCAAGATAAATTGAATCATAGGCACATGAAATGGGTAGAGACATTGCAAGCATTCACATTTTCTATTAAGTACAAGAAGGGAGTAACAAATAAGGTTGTTGATGCATTAAGCAGGAGAACTTTAACTACGTCACAAATTCAGTTGGAAACTACAGGCATTTCAAATCTGAAAGGTATGTATGTTGATGATGCTGATTTCAAGGACATCTATCAGGCATGTATTAATTTGGATGAGAGGTACAATAGTGAATATTCTAATTTTTTGCTTCAAGAAGGATTATTGTTCAAGGGAGGACAACTTTGCATCCCAAAGTGTTCAATGAGAGATAATATCATACAGGAGAAACATAGTGGAGCATTATCTGGTCATTTTGGACTAGGTAAAACCTTAGAGTTGGTTTGTAGAAACTATTTTTGGCCAAAGTTACAAAAGGATGTAAGGAAATTTGTGGAAGAATGCACCATTTGTCTAAAAAGTAAAGGTAAAAGTACCAATGCAGGATTGTATCAGCCCTTACCTATTCCTTCACGACCATGGGAAAGTATTAGTATGGATTTTGTTATGGGATTACCAAGAACTCAGAAGGGGTTTGATAACATTTTTGTTGTTGTGGATAGGTTTAGTAAAATGTCACATTTCTTACCATGTAAATCCACCAAAGATGCATCATACATTGCAGATTTATTCTTCAAGGAGATAGTGTGAATTCATGGATTACCACTGAATATTGTTTCAGACAGAGATGGTAGTTATGTGGGTCATTTTTGGAGGACCCTTTGGAAGAAACTTGGCACAAATTTGTCTTTTTCATCTGCATATCACCCACAAATCGATGGCCAAATAGAAGTTGTCAATAGATCTTTGGGAAACTTATTAAGGTGCCTTACAAAACAACATGGAGAAAAGTGGGATTCTGTACTTGCTCAGGCTGAATTCTCATACAATGATACAGTGAATAGAAGTACAGGGAAATCTCCATTTCAGATTTTGTATGGTACACATCCAAGAGGAATTCTTGAGTTGAGGGAACTTCCAAATACTTTTCCAAGTAGTTCACATGCTGAAGAATTTGTTGAAGCTATTAAAGAGGTCCAAGATCAAGTCAAGTTGCAGCTACAGAATTCAAATCAGAAGTACAAAGAAGTTTCTGATCAGAAAAGAAGAGAAGTACAATTCAAAGTTGGTGATTTAGTATGGGCATATTTGAAGAAAGAAAGGTTACCCCAAATGAGGAATACAAAGTTACTACCTAAGAAGGTTGGTCCTTGTCAAATTTTGGAAAAATATGGACATAATGCATACAAAATTCAGTTACCTACAGACATTGGTATTTCACCCATATTCAATGTTTGTGATCTCACATGATACAAAGGTTTTGAAACATAATCCGTACATGAAGATTCAGTAACAGAAGATCTGCAACAAGTACCTAAACCAGCACCACCTCAATTGGAGAAAATCCTAGATACAAAAATAAAGAAGACTCACAGACGAAAATACACTCAGTATTTAGTCAAATGGAAGAACAAACCAGTGACAGAGGCTATCTGGATCGATGAGAAACAAATTAACAAGTATGGTTCATTCGTTCAAGATCTCATCTCAAGTGGACTTGAAATTCTTTCTACAGGGGAGTATGCTACAGTAGCAAAGCAGAAAATATGATACATAATGTTCTACATTTTATATGTGTTTTAAATTTAAGTGTTTTAAATAATGTCCTACATGTGGTGGCATACCTAGAGTAGCAATTCGATGAGCTCTCCAGATATAGCCACCTAGGACCAGGTGTGTGGATTTTAAAATTAGAATAGTTGTTTTAATACATAGTTGTGTTAAATAATTAAAGAGAATTCCATCAAATACTTGTGACAGATAATAGGCAGTTACAAGAATACCCATGATTGCTGCATGGTATTGATGGTAAAACGTCTTTCAGATTCCTATTCTTAGCAGTTACAAGAATATCCATGATTTCTGCATGGTATTAATGGTAAAAAAATCTTTCAGATTCCTATTCTTAGCAGTTACAAGAATATCCATGATTGTTTCATGGTATTGATGATTCCTATTCTTAGTAGTTACAAGAATATCCATGATTGCTGCATGGTATAGATGGTAAAACGTCTTTCAAATTCCTATTCTTAGATGGAAAAGAAAACATTTTTATTACTACTGGACAGCAAGGCCAGTTAGACTTTGGTTATTAAAAAGCCAATCTTTTATGTAAAAAATGATTCAAAATTGGGGAGGAATGGGAAGTTTTATGTCTCCTTTGGCCTCCTACATTTTTTTTCAAGATTATGGTTCTACTGTTATGCTTCATATATTTCTAATGGCAATCAGTTTAGGGAATAACAATTACAAAAAAATGTACTCTGATGCAGGGTCAATATCTCAGGTTTGAACCATTGGATTTCTCTCAAATTTTTATATGTTGTTTGAAACCTAGTTATGCCAAATATAAGTGGTTAGATTGAGTAAATATTTTTTGGTTCAAAAGTTATTCATGTCTGAGTGCGGGTCTATCCGAAGGCAGCAAGAAGATATTTTGGGGGATTTATTTTCAGAAAAAATGTACTCTGATGCGGGGTCAATATCTTTGGTTTGAACCATTGGATTTATCTCAAATTTTTATATGTTGTTTGAAACCTAATTAATCCAAATATCAATAGTTTTATTGAGTAAATCTTTTCTGGTTTGAAAGTTATTCATGTCTGAGTGCGGGTCTATCCGAAGGCAGCAAGAAGATATTCTGGATGATTTATTTTTAGAACTAATGTACTCTGATGCAGGGTCAATATCTCAGGTTTGAACCATTGGATTTTTCTCAACTTTTTATATGTTGTTTGAATCCTAGTTACACCAAATATCAATAGTTAGATTGAGTAAACCTTTTTTGGTTTGAAAGTTATTCATGTCTGAGTGCCAGTCTATCCGAAGGCAGCAAGAAGATATTTTGGGGGATTTTATTTTCAAAGTTTTGTTTATTGAATCTGATTTTAGTCTATGATCTTGAAGGTTGTAGATGCCCCTTGAAGCAAATTAGTTGAGTGACTAATTCCTCCTGAGCTTTCCAATGTGTGGCTTTGCATCATTTTTTCCTTTTCTCTTGGTAGTGGAGGATTTAATATTATATCTAGAAACCTTATAGTTTTCTAGGATATCCTATAATAATTCCAAATGAAGAGATTCTTTGACTAGGGAAACCTTTATATAATCAAACAAAATTATTGAAAACAATCTTATCCAAATCATTTGATGGAACCTTGTATTATCTGATGTGTGTTTATTTGAGGTTTTGTGGTATTTATTTTGTGATGGGTTTGTGAAATTTTAATTTGAGGTTTTATTTTATAATAACTTTTATGTGAACTATTTAGCTTACCAAGCTAAGATGAGCACCAAAGGAATCTTTTAATATTTCTCTTATGATGGTTATTTGACTAGATGTCAATATGTACTTTATGATTCAAAATTGGGGCTTATGTTTATAAGATTTATTTTGTGAGCATATATCATGAGTTGGGTTTTTTAAACCAAATTATTTTTGGGTTGCTAGTTGAGGAACCAAGTTCTATCTTTATGGGTGGTGTGGTATGGGAAACAACTATGGTTTATGTGCTTAGGGGAGGTTGTCTATGTACATGTCTTTGGGAGTGGCTTGCAGTATTGGTCTGAAACCTAAAGTGATCAGTACCAAGGTAACCTATTGTAAGTTGTGTAATAAGTGATAACATAGTAATTAAAATATACTACCTAGCCCTTTCCTTGAGATGCATTAAAAAGATAAGTTAGACATGTTTTCCTCAACCATGCCTTGATCACTGGTATAGGCTAAGAATGGTAATGAGATGATAACTAGTGAGAGGTATGAATGGTTTTCCTCATCTTCATTAGAGGATATTGTAGTTCTACATATATTAGGTTGAGGGTTTCGGGTCCATAGTAATGTTAGAAAACCAATTTTTCCTCACACAAAATGATTACAAAAATGACTCAAGAATGCCCAAAATGAAGACACAATAATCTACAAACAATTGGGTGACTTTTCCATTGGATTGACGAAGCGCCCTCTAAATTTTATAGGGTAAAACTCCCCAATTAGATGTGCAAAGAATGAGATTTACAATGCTTTTAACCTAAAAGTGAAGGCTACCCTCACTTTTCATGGATAGCAGGAAAACAACTAAACTAAACTGAAAGAAATAGAAAAGATAAAAAGGACAACTTGTCTAACATATGCATAATGTAATTATCCAATGTTAGAAAGAGACTTTAATAGGTCAATATGAATCCAATGCTAAATTGATAGCAAACAATCCAAAGAAAATTTTCTCATTCCAAAAACAATCTTTTTTAGGTACAATGTTGGAAAACTAAAACATGGCATAGCTATTAAGAATTTAAATAGAAGTTCACCATCTAATATCCATGAAGAACTGCCAACCTTACACATTCTAAACCCCCCTTACATGCAACTCATAGACTGCTTGCTTAGAAAGAGAAGAACCCCCTTTCTTCCAATGTTCTCCCACTAAATAAACTTCTCAAGAGCTTTATTCAGTTTCATAATTGATTCTTGGAAATTATCATCACTTAAATCTTGTTTCCTTTTATCATTGTTCATGATCACTTTCCTTTATACATTTATTTTTATAATATAAAGTATTTATAAAAATTGTAATTAAGAGTTTATGGATATCATTTTATAATGTTTATAAGAAGACATTGACATGTGGGATTTACTGGTCATGAAATGTTGTCATCATTTCAAATTTATCATAACAGTTTTGATAGTCCACTCCTATGCCAATAACATTTGATTTGTAAAAAATCTGAGAAAATGGTTTCCTGAAAGTTTAGAAGACTAGGACTCCCAAAACATATCCAAGCATCAGCTAAATCTAATGGTTAGATTAAAATTTATGACACCCAAAATATGACTAACTTTTTGTGATCCACATTTTGTGATTCTTAGTGTTGATTTGACAATGCTATGAATAGTCATATGTATGTCACAAATTAGTACACATTTTGAAAAATGCTCTTGTCTAAATTATGAAATTATGCTTACTCATAGTTATCCAAAGCTAAGCACAATCCAATGGTGGGTTTGAAAGTTATGACCCCTATACTGAGACCCAATTTATAGTTTTTAGAAAACCTATTATAGTTGTTAAAACTAAATCTTTGAAATGTTGAACCTCTTGAATCACATGAACTTTCAAAATTTAATTTCAATTTTGAATATGGTGTTTGAATCATAATATTCTTGAAATCTACATTTTGAATATTGGACCCGAATTAAGGAACTTACAACATGAAACTACATCATGGAACCACTAAACTTATTGAACCTATTGAAAGTTGACCAATGAATTTGTATTTGAATTCACATTCCAAGTTTGAAAATGGTGCACATCTTAAAATAATGTTGAAATTTAGTCTTTGCAAACTCAAACTCTGAACCATTGAATCATTGAAACCTATTCAATAGGTATAAGAGGTTTGGAACTGCATTATACCATCTAAACCTGTTCTATCAATCTCAAGTTTTGGCATATGTATTACTAGATTTTTTGTTATAACAATCAATCTAAACATTGCCTTCTTGAAACAAGACTCCATAAAGCATTTTTCAACATAGATCAGGGGAGACTAAGAGGCAAAATATAAAAAAGTTATCAAGGGGGCAGAGTTATCATGTTATAAATTGGGGTTAAAACACCTACTAACATTGGCTCTAACTAGGGAGAAAATGCTAAAAAGTGCATGAAAAATCCAACATCTCTAATCAAAAGACCAGTGCCTAGCCCATTGGGAGATAGAGTCAAAGTAGATGACAAAAAGAGGGGTTGCTTGCAAGGAGAGCAAGGCAACAACTAAAGAAAAATGGAAAGCAAGAAAAACCACCCAAACACCAAAACTAGCAACTAGGTGGCAACAAACTAGAGCAAGGAAGACTTATATACAAATATGTACTAGTGAGGAGACCTCACAAAAAAAATTCAAATAAAAGAATGACTTAGACTAAGCCATTTACTAGATGACTGAAGTAGGAGCCTTTTCTAAATAGTAGGTTGCATCTGCATGAAAGAACCCAGCACCACTTCATTTGGATAGACTCCTTGTTGCTACAAGTAAAATTGGTGTTGTGAAAAATTTGGAGTATACAATTTACTCAAAGAGCCATGATTCATCATAAATTTTAGAGTTCCCCAAGTTTTCTAACATATAATCTTAAATAGCATTAGTTATTCCACATTGAAAGGGTTCATGCTCCAACATCAAAAAGGGAAAACCACATCATCTTCAAACTATTTTTAAGGAATAACAACATAGTTTGAAATAGATGTGTTAATGCACATAACCCCTATACCTAGATCAAATATGACAAAACATTTTTCTAGTGAAGCTCTAGACATACACCAAGATTTATCCAACCTATTAACCCAAATGCTCAAGTTTCCTTCACTTTCTTGGCTATAAACATGGTCACTTCCCCATTTATACATTTCATGACAACAATAATATATATCTTGTTGTGAGCATAATATTTCCATAGTTACATTTGCAATTTTCTCTATAAGAGAAAAGTCATTAGAATAAAATGAATTACATGAAAGTGTCTTATCTAGGCAATCATACTGATTAACCCCCTCAAAGAAAATATTTTTAATGATATCAAAATCAGCAAAAAAGTGAAATGAGTGTGGTATATAAATTTTACCTCCCACATTTGAGATAATTGTTATCATTTGTGCTAAATACTCTTATTTTCCTTCCATTTTATTGTCTCTTGAATAGGGCACAACCATGCCATATTGGAGTTGAAATTTTTTGGTATTCATCTTATCGTTAAAGTGGTAAAGCCCCATATTTAGATCATTATCTCCTTTTGAAAAACAAGAGTCAATAAAAGAAGGCAAAAAACTTTCATCTTCATTTTTAATATTTGATTGACAGAAATGTGGCTCCTCTTTTAGGATATTCACTTGACCATCCTCTTTGAATACATCACCATATCTAAAATAATTCTTGATATTTAAAGCTGAACTAGGGAAAGAATGTACCATGCTGAAATTTTCTTCGTTAAGGGAGACCAAAAATTGATTTATGATTTCCTCTTCTGAGCAAGAAATATCATGAAAACTTTCTAACATCACCAAAGATTGCAATTTCTCATCATTGTCACCTCTAACATTGTTCTTCTTGGCTACAATCAAATCTAAATATTCTCAATTCATGACTAAACCTTTTTCAAAACACTTTTCAACACCATTTTCAAAATCAACATTATCAAGAATATTTACTACCACATTAAGATCAAACTAAAAAGATTCCAAAATAGGACATTCTCCATCATACACACTAAAAAAATCATTATTTTCACCATATTTAATGATATTAAAAGATTCAAATTCTGGATGAACATGGTAAGAAAGTAATTTAATAGAATCTTTATGAGAGAGGTGATCATCATAGTCTTCAAATGTAAAAATTTCTACTTAAGGAGAAAAAGAAATTGGGGATGATTCTCCATCCTTCTTGCTTACCACTTCTCTTGTGTTGGCAAAGACAATTTCATCTTTTAAAACTAGATTAGTAGGAGGCTAATGTGAATTTGATTCAACTTCTTGTTCATTCATGAAAAGGTGATTGAAATAAATGGAGGAAACTAAGATAACTGAAGCTTCTTCTTCTCCATCATCTTTTAACTCTTTGTTTAGTTATAATACCCTTTTCTGGTATGCTTTCAACACTTAATTCTTTTCTTCTAGCTCTTTTAACTTGTGGAATCTGACACAAAGACTTCTCCACAATAGCCAAGATGTAGAGTCCTCTTCTAAGTTTATTTTGTTCTAAATAGATTAGAAAATTCTTTCTTTATAACTATCCATGAATTCACATAACACTTTATCCTCCATCAAATAAAGTTCTAGGAGAGAAGGATCTTTCCCTGGTCTTCTCATTACTTTCACATTTGGCATGGTCTTTATATAGAGTCACCAATCTCCTACACATAGAGATAATTATAAAACTAGGTAAACAAATATAGAAACTAGTCTTCATTTTTGAGTCCCTAGTATAGTTGCCAAAAAATTGTTAGTAAATAAATTTGTCTTCACACAAAATGATTATAAAAGTCACTCAAGAATGTCTAAAACAAAGACACAATAATCTACCAATAGTTGGGTCACTTTTCCATTGGATTGAGTAAGCACCCTCTAAATTTTATAGGGTACAACTCCCTAATTAATTATGCAAAGAATGAGATTTATAATGCTTTTAACCTAAAAGCGTAGGATGCCCCCACTATTCTTGGATAGCAACCAAATAACTAAACAACTAAAAGAAATAGAAAAGATAAAATAGACAACTTGTCTAACATATGCACAATATAATTATCCAACATCAAAAAGAGACTTTAATAGTTCAATATCAATTCAATACTGAATTGAGAGTGAACAATCCAAAGAAAACATTCTCATTCCAAAAACAATCCTATTCAAGTACAATGTTGGAAAACTAAATCATGGCATAGCTATTAAAACTTTATTTTGTTTCATAACTGATTCGTGGAAATTATCATAACTTAAATCTCATTTCCTTTTATAATTGTTCACAATCACTTTCCTTTATACATTTCTTCTTATAGTATGAATTCTTTATAAACATTATAATTAAGTGTTATGGATATCATTTTATAATATTTATAAGAAGACTTGGACATGTGGCATTTACTGGTGATGATATGTTGTCATCATTTCAAAATTTCCATTATAGTTTTGATAGTCTACTCTAATGCAAATAACATTTGATCTATAAAAAATATGACAAATTGTTTGGGAAATATTTAGAAGACTAGGACTCCTAAAACATATCCAAGCATCAACTAAATCCAACTACTAGATTAAAATTTATGACCCTTGAAATATGACTAATTTTCTGTGATTTGCATTTTGTGACTGTTAGTGCTAATTCAATAGTACTATGAATAGTCATATGTATCTCACAAATTAGGACACATATTAAAAATCTCTCTTGTATAAATTTGGAAAATTAGGTTTACTCACACATATCCAAAACTGAGCATGATCCAATGCTGTGTTTGAAAGTTATGACCCCCATACCGAGACACAATTTTCAGTTTTTAGAAAACTTTTTATAGTTGTTAAAACTATAGCTTTAAATTATTGAGCCTCTTAAATCACATGAACCTTCAAACTTGAACTTTAATTTTGAATATGGAGTTTAAATCATAATATTCTTGTAATAAACATTTTGAATATTGGACCTGAATCAAGGAACTTACAACATGAAACTACATCATGGAACCACTAAACTTATTGAACCTATTGAAAGTTGACTACTGAATTTGCATTTGAATTCACATTCCAAGTCTAAAAATGGTCTACATCTAAAAATGAATTTGGAATTTGGGCTCTTCAAACTCAAACTCTAAACCATTGAATCACTAAAACTTGTTGAATAGGTACAAGATGTTCAGAACTACTTTGTACCTTCTAAACATGTTCTCTCAATCTCAAGTTTTGGCATATGTGTTAAGAGATTTGTTGTTATAACAATCAATTTGAAAATTACCTTCTTGAAACAAGACTCCACAAAAGCATTTTTCAACATAGATTAGGGGATATTAAAGAGGAAAAATATGAAAAAGTTATCAAGGGGGCCAAGTTATCAAGTTTTAAAATTGGGGTTAAAACACCAACTAACAAGTAACCGGACTAATGTAACTCAATTCTTGATGGTCTAAGGTCTGATGAGAGACTAGTCTAGGGGTATTTCAAGTAGTTTGACCATGTAATGACACTCCCTAGTATAAAGCTCGAGTCTCCTCCATATATTTTCTATTTTCCTCTTCTAGTGTAGTTATCTATGTTGTACTTAGTGTTGGTGTTCATTTTCATTGATGGTGTTTGGATGTATTTATTGTTGGCATTTGATGGTCATTGTACTTTTGACATGTGTCTTTTGACTTGAGGTTGATATTTTTTGTGGACTTTATCTCATGATTTTACTACTTGGTATGTGGTGTCCATGTTGGATGAGATTTCTTTCAACTTTGGTTAACTTTTCGTCTTGAGTAGTTTATGTTACCCTTGAGGTAGATTTGTCTATTAGGTTTCATTTCCTAGGAATATTTTATGGACTAATTAGTTGTATGTAGATCATTCTTTATCTTCCTTGCATAGTGGGAGTGGAAGCTAGACTAGGTGACCACAAGGTTGAGAGGTAGTGACTTCTTACCATTTGGGTTATCCTCATATTTATAGATGCTGGAAAGTCAATTATGTAGGTATACCTTTATCATTCTTATCACTATCTTGGAGACTTCTATTTAGTTGATGTATTTATATGTTATCATGTGTTTTGTATTTTGATGTACTTGTATCTATTCTCGCATACCCTATGAAATGTGTAGTAGATGCTATCCATTAGATGTATTTTATTATATTTATTATATTCATGTGTATTTTCTAATGAGATTAATATGTTATAGTTGTATGATTATAGAAATTGTACTTAAGACTTCAAAAATTAATTAAAAAATTCACAAAAGTGACTCAATGTGAGGAAACCCTTGAGAAAGTAAATCTATGTTGTAATTGTATGTGTATATTTCTTCCACATTTTCATTTTAATGTTGTATAAAATTTAGAAAAAAATTTAGTTCAATAAACATTGTAACATAGTAGGTTTATTTCTTTTGAGTTCATGAGTGGGGAATTACAATACGACATCTAAGATGTCTTGAAATCCTCAAATTAGCTTCATTACTAGTGGAGAAGAAGATTACCTTACTTTTTTGAAAGCTAATATACTACTCTGATATAGTAGCATAGTCTTTGAGAAAATATTTCTAGGCAAAGGATTTAGATAGAACTATTTCCCCAAAGAACACAGTATCATCCACAAATTACTGATGAGTAGATTTAGATGTAGTAGAGGCCACTTTAACACATCATATGGCATTATTATTGCATAGTCTAGTTAAGTTATTACCTAGCACTTCAACAACCAAAAAAAAAAGGTAAGGAGAGGGGGGTTTCTTTCCCTTAGCCCTTTCCATGTAGAGAAGAAACCTCTAGACTTACCACTAATTAGGACACCATTTTTTGTAGTGGTCACATAACTCATTATAATTTTATGGAATTTTCCTCTGAATTAGAAAATAGTTAGGACTTTATCCATGAATAACCATTTAAATCTATTGTAAGCTTTTGATATATCCAATTTGAACACCATCCATGCATTGTTGTTAGCATTCATAGAATGCATCAATTCGTGGATAGTAATAAAAACAATCATTATATTTTTGCCCCCCATGACACCTTTCTAGTTTTTGGATAGTATTTTATCTAGTAGAGGGTTCATTTTGTTCACCATCATTTTGGCTATGATTTTATAATTCTTTTTCCAACGGCTTATCAACCTAAAATCACTCATAGAAGAAGGATCTCTAGTTTTAGGTATAAGGGTAATATACGTCTAGTTAGTTAAATCTTATGTATTCCCTATTCTATAGAAGTGACAATTTTCCTTGAAAATATCTTCCCCAACAACATCCCAATACTCTTGAAAGAAGGCATGTGGAAATGTGTCTTTTCTGAAGGCTTGAAAGGATAAAACAATATCTTTAACTTCTACTCTAGTAACTATATAAGTCAAGACACAATTTTCTGCTTCGAATAAAGACTATGGTATACATCCAAGAAGGTCACTAGGGTCATGATCCTAATCCCTAGGACTATTTTGAGTAAAAAAGTTTAAAACTTTATTATTTATATCTTCCTATTCTTTGGCCTCCACACCATTGGAAACCATTAGAGATTAAATATGATTTCTCCTCCTATTATTCATAGTAGTTTGGGGGAAAAACCTAGCATTTTTATCTTCCTATTTTTCAAATGAACACAAGGTTTCTATTTCCTAAAGGTCTCTTCCTTTATGGAAGAAGAGACACACTGCTATCAGAGGAAGTTTTTCTTCAAGCTTAGGATAGTATCTAAGATTTTTTTCCATGTAATCCTTGAGCCTCTACAAGTTTGGTCTCTAAGGCCTTTTTTCTGATGAAGATGTTAGCAAAGGAAACCTTATTTCACTTTATGACATTGTCCCTAACTACTCTAAACTTTAGTGCAATATTAATAATCAAGAAAGATTGAGTCAGTTTATTCAAGTCAGAGAATATCAAATCCTTAAGTTTGTGATTTTCCATCCACATATTCTGAAATCTGAAAGGGTGAACCACCTTCTTGCTAACTTTCCATTCAAAAAGAAGAGCATTTTGATTGAAACTTGTATAGGGTTTAGCTTCTAATATAAAATATTTCAAGTATTAGTCCAATTAGGGAATAATGATGTTCTATCAAGTCTTTCTTGTACAATACTAGATCCTTCCATTCTATTGGTCTAAGTAAAATTAGCCCCTTTGAGATCTGTGTCAATAAGAGTAGACTAGATGAAGAATTCTCCTAAGTCTTCCATACTTTTAGAGAAATTATCACAAACCCCCATTTTCTCCTATGTATGGAGTAGGGAGTTTAAATCTCCCATAACCATCCATTTAGCATTACTGGATAGAATAAATTTCATGATGTTGTTCTAAAGAAGTTTATTTTGGCCACTATTGTTAGGGGCATAAATACTATCTATGTTTCAAGAGAAGATAGAGATAAGATCATTGAAATTAATATTCATAAAGTTACTAGAAGAGTTCAAAAGAGTACTACACAATTTTTTTGTGTTCCCAAAATCTTCAATATAGCTAGAGGTACCTTGTGAATCATGCGATAGTGAAGAATCATCAGGCTCAAAAAAGTTAACAACCTTTTCCATAATTTATCTATTCATTTTTGTTTTGTAAATGATGAGGATATCCTCTTTGAGATCCTAAAGAGTGCACTTTAACATATTTATTTTTAAGTGACTATTCATTCCTTTGAGATTCTAATATAACATTATACCCATTAAAACTTTTAATATAGAACCCAATAATAGTGACCACATGAACTAGCACTATATTGGCTAGTTAGATTTTTCCTTCCCCAAAGTGATGCCATTTAACATTAGATGTGCCTAGAATTTCTTTCACTAGTTCTTTGGGTATTCAGCTTGTTAGAAAGTAGAGTGCATTGATAAAATTAAGAGGGCACAGGGGTGAATCAGTTACTTGATCAATGCAACTTTTATCAACCTTATAAAACCGTAATCATGTGAATAATATAATCAACAATTGGAAGAAGATACCCATATGCAATAACACCTGATATTTTAACTAGGGAATCCGTTGACCTTATCCTTTTGATAATTTAATTCCCAAAAATGGTTTTACTTTTGCCTATGTCTGTTAGGAATTTTGCCTTCAATAATTTTCATTAAATCTCTTGTTACTCTATCTTTGTTATTCTCTTTTTTGACACTTGGTTAAAATAGAAATTCATATTATTGGATTAATTAAAAGTTGCATTCATAATAGAATGAAAAATAAAAAAATATATTTGTATTGTGGTTAAGTTTCACAAAAGACCTCCTTGTGAAAATTCACATTTATCCTCAATTGAGATTGTAGACACCTAAAAACCTTTAGAAAATAAAGTATTTTTATTTTCTGAAAAAGTCCTGATGACATCATCATTTATTAATTAATTATTTATTTAATTAATTAATTAATTTTTATGCCATTAAATTCCTTTATCTTAATTAAAAATATTTAATTAAGAAATCCCTCCCAAAAATGTTTAAATCTTATTTAAACATTATTTCCTTATGTATTAATTATTTAATTAATAAATTGACCAAAAATCCTAAAATAAATAAAAAATTTATTTTTTTCCCAAAAGTTGGCCAATTTCCTTATGACCAATAACCTCTTCCAAAATCTTCTAATCCTTCTTTAATTTTGATTAAAGGCTAATCCCATCATTTCCTACCCCTAATCCCAACTCAAAATATTTAATTAAAGTTAAATATTAATCCTCATATTTATTAAAAAAGTTTTAATAAATATCTCCTCAACCCAAACCCTTGAAATAAATAAAACTTTATTTATTTCCTAAAAATCTAATTTATCCTCATCCTAAGAAGTTCTAGACTCTTCTAGAAAGTCTTTATCCTCATCCTAGAAAATTCCAGACTATTCTAGAAAGTCTTTATCCTCATCCAAAGTCTAGACTCTTCTAGAAGATGTCTTTAAACCTAATCCTAATCCCTTCCTAACCTTGTCACATTCCCTAAACATGGGTTAAGACTTACTAACCCACGCCAAAGTTAACAAATATCTCCTCCTTCACCCACCCTCATTAAATGTCATCCACTTGCCTATCCCTAAGCTAATCCTAAACCATCCTAATCCATCCTCTAATCATTTGCACAAGCCTAAGCAAGCTTAAAACCTTCCTAATCAAGTCCAAGTCGAATTTGCTCTCATCACCCTCAAAATATCTCAACCATAAAACTTTATGAAGTCCACTAGGTCATAAATGACTCTTACAAGCCCTTTTATTGCTCTTACAAGTCATTATGAGGGTCTTTATGAAGATTTTATCTCTTGAGCCTCCTTTGTTGACTCATCCTTGCCCTTTCCTCCATCCTCTCACCATGTGACATGTGTCACTCCTTGATTGGCTATAAAGAAGCACAATCCATGTGCTCTCCTCTCATGCAATCTGAGCCCTCCATAAGCTTTTTCCCATCCTTGCATCTTAGCCCTCAATCCCTCAAGCCTCTTGCCTATAAATTGCATCCTTCCCCTTTGAAAAATAACACAATCCATGAAGTAAAGTCATAATGCCATTTTGAGAAGCCATTTTACATCAAAACCATACACTCACACCCAAATTCCAACTCCATTTGAAGCCCTTTTTGAAGTATAAAGCTTGAGCATACATCCTATCTATTTAGACAAAGCTACTCAACAAGAGAGCTTCTTATTGAGAGAGACCATTAATGGCTCATATTCTCAATTAAGAGCTCATCTTAGTCTATCTTGAAGTTTATGAATTTTATTTAGTTTGTAGAAGCTTTATTTAAATTCGGTTTCTATTAGCATACTAACATTTTTCATATACATTTTGGCACGCCCGGTGGGACCCCGCATGGGTCATCTTCATTAGCTTTTTTAGTCAAGTTTTGTATGTTATTTGCTGATTTTGGCTAATTTTTCTTGTTTTTGTGATTGGTAGGATTGTATAAATTGGTTTTGTAGGTCCACATGAGCATGAAGAAGACAAAGGAACTCATAATCTATCTCATAGTGTTTGCAGATTTTTCAAGCTTATAGGTGGACAAAGAACTTGAAATTCTTCTTCCTCTTCTTGTCTATATTCTTCTTATTCCATCTACTTCTTCTTCTTCTTCTTGTGGGAGATCTTAGCCTTTTTTTTTTAAGGAAGCAAAATCATACACACTTCTTTTTAGTGCTTAAAATGAACCCCCAAATCATACTTAAATCCATTGAAAATTAAAAATTTGCAAAAAAGAAAAAAATCTTTTAACAAGTGAAACTAAACCAATCTAATCATTTGCATCCTTGCAACATCAAGGTTTTAAATGCATTCATGCAAAATTAGGAACACTTCATTTTTGGGAATTTAAAAAGAACTTCAAGTTTCCATTTCAAAAGGTTCAAAATCAACACTAAGTGCACACTAAAGTTTTTTTTAAAAATCTCATGAAAACTAAGAGTCCTAAATGGTTGCCAAAATTGTAATTAAAATCTTTGTTATTTGTTCCAAACAAATGTCTTATTGCAAAATCTTGAATGTTTCTTAGGTTTTTCATGCATCAAAACAATCTAGGAATATCATTTTTGGGCTTAAAACATGCAAACTAGAACACAAAATCTTGAATGAAAAGCAAAGTCCAAAGAGTCATTTTCACTGTTGAGTCCAAAAACAATCTTGAATGATCTAAGGTTAAAACAAAGTACTTCAAATTTCTTAAAACAACACACAAAATCTCAATCTTGAATGCTCAAAGGAAAAAAAAACTTGAATGTTTAATCACTTGTCTTTGAATGCATGTTGCTAAAATCACTCTTGAGTGCCATGGATTAAAATCAAGTTTGTTTTTTTTATGAATGCATGATTAAAACAAACTCACACTCAATCTTGAATGCCTAACAATCAATGAACATCGCATGGTCTTGACGCATTTTCAATGGCGCTCGCATTTCTTATGTTGATGATCTCTCGACTTCCATTATGTTGACGATGTTATCAAGTTGGAATGAACATTGTATGCCATAATTACAAGTGTCTTCAATCATAGCTTACAAAATCTAAATCATCAATTGGAAAAGAACTCTGCTTTTTAGCCCAAGGTCATCTGAATCTTCTCTCCCCTTGTCGCCTTTGCAGGCCATCTTGGGTGCATAAGACTAGGATCCAAAACCTTGTTTTTAGTTTTAGGAGGCCTGCTTGGGGATTTCATCACCCCTTGGGACGACCTCAACTCCAGCGTTCCGGCGGAGTATAAAAATCGGGAGGTGAATCCAAAGACACCTCTCTTGGGATCAAAATTTTGTCACTCGGGCTAAGCCTCAAGGAACTTTATACCCTTGAGAAGTGAAAGAGGAGAAGTGGGTTACCGCTCCTCTCAGCTGTGTGACATCTTTTTGATTTCATCTATGAATTTGGGCCTCACGTACCTTGCGTATATCGAGGACTCCCTGGCTATAACAAATTTAATCCTTGTAGAAAGCTTCCTAGGATGTTGGTGTGCTTGACATGCTTGCTCAAAAATTTCGTCTGCTTATTTGTTCATAGCTTTTGAATGAATGTTTGCCAATTTTGGTCGAAATCCCAAAAAAGTAGAAATCTCCCAGCTCAAGGCATACTTAGCGCAGTCACTGCCTTATCAGAAATTCATCCAAGCTCCCCCGCTACAACCAAATCTATCTAGTTCTTTGCCTTAGAACAATCCCAAATCCAAAGTCCATCCAAATCATCCCCCCAGCCAGCTAGCAACCCAATCCAAAATCACACCCAAGCCTTTAGAGAGTTGTTGTCATTTTGCTAGAATTTGCTATCCAATCAATCCTACCAATCAACCAATCTCACTAAGGTTATCCCTTTGACAGAGCATTGTCTAGGGTAATCCAACTTTGTCACTTGTATCCCTCATCACCTTGAGCTAAAGGTTGGGATCCACAAGTGGTCAATCTCGTGTCATGCCATAGGATCACTAGTCTATCCTAAAGTTGACACAATCACCACGAATCCTGCACATAGGAAAGCAAAGCTCTCACTTTTTGATAGCATACCCTTGAAGTCTTCCATCCACAAGAAAGCCAAAAATCTCCACCCAATCCTCCTTAGGTTTGTCATACAACTTTGACTCTCCCTAGGAAATCTTTCATCAGCCAATCCAAAATCTGTGCTTAATCCAAATCCAACCATGAGCTTCCGTGTTCATCCATATGCAAGACCCCATCCCCATCAAACTCATCATCAAAGCATGAAGTACCAATCCTATCATGATGTGTTTCGTCGCATTGTCCTCGCTCTCGCCACCTCCTATTCCAATGATGATGAAAATCTTGTTGACTATGACGAGTATATTGAAAGCCTTAGAAACATTCCCCCAAGCATTCCCCAAAATCCAAGAGTTATTCCAAACTATCTAGTCATGCCATCCGATATTCCAACTTCCCCTCCATCACCCCATCAACCAAGCTTCCAATCTTCCACCCCCATCACACTAGCTATT
This sequence comes from Cupressus sempervirens, assembly GCA_028749045.1. Taxonomy (NCBI): domain Eukaryota; kingdom Viridiplantae; phylum Streptophyta; class Pinopsida; order Cupressales; family Cupressaceae; genus Cupressus; species Cupressus sempervirens. The sequence continues at coordinate 955,268,439 of CM053785.1, read as the reverse complement.
CCTGTCAATCCACCTCCACCTTTGACACACGAGTCTCCAAGGAATCTCCTAGAGGAAATACAAGAAAAGTCGCCTCCAACAGTCGATAAGCCATGTCATCTAATCCAACCATGTGAAGTAGTCAGTGATGAAGCTTCCCCATCTATAATATCACCTCCATATCCCATAGCTATCATCCCCATACCATCCATCAAATTGCTTAAAATCCTTCCACTTCCCACAAGCATCAAAATCCCACCACCTGTCAAATCCCTCCAAATCCTATCCACATCACCTCCAAGCATTTCCCAAATCTCTCGTAATGACCCTTATGCATCCATCTTCTACGCACCCATCTGCACTACTGAATCTCCCATCTATCCATCCGCTACCTTTCAAGAATCCATCCCTTCACCTCCTATCGCACCATCCACTCCAAACCAATCCTATCAAGATCCTGCCCAAAAGCATGTTGACATCCCTCAAAGCATAAATGAAGATATCATCGTACCATGTCTTCCATCCATAGTGCAGTCACCATCTCCTCCATCTCCAAAACCTCGAGCCATATCTCCTCCACTACAAGATATCTTGTCATCCGACCAGCTACATCAAGATCCTATCCTTCCATCTCCCCCGCTCCATGCTTCCATCTTACCACCTATCCAAGCTATTCCACCATCTATAATCTACCCTCTTGGTTCACTTACATTCATCCATGGTGGCCCTCTCTCAACAGAAGAATTAAGAACAGTATCTCCCCATTGCAATACACCTAATAAATCACTTCTACCATTTTATGCAAGCAAAAAGTTTCCTCAGCTTGTTCAAATGCTCAATCGATGGCATTACCAAGGTCAAGGTTTAGGACCACAAGAGCAAGGAATCAGAGAGCCTATTATTGCACAAAAAAATCTAGGATTTCATGGTCTTGGATACGTATCCAAAGGCTCACCATCTAAAGGTGTTGGTACACCACACCCCCAAACCAAGCCTATCTCCAAGCCCACCATGCCAGCCTCCCATCACTCCTTCAAGAAATCTTATGTCATCCCCCCTCCACCATCTTTGCAACCCAAAACAACCTACCATATCCCCCCTTCATCTGCTAAATCCATTTTGGGTCCCTATGTCCCAAAATATACCATCCTCCATCCTCCTATCAGCCATCATAAAAATCCTATTCCATCCATTTCTATGCAAGATCAACAAAGGCACATATCAGGGCACATCATCCATCATCATCCCCCTACATGCTCTTTCATATCCTCTCCATCTCACAAAGCTTCTCCTAACCATCTTCCCAAAGCTTACCACAGCAATGTGAATGCCAACTTCAAAATGTATAAAGCTAAAAATCCACATCCTAGGCAATCATATGTCTATTCTAAAAGACATACTCCAAAAAGGAAAAATCCAATCAAAGAATGCAAAACAATGCAAAAGCCTATGAAAAGAAAATCCAAAATCATGTGGATCCCCAAGAAAAAAGTTGAAACCCAATGCATAATGGCATCCACCATTGCTAATCCCCCATCTAGTGACTCATGTCCCCCATCTCCTAACTCCATCTTGGGTGCCTATATCCCCAAGCACGCTTCCACAAATCCTCCATCACGCCCGCATCTACCATCTATCCCCCATATGCTCTTTTCACACCTGTTCCAACATGTGCCAATGTTGCTCTTGCAAGCATCCCCATCTCATGCTCCTTTCCAGCATTTTCATCCCTCCATCTCCTACCATCAATCCCATCTAATCCGATCTATTGCATAAATCACACATCCAGTGTACCAACAGCTAGCAATAAAATTGAACATTCCAACAGCCAGTGAAAAATCCCAAAAAGCCAAAATAGCTGAAGAAAGCCAAAATTATTCCAGCTAAGTCCAAAGTCAAAAAGTCAAAAAAAGAAAAGAAAAATAAAGCGTCCATTGGTGAAAACTTGGCAATTCAAGCACCTTGGATAAGTACCATGATGAAAACTTGGCAAACAAGCGTCATGCGTAATCCTACCATCCCAAGCTTAGCCTATCACCCTCATGCTTTTGGTCATCTCTTGACATCCAACTCCATCTTCCAATCTATCCACCTATCTTCCATCCTCAAGCTTCCATCTCACACCATCCACTAATCTTATGCAGCTTCAGCCAATCATCTCAGCTATCATCCATCTCCCTAGCCCCTTCAGCTTTTTCCATCCTAGCTTCAATCCTATCACATCCATCATAAGACCTCCTTCTGCATGTTATCTTCTGATTGTGGGCACTATATTCCTTGGAGATCTTGTCTTGTCCATCCTCCCTTGTCATTGGTATCTAGCTCTAGGCTATCCTCATGCAAACCCAATGTCATCTCTTTATATCCATCATAATCCTAGCTATCTACCATCCTATCCAGCCATCTCATCCTGCTCCTCTAGCTATCCTTTGTCACAAAATCTCTCATCATCATTGGATGCATCTTGCCAAATCCATATCTTTTGCTATCACCCCACCCTTAGCTTCTGCCTCTTGCACCAAATTGAGCCATCCCGCTATCCTCTCATCCTGAGCTTTTTTATCCATCTGTATCATACCTATCATTGGTCTGTTAGCTTGTACCATATCTTGATTAGCTCACTTGTAAATATCTTGGTCTGTCAGCTTGTACATCCTCTTTAGCTTAGTACCATTGTATCTATCCAGCGTTTGTGTCAGTTCGTCCTTGGTCAGCATCTTGCACACATCGCACAACTCTTGGTTAGCTATTCCAATGCATCCTTTAGCTAGATCTCTTGTCACCAAAGTGTTCTCCTTCTTAGTTTAGCTTGCCAGACACATCACTCATCTAGATCCACCAGCTTAGGTGCTCTCCGATAGGTCCTTGCAGGATATAGCTTTCCTCATGTCTGATCTTGGTCCGTTAGTACCTCGTCCTACCCATCTCGTTGGCAAACGGTTCTCTTTTGGATTTTCGCTTTCTTTTGATTTGGGATCTTCCCTTTTGGGTCTTGAAGTATCTTTTCCAAGCAATCTCCTTGTTCCCTCCTCAAGGTTGCCACGATCTTCCATATCATGGTATGCTGCGAATGGGGCAATTAGAGTGTAAGGTCTTGATCAGGTCTTTCGTTTGTTTTTCTTTTCTGCTTGTGGGTTCTCCAGTGTCGTTTCCACGCTGCTTCCTCTAGGATTCATGTGTGATGCTGGGGCAATCCTTGTGTGTTTGTTTTGAGTTAGTTTGTCAGTCCTTTGGACGGTTGGTGAAAAGGCCTTGATGTTCTTGGTAACCTTGGCAATTAACCAATAGTCCTATAGCAAATCTAGTGCTCAACTACATGGTGGTACTTCTCTTTGAAGTATCCCCCTGCTCAAAAAGCTTCAATGGTTTTCCTTCATCTCCATTATCCCCCATCCATATCCAGCATCTGTCTCTCCTACCCCAGCTGATGCATCAATATCTCTTTGAATCACTCATCACTCTTAGCTTTAGGGATCCACAATCCTAGTCTTAGGGATCCACCAATCCAAATCAATCCACCAAGCCTCATCTTTCGAGATCCACAATCCTAGTCCTAGGGATCTCCGAAACCCATCTTTCGCCAATCTGACTCTTTGAAATCCTGTTGCATCAGCTTTTTTAATCCCCTCATCCATCTCCCTATCCTGGTTTCCTTTCTATAGTGCTCTGCTCCTTCATCCTCCACCTTCCCTAAGGTCTTAAGCTTGCTTTCTCTTGTGCATCTGATTCTCCTTTATCATTCTCCCATAGTGAGAGTTTGAGCTAATTCAGCCCCTTCTCTTTGCCAATCTGAGTCTCCTTGCTCATCTCGGATTCTTGTACTTTTCAAGAAGCCATCGAGCCTCGCTTTCTCTCCTCGCTACCTTCTTGAGGGGGCATCTCATAGTCCATTCTCTCCTCTTCTGCTCTAGCCTTGGGCATCTTATTTTCTTATCTTTGATGTCATGCCACTTGCGGCATCACATCAAAGAGGGGCAAAATGTAGACACCTAAAAACCTTTAGAAAATAAAGTATTTTTATTTTCTGAAAAAGTCCTGATGACATCATCATTTATTAATTAATTATTTATTTAATTAATTAATTAATTTTTATGCCATTAAATTCCTTTATCTTAATTAAAAATATTTAATTAAGAAATCCCTCCCAAAAATGTTTAAATCTTATTTAAACATTATTTCCTTATTTATTAATTATTTAATTAATAAATTGACCAAAAATCCTAAAATAAATAAAAAATTTATTTTTTTCCCAAAAGTTGGCCAATTTCCTTATGACCAATAACCTCTTCCAAAATCTTCTAATCCTTCTTTAATTTTGATTAAAGGCTAATCCCATCATTTCCTACCCCTAATCCCAACTCAAAATATTTAATTAAAGTTAAATATTAATCCTCATATTTATTAAAAAAGTTTTAATAAATATCTCCTCAACCCAAACCCTTGAAATAAATAAAACTTTATTTATTTCCTAAAAATCTAATTTATCCTCATCCTAAGAAGTTCTAGACTCTTCTAGAAAGTCTTTATCCTCATCCTAGAAAATTCCAGACTATTCTAGAAAGTCTTTATCCGCATCCAAAGTCTAGACTCTTCTAGAAGATGTCTTTAAACCTAATCCTAATCCCTTCCTAACCTTGTCATATTCCCTAAACATGGGTTAAGACTTACTAACCCACGCCAAAGTTAACAAATATCTCCTCCTTCACCCACCCTCATTAAATGTCATCCACTTGCCTATCCCTAAGCTAATCCTAAACCATCCTAATCCATCCTCTAATCATTTGCACAAGCCTAAGCAAGCTTAAAACCTTCCTAATCAAGTCCAAGTCGAATTTGCTCTCATCACCCTCAAAATATCTCAACCATAAAACTTTATGAAGTCCACTAGGTCATAAATGACTCTTACAAGCCCTTTTATTGCTCTTACAAGTCATTATGAGGGTCTTTATGAAGATTTTATCTCTTGAGCCTCCTTTGTTGACTCATCCTTGCCCTTTCCTCCATCCTCTCACCATGTGACATGTGTCACTCCTTGATTGGCTATAAAGAAGCACAATCCATGTGCTCTCCTCTCATGCAATCTGAGCCCTCCATAAGCTTTTTCCCATCCTTGCATCTTAGCCCTCAATCCCTCAAGCCTCTTGCCTATAAATTGCATCCTTCCCCTTTGAAAAATAACACAATCCATGAAGTAAAGTCATAATGCCATTTTGAGAAGCCATTTTACATCAAAACCATACACTCACACCCAAATTCCAACTCCATTTGAAGCCCTTTTTGAAGTATAAAGCTTGAGCATACATCCTATCTATTTAGACAAAGCTACTCAACAAGAGAGCTTCTTATTGAGAGAGACCATTAATGGCTCATATTCTCAATTAAGAGCTCATCTTAGTCTATCTTGAAGTTTATGAATTTTATTTAGTTTGTAGAAGCTTTATTTAAATTCGGTTTCTATTAGCATACTAACATTTTTCATATACAGAGATATCCTAGAGGTTGAAAAATAGTCATCCAAATCCTTGGAGTTGGTCATTGATCAACTTTTCAAGATAGATATTCAAGAGAATTTTTGTCATTAGCATCATGAAAAATGGCTGCTTAATAAAAGTGACACTAGAAGAAGGGCTAAAAATCATTCTTCTAATAAACTAAGTTTTTGTTTGATAGGTCTACAATTTTCAAAGTTTTGTATTTTCCAAAGTCTATCACTGTCAAAAAGTGTGCTTTTTAGGAGGTGCACCTTTTTAGAAGGTGTACTTTTCATAGTAAACAAAAATTTGAAGATGTTCACCACCATCTCCATTTTAGCAAGCATTAAGGTCTTCATCCAATAGAAACAAGCTCCTAGAACTTAGTCAAGAAATGAACTAAAATTTCAACTTGGTAGAAATAATATCACAAGGAAAAATTTCAACCCCCTAGATCGAAACAATGGTTTTGAGAGACAAAATCAACATTGGAATACTCAGCCAAATGTGAAAGTATCCTATGAACACTAAACAATGCTTAGTTCATCAATATCATTTAGCTTGATACCATCCAAAGTATACCCAATGATTGTAACTCATTTTTCAGTAGAAATCAAGAAATGAACCAAAATTTGTGTTGCACTAAGAAGTCCACTATTTAGTTGAACACCATGTTGTTAGAATCTTATGATTCTCTACAAAACACTAAATAGGAAACATGATCAATGAAGAATATATCTACCGATTCAATCAAGAACCAAACCTTGATCTAGAAAAGATGCTCACTTTTTTGAATGATAACACGAATAATTATAACTTGCATAATCAAAGGGAACCAATGATTGATGAGATTCCCCCTAGATTACAACTAACACCACCTGACCAAAATTGTGAATACCAATCCAACACTAGTGAGAGCACATTTCTCAAGACAATATAGTTAGATACAAAGGAACATACTTACTATATTAAAGAATCCCACTTCATCAACTGACAAGTATAGAATTATTGAAGAGTTAAAATGAACTTAGGCTAATATCTTGATGTGTAATATTGTATAGAATTTTCCTATGGAAAGGGAAGAACCATTGAGGGCCCTTGATTATGCAAAAAAAAACACCTAAAGCTAGCACTCAAAAGACAATATCACCATAGGTTAACACCTCTAAGGCTATGTCTACCATGTATAGAGATATAGTTGAAGTCATCCCCTTTTAGTCCAACCTCAAAATTTTTGAAAAGTATTTTAATAATTCCCTCGTAAGTTTAGGGGATTCCTACAATGTCATGCCACTTTAAATATCTCAGAAGTTGGATTCACTCTAAAACCTACAAATCAAATAGTAATCCAACTTGACAAAATATAAGTGAAAGTCATAGGAGTGTTGAAGAATTTTCACATATAGTTGACTATAGACCCCTTGATCCTAGATATCATTGGCATAAATGTAGTAGAAATTATAGAAACAAGAGAGGGTGGCTCTCAATAAATTTCACTCAATTATGGTTTCCTTGGAGGAGATTAGACAACTAGATTAAAATGGATGCCAAACCAAAATTAATGTTGATGATCATGAAGTATAATGTGCTAAATGAAGTGACACTTCTTCAATCAAATTTAGGCTCTTATAGAGTAATGAATTTTTATATAGCTATGACTAAAAATCTAACAACCAAACTACTTAGAGATTACAAGGCTCCACCCCATGTTAGGAATAAGGTGTCTTAACCTTGCATAATTCCTATTCTTATTATTTGTTTTGTAAAATGTATTTCTTGCAAATAATGTTGATGTGCTGACATCTTGAATTGTGTGTAAGGAGATCATGACTAAAACGGTTATAACAGATTCCTATGACACGTAAGAGCTATGTTAGGAAGATTCAATGACAGGTGAAGACATGTGGCAACTAAGATTTTTGGGTATTGTACACTCTACCCCAATAGTGGGAAATTTTTTTGGGGTTCCTATTTTCTCAAAGAATAGTAAAACCCTAATACAGTTTACCTTTGGGAGTAGACCTAAAGTGAAGTGCATGTTATAAGCATTTTTAGGGTTGCGAAGAGATGCGATGTGAAAAAGGTGTATTGTTGGTACTGCGAGTAGCTGCTAGAGTCTTCTGTTGTTGATGTTGAACTTGCATTGAAAGTGTATTGTAACCTCGTGTTGAAGATAATAAATTGTGAAGGTTCTGAAGGGGTGGGGTTGTTTTCTCGAAAGGTTTTTCCCCACCGGAAAATCCTTGTGTTATGTGTTCCTTTCTCTGTCTATTTTTCTCTATGCATGGTTGGCTGCAATATTGTTGTTTACATGATATTGAATCTGTAAGTGTAGAATATTTTTAATAGGATTTGCATCATACTTTCCTTATGAGATTAGTGTAGGAAGCTATTTCCGCACCTGAGTTTTCTTTCAATTGGTATCAGAGCTTGGTTTTTGCCTAGTCATGGGTTCAAATCTCCTTGATGCCTTCCCGAATCGCATAAGCGCCTGGTATGTGCATCAAGGGGGAGATTATGTGGTGTTCCATGTTCACTAATAGTCATGGCTTTTGGTGCAATGGTAAATGGGCCCAACAAGTGGTATCAAAGCTTGATCAACTTTTGATCCTAGTTGTTGGGTAGGGTTTTTTGAGCTAATCTCAAGTTGAGTGGGAGTCTTGTGTAGAGCATCCTGAATCTTATTTGCAGATTGAGATGGTGAGTTCATCATATAGAAGAATGGAGGTGGAGAAATTTAATGGAACTAATTTCGAGTTGTCGAAACTCAAGATGGAAGACACGTTGGAAGATCGTGACCTATGGGAAGTGACTACAATTGCTACAAGACCAGCAACTATAGCTCAAGTAGATTGGGATATCAAAGACCATAAAGCTAAGGGTCTCATAAGACTCTGTTTAATTGATGCAGTCCTTCTGAATGTTCTAGATGAGAAAACCATATATAGTTTGTGGGAGAGACTTGGGGCCATTAATTAGGCCAAATCCTTGGTGAACAAGTTGTTCCTAAGGAAGAAGTTGTATTCTCTATGAATGGAGGAAGGTGGATCCTTAATGGATCATTTAAATGCATTTAATCTACTAGATGCATAGTTGACATCAACTGATATCAAGTTAGAGGAGGAGGATCGTTGCAACACACTTATGTGTTCTTTATCAAATTCATGGGACCATCTTGTGATGGCTCTTGGAAGCACATTAGTCACCTTCAAAATGGATGATGTGGTATCTTCACTGCTATTAGAGGAGATGCAGAGAAAGGCTTCTATTTTGAAAAAAGAAGCCCTTGCAATTCGTGGTAGATCCACAGAAAGAGGGAAGAAAAATGACAATAAGGGTATATCCAAATCCCATGGGAAGTCAAAGACTTCCAATAATTCCAAGGCAAAATGTTGGAACTATGATAAGACTGGGCACTTCTGTAAAGACTGTAAAGAGCCTCAAAAGAAGAAGAAAACCTCAGATTTTGGTTCTGAAAAATCTCAAAAAGATGGTGATGCATTCATCGTAGCTTTGGCAGCCCATGCATCTGATGATGTGTGGTTGGTTGACTTGAGTGCATCTTTTTACATTACCTCTCATCAAAATTGTTTCTCAAGATATGAAGAGTTCGATGGTGGAAAGGTGTACTTGGGTGATGATTCTCACCTAAAGATAGTTGGACGTGGAAGGGTCACTATAAAATTTCCTAATGGACAAGTAAAGGGAATCAATGGAGTTATGCACATTCCAGGTTTGGCACAAAACCTATTATTAGTAAGTATGCTAAATGATGTAGGTGTGCAAGTTCTTTTTTCTAAAGATTGATGTAAGATGATGAGAGGAGCTATGGTGCTTGCTAAGGGTACTAGGAGAGGTACTTTGTTTTAGCTTGATGCACAAATTTCTCAGTGTAATAGTTCTTCTGTTTCAAAGAAGAGAGTAGCTATCACTTCATCCCCACCATCTGAATGAGTAGTAAAGAAGACTTTGGTTAGTGGTTTTGATGGTAGTGCAACAAGTGTACCTAAGGGTGCAAACACTTTGGAAGGAAAGCTTCCTGTAGAAAAGACAATGTTGTGGCATTTGAGATTTGGTCACATTGGTGAGAAGGGTCTCAGAACCCTAAAAAATAAAAATCTCTTGGAGGGGTTAAATGATTGCAATCTCGAGTTTGACTTCTGTGAACACTATGTACATGGTAAAAAAAATCATGTTCAATTTTACTCTAGTTCTCACAAATCTTCTGATGTTTTGGATCTTATTCATTCTGATGTATTTGGTCCTGTAAAAGTTCCTTCAATCTCTAAGTCTATTTTTTGTATCTTTCATAGATGATTATAGTAGAAGGACATGGATTTATTTCCTTAAAAGTAAGACACAATTCTTTATTCGATTCAAGGAATTTAAAGCCCTTGTAGAGAATTAGACTAGTAAGAAGATTAAGTGTGTGAGAACTGACAATGGTGGTGAGTTTTTCTTAGTAGAGTTTGAATAGTTCTGTAAAGAACAAGGTATCAAGAGGCATAAGACAACTCCGTATACCCCACAGAAAAATGGAGTTGTAGAGAGAATGAATAGGACACTGATGGAGAAGGCTAGGAGTATTCTTAGTGGAGCTGGTTTAGAACAAAGGTTTTGGGCCTAAGCTGTGGCCACTGCTTGCTATTTGGTTAATAGATCTCCTACATCAGCTCTTGTTGGTAAGACACCCATGGAGGTATGGTTTGGTAAGAATCCTTCAATTAGACATCTTTGTGTTTTTGGTTGTAAAGCTTATGCACATGTTCCAATGGAGAAAAGATCTAAGTTGGAATACAAAGCTGTTAAATGTATTTTCATCGGGTACAGTGCTGGCATGAAAGGATACAAGCTTTGGGATCCTGTGACTAGTAAGGTGTTGTATAGTAGAAATGTTATTTTTAGAGAGCTAACATCTTCTCCTATTGTGCTACAACTAGATGAAAAAGAAAAGGAAAAAGATGTTGTTCAGTTGCCTCCTACCCCTGAGAAGACTGAACAGAGAGACCATTTTTGGTCTAATGATGAGGAGATCTCTTGCACCTCTGATAGTTTAGAAGAAGAGGAAGAACAACCTCAACCTCAGCCCTTAAGGAGATCCACGAGAGAAAGAAAGCAACCAAAAAGGTTTGGTTATTCTATGTTAGATTCTAGTTGTGCTTTTGCTTTGATTACTAACACTGATGAGCCTAGATCTGTGAAAGAGGCTATGGGCATGGAATATGTAGGTTCTTAGATTGAGGCTATGGATGATGAGATGACTTCATTAGAGAAAAAAAAAACTTGGGACCTTGTACCTTTGCCTAAACGGAGAAAATTTGTTGGCTGTAAATGGGTGTTCAAGAAGAAATTCTGTGCAGATGGCAGTGTTGAAAGGTACAAAGCTAGATTGGTTGCAAAGGGGTATTCATAGGTAGAGGGAATAGATTATGGTGAAATATTCTCTCTTGTTGCAAAGTTGACATCCATTAGATTTCTATTATCTCTTGCTGCATCATATGATTTAGAGATAGAACAGATGGATGTGAAGACAACTTTCCTTCATGGTGATTTGGAGTAAGAGATTTATATGTCATAGCCTGAGCACTACATTGTTAAAGGTAAAGAATCCTTAGTTTGCAGATTAAATAAATCTCTATATGGTTTGAAGCAATCTCCTAGGATGTGGTACCTTAAGTTTGATGCCTTTGTTTTATCAACTGGATTTGTAAGATCAAAATCAGATCATTTTGTTTATTTCAGAATTGAAAATCATCACCTTCTTATTGTTGCATTATATGTTGATGATATGTTGTTGTTTGGGAAGGGTAAGGGTATGATTTCTGATTTTAAATCTCAATTGTCAGTATAGTTTGAGATGAAAGATCTTGGGGCAGCTAGGTACATTTTGGGTATGGAAATTAGTAGAGATAGGTCTAACAGAAAACTTTTGTTGAGTCAGAGTAAGTATGTGAAGTTTGTGTTGGACAGGTTCAACATGGCAGATTGTAGACCACTATGTGTTCCTATTCTTGTGGGAACAAAGTTATCTATAGATGATTGTCCAAAATCTCCTAGTGAGGTGGAGGACATGAGTAGAGTACCTTATGATAGTGCATTTGGCAGTCTTATGTATGCTATGGTCTATACTAGACCAGATATTGCCCAAGCAGTGAGAGTCCTAAGTCGATTTATGGCTAATCCTGGATGAATACATTGGGATGCAATTAAGTGAGTATTCAGATATTTGAGGGGTACATCAGATTACTCCATAAGTTATCATGGTAACTCTTCTGGATCTCCACATTTAGTTTGTATTCATAGGTTTGTGGATTCAGATTGGGCAAGTGATATTGACCATAGGAGATCCACCAGTGCTTATGTGTTCACTATGTTTGGTGGTGCCATCAGTTGGATGAGTAAGTGAAAACCTGTGGTTTCTTTGTCCACTATAGAAGCTGAGTACATGGCTACTACTCATGCTTGTAAGGAAGCCATTTGGCTTAAGAGAATATGTTCTGATGTTGGTGTCAATGCAGAACAAACTACTATTTGGTGTGATAGTCAGAGTGTTATTTGCCTTGCAAAGAATCCAACTTTACATGCCAGAATGAAGCACATTGATGTGCAGTATCACTTTGTGAGAGATATGGTAGAAGATGGAAAGGTAAATTTGGAAAAGGTAGATATTGTGAAGAATGTTGCAGATGCATTAATGAAACCTGTGGGCACTAAGAAGTTCAGATGGTGTTCAGAGTGTATGGGCCTTTTGGCCTATAGCAGTTAGTTCCTATTATGTTCTTGTTGCTCTTACAAGGTATTCTACAACTGGGAGAATGTTAGGAATAAGGTGTCTCAACCTTGTATAATTCCTATTCTTATTATTTGTTTTGTAAAATGTATTTCTTGCAAATAATGTTGATGTGTCAACATGTTGAATTGTGTGTAAGGAGATCATAACTAAAATGATTATGATGGATTCCTATGACACGTAAGAGCTATGTTAGGAGGATTAAGTGACAGGTGAGGACATGTGGCAACTAAGATTTTTGAGTAACGTACACTCTACCCCAATAGTGGGAAATTTTTTTGAGATTCCTATTTTCTCAGAGAATGGTAAAACCCTAATATGGTTTACCTTTGGGAGTAGCCCTAAAGTGAAGTGCATGTTATAAGCATTTTTAGGGTTACGAAGAGATGTGATATGAAAAAGGTGTATTGTTGGTACTGTGAGTAGTTACTGAAGTCTTTTGTTGTTGATGTTGAACTTTCATTGCAAGTTTATTGTAACCTCATGTTGAAGATAATACATTGTGTAGGTTCTGAAGTGGTGGGGTTGTTTTACCGAAAGGTTTTTCCCCACCAAAAAATCCTTTTGTTATGTGTTCCTTTCTTTATCTATTTTTTTGTATGCATGGTTGGCTACAATATTGTTGTTTACATGATATTGAATCTGTAAGTGTAGAAGATTTTCAATAGGATTTGCATCATACTTTCCTTATGAGATTAGTGTAGGAAGCTGTTTCCGCACCTGAGTTTCCTTTTAATTGGTATTAGAGCTTGGTTTTGGCCTAGTCATGGTTTCAAATCTCCCCGATGCCTTCCCGACCCACGTAAGCACCTGGTATGCACGCCAAGGGGGAGATTGTTGGGTGATGTGACACACTCCCTTGCCCACAGGTGGTTAATTATGTGGTGTTCCATGTTCACTAACAATCATGGGTTTTGGTGCAATGGTAAATGGGCCCAACACCCCATAGGAGTAAATCATAATTCAATTGATAGATATCATGGTTGGAAATTTATAGTATTTGGGAAAAGATCCAGATCCAAATATTTTTCTCCTTCCAAAATTCTATAGGTTGCATCATACAAGCCATTCAAAATTTGGATTCTTAGATAGTCAAGAACTAATTTCTTAAGTTTTAACTGAAGTGAAAAACTCTAAAATTGGCCACAACACAAGTGTAATTACCAAAGATAATTTAATTCATATATGTATGCCTAAAATTGTGAAAAATAGGGAGGAGATAGAAGAAGATCTAAATGCTTCATACAATAACACTTCCTTATATGGGGTAGCTATATCTTTTCATCCACCAGAGATGATTAAAGTTCTTAGAACAAGACACTTTGTAAAAGGTCCAGGTTGGACCTTGGTTGTCATTTAGCATAAACTAAAAACTACTAAAATTATAGAGTTTATTGAAGAAATTGAATACAAAAAAATGAACAAACAATTCCCATATCAAGTGTAATCACTAGCACCAAGATTTGTCAAGTCCAACAAAGGGAAGGATGCAATGGGTCCCCAAGAAAGAATCTTTCAAACACAAAATAAAAGAAAAGGTTTTGAAAAATAAATACAAGTTGAGAAAACCAAAACAATAAATCATATAAACACCTAGGTTCAATGGTTCCAGATGTAAACTAGGAGCTGGAGCTGGTATTGAGCTTATTAATCCCAAAGGTCATTTCTTTTATGCTACATAGCATTTACAATTCATTCCTACTAAAATTTTTTTAGAATATAAAACCTTGATATTTGGACTCCTCCTCGCACTAGAAAAGGATTTAAAACCTCTCATAGTTGAAGGAGACTCCCAGTCAATGATTTGACAAGTCAAATCAATCTATTCCTACAACAAAACAAATATCTCACTTACCAAAAGAATATTTGGGACTTGATGGAATATTTTGAAGCACTAAATGTCATATTTATCCTAAGAAGAAGGAATGTTGTAGATAATTCCCTTGTAATCTTTGTTAGTGTATTAAAACCCTTAGAAAGAATGAAGCTCACAAGATTCATAGTAGAACTCATGGTTTCCCCATCTATCCTAGATAATATTACTAATATCTATGTTTATTAAGATGATCAAAATATTCTAGAATTCATCACATGTAGGGGTTTGTTCAAAGGACAAGAAGTTCATGAAAATCCCAAAAGAGATGTACTAGAAGATAAAGGTGGTATCATAAATTTTAAAAACAATAGTATTCCTAAGGGGATGGTGGAGTTGGAATGCATCATTGACCAAGATGTGTCAACACATAATAAGAGGATTAATGAAGAAAAAAAAATCAAAAAATGTGATTCTTATAACCTATGCACAAAACACAACCCTAAGATCATAAGAATTGGAAAGACTTATAGTTCCCAACAGAGGGAAACTATGCTCTAGTTTCTCATATAATATAAAGATGTCATCACCTAGAGTTATGAGGAGCTCAAGACATATGATCTTGACATCATCACTCATAATATTCCTTTAAAACCTAATGCTAATCCTTTTCACTAAAGACAAAGACTAGAAAATCCCATTAAATAACCCTTGCTAATGAGGGAATTTCAGAAGTTGTTAGATCCCAAGATTACCTTTGCTATTTGAAAATTTACTTGGGTTGTGGACTTGGCACCTGTGAGGAAAATCCTCTAGAAATTTTCCTTTGTGTAGATGTCCATATTTTGAATCAAGAATCTTAGAAAGATTACTACCCATTATCTTCACTTGAAGAAGTGCTACAGATTATAAATGGATCTATGTGTTGGAAGCATGCATGTGTTGACATTCTAGTCATGTTTGTTATTAGTGACATACACTTATTTAGATTGTAAGTTTATACTAAGCATATTTTATAGTTAACAATGTTATCCAAGCATGTCAATTGCTATCAAGTCCTTTGGACAAATTTTAGTTCACGCTGAGTAGTTACTACTATAGTGATGATCAATAGTATAAACCAAGCATCTCAGTATATGTCGAGTTTACTAGTGCAAATCAACTTGTGTAGTGCTTACCGAGTTCACAATTTATGTGATGTAATTCTACTATTAGCTAAGCTACTTAGTGTTAACCAAGTGACTTAGTTTATACTGAGCTTATAGTGATAACATTGATTGAGCTATCCAGTGTGAATCAAGTGATTCAATTTATATGCCAAGTTTCATAGTACTCACCAAGTCACCAATGTAGATCGAGTTCAAGACTACTTGGAAGTGATTAGTATGGACCAAGCTTCTATGTTTACTGAGTGCATGATGATATCAAGCATTGATAGTGGATGCCGAGTATCAAAACCTCACCAAGTTAGTCTTCAGAACTCGAGTTTCTACACTTTGGTTGACTTTGTAATATTTGTGTAAACTTGTATTGTGGTCCACTTTGTAATTGTGTAATTGGATTGGTATATATGTAAGATATTGTATCACATCAAAATAATCAAAGAGAAGTAATGTAATCATTAGAGAAGAGAAGGAGAGTGAATTAGAAGGCTATAGCAGTATCATGAGCAACAAAGTTTCATCTATCACAACAAGGTGATTTGTACAATTAGAGGAATCTCATTTAGAAAACCAAGTTGTAGACTAGAGATTAGCTACTATTTCATCTTAATAGGTGGATTAGTCAAATCTTTTAATAAGGTAGACATAAAAATCTTGTGTATATCTCTTTATTGACTAAATACTTCATTGTATGTTTGTAAATCATTTTTCAAGATGGACCTAGTAGTCCTTATTTCTCTTAATAGGGTAGATCATTAGAAGTGATCACTGTAAGCCTTAACAACCCAAACTTATACTATAGTACTAAAACTAGTGGGTATCATTCCCAACCTAGTTTTACTTTCTATTTGGAAGGTTTCTAGCTCACAAAAATTGTGTGTCAAAAGTGTTATGAATGCTTTAATGTTTCTAGTTTCTTATGCATGCAATTAGATTAGAATATACATGAAGGATTAATTGCTAATTAAGGATAACATTTTATAAGCTATTGAGTCACCCCTCCCTCTCAGTAACTTAGCCTCTATAATATTTCCAACAATTGGTATCAAAGAATTGTGGTTCTTAGAGAAAAGTTTAATAGCTTGAGCAAAGATCAAAGGTAATGGAGGTATTCAAACTTGACAATTCTTTTGACAATGAGAAGATAAATTTGGAATTGGCTATTGGACAACTCAAGAAAGTAAAAGAGAAACACTCTCAATCCCTAAAAATAAGAAAAGATTTTGCAATCTAGATAAATGATTCACTCTACATTAAAGAAATAATTGAGGACATCAATTTATGCAATTCAAATGAAGCTAATGAAGCAATCAAAGAACTATTGGAAAATAATAGTAATATTTAAGAAGTAAGAAAATTAAGAAGAGAGAAATAAATTCAGTCAATAAGATTGTGTGAAGTCATGGAAGAGACAAAAAAGATAAGAGAAGAGATAAAAGGAAAGAACAATGAAATTCAACACCTATCCCTTTAGCAAGTAGACTTCACTAATAAGATCACCATTGCAAATGAAGAAATCGTGAATCTAAGATTAGAGAATGAAAGATTGTAGAATGATCTAAACACTAAAAGTCAAACCAATGAAAGGATGATGAAATCCCAAGCAGGCATAAGTTATTTGAATGAGCAATGTCATTACAAACAAAAAGGGAAAGAAGAAATTGGATACAAAAAAGAAGGGGAAACATCCAAGAAAGGAGCTCAATAGAATAAACCTACTTGCAATCATTATGGCAACATAAGTTATACATAAAACAAATGATGGAGCAATGGGAAAGAAAAATTCAATGAAAAATTCTACAATTATAATCATCATGGTCATAGAGCTAATTAATGCAAAGAAAAACAAAGATTTGAAGGAAAATGTCACAAATGTAAGAAGCATGGGCACAATTCATCATAATACAAAACTAGGATATTGAATCTAGTAGAGTAGATTGCAAAAGCTATATTTAGTTGGGACTACAACACTTAGTGCAGATGTCATTACTATGGAGAATTTGAACACATTGGAATGAATTGTGAGAAACATCACATGAGGAAAAGAGATATTACCAAAATATGTTTCATTTGTATAGAGCTTGGTCATCTTGCCAAGAACTATATGAATACTAGAAGAACTAAAGATAAAAATAAGGTAAAATTTGATAACATTAGAAAGCAGATGAGATAACAATGGGTTCCAAAGTCTACAGAGAATACAAGTCTGATATTTGATGATCATGTCACTCAAGAATTGGGTGACTCCACCATTTCTACTTGATTTCTCAAAGAAGAACTAGAACTAGGCTACTAAAGAAGACATGTAATATTAGTTCTAGTTGATAGGACAAAAGATCCATATCAGCATTCAAGATGCAAAGGGATCACTGAGTAAGAGGTACCAATTACTACTAAGTTACCTTCTTTACTAAGCAAGGTTAGGAGTAACTAAGCTTTCTATGGTTATCGAGTTGTGGAAGACTCTACTAAGTATTCAATGCAAGTGAACTGGATGATAGTCTATCACTTGAGAAAACATTTGTATTAGCCATTTATGGAAAATTTTGATAAAAGGAGTAAAGGTGAAGTCATTTCTCAACATGAATTCTTAAGAGGTACTTGCATTGAGCAATCTTCAGGGCATTCAAGCAATTTGAGTGAATTGTTACCAAAAGTTTTCCAACTCTCTCAAACCTTATTGAGTGAAGATGGCATTCACTAGCAACAAAGTGAAAAAAGGTTTAGACATGTTCATTCATGGTGTGGAATAGAAGGTACTGGATTTCATGTTGACTCTTGTTGTTGTGAAAATCCTAGATCCAAGTGGAGCACATTCCCAAATCCCTCCCAATGTACTATTAGCTAATGATATCCATTCATATTTCAAGTGTGCAATTCAAGATATTGGTACACTAGAGATGGATGAATGTGTTGGTGTTTTAAAACTACTAAACAACAAAATGCTCAATACCAAATTGGTGTTGCTCACACAACCTAAGGATTAGCCAATTCCTATTAGCAATTACATGTGCAAACCATTTGGACCTAACTTCAACAAAACCAAGGATGGTTTTCTACTCCTTAGGTTCTACAAAACCAGGGTGGGTATACCCAAGGGATGATTCAAGGCTAGAACTACTATATGAGAATTATTTTAGTTTCATTCTGATTTTTATCTCATATCCTCAAATACATGCATAATTTTGACATTTTGAATAAACAAATCCCATATAATATATTTGGTCAAAATTCTTCTATAGATTTCCAAGTGTTCCCAACAATAGTGGATAACTAAAGCTAAAATATTTCAAGCAAACAAGTGTTGACCATCTTTTGAAATCTTCAAGAAAAGTAAATTAAAGCTGATTGTGATTTTAGATTTGATGCATCTTCATAGTATGCCTATTTGTAGACTGACTTAGTTTTGATTAGTACCTATTCCATTTGGATTCAGAGTCTACTACAATTTGTAGATCTAATTTTTTTCCTTACAAGAAATATTATCAGAAATTCTTAGTGAAGTTCATTCTTATAGACACCCTTTCTATTATCATGACAATTCCATCAAATTCATCAAAAGCATTTAGTTAATTTATTGAATTAATAAAAGTAATGAATTGACATACAACCTAAATGAATTGCATTCAATTGAGCAAGCTTTACTCACACAATCTCAAAATAACTAAGTAATAGCAAAGGAGACAAAATTCAATAAAAACTTATATGGGGACAGCTCAAAACTTGTATTAATTTTCCTTGAAAATTGTATACAATTTTATTAAACTCAAAATGACCTTAGAAAGAGACATAAAGATCATTCCATATTGATGTATTCTCCTAAAAAATTTAGAGAAGATATAATATAAAGTTTTTTTTTCAAAGATTGGATCAAAAACATCCTAAGTGTAATACTAAAAAATGCATTAGAAATTTGACCATTCTCTAGCCCTAGAATCTCACTTATATAATGTGAGATGCAAAAAACTTTAGGCATAGAGAACTGACAGGTGTCTATTACAAGAGATATTTACATACAGCTATCACAAAAAGACAAAATTATGATTGACAAAAAGATTTGTACATCAAGCATTACTTTTGTTGGTCCCTTTCTATTACATCTATTTATATTTCTGATTTTCGGATTGGCTACTTATTTTAAATCCTCAGCATATGTAGTTGCCAGACTTGCTAGTAATGTGTTAGGTTCTGATTCATCTAGCTTCACCTCCACTCTAGCATTTTCACTCATATCATCATGTGTTACCAAGGTGATAGTTACTTTTGATTCTATGTTTTTTGTATCATTTAACTGATCCATTGCATCTTTAGCATGAGATGACTGCACTTCTTCTTTTCAAGGTGTTGATGGAAGTGGATCGATGATTTGTAATTCATCTTCATGCATTTTATCATCATCACTTTCAACTTCTTCCAGTTTCTCGCTAGAAGCAATATCCACCATCCACTTGTCATAAAGTGCATCATCTAGCTAGTCAAAAAGCATAATATCCTATTATTTCTTGATAACATATTCTGCTTCCTTGTTAGTATTAACAAATTGTTGTTTCAAAGAATCAAAGAATATTTGGGCTTTCACTATTTCCTTGGTTGTGGTATCCCACCATGCATGCTCTATTCCATTGATAATTTTATTCATCCTTAGACAAAATAAATCACCAAGTTCCTTAGCCCATTCATCTTTTTTTTTTTTCAGATTATTTCTTCTATCTAGGGCATGAGGAAACAAACTAAACTTTTGACTCTTATATATGTTCAAATAGCTGACTATTATTCTTTGCAGATTAATTCTCTTATTACCAAAATCATGAAGATTAGAAAAAATATCAAAAGTCTTTTCAATTTGATCATATGAGACTTTTATGAAAGAATGACATAAAATGTTATTTCTTTCCTCCTTCTTACCCACTTATTCACAATAGGCTTTAGAGCCTCATCACTTGCTTTTTGTTCTTCCTAGATGCTTATCACTTTAGCCAACTAATCATATACTAATTTCCATTCAATTTTGTCCCCCAAATATGTGAGAGCCTTTCTCAATTTATCTTCATATTTTATATTCAACTCCACATGTAAGGCCCACAGCTTGCCCTTTTTTTCTTCAAAGTCTTTAGCTATGTAATAGTGTGGCCTCTTGTTAGAATTGTTTTAGAATAACTAAGAGGGGGGGTGAATTAGTTATCTAGGGTCCAAATGCCCTAATAAAACTTTTTCACTACTTTTAATAAATTCATACACTTTTCATCCATCCAAACTTAAATCAACCATATAAGCAAGTTACAGTAAATCAACATGCAGAGATAAAACATGAAAGATCAACGCATGACACAATGATTTACGTGGAAACCCAATTTTGGGAAAAACCACCAGTAACATGCTACTTGATTTTCACTCTTCTAAAGTGATGCCCTGTTAAAGGCTTACAACACACTGTTAAATGTGACCTTGTTAGAGGATTTTACTAAACTATTAGGAATGGGTCTGGTTAAAGGACTTTAGAACATTCACTTGGAATGTCACCCTGTTAAAGGATTTATCTCACAGCTATTAAACCAACATGATTCCATAGGATTTAAACTAACTATTACAATTTCTAGAGAGTAACGATAATGGCTTTTTGATTTGATACAACTTACAACATACTTTACAGATTTCAGATCACACTTTCGGTTCAATCTTTTGCTTGGCTTCAATCACTTCAGCTCTGACTGCTTGTCTTTCTCTCAAGCTTCATCTCCTTAAGTCTTCTTACTCATCATACCAATGCATCCATATCTGAGGTCTTCTTATTGAAATAGAGTAACTATGCTCTCTTTCCTCCTTAGCATCTTCTTCAGAATTTTATGCTTTCATGCTTGACTGCCTCTATCTCTCCTTCATGAACTTATGACTCCTTAAATAGAAATCTAATTTTCCTTTGCCACTCGATTCTCCCTCTCCAATTTTAGGGTTTCTAATGGATTAGGTAGGATAAAATGTATCTACCCCATATCGTGTTCTTATCAAGAAACTTCGTCTAGGTTCTAGTTGTAACCTCAAAAATGTTCTACATGGTTTTCTGTGCCACCAGCTCATCATTCTTATCTTCCATTTAATTCACAAACTTCTAGATAACAACCTTGTTGGCTTAGATCTAGCGAATCTTCAATTTTCAAAATAATGCAGCAACTCAGCATTATTGATTTACTAGTGCTCGCCACCTCTGTGTTACTCGACATTGTTGGTTTTATTGGTGCTTGACACCTCTGTGTTACTTGGCACTATTAGTGTTTTGACGCTCGACATCTATTTCCTGGATAACTCAACACCTAAATAAAATTGTATCACTTGGCACTTGATAAACTTAGTATCACTTGGCATCTGAAGTTTAACTTGCTTGGCTTCAACTAGGAATCTATTCGACACCTACTAGCTTTGCTCGACTCCCTCTCTCTAATGATCTTAGTTGGGCTTTACAAAAGACTTAGCTAAAACCTTACATCTTTGATATGTTTCAGTGTGCCCATTCTTTGTGTCTTAGAGTATGTCATCAGTACATTATTTCATCAATGGCTTGACTGATCCTTCTACTTCATTCCAACATCATAACTTCAACCTTTCTCTAGGTGTTCTAGTTACATCTTATTGATTTCATCTTCCTTGTTAATCAACTAATTGATAGTATTTGGATCACTAAAGAAATTGTCATTTCTGCAAGTAGCAAGTTTGACATCAATGACAAAACAATGATTGAGAACATTCTTTACCAGTTCCATATGATCATTCCAACAATTTTCCTCATGATCTTTTCAATTTATTCCAACACCTGCATGGGGTATCTGGCATCTATATAAGAGAAGTGGATTTAAAAGGCTCCACTGGAGAGTGAGGATATGTTATTCTAGCTCTTGTAGACCTCCCCATTAATTTATTCTCAAGTTCAATCCTCTTTTGAACATCCTTATTGTAAGCTTCTAGGACACTTTCATATTTACTCTGCAATTCAAACATGGCCCTTTCTTCCTTTTTAGTAGTGGCCAAAAAAAATTGAGATGAATCTACATTCTAGTGTGTAGTTGGCACATGAGAGGCATGAGCCACTCTTCTTACAACTATATTTTCCATCAAACCAGAATCATCTATCTGTGATAAGGGGGCTCTTGACCCTTTCCTTAAAGACCATATAACCATAATAGCCTGGTCTCCATTGAATGTAGTACCTATGAATACCTTTTTATTTGGATCTTGGAGGTCCAACTTATTTGAAACAGAATTAAAAATTAATGCATCTACAATATCCCAACTGGGTAACAATAAAATGTTTGAGGCCTTGACCATTTACCTCCCCTCTTCGAGGGTTATGTTCTGGAACTCTTGAATCATCTATTGCTTTATTTGATTTTGTAGGGCTGCCTCCTCTAGCTTAGGATGCTCTATCTTTAGCTTTTTGCATCTCTCTTGAATTTTTCTCATGTTAGCTCTCCATGCAAATTGGTAGAAAGCCCTAGATTTAACAAAATTGTCATATGATATAAATTGTTGACTTGCCTGTTCCAATATAGGGTCTAATTCCCTTCTTTTGTAATCTACAACTATCAACTCAAAACTATAAGGGTATAATTCCCTTCATCTATTTCTAATTGTGTAACAAAAGCTCCCCCTTGTGATCCTAGTTGTTCAATTTTCTCTTTAGTGATTTGTTCCTCTTCAATTCGTATAGGTGTCTATGAGGTTGAATATTCCTCAACATGAGGATCCTCTTCCCTTATTATTTTTTTCCTTTTTAGGGGGGGTTCATAAGGCCTCTCTTCTAAGACATCACCTGTAAAATCAATTATTTGTTTACTTTTATCCATAGTGGTCTCTTTATTTCGAATAACAACATACCAAGACATTTTTTGGACAGTTAATTGACTTGCATCTATATTGGGAGTAAAACCCAATCTTCTCATTACTCCCCTAGCCTTATCTGGGTAAAATCTAATAAAGAATTGCTTCTTTTCATTCATTGTCTCCATTATTTTAGAAAATGTGTTCACAAGTTTATTTATCTTATCTACATTTGTAACAACATTGTCCAAAGGATTATAATCTACATCAAAACAATGAATGAAATCTAATACTTTCGAGAAGACTCTCCACTTTTCCTTTTTGGTCTCTTTCTCTTGAAAGGAGTACTCATTCCTTATTATGTCTTCAAGAAAATAGAATTCATGCTCAATTTTACCAACCTTAATTCTATGCCACAGAGCCAAATGATAAAATCCATCAGAATCACAAAAATGAGGGTGAGAAATAGCCATCTTATAAGGATTGAAAATCTTCTTTAGAGAAAGCCAAACCCCTTATGTGATTACAAAATGATGGGCCACTATGCAAGTGGGGAAGATCGACCCCCTTGATATTTTCAACAAAAGGGTTTCCTCCACTCCTCCCAACTACAACAAAAATTTAGCTACTTGTACCTTCAAGGGCACTTGGTAAGGTAGTACATGAGGGCTACCTTTAAAACCACAAATTTTGAACATAGTAGAAATAGAGTATGGGATGATATCTCCCCAATTGTGTGAAAATTTTAAACCACTAGGATTATCCATATGCCTATTGAGATTCATTAGTGCCTTGGGGATTCTGGGATTGTCACTCAATATGAGGCATTAAAACTTGGAAGAAAAATACCTCTCAAACCTGACAAAGCTAGCATTCTCTGCATCCCAAGTCATATCTGCATTGCATAATTGGACTGGTAGTGCTTCTCCATTTTCTTCTCTACTTAGCTCCATTTCTTTACCAAAATATGTGGCTCCTTTAAACAAAAACATGTGGCTCCTTAGCTAAATAAGAAGAAAAATCAAAAATTATATCCACAAAAAAAGATGAAATTTGAGTAACCATATATAGGAAATCCATAGGCATAAACTCCTCTGCATCTCTCCCAAAATCTTTGCATAGGGTCCTATATATTTCTACAACCCTAGTGTTGAAGTATCCCCTTTTGAAAGGTTCCCTAGAAGCTGCTATATTGCTGGTAGAGTTCCAATTTTATGTATATGTACCTTTAGTGCACCTTTCCTAATGGTATCCTTCTTAGACATGTATTCCTTTTCTAGCCCTTTCAAATCAATTTGCATATGATAATTAGTGAGAGGCCCTAAACCAAAAACTTCCCTAATTTCATCTGGCTTGACTATAATTAGGACCTAACCATTGGTTCTTCTTACTACTCTAATGGCCTAGTCATAGTTCTTTGTCATAGCTTCAATAAGATCACAATCCATAAAAACCCTAGGAACCACTAGTTTCCCTAAATCAAAATTCCATATATTGGCATGTGGGGCAAAAAGGTTCCTCTTTGAAAACCATTTTTTAAACAAATCTAGACCAATTTAAGAGGTACTAGCATCCCAGACTTGATTCCCCTTGTCATACAATCCATCTGCTATTCTCAACGTAGGGTTTAATGAAGTAAGGTTTTTAACTAGTATAGTTTCAATAGTGGAGTTTGGGAGGAGCTAAAAAAAAAATCATGGACATTCCTTTCCAAATAATTCTTGTAACCAAAAAATGCCTTCTTTGGAGGCACTTTTTTATTATAATTTGTAGAATTGCGATACTACAAAGATTATAGTATAATTACTTGATTCTTTGCTTGTTTCTCACTATAATTCTACAATATCTTTGTGAACAATGGAAATTTGCTTCACGATCTTGTCAACTCAACACAACCTTCTCAATAATGGCTTTTTCTCAGGAAAAGGCTTGAAATTTTTGTTTGCATGAGATGGAATTGAGAAAATATTTTTTATTATACTCTATTTTTCTTGCACACATGAAGCTTTCATTTCTCATAAATGCACAAAGTGGCACCAGCTTCTATGTTCAAATTTACACCATTGATTTTAAAAATATCCTACAATCTAAGGATTCAGGGAAAGATGACTCATGTTCTACTTTACGTGTTAGTAGTCAACCCAATTAGATTTTGCCATCTGTATAGTTCCTTCATTCTTGGCATTTCAGTCTAGACCCACTGATGACTGAGGACATATATCATTGAGTTGCTACCTCACTATACATAAAGAATGAGAACCTTGCTATAGCGAGATAGTGACAATCATTGATTCTACATTGATTGTGTGCAAGACATTTGATGCATTACTTAAGGAAAATATGGTGGGCCCTTTGTCACTATGTCATTGTTCATAACCTTTGAGAAATTCATCATAGGAAGATAGTGATGGCCATAGATTTGAAATTGATTTGAGGGCATGAAAGCTACATGAATTTTTATAGATGTGGTGGGTCCCGTGGTCGCTATGTTGCATAGAGTAGAAAGTTCATATCTTTCCATAGCAATGTAGTGACATCCATAGATTTGAGATCGATTTGATGATCAAAATATTTCATATGTTTTATAAAGGAGGCATGGGTCTAGATTATTGATGATGTGAGGAAACCCTATACAGTTAGCATATAAATCCATACTTTAATCCTAGTCACATTACTACATTTCTTGGGTCCCACCATGTGTTTAATTCCTAGCTAGGCACTATGTCGCTAATGACAAGATGCATATCTTTCATGACAGTGACATAGTGACCTCCAATGCCTTCACTTTTTCTCATTCATACATGTATCCCACTAGATGCCACCATGTCCCCAAAACTATATGACTGATATCTAATAGAGCATGTGTCTGGGACCCACCTTCTAAAAATCTATAGTATTGTTTTCTATCAAGGAACTATGTCGCATACGATGAAGATCAAAAATTTCTTGATAGTGACATAGTGACATCTCATGTCTTATCAAAACTTGGCAATAGAAAGATAAAGGCAAGTAAAGTCATAATCACCCTTATTAATGTTTTTGACATAACAATAAAACTGCATGTCCACCATGCAACTAAGGAAGTTTTATGGTCATTGGAAAACTTATAAGTGACTGTCGTCTATATTTTCCATGAAGGTGCCATGTCGCTAACAGAAAAGTGCACAAATTTTCTAATAGCGACATGGTGACCAATCAAAACAATTTGATTTCTACTATTGCCTTCTATACTTCACTATTCTGATCCCTTTTCCAGTTTTGATAGGTCTGACATGAAAAATATGACCAAATATTTTTGACACAATACAATCTCTGATCACCACAACTCCATTTTACTACGTTGCCCTTCAAATTTGTGACTATCATTATGTCACATAGGGTAACATGCATTTTTTGATAGCAACAATGCAACTGTCATTGATTTTGTGATGATCAAATGGTATACATTAAGAGGGAAAAGGTCATATGGGGGTGCAAAATATTTGAACTTTTCAAGGAATATACATATATTTTTGAAATGGTTCACACCCAAATAATATTCAAAACAAAATGATACCTAGGGTTTTCAAAGGTTTTTCAAGATAAGAACTTAGAAACCCTATTTTCTAATAATGGAGTCAATTTTTATTTTTTGTACCTAGACTGGGAAAATTTTATCTTGCAAAAAATTAGACAAACAATGGCTCTATCTAGGGATATCGAATTACACAGATTCAAATGAGGGCTCAAAATTTTTGGGAGAAGCAAACCACAATGTAGATAAACTTAAATCTGACAACTGTGAGAGAGCTATAACCATAGGGAAAAATATAATATACATGAAACTATACATAGACCAAAGAATTTACAAGAATGTACACAAAAACCCTAAAATACTATTCATGGAAAATAAGTATTTTGGTAGAAATATCTCTTCAAGAACTATCCATGAATTGGCAGTTCAAGAATGTTGTCTGATAAATCCTTGAGAATATATGAGTCTTCTCCCCATGAAATTTCAATAAAATAAGGATCTAACCATATGGGATCAAATTTCCCATGTTTTCCTTTATCTTCAATTTTGGCATTCCACACGAGGATGAAATCTCTATTTTCAAATTTTTTGATTACTATCCTTTTGTGATGTGAATATCAGGATTTAACTGTGTGATTACTATCCTTTTGTCATGTAATGTCTTCACCTGTAGTTGCAACTTTTGATTCTTAAAATATGCTTCTCTTCTTGTTTATGATAACCCTACAAGCTCATCCAATATTTCTTGCATATCATCTATAATATCTTCATAATACAACTGGATGCAATTATAGAGTCCCATTAAGTTATTTTGAGGCATCCTTGCCTGAATTCCATATACTAGATCAAAAGGGGCTATTCCAATGGCTTTCTTTGCAATCACTCTATCAGCCCATATTGCTAGCTATAACTTGGAATCCCATGCCTTCTTGTTATTATCCAAGGTTCTCTTGATGACTTTTAACAAGCTTTGATTTGTGGATTTAGCCTGTCCATTTCCTTGTGGATTATATCAGGAGGATGTTGATTTAGTGATTCCATTTTTGTCATAGAATTTTATGAATTCTTTAGACCTAAAGCACATTGCATTATCTATTACAATTTTATGAGGACAACCAAACCTAGAAATAATTTTATTTAACAAAAAATTGTTCACAACTTTACTAGTTGCATTTCTTGTAGGGATAACTTCTACCCACTTTGTGAAATAATTAGTAGCAACTAAGATCCAGGAATAACCAGTGCTAGATTTAGGAAAAAATTTCACCTATGAAATCCATACCCCATTTCTGAAATGGTGCTTGAACCTCAACTAGCTTTAATGGGGTATTAATTGAGAATTTTAATTTTCCAGCAAACCTTTGACAAGCATCACATCTTCTAACCATGATCTGAGTATCTTTAAAAAGGGATGGCCACTAGAATGTAGCTCTCATCACCTTATGTGCAATAGTCTTGGCCATGTAATGTCCTCAACAAACTTTAGTGTGCATCTCATTCAAGATTTCTTTAGCCTTTTCTTGATCAACACATTTCAGTAGTATTCCCTCAAAAAAATTTCACCATAAACTGCCCTTGACAATTATGTATCTAATGGCTTGTAGTTTAGTACTGCTATTTTCATATTCAATTAACTAGGATGGAGCTTCCATGTGTTGTAGATAATGAATAACATCAGCATACCACTCATAGTGATCCATGTCACATAAATTAGATTTGAGGTCATCTGTTACCATATTTATCTGATTAGCATCCAAATTGGATTGAGCCATAAGTTTAGCTAAGCCTTGACCCCTTACTAATTTTTTTTATCTATATTTCAATATTAAACTCTTGGATCCTATTGATCCACTTGTATCTTCTTCCTGACACTTCTTATTTAGAAAACATGTCTTTCACAATGGCACTAGGCACAAAAGCAATGACGATAGCACCTACCAAGTAGCATCTAAAAGCCTTAAGAACATTTACCAAAGTATATGCTTGGTTTTCATTTATCTGATACTTTAATTCAAATTTCTGTAGTGACTTACTAAAAAAAGAAATGGGTTATTCATATCCTTCCTCATTCTTTTGCAACAAAACTATAGCTACAATGTGGAAAGATGCAAAAGAAAATATGTGCATTGGCTTAGTGTAGTTTGGGGTCCTTAGGACTGGGGCATGTTTTATAGTAGTTTTAATATCTTGAAATGCCCATGAAGGTTTACCATTCTAATTTATCATGGCTCACTTCTTGAGCATTTTAGAAATAGGTCTACTAATCTCAACAAAGTTAGTGACAAACCTTCATAGAAAACTAACTTGCCCAAAGAAAGACTATATTCTTTTCACATTTTTTGGCTTAAGAACCTTATCAATGGTTGCTACACTTTTAGGGTCTATCTTCACTCCATCCTTTAACACTGTATGTCCCAATAACTTACCCTCAGTTACCCCAAAGGTACATTTCTTTGGGTTTAATGACACTCCATATTCCAATACTTTAATATATAAAAATTACAAATGCCTACAATGGTCCTCAACATTTTTTGAGTAAGATATGATTTCATCATGATATACAACCATGAAATTGTTGATATACTCATGGAAAACCACATCCATGGCTCTTTGAAATGTGGCACCAGCACTAATCAATCCAAATGATATTCTTACATATACATAGGTTCCTTAGCGAGTTGTAAATGTTGTCTTGAACTACTCTTCTTCTTTCACTAGGACTTGCTTATATCATGAGAATCCATCCATCATAGACATAATTTTAGATCCTATTACTTGTTTCAACATAACTTCCATTTTTGGTAACTCATAATTATCTTTTGGGGAAGCAACGCTCAAGTTTTTGAAATCTACACATAATCTGATATCTCCATTCTTTTTCCTAACAAGCACTAAATTAGAGACCCAAGTGGAATGTTTGATAGGTTTAATTATTCCCACATGCCTTTACTTCATTAGTTCCTCTTGCATTTTAGAAGATAGGGTGGGATTGACTGGTCTTTATTTTTGCCTAAAAGGTTTTACATTGTCCTTTAATGGTATGACATGTTGAAAAAGATCTTCTCTATAAGCCTTTAGGTCATCATATGACTATGCAAAAACATGTTTATATTGTCTCAATAGGTCAATCAAATGCTTCCTAATTTTAGCTGACAAATTTTGACCAATATAAACTTTCTTAGAGGCCTTAGTAGTATCCAAATTTATCACTTCTAGCTCTTGAGGTTTACAATATTTAGCACCAGGTCTTACCCTATCTTGGTTATCAAACATGTTCTCCAAAAAAACCAGACTTTTGGGTACTTTATTAGTTTTTAATTGTATAACCTCTTGACCAAAATTTGTTTTCTTCCCATCTATGGTTTGGACCAAATCAGTGCAGTCCAATTCTTGTCCATGGTACTTATCTTCATTTAGCAAGAAATTCATAATGTCTTTGTCATCTTCAAAGACTTGCCAATGCTCAATATTGTTAGGTATCGATGGCTTATTTTGAACTTAAATTTGTGATATTCTTGCAAATGATATCTCTTAGGGTTTAATTGCTACATTTTCTAATAAGTTAGCCATCTTATTTTGGGTTCTATCTCTCCATGATATGCCAAATGCATCAAAAAATTCAATTTGATCCCAAACAACATTTCTATACTATTTCAACCTTCTATTCTTAGAAGTATATGTTCCCTTTATTTGTGACATAATCAATTCAGAATCACCTATAACATGCAACTTCTTGATTCAATGGTGGGTAGCAACTTTCAACCCTAACAACAAGGCTTCATACTCAACTATATTGTTAGTACATGAAAAGTTCAAGATAAAAGAGTATCTAAAAGTTTTTTCTCTGGAGAAATAAAAACTACCCCTGCCCCTTCATCTTCTTTAGAACTAGCCCCAACAAATAACATTGTCCATAATATTGGTGAGTCCATACAACACTCAACTTCATGTTCAATAACAACAGGAAACTTCTTAACTTCTTGAATGATCAATTTAGCTCTGAATGCATTAACACTAGTATCTATAAAGAAAGTAGCATGTTTGTCAATTTTGTCACCCAAGATATGGCTAACCTTTGGCTCTCTATCTACTTTATAAGACTTATCACCTATGTGAAATGTTGCATAAGTTAAGTCACATTGTAGGCTACCTCTCATAGAAACACTCCATTTTATAGAAAGAAACATTCCATAGTGTGGAGGTATATCAACTACAAGGATTGACATGGTCAACTCTACCTCAGGATATGTAGCTAGCTTAAATGGAAAAGCATTTATGGTACCTATGATTGGGAATTCTCTAGCATCCATACCTTTGCATCTACCTTGTTTAGTGTCTCCTTTAAACCCTAAGGATTCCATTACTTTGAAAGGCATGATGGTGTTAGAAGCTGCTAAATCTATCATGAAAATTTTGAGGGTCTTTCCTTTTACAATCAGACTAAGAAAAAATGGGTCAATATCTTATATGTATGCTATTGATGAGTCATCCAAGAACATTTGGGGAATTTGGGACATGATACCACTATCTTCTATTACTAAGGGGGTCTGTTGTGTAGAATTTTGTTCTACATTGTTATTACTATTTCCTATTTCCTATCCCTCCCAACCATGACAAGGCTTTACTCTTATGCTCTTAAATTTGAAATAGCTTAGACAAAGGTACCTTAATAATGATTTGTGATAACATTGATATCATATAAATTGGATCAGACATAGTGGATCAATCATACTTAGAGTAGGAATCTTCTAAGTAGCAGGGATTACTATTTTCTTAGCACTATTAGATCTTGATCGCTTCTCTTGTACAATTTCTTTTGCTATCACATTTTCTTGTAATTGCACTTTCTTCTTAGGTTCCCACTTCTTAGTTTTAATATCTTTAACCTTGACTATCTCTACACTAGCCTTCTTGTCTTCATCTTTCATCTTATGTGTGATATCTTTTATGAATATACCTTAAGGCTTCCCAATCTCATTGTTGACTATTCTATTTCTCAAATTGTAATTTCTATGTACTTGGGAGATCAATTCTATAATGATCCTATCAGTTTTCTCTATAGAAGGCATTCTTAAACTTACATGACCCACTTCAGAAGATGTAACACATAACTGATCTTCATCATAGCCTTCATTGTCTGAAAAAACTTGTTGATGATGCAATTGATAAGCAATTTTCTTATTCTCTAGATCACTTTCTATTTCTTCCAAATCCAAATCAATACAATCACTACACATGCTTACCATATTACAACTTACATCATCATGTCTCTTTTCTTCTTCCTCTTACTTAGTTTGTAAAATATGATTAGAAACAAATGACTGAGAAACTACACCATATTATACAGAGTGAGGTGATTGGAAAATAATACACCATGGCACATTATCATTCATATTTACTGAACTTCTTTGCAGAGGGTTTGGTGTACCCTTATCTTTTACGTTTTGGGTCTGGTTAGGGATTGGCTTGCTATCCTTCCATTGGGTGATATAAAGGTAATTATGCATTCTAGGTTGTCTATTGAAATTTCTATTATTCACAAGGGTTTTCTAAGTAACATTTGACTTAGGGGTATTGAAACTAGTAGTATTCATCCTTTTTAGCAATTCCAACACCTAGCCAATTGTTGGCTCTTCAATTTTCTTTCCAATAGGAGTTTTATCAACATCCCTATTTTTGTTAGTCTTAGGATTAAACAACTTTGGATCATCTCTCCTACCAAGCTTGCCAAATGATTTGCTATTATTCTCAATATTCACTACAATCTTGTAAGCATCCCTTAAAGTTTTAGGATCCTTATCCCTTAATTGGTAAGCCATCTTGATGTCACAATAATTAAAATAAGTTGTAAGAAAAAAATACTCATTCAACCTCATAACTTGGAACAATTTGTACATACCCTTTTGGAATCTTACATTGAAATCAAAGGTGGATTCATTAGGGTATTTCTTAATGTTATTAAAATCCTTTAGCATAAATCTTGCGCTAGTGTTATCTCCATATTGTTCCTTGAATAGACTCTCCAAATCACTCCATGAACAAATACTATCATCAGGTAGTCTTCTAAACCACTCTCTTGCATCCTTAGTTAAAGAATGAACAAATAGCTTCATCACTACATCCTCATGTTCAACCTCAAAGTCATTTAGCATGTCTATAAAGACTCTTAAATGTTCTTCACTAGTAATTGCATTATTCCTAGAGAACTTGAAAACTTTTTCTCTCAAGTCAAAAGATATAGGGTGTGGGGCACCAGGAATACCTATAAATGACATTTGTCTATATTTTTCCATGTAGATAGGTTTCTTCTAAAACTAGTAACATTTAAGTGACTTGCTATATTGGCTTGATTAAGAACAATATTATAAGATTTTTGAGGTTGACCTAGAGCGATTTGAGTACTAATAGTGGATGATAAGGCTGGAGACATCTGAGATGTTCCCTAAATTGAGACTAATGGACCAGAAACTAGAAGAGGAGTTGCAACTAGGAGAGAAAAATTTGTCCATGAAGCCAGAGTAGAATTAGATTTTATGAAATGGATTTTTCTCCTAGTTTCTATAGCTTGGGATTCATTCTCAACTTTTCCAAGTTCTTTTGCAAGATTGTCTTTCTCCTTCCTAGCCTTTTCCAAATCTAGATCCAACCTTGACATGGGAGGGTTTGTGGACATGCTTGGTAAAACTTGGGGTTCATTTATTTGGACTCCTATAGCTTTCCCCTTACCCGTATTAGTAATTTTCATAGTAGGTTCTATAGGGTCCACTTGAACAGGCTTATAAGCTTGAACTTGAGTGATGATAGGTTCTTGTTTCTAGCATAGGAGTTTTTCTTGTTCTAGAACCTTAGATCTTAGAGTGTCTACATCTCTAAACACATCAGCATGGAGGACTAAGGTTCTCTCTATTAGCTTCTTGTTATGTTCCTTTAATGCAACCATCCTCCTAAGTAGATTATCCCATTCAACAATGGCATCTAAGGTAGCTTTCTTTTTTTCTTTCTCCAGATAGGTATGCTTAGCTTCTTCCTCAATAACCCATTTCTTCAAATATCCTATCTCTGATTGCAATTCTTTGGGATCTATAGAAGTAGCTTCTAAATCAATAGGGTCATCTAGTTCTATTACGTTAGGTTCCATGTATGAGGCTGCCTTGGAATTGAAAGGATCTCCAAATAAGCTCTTGAGTCCTAATCTTTGATTCATTTTAGCTATCAGATTTGGTCTAGGAGATCTATTTCCTATTGATGACATATCCTTATCTTGATATGTTCTTTCATCTAGCAAAGGGGTACTAAAGATTCCTCCTAAGAGTCTTGTGGTTTTATATTCAAAACTGAGTAAAGAAGACTCTTTCCCTATCACTGACTAGTACTGAGAATTAACTGATACACTACCTCGTGGTTTCCAACTGGGATTTGGATTTTCCTTCTTATTTGGATTCTTCCTACCACCCTGAGGTAAGTTAGTATAAATAGGTACATCAAGATTGGCTCTTGTGTAAGCTCTTGTGTTTTTCCTTTTGTTAGCCATACTTACTATTTATAAAATTAGCACCAGCTCCAAAACCTTGACTAAGTTGCCACCCTATTATAGGGAAATACAGCAATTACAATCACTCCTGACTTTTAGGAAAAACACAATATAATATGGACACATCTGACACATAGATGGACTAATCACTAAGAGTAGAAGACTACAACTCTTGCTTGATAGATAACATATGTTGAAGGGTTGAATACATAAGTGCAATTCAGTGGCATATGCATCTTTTTCTTCTTTTAAATTCTCAAGGTTTGTCACTAAAACATACCCATTACAACCATGATCAATACTATAGATCTGACACACACCAGGTACTGCACACATATGTTAGACAATTCCCTAGAAAAGTTGCCATTATGTTGGTGTTTTAAAACTACTAAACAACAAAATGCTCAATACCAAATTGATGTTTCTCAGACAAACTAAGGATTAGCCAATCCTATTAACAATTACATGTGCAAACCATTTGGGACCTAACTTCAACAAAACCAAGGATGGTTTTCTACTCTTCAGGCTCTACAAAACTAGGGTGGATATAGCTAAGGGATGATTCAAAGCTAGAAGCTAATGTATGAGAATTATTTTAGTTTCAATCTGATTTCAATCTCATATCCTCAAATACATGCATAATTCTAACATTTTGAATAAACACATCCCATATAACAGATTTGGTAAAAAATCTTCTATATATTTGCAAGTGTTCCTAGCAATAGTGGCTAACTAAAGCTAAAACATTCCATGCAAACAAGTGTCGACCATCTTTTGAAATCTTCAAGAAAAGTAAATTAAAGCTGATTGTGATTTTAGATTTGATGCTTCTTCATAGTATACCTATCTACAAATTGAATTAGTTTTGATCAATACTTATTCCATTGGGATCTAGAGTCTACTCCAATTTGTATATCTAATTTGTTGACTTACAATAAATATTATCAACAATTCTTACTGGAGTTCATTCTTATAGACACCTTTTCTATTACCATGACAATCCCATCAAATTCATCAAAATCATTTACTTAATTCGTTGAATTAATAGTAGTAATGAATTGATATACAACCTAAATGAATTGCATTCAATTGTGCAAGCTTTACTCACACAATCTCAAAATAACCAAGTATCAACAAAGGAGACAAAATTCAATAAAAAATGATATGGGGATAGCTCAAAACTTGTATTAATTTTCCTTGAAAATTGTATACAATTTTAGTAAACTCAAAATGTCCTTAGAAAGAGACATAAAGATCATTCCATATTGATGTATTCTCCTAAATTTTTTAGAGAAGATACATTATAAAGTATTTTTCCAAAGACAGGACCAAAAACATCCTAAGTGTAATACTAAAAAATGCATTAGAAATTGGACCATTCTCCAGCCCTAGAATCTCACTTATATTATGTGAGATGCAACAAGCTTTAGGCATAGAGAACTGATAGGTGTCTATTACAAGAGATATTTACATACACCTATCACAAAAAGATGAAATTGTGATTGCAAAAAAGATTTTTATATCAAACATTCATTTTGTGGGTTTCTTTCTATTATATCTATTTATATTGCTGATTTTCTGATTGGCTGCTTATTCTGAATCCTCAACATATGCAGCTATCAAACTTGCCAATAATGTGTCAGGTTTTGATTCATGTAGCTTCAACTCCACTCTAGCATTTTCACTCATATCATCATGTGTTACCAAGGTGATAGTTACTCTTGATTCTATGTTTTCTATGTCATCTAATTGATCCATAGTATCTTTAGCATGAGATGACTGCCCTTCTTCCTTTCCAAGTGATGATGGAAGTGAATTGATGATTTATAATTCATCTTCATGCATTTCATAATAATCATTTTCAACTTCTTCTAGTTGCTCCCCACAAGCAATATCCACCATCCACTTATTATAAAGTGCATCATCTAGCTAGTCAAAATACAAAATATCTTGTTGTTTCTTGATAACATATTTTGCTTCCCTATCAATATCAAGAAATTGTTGTTTCAAAGAATCAAAGAATATTTTGGCTTTCACTATTTCCTTAGTTGTGGTAGCCCACCATGCATGCCCTCTTTCATTGATAATTTTATTCATCCTTAGACAAAATAAATCATCAAGTTCCTTAGCCCATTCATCTTTACTTTTCAAATTATTTCTTCTATCTAGGGCATGAGGAAATAAACAAAACTTTTGGATCTTATACTTGTTCTAATAGGCCAACTATTATTCTGTATAGATAAATTCTCTTATTATCAAAATCATGAAGATCAAAAACAATATCAAAAGTCTTTTGAATTTGATCATATCAGACTTTTATGATAGAATAACATAAAAATGTTATTTCTTTCCTCCTAACCCACTTGTTCACAATAGGCTTTAGAGCCTCATCATTTACTTTCAGATCTTCCTAGATGCTTATCACTTTAGCCAACTGATTATATACTAATGGCCATTTAATTTTGTCCCCAAAATATGTGAGAGCCTTTCTCAATTTATCTTCATATTTTATATTCAACTCCACATGTAAGGCCCATAGCTTGCTCTTTTCTTTTTCAAAGTCTTCCGCAATGTAATACTATGGCCTCTGTGGGGTATCTAGCATCTCTATCAGAGGAGTGGATTTAAAAGGCTCCACTAGAGGGAAACGATATGTTATTCTAGGTCTTGTAGACCTCCCCATTAATTTATTCTCAAGTTCGATCCTCTTTTGAACTTCCTCATTGTAAGCTTCTAGGACACCTTCATATTTACTCTATAATTGAAATATTGCCCTTAATTCCTTTCTAGGAGTGGCCAAAATAAATTGAGATGAATCTACATTCTAGTGTGTAGCTTGTACATGAGAGGTATCAGCCACTCTTCTTACAACTATATTTCCCATGAAACCAGAATCATCTAGTTGTGATGAGGTGGCTCTTGACCCTTTCCTTAAAGACCTTATAACTAGAGAAGCTTGGTCTTCACTAAATGAAGTACCTTTGAATTCCTTCTTATTTGGATGTTGGAAGTCCAACTTATTTCAAATAGAATTAAAAATTAATGCATCTACAAATATCCCAATTGGGTAATAATAAAATATTTGAGGCCTAGACCATTTGCCTCACCTCTTTAGGGTTTATGTTATAGAACTCTTGAATCATTTGTTCCTTTATTTGATTTTTTAGGGCTACCTATTCTAGCTTAGGATGCTCTATCCACAACTTTTTGCATCTCTCTTCAAACTTTCTCATCTTATCTCTCCATGCAAATTGGCAGAAAGTCCTAGATTTAACAAAATTGTCATCTGATAAAAATTGTTGGCTTGCTTGTTTCAATATAGGGTATAATTCCCTTGCTTTGTAATCTACAACTGCCAACTAAAAAATTGATACTTGGGGCTCTTAGGGATCTCTTTCATCTATTTCTAATTGTGTAATAAAAACTCCCCCTTTATGATCACAGTTGTTCAATTTGCTCTTGAATGAGTTGTTCCTCTTCAATTCTCATAGGGGTCTGTGAGGGTGAATATTCTTCAACATCAGGATCCTCTTTCCTTATTATTTTTTTCCTTTTTAGGGAGGATTCAGAAGGCCTCTCTTCTACGAAATCACTAGTGGAGTCAATTATTTGTTTTCCTTTTTCCACAATGGTCTTTTTATTTTGAATAACAATATACCTTGGCCTTTTCTAGACAATTAATTGACCTGCCCCTATATTGGTTGTAAATTACAATCTTCTCATTACTTCCTTGGCCTTATCTAGGTAAAATCTAATAAAGAATTGCTTCTTTTCATTCATTTTATCCATTATTTCAGGAAAAGTATTCATAAGTACTTTTAATCTTATCTACATTTGTAACATCATTGTCCAACAGACTATAATCTGCATCAAAACAATGAATGAAATCCAATACTTTGGAGAAGACTCTCCAATTTTCATTTTTGGTCTCTTGCTCTTGCAAGGAGTACTCATTCCTTATTATGTCTTTAGGAAAATAGAATTCATGCTCAATTCTACCAAGCTTAATTTTGTGTCTCAGAGCCAGATGACAGTTAGAAATAGCCATCTTATAAGGATCCAAAATCTTTTTAGAGAAAGCCAACCCCCTTTTGTGATTACAAACTGATGGACCACTATGAAAGTGGGGAAAATTGACCCCCTTGATCTTTCCAACAAAAAGGTTTCCTCCACTACTCCCAACTGCCACAAAAATTTAGCTACTCCTACCTTCAAGGGCACTTGGTAAGGTAGTACATAAGAGCTCTATCTAAAACCATAAATTCTAAACATAGTAGAAATAGAGTATGGGATGATATATCCCCAATTGTGTGAAACTTTCTGACCATTGGTATTATCCATATGGCTAATGAGATTCATTAGTTCCTTGGGGATTTTGGGATTATCACCCAATATGAGGCATCTCAACTTGGAAGCAAAATACCTGTCAAACTTGACAAGGCTAGCATTCTCCACATCCCAAGTCATATCTGCACTCCATAATTGGACGGGTAGTGCTTCTCCATTTTCTTCTCTGTTTAGCTCCATTTCTTTACCAAAATATGTGGCTTTAAACAAAAACATGTGCATCAACAAAGAATAATGGGCAATTTTTTTCCAACCTTTCTGTTAACAATACCAATTAGTCCATTGTGAATTTCCTTAGCTAAGTAAGAAGAAAAATAAAAAATTATATCCACACCAAAACATGAAATCTTAGGAACCATATACATGTAATCCATAGGCATAAACTCCTCTTCATCTCTCCCAAAAGCTTTGCACAGGGTCCTATATATCTCTACAACCCTGGTGTTGAAGTATGCCCTTTTGAAAGGTAACCTGGAAGCTACTATTATTGCTGGTAGAGTTCCAATATTATCTATATGTGCCTTTAGTACACCTTGCCTAATGGTATCCTTCTTGGACATGTATTCCTTTTCTACCCCTTTCAAATCAATGGGCACATGATAATCAGTGAGAGGCCCTAAACCAAAAACTTCCCTAATTTCATCTAGCCTAACTATAATTAGGACCTGACCATTAGTTCTTCTTACTACTCTAATGGCTTGGTCATAGTTCTTTGCCATAGCTTCAAGAATATCATAATCCATAAAAACACTAGGAACCACCAGTTTCCCAAATAAAAATTATAGTTATTAGCATGTGGGGCAAAAAGGTTCCTCTCTAAAAACCATTTTTTAAACAAATCTAGACCAGTTTGATAGGTACTAGCATCGCAGACCCAATTCTCATTGTCATACAATCCATCTACTATTCTCAACCTAGGGTTTAATGAAGTAATCTTTTTAACTTGTACAGTTTCAATAGTGAAGTTTAGTAGCAGCTCAAGAAATCATCATGGACATTCCTATTCAAATAATTCTCCTGACCAGAAAATACGTTCTTTGGAGGCATTTTTTATTGTAATTTATAGAACAGAGACACTATAGGTATTATAGTATAATTACTTACTTGATTCTTTGCTTTTTTCTCACTTTAATTCTTCAAATTTTCTTCACACTCTTGTCAAGCTCAACATAACCTTCTCAGTAATGGCTTTTTCATAGAAAAGGCTTGAAATCTTTGTTCATGTGAGATGGAACTGATAATTTTTTTTGTATTATACTCTATTTTTCTTTCGCATGCAAAGCTTTCATCTCTAATAAATGCACTGAGTGGCACCACCTTCTACATTCAAATTTACACCATTGATTTTTGAAAAAATCCTAGGATCCATGGATGCAGGCAAAGATGACTCATGTTCTACTTGACATGTTGGCAGTTAACCCAATGAGATTTTTCCATGTGTATAGCTCCTTTATTGTTGGCATTTTAGTCTAGACCTACTGATGACTGAGGACATGTGTCATAGAGTCGCTACTTCGCTATAAAAAAAGAGTAAGCACTTTGCTATAGCAAGATAGCAATGATCATTGATACTGCATTGATCATGTGGACGATATTTGATCCATTACTTAAGGAAAATATGGTGGGCCCTTTGTCACTATGTCGCTATTCATAACCTTTGAGCAACTCATCATAGCGAGATAGCGATGCCTATAGATTTGAAATTGATGTGAGGGTGTGAAAGCTGCATGAATAATTATAGATGTGGTGGGTCCCCTAGTTGTTATGTCGCATAGAGTAAAAATTTCACATCTTTCCATAGAGATGTAGCAACATCCATAGATTTGAGATCGATCTGATGATCAAAATCTTTCATATATTTTATAAAGGAGGCATGGTTCCAAATTATTGATGACATGAGAAAACCCTATATAGCTAGAATATAAATCCATACTTAATCCTAGTCACATTGCCATGTTGGTTGGGTCCCACCATGTGTTTATTTCCTAGCTATGCACTATGTTGCTAACATTGAGACACATAACTTTCATGAAAATGACATAGCGACCTCCGGTGCCTTCACTTTTCCTAGTGTATATGTGTATCCCACTAGATGCCACCATGTCCCAAAAGCTATATAACTGATATCTAACGGATCATGTATCTGGGACCCACCTTCTAAAAATATTGTTGCAGTATTATTTTCTATCAAGGTGCTATGTTGCATACAGAAAAGATAAAAAATTTCTCGACAGCAACATAGCAACTTCCGGTGTCTTATCAAAACTTGGTGTTGGAAAGATAAAGGCAAGTGAAATCATAATCACCTTTATTAATGTTTCTGAGATAACAATAAAACCACACATCCACTATGCAACTAGGGAAAATTTATGGTCACCAAAAAACTTAGAAGTGACTATCATCTATATTTTCTATGAAGGCTCCATGTCACTCACGTTGAAGTGCACAAATTTTTTGCCAGCGACATGGTGACCAATCAAAAAAAATTGATTTCTATTGTCACCTTCTATACTTCACTATTCTAATCCCTTTTTTGGTTCTGATAGGTTTGACGTGAGAAACGTGACCAAATACTTCTAATACAATACAATCTTTGATCATCGCAACTCCATTTTATGGCACTGCCCTTCAAATTCATGGCAGTTGCTATGTCGCATAGGGTAACATACTTGCATTTTTTATAGCAGCAATGTGATTGTCATTGATTTTGTGATGATCAAATAGTATACATTAAGAGGGAAAAGGTCATACAGGGGCGTGAAAGATTTGAAATTTTCAAGGAATATTCATATATTTTTTTAAAGGTTCATGCCCAAATAACATTCAAAACAAAATGATACCTAGGGTTTAGCAATGGTTTTCAAAGGTTTTCCAAGACAAGAACTTAGAAACACTAGTTTATAATAATGGAGTCAATTTTGATTTTTTGTAACTAGATTGGGGAAATTTTATCTTGCAAAAAATTAGACCAATAGAATGTTTGAAGGAGTTATTTTTTGATGATATGTTGAAACCTGAACATTAACATCTTAAGGAAAAAGATTTAACTCCTATTCCTCACATGCCATGAAATTTCCAACTAAAATGTATAAGATTTATCCTTACTCATATGCACAGTAGTCAACTATAGTTGGAGCAACTAGTTTTGATAGCTAAGAATATGATCTATAGGATCAATGGTCTCCCAATGTTGGCAAAAGATTAAAAAACTAAAACCCTAGGTTGGGTTGGACTAGAGAAGAAAACCCTAGGTGTGTGAGATGGAAGGGGAATGAAAATAAGTAGTGTGAATAACATGGAATTGAAGTTCAATATTCATGTCATCACCCACAAAATCTATAGTTCAAGTAGATTGAAATGTGTATGCCATGAAGTAGTTGATTTGGCATATAAGGTAGTCAAGAATAACCTATCTCTTGACCTTGTTTAGCTATTGTTGAACCAATTCAACAAAAACATGGAGAGTATCAGGACTTCCAAAAATAATCCATGTAAGATTGGTTCACTCTTGACATGTTTATTTTTCTATGTTCAAAAATTATTTCCATCAAAATGTACTTTTGTTTGGAGAAAAGATGTACCTGTCCTTTATCAAATTAATGAGAGAGAGAATTATGTAAGTATCATGGACAACTATTTTGATGCATTTAAGAAGAAAATGAATAATAGATTCTAAATTGCAAGGAAATTAGTTGAGGATTATAAAGATAATGTTTGTTTCATGGTAGATAGTGACAAGATGTATATTTAGGCAATTAGGCCAAGAATTGCATGGGTAAAACCTCTAGGATATGAGGTGAATATTGATGAAACCAAAGACATAATTGAGACATTAATAAATGATCTAGTGGATCCCAAGGTTGCTTACTTTGGCACCTATGATGAGGCAAAGGCTAGAATTAAACTAGAAATAAAGCTTCCTCAAGTAGTTAACAAGGGGAAGAAGATGATTGCCAAACTAAAAACTACTTCTACTCTTCTATTAACTAAAGGAAAAGAAGAGGATGAAGAAGTAGTGGCTGAAGAAAATTTAGAGGAAGAAGAGCCACTAAAGAAGAAGGGTAGTGTAACTGTATATGAGCAATGTTAGTATGCTAATAGAAACCAAATTTAAATAAAGCTTCTACAAACTAAAAAAATTTCATAAACTTCAAGATAGACTAAGATGAGCTCTCAATTGAGAATATGAGCCATTAATGGGCTCTCTCAATGAGAAGCCCTCTTGTTGAGTAGCTTTGTCTAAATAGATAGGATGTATGCTCAAGCTTTATGCTTCAAAAAGGGCTTCAAATGGAGTTGGAATTTGGGTGTGAGTGTATGGTTTTGATGTAAAATGGCTTCTCAAAATGGCATTATGACTTTACTTCATGGATTGTGTTATTTTGCAAAGGGGAAGGATCCAATTTATAGGCAAGAGGCTTGAGGGATTGAGGGCTAAGATGCAAGGATGGGAAAAATCTCATGGAGGGCTTAGATTGCATGAGAGGAGAGCACATGGATTGTGCTTCCTTACAACCAATCAGGGAGTGACACATGTCACAAGGTGAGAGGATGGAGGAAAGGGGAAGGATGAGTCAACAAAGGAGGCTCAAGGGATAAAATCTTCATAAAGACCCTTCATAAGTGCTTTGTAAGAACATTTATGACTTTGTGGGCTTTATAAAATTTTGCTGTTGAAGATATTTGTGAGAGATACCATGAAATTCGAATTTGAGGGTTTAGTGGGGTTTTAAGCTTGGTTAGGGTTGTAAAAATGATTAGAGGAAGGGTTAGAGATGGCTTAGGACTAGGCAAGTGGATGGCAAGTGGATTGCAATTAATGAGGGTGGGTGAAGGAGGAGATATTTGTTAACTTTGACTTGAGTTAGCAAGTCTTAACCCATGTTTAGGTAATGTGACAAGGTTAGGAGGGGATTAGGATTAGGGTTAAAGACATCTTCTAGAAGAGTCTAGGCTTTGGATGAGGATGAAGACTTTCTAGAAGAGTCTAGAACTTCCTAGGATAAGATTTTATGAAATAAATAAAGTTTTATTTATTTCAAGGGTTTGGGTTGAGAAGATATTTCTTAAAATATTTTTAATAAACATGTGGATTAATATTTAATCTTGATTAAATATTTTGAGTTGGGATTAGGGGTAGGAAATGATGAGATTAGCCTTTAATCAAAATTAAAGAAGGATTAGAAGATTTTGGAAGAGGTTATTGGTTTTAAGGAAATTGGCCAACTTTTGGGAAAAAAATAAATTAATTATTTATTTTGGGATTTTTGGTCAATTTATTAATTAAATAATTAATAAATAAGGAAATAATGTTTAAATAAGATTTAAACATTTTTGGGAGGGATTCCTTAATTAAATATTTTTAATTAAGATAAAGGGATTTAATGGCATAAAAATTAATTAATTAATTAATTAATTAATTAATTAATAAATGATGATGTTATCAAGAATTTTTTAGAAAATAAAAATACTTTATTTTCTAAAGGTTTTTTTAGGTGTCTACATTTTGCCCCTCTTTGATGTGATGCCGCAAGTGGCATGACATCAAAGATAAGAAAATAAGATGCCCAAGGCTAGAGCAGAAGAGGAGAGAATGGACTGTGAGATGCCCCCTCAAGAAGGCGGTGGGGAGAGAAAGCGAGGCTCGACGACTTCTTGAAAAGTACAAGAATCCGAGATGAGCAAGAAGACTCAAATTTTCTTAAGAGAAGAGGTTTGGTTAGCTCAAACTCTCACTACGGGAGAATGATAAAGGGAGAATCAGAGGCACAAGAGGAAGCAAGCTTAAGATCTCAGGGATTGCAGAGGATGAAGGAGCGAAGCGCTATAAAAGGAATCCAGGATGGGGAGATGGATGAGGGGATTAAAAAAAGTTGATGCAACAGGATTTCAAAGAGTTAGATTGGCAGAAGATGGGTTTCGGAGATCCCTAGGACTAGGATTGTGGATCTCGAAAGATGAGGCTTGGTGGATTGATTTGGATTGGTGGATCCCTAAGACTAGGATTGTGGATCCCTAAAGCTAAAGGTGAGGAGTGATTCAAAGAGATACTGATGCATAAGCTGGGGTAGGAGAGACGGATGCTAGATATGGATGGGGGATAATGGGGATGAAGGAAAACCATTGAAGCTTTTTGAGTAGGGGGGATACTTCAAAGAGAAGTACCACCATGTAGTTGAGCACTAGATTTGCTATAGGACTATTGGTTAATTGCCAAGCTTACCAAGAACATCAAGGCCTTTTCACCAACTATCCAGAGGATTGATGAGCTGACTCAAAACAAACACGCAAGGATTGCCCCAGTATCACACATGAATACCAGAGGAAGTAGTGTGGAAACGACACTGGGTAACCCACAAGCAAAAAAGAAAACAAGCAAAAGACATGATCAAGACCTTATGCTCTGATTGCCCCATTCATAGTATACCATGATATGGAAGATCATGGCAACCTTGAGGAGGGAACAAGGAGATTGCTTGGAAAAGATATTTCAAGACCCAATAGGGAAGAGTCCAAATC
This sequence comes from Cupressus sempervirens, assembly GCA_028749045.1. Classification (NCBI taxonomy): domain Eukaryota; kingdom Viridiplantae; phylum Streptophyta; class Pinopsida; order Cupressales; family Cupressaceae; genus Cupressus; species Cupressus sempervirens. The sequence goes on along the minus strand of CM053785.1, from coordinate 955,223,503 downwards.
AAAAGAAAGCAAAAATCCAAAAGATAACTGTTTGCCAACGAGATGGGTAGGACGAGGTACTAACGGACTAAGATCAGACATGAGGAAAGCTATATCTTGCAAGGACCTATCGGAGAGCACCTAAGCTGGTGGATTTGGATGAGTGATGCGTCTAGCAAGCTGAACTAAGAAAGATAACACTTTGGTGATAGGAAATCTAGCTAAAGGATGCATTGGAATAGCTAACCAAGATGTGTGATGGGTGCAAGATGCTGATCAAGGATGAACTGACACGAACGCTGGATAGATGCAATGGTACTAAGCTAAAGAGGATGTACAAGCTGACAAACCAAGATATTTACAAGTGAGCTAATCAAGATATGGTACAAGCTAACGGACCAAGATAGTTACAAGCAGGCAAAAGCTTAGGATGATAGGATAGCGAGATGGTTCGATGTTGTGCAAGATGCGAAAGCTAAGGGTGGGGTGATAGCGAAAGATATGGATTTGGCAGGATGCATCCAATGATGATGAGAGATTTTGTGACCAAGGATAGCTAGAGGAGCAGGATGAGATGGTTGGATAGGATGGTAGATAGCTAGGATTATGATGGATATAAAGAGATGACATTGGGTTTGCATGAGGATAGCCTAGAGCTAGATACCAATGACAAGGGAGGATGGACAAGACAAGATCTCCAAGGAATATAGTGCCCCCAATCAGAAGATAACATGCGGAAGGAGGTCTTATGATGGATGTGATAGGATTGAAGCTAGGATGGAAAAAGTTGAAGGGGCTAGGGAGATGGATGATAGCTGAGCTGATTGGTTGAAGCTACATAAGATTAGTGGATGGTGTGAGATGGAAGCTGGAGGATGGAGGATAGGTGGATAGATTGGAAGATGGAGTTGGATGTCAAGAGATGACCAAAAGCATGAGGGTATAGGCTAAGCTGGGGATGGCGGAATTACGCATGATGCTTGTTTGCCAAGTTTTCATCATGGTACTTGTCCAAGGCACTTGAATTGCCAAGTTTTCACTAGTGGATGCTTTATTTTTCTTTTCTTTTTTGACATTTTGACTTTGGACTTAGCTAGAATGATTTTTGTTTTCTTCAGCTATTTTGGCTTTTTTGGGATTTTTCACTAGTTGTTGGAATGTTCAATTTTGTTGCTAGCTGTTGGTACACCGGATGTGTGATTTATGCAATAGATCGGATTAGATGGGATTGATGGTAGGAGATGGAGGGATGAAAATGCTGGAAAGGAGCATGAGATGGGGATGCTTGCAAGAGCAACATTGGCACATGTTGGAATGGGTGTGAAAAGAGCATATGGGGGATAGATGGTAGATGCGGGCGTGATGGAGGATTTGTGGAAGCGTGCTTGGGGATATAGGCACCCAAGATGGAGTTAGGAGATGGGGGACATGAGTCACTAGATGGGGGATTAGCAATGGTGGATGCCATTATGCATTGGGTTTCAACTTTTTTCTTGGGGATCCACATGGTTTTGGATTTTCTTTTCATAGGCTTTTGCATTGTTTTGCATTCTTTGATTGGATTTTTCCTTTTTGGAGTATGTCTTTTAGAATAGACATATGATTGCCTAGGATGTGGATTTTTAGCTTTATGCATTTTAATGTTGGCATTCACATTGTTGTGGTAAGCTTTGGGAAGATGGTTAGGAGAAGCTTTGTGAGATGGAGAGGATATGAAAGAGCATGTAGGGGATGATGATGGATGATGTGCCCTGATATGTGCCTTTGTTGATCTTGCATAGAAATGGATGGAATAGGATTTTTATGATGGTTGATAGGAGGATGGAGGATGGTAGATTTTGGGACATAGGGACCCCAAATGGGTTTAGTGGATGAAGGGGGAATATGGTAGGTTGTTTTGGGTTGCAAATATGGTGGAGGGGGGATGACATAATATTTCATGAAGGAGTGATGGGAGGCTAGCATGGTGGGCTTGGAGATAGGCTTGGTTTGGGGGTGTGGTGTACCAACACCTTTAGATGGTGAGCCTTTGGATACATATCCAAGACCATGAAATCCTAGATTTTTTTGTGCAATAATAGGCTCTCTGGTTCCTTGCTCTTGTGGTCCTAAACCTTGACCTTGATAATGCAATCGATTGAGAATTTGAACAAGCTGAGGAAACTTTTTGCTTGCAGAAAATGGTAGAAGTGATTTATTAGGTGTATTGCAATGGGGAGATATTGTTCTTAATTCTTTTGCTGAGAGAGGGCCACCGTGGATGAATGTAAGTGAACCAAGAGGGTAGATTATAGATGGTGGAATAGCTTGGATAGGTGGTAAGATGGAAGCATGGAGCGGGGGAGATGGAAGGATAGGATCTTGATGTAGCTGGTGGGATGACAAGATATCTTGTAGTGAAGGAGATATGGCTCAAGGTTTTGGAGATGGAGGAGATGGTGACTGCACTATGGATGGAAGACATGGTACGATGATATCTTCATTTATGCTTTGGGGGATGTCAACATTCTTTTGGGTAGGATCTTGATTGGATTGGTTTGGAGTGGATGGTGTGATAGGAGGTGAAGGGATGGATTCTTAAAAGGCAGCGGATGGATAGATGGGAGATTCAGTAGTGGAGATGGATGAGTAGAAGATGGATGCATAAGGGTCATTACGAGAGATTTGGGAAATTCTTGGAGGCGATGTGGATAGGATTCAGAGGGATTTGACAGGTGGTGGGATTTTGATGCTTGCGGGAAGTGGAAGGATTTTAAGAAATTTGATGGATGGTATAGGGATGATAGCTATGGGAGATGGAGGTGATATTATAGATGGGGAAGCTTCATCACTGACTACTTCACGTGGTTGGATTAGATGGCATGGCTTATCGACTGTTGGAGGCAACTTTTCTTGTATTTCCTCTAGGAGATTCCTTAGAGACTCGTGTGTCGAAGGTGGAGGTGGATTGATAGGAATAGCTAGTGTGATGGGGGTGGAAGATTGGAAGCTTGGTTGATGGGGTGATGGAGGGGAAGCTGGAATATCAGATGGCATGACTAGATAGTTTGGAATAACTCTTGGATTTTGGGGGATGCTTGGCGAAATGTTTCTAAGGCTTTCAATATACCCATCATAGTCAACAAGATTTTCATCATCATTGGAATAGGAGGTGGCGGGAGCAAGGACAATGTGACCAAACACATCATGATAGGATTGGTACTTCATGCTTTGATGATGAGTTTGATGGGGATGGGGTCTTGCGTATGGATGAACACAGAAGCTCATGGTTGGATTTGGGTTAAGCACAGATTTTGGATTGGCTGATGAAAGATTTCCTAGGGAGAGTCAAAGTTGCATGACAGACCTAAGGAGGATTGGCTGGAGATTTTTGTCTTTCTTGTGGGTGGAAGACTTCAAGGGTATGCTGTCAAAAAGTGAGAGTTTTGCTTTCCTATGCGCTAGATTTGGTGGTGGCTATGTCAACTTGAGGATAGACTAATGATCCTATGGGCATGATACAAGATTGACCACTTGTGGATCCCAACCTTTAGCTCAAGGTGATGAGGGATGCAAGTGACAAAGCTAGATTACCCTAGACAAATCTCTGTCAGAGGGATAACCTTGGTGAGATTGGTTGATTGGTAGGATAGATTGATTGGATAGAAAATTTTGGCAAAGTGACAACAACTCTTTAAAGGCTTGGGTGATTTTGGATTGGGTTGCTAGCTGGCTAGGGGGATGATTTGGATGGACTTTGGATTTGGGATTGTTCTAAGGAAAAGAACTAGATAGATTCGGTTGCAGCGGGGGAGCTTGGATAATTTTCTGATAAGGCAGTGACTACACTAAGTATGCCTTGAGCTGGGAGATTTCTACTTTTTTGGGATTTCGACCAAAATTGGCAAACATTCATTCAAAAGCTATGAACAAACAAGCAGACAAAAGTTTTCAGCAAGCACGTCAAACACACCAACATCCTAGGAAGCTTTCTACAAGGATGAAATTTGGTTTAGCTAGGGAGTCCTCGATATATGCAAGGTACGTGAGGCCCAAATCCGTAGATGAAACCAAAAAGATGTCACACAACCAAGAGGAGTGGTAACCCACTTCTCCTCTTTCACTTCTCAAGGGTATAAAGTTCCTTGAGGCTTAGCCTGAGTGACAAAATTTTGATCCCAAGAGAGGTGTCTTTGGATTCACCTCCTGATCTTTATACTCCGCCAGAACGCTAGAGTTGAGGTCGTCCCAAGGGGTGATGAAATCCCCAAGCAGGCCTCCTAAAAATCTAAGACAAGATTTTGGATCCTAATCTTATGCACCCAAGATGGCCTTGAAAGACGACAAGGGGAGAGAAGACTTGGATGATCTTGGGCTAAAAAACATGCTTGTTCTTTTACCAACTGACGCTTAAGTTTTCTGATCTAGACTTTGCAAGCACTCATGTTTAAGATACAATGTTTATTCCAACATTGAAGCGTCGACAAAAATAAAATTGATCGAAGAATGCGAACAAGAAGAAGAGTTAGGGTCAACAAGAAGGTAAACCCGTGCGCCCGGAGGCCCTCCACGTCAAGTATCAATTGATTTTTCTTTAAGGCATTCAAGATTGAGTGTGAGTTCATTTTAAGCCCAAAACAAAGGTGTGTGAGATTCTATTTCAATCGCACACCCGTAGGCCCTCCACTTCAAGATTTGTCCAATTTTTATGCCCAAATAAAGTGTGAGCGAGATCAAGTGAGTGGAGTTTGATTTGCGTGGAGCACTTAACACCCTCTTAGGTGGACCCATCCCCATAGATGGCACTGAGATTGCAACCAATGGTTAAATTGATGGGTGATTAAAGAGGGTGAGTCCAATTACAAACTTACTCAAAGCATCTTTATTAGTTTTTATAACTTAGAAGATTTCAAAAATGTGGATTCTTTTTATGCCCCAAAAGATGATTATTTGATCTATGGCATTCAAGATTGGATTTTTTGTTTTAATCATGCATTCATAAAAAAAAAAAACTTGATTTTAATCCATGGCACTCAAGAGTGATTTTAGCAACATGCATTCAAAGACAAGTGATTAAACATTCAAGTTTTTTTCCTTTGAGCATTCAAGATTGAGATTTTGTGTGTTTTTTTAAGAACATTGAAGTGCTTTGTTTTAACCTTAGATCATTGAAGATTGTCTTGGACTCAAAAGTGAAAATGACTCTTTGGACTTTGGTTTTCATTCAAGATTTTGTGTTCTAGTTTGCATATTTTAAGCCCAAAAATGATATTCCTAGATTGTTTTGATGCATGAAAAATCTAAGAAACATTCAAGATTTTGCAACAAGACATTTGTTTGGAACAAATAACAAAGCTTTTTAGGAAAATTTTGGCAACCATTTAGGACTCTTAGTTTTCATGAGATTTTTAAAAGAACTTTAAAATATTTGCAAATGAGGTTCATTTTATCCTTGATTGATGCTTTGAGTTTGATTTAGATTTTAGTGTGCACTTAATGTTGATTTTGAACCTTTTGAAATGGAAACTTGAAGTTCTTTTTAAATTCCCAAAAATGAAGTGTTCCTAACTTTGCATGAATGCATCTAAAACCTTGATGTTGCAAGGATGCAAATGATTAGATTGGTTTAGTTTCACTTGTTAAAAGATTTTTTCTTTTTTGCAAATTTTTAATTTTTTAATGGATTTAAGTATGATTTGGGGGTTCATTTTAAGCACTAAAAAGAAGTGTGTATGATTTTGTTTCCTTAAAAAAAAAAATGGCCAAGATCTCCCACAAGAAGAAGAAGAAGAAGTAGATGGAATAAGAAGAATATAGACAAGAAGAGGAAGAAGAATTCCTAGTGCTTTGTCCACCTATAACCTTGAAAAATCTGCAAATACTATGAGATAGACTATGAGTTCCTTTGTCTTCTTCATGCTCATGTGGACCTACAAAACCAATTTATACAATCCTACCAATCACAAAAACAAGCAAAATTAGCCAAAATCAGCAAATGACATACAAAACTTGACTAAGAAAGCTAATGAAGATGACCCATGCGGGGTCCCACCGGGTGTGCCAAAATGTATATGAGCAATGTTAGTATGCTAATAGAAACCAAATTTAAATAAAGCTTCTACAAACTAAACAAAATTCATAAACTTCAAGATAGACTAAGATGAGCTCTCAATTGAGAATATGAGCCATTAATGGGCTCTCTCAATAAGAAGCTCTCTTGTTGAGTAGCTTTGTCTAAATAGCTAGGATGTATGCTCAAGCTTTATGCTTCAAAAGGGATTCAAATGGAGTTGGAATTTGGGTGTGAGTGTATGGTTTTGATGTAAAATGGCTTCTCAAAATGGCATTATGACTTTACTTCATGGATTGTGTTATTTTGCAAAGGGGAAGGATCCAATTTATAGGCAAGAGGCTTGAGGGATTGAGGGCTAAGATGCAAGGATGGGAAAAAGCTCATGGAGGGCTTAGATTGCATGAGAGGAGAGCACATGGATTGTGCTTCCTTACAGCCAATCAGGGAGTGACACATGTCACAAGGTGAGAGGATGGAGGAAAGGGGAAGGATGAGTCAACAAAGGAGGCTCAAGGGATAAAATTTTTATAAAGACCCTTCATAAGTGCTTTGTAAGAACATTTATGACTTTGTGGGCTTTATAAAGTTTTTCTGTTGAAGATATTTGTGAGAGATACCATGAAATTCGAATTTGAGGGTTTAGGGGGGTTTTAAGCTTGCTTAGGGTTGTAAAAATGATTAGAGGAAGGGTTAGAGATGGCTTAGGACTAGGCAAGTGGATGGCAAGTGGATTGCAATTAATGAGGGTGGGTGAAGGAGGAGATATTTGTTAACTTTGGCTTGAGTTAGCAAGTCTTAACCCATGTTTAGGGAATGTGACAAGGTTAGGAGGGGATTAGGATTAGGGTTAAAGACATCTTCTAGAAGAGTCTAGAACTTCCTAGGATAAGATTTTATGAAATAAATAAAGTTTTATTTATTTCAAGGGTTTGGGTTGAGGAGATATTTATTAAAATATTTTTAATAAACATGAGGATTAATATTTAATCTTGATTAAATATTTTGAGTTGGGATTAGGGGTAGGAAATGATGAGATTAGCCTTTAATCAAAATTAAAGAAGGATTAGAAGATTTTGGAAGAGGTTATTGGTTTTAAGGAAATTGGCCAACTTTTGGGAAAAAAATTAATTAATTATTTATTTTGGAATTTTTGGTCAATTTATTAATTAAATAATTAATAAATAAGGAAATAATGTTTAAATAAGATTTAAACATTTTTGGGAGGGATTCCTTAATTAAATATTTTTAATTAAGATAAAGGGATTTAATGGCATAAAAATTAATTAATTAATTAAGTAAATAATTAATTAATAAATGATGATGTCTTCAGGAATTTTTTAGAAAATAAAAATACTTTATTTTCTAAAGGTTTTTTTAGGTGTCTACAGTAACTATTACCAAGCCTACGAAGATATCCCCTGTCGTGTTCACATAGAGATCATCAAGGAAGAAATTATATAAAGAACAAGGAGAAATGATTTTTAAGAGGTCTCCACCCACATTTTAGAAAAGAATGAAAGAGTTAGAATCAGGTTGTCAAATTAAAAACTTCAAGGCATTAAAATATGAGACTAGGACTACTAATGAGAATTAGATAGAAGAGATATTAATATCCAAAATGGGTAAGTAGAAATAGTCATCTGACTAGCTTACTCAATAGATTCATAATGCTTTAATGGACAAGATTAAGCAAAGATGGGAGCATGACATGCAAACTACAAAATATATACATGAGTAGACACTAAGGCAACTTATGCCAAATTTGAATGACAAGGAGGTTAAAGAATCTTTGAAGAAGAATGAAGAAAAGTTAACTTTAAGATTCAACACTTGTCTTATACTATTGAAATGAATTGAGCATGTTGTGAAGAATGCTACAAACACATGGAAGAATATCTATCTTTTTCACAAATCAAGTGATTTTGTAGTCAATATAAGTGATAAGGATGATGATGATGATCAAGAGGAGAAAGATGATGGAGAGATGACTCATTTTGATAATATAGATGATGAAGAGGAATAGGCATAATAGGCTACCAAGGAAGATACACAAGATGTTGAGGAGATTAACTCGGTTAAGATTGTTGCAATGGGCATAGCCTCACTTCCTCTTTCTCCTAGCAAAACATTGATAAGACCAAGCTAGGAGATAGCCTTAGTAGGATTAATTGTGACTAGCACTACAAGCACAAACACTCAATTAATCTTTGCACTAGTCCAACTTAGTACTTCACTGATAGTAGTGCCTAGCACTTCATCTACTGAGTAGCAAGTTCTACCTTCTACATTAGTTTTGTTTACATTAGGTATTCCTACTACTAGTATTTCAATGAGTACAGTATTCATTTTTGCAGTGAGTCTTACCATTTCCAAAATTTGTTTCCATTCCTAGTATGCAATCAATAAGTGCAAGAATAGTTAAGACCAAGCCTTAACTAAGCACAAAATTTTTGGGTAAGGAAAATAAAAGGAAGAGGATATAGATCTTGATGAGGAGATTGTCATTCCTAAATGGGACATCTCAAATCTAAATCCAAATTAGATGTAAAATTTTGGTAAACTACTTCAAAAGAAATCCAAGCACCAAAGGCTAAGAGAGGAAAGAAAAAATGATTTCAAAATCATTGAGGATGCTAAGAACATTCTAGCAGAGGCTCTAGGAATAGAGGTTGATACTTCTCAACAAATTTTTTATCAGTTGGAAGAGCTAGTCTAGAAATATAATGAAGATTTGGATGGATAGGTAAAATTATTACATAAAGATGAGAAAAAGTTTGAGAATAAAGTTTTAGAACTTATTTCTCAATAAATTTCCATTCATCAAGTAGAGCTATCTACTATTTTAGGCTCTCTAGAAACCTCTTGCATCAATGTATCTTTACATTTTGGTAAGCTATGTGATACATCAATTTTCACAAAAGTGATAAGAGATAAATTATCAAAAATGGATGAAGATCTAAAGGCAAGTGCATGTCAATTGTAGCTTGACCCAAGTTCAAGCTCTACCCACTTTAATAAGATTAGATTTCTGATAGATATGTAGGCAGAATTACTTAGAGAAGAAGCAAGAATCGGATCTATATTAATAGATATTTAGAATATGACTCTCCCAAATATTGATGGAGTACAAAAGGATAATGCACATTAAAAAATGCTCACCCATGATAATAATTTCTCTATTGTAGACCACATGATTGAATTGTTAGTAGAAGTGCAAATTGCATTACACACATGCAATGTCTTGCAAGAAAATTGGGACAAGACTTTGGTGCTTATCCTAAAGGTACACTCAGACTTCTTGTCACATTTTGGCATTACTATGTAAATAAATATATAGCACAAATCTTTGGCATTAATTTCAAAAATGGGGAGAAGCTATAAAAAGATACAAGGGTGAGAGGATGTGAGAGGATGTAAGGAAAAAGGGGGACAAAATTGAAAGAAAATTGCAAATTGTAGAGAAAATGTATATTGTATGTATAGTATACTATATATTATGTATGGGGGAGCATTACCATGTATAGAAATGTATCTTTTACAAAACCAATTTTGAAAAATCTAAAAAATAGTATACTCTACCAAGTTGGAGACATAAGGTGATGGATAAAGATGTTTTTGAACATTCTTGAATTCAGTTTTGACTGATAAGTGTTTTTGTCACTAATGCCAAAAGGGGAGATTGTTGACATTCCAATCATGTTTGTTACTAGTAACATACACTTATTTAGATTGTAAGTTCATACCAAGCATATTGTACAATTAACTATGGTATCCAAGAATTTAAGATGCTACCAAGTCCTTTGGGAAAATTTTAGTTCACGTTGAGTAGTTACTACTATAGTGATGATCAACAATGTAAACCAAGAATCTCAGTGTATGTCAAGTTTACAAGTGCAAACTAAGTTGTGTAGTGCTTACTGAGTTTATAGTTGATATAATGTGAGTCTAGTGTTAACTAAGCTACTCAATCTTTAAAAAGTGTCTCAGTTTATACCAAGCTCGTAATGATAGCATTGACCAAGCTATGCAATGTGAATCAAGTGATTCAATTTTTATATGTCTAGTATCATAGTATTCTATGAGTCAGCAATGTAGGCTAAATTCAAGACTACTTGGAAGTGATCAGTATGGACTAAACTTCTACATCTACTGAGTTCATGACGATGCCATGCATTAATAGTGGATGTCGAGTATCAGAACCCCACTGAGTTAGTCTTTAGAACCTGAGTTTCTATACTTTGGCTGACTTTGTAATATTTGTGGCCGACTTGTTGGAATTCTTTTAGAGTAACTGAGAGGTGGGGGGGGGGGGGGGGGGTGAATCAGTTATTCAAGGTCTAGATGTACAAAATAAAACTTTTCACAATTCACTAAACCCATAAAACATTCTTAACCATGTATGCATTCATTGTGTATTAACTGAAACTGATATGTTACTATCAAATCAAGTTGTAGAAATGTAAGGCATGAAACATTTGATGCAATGATTTAACGCAAAAACCCAATTTGGGAAAAACCACTAGTAATATGCTACTCCTTTTTCACTCTTCTAAAGTGATGCTTTGTTAAAGGTTACAATACACACTATTAAATGTGACCAAATTAAGGGATTTCAGTCACCCTGTCAAAAGTGAGCCTTGTTAGAGGACTTTAGGCCATTCACTTGGAATGCCACCCTATTAAAGGATTTTCTAATGACTATTAAGTCAACCTTACTCTGAAGGATTAACCCTTTTTTGATACAATTATTAGAAAGTAATAGTAGAGCTTTGATCTGATACCACTTACAACCTTACTTGTAGATTATAGATCACTTTTTAGTCCTCAACTCTACTTGGCTTCCAATCTTTTTAGTTTTGATAGCTTGTTCACCCTTCAAGAATTCATCCTCTTTAAACATTCTTGCTTAGTACGTCATTACAGACTTCTTACTTGGGTCACTTGATGAAGCAAAACCTCTTTCCTTCTCTTTATCATATTTTTATATCAAAACTCTCTCTACTTCATGATCAGACATTTCTAGATATAGGAAATTAAAGAACTTTTCCCACTCATTATCCATCACCGAAATTAGGGTTTTCAATGGATTAGGTAGGATACAATGTATCTACCTCAAATCTTGTCTTTTCTAGAAACTTCTCTTAGAATCCATTTGAATTTTCCTTCAAAATGTTTTACATAAGATTCTCTGCCACCAGCTCATCGATCTTATCTTCCTCCTAATTCACAAGTTCCAAGAAAATAATTTTTTTTGCTTTCATTTGGCAAATCTTCTATCTTTGTCATAATGTAGCAATTTGGCATTATCAATCTTCTAATGCTCAACACATACTACATTAATCGACATCAACTATAAAATCACTTGACAACAACTAGATTTTACTAGCACTTAGCATCAACTAAAAATTACTCTACGTTTATGAACTTGCTCAGCATCCACTAGAATTTTCTTTCACTCGACTCCAAATGACTTTTTTATTGCTTGGCTTGCACTAACTTTTCTCAGCACCTACTATACACTTGGTCAAGCTTGGAAAATGAACTTTGTTTAATGTTATTCTTCTAAACTTTCTAAGTGTAGCCAGTCATTTTTGTAACCTCAAGTAGATTATCAATACATCATGTTATCACTTTTTTAACCAATTCTTTCACTTCAATACATAATCATAACTCAACCTTTCCTCTAGGTACTTTTGTTACATCTTGTTAATCAAATGTTCTTTATCAATCAACTATGTGATAGTACTTGAAACATATAAGCAATTATCTTACCAACATGTAGTAGGTTTGACAATAGTGACAAAACAATGATTGAAACACATAGTCTTCTTCAAAAATATTTCTAATCAAATAGTATTTTCAATTAGATATCAACAATCTCCCTCTTTGGCATTGATGGAAAACTAAACCAATCAACTAGTCAAACAAATGATGAACATGTTGTTCCATCAAACTAACTAGGTTAAAATAGTAAGACAATACCAAAAAGAAAACTTGTATTTGAAATTTCTCCCTCTATTAGAAGCTCCCTCTTCTGATTAGGTTACAAAATATAACTCTCATTTTTTGTTTAGATCCTTTCTTTTTTGATTACTTTCTACTTTCTCCCTATTTCTTTCTTTTGTCCACTGATCTTTTGATGATGTACTCTCTCCATTGTTCCTCTTGCACTTGATCAATTTAATGTACTTTCTCCCTCTTTGAAAACAATGCCAAATATGTATACTCAATATGTGGCATCTTTAATATATGTAGATATAGGATTTTGTAGGTTTTTCAATTTTTTCCCTCTATCACCTTGCTTGTGACTGATTTATAATTCTAGTTCTCTAATTATTTTACGCACCTCCTAAAGTAAAATCCACTGCATCAATTTATATGAAATAAAATTTAGCTTGTTTGATGCAAGGTACTCCCTCTATCTTTTAAATAGCATTTGATAGGGGTATCACCCCTAGTTTACCTCTCAAATACTCATAAGCATCCTTAGGTAATGATTTTGTGAAGATATCAACAATTTTATCCTTGGTGTTAATATATTACATCTTCACCTCATTTTTTTGAACCAACACCCTTACATAATGATACTTGATTGAAATGTGCTTTGTATTTGTATGCATCACATGATTGTTTAATATATTGATAACACTTGTATTATCACAATAAAGTGTCACTGGTTCTATGATTTATTCCTTCATTCCCTTGATTAGTTGTTTGATCCAAAAAATATTTATGTAGTTGATAGCAACAACAACATTCTCTACTTTAGCAGTGGATTGGGAAGTACAACTTTTCTTCTTGCTAGTCAATGTAATAAGTCTTTTTCCTAAGAAGAATGCTCCTCCATTGGTGCTCCTTCTATGATCAATATTACCAACCCAATCAACATTAGTGTAGGCTTTTAGTTGAAACTTTTCATTCTTCCTAGATTATAAATCAAACTCTTCTATTCGTTTCAAGTATCTTGTTACCCTTTTCACAGCCATCAAGTGATTCTCTCTGGGATTGGCAGATAATCTTACAACTATCCCCATAGGTAATGTAATATGAGGTCTACTATGTACTACATATTGCAATTTTCCAATCATGAATCTATATAATATTTGATTTACCTCAGCTGAATCATCATTTTTTGATAGCTTGAGTGCTATCACCATAGGCGCACTTACTAGTTTTGAATCTTTGAGTCCAAATGTCTTCAATATCTCTTTGACATATTTTGACTAAGTGATATATACACCATATTTTATCTGATAAACTTGTAATCTCACAAAGAATTTAATCTCACCAAATATTGACATTTCAAATTCTTGCTTCATCTAATTTGCAAAGTCCTTACGCAAAGCATCTTATCCTCCAAATATGATATCATAAAAGAATATTTCAGATAATAGTATACCCTTTTTCTTTATCTTTCTTCATGTACAAATTTTTTTAATCATTTGTCCTTTCAAATCCAATTTTAACAAGATAAGTATGAAGTCTCTCATACTATGTTCTTGGTGCTTGTTTCAATCCATATAGGGCTTTGTGTAGTCTATATACCATGTTCTTATTATTTTTATCAAAAAAACCTTTTTGGTATTATATGTAGACCTCTTCTTCTAATATGCCATTCAAAAATGAAGACTTGACATCCATCTGATAAACTTTGAAACCTTTGTATGCAACATAAGCAAGCAAAATTCTCACTCCTTCCATTCTTGCAATAGGGGCAAATGTTTCATCATAGTCAATTCCTTGTTCTTCTACATACCCTTTGTAAAATAGTCTTACTTTATTTCTTGTCACTTCACCATTCTCATCTAACTTGTTTCTAAATACCCATTTTGTGTCAATCACATTCTTGTCTTTTGGTCTAGGAACTAGAATCCAAGTCTTGTTCTTTTCTATCTGCTAAATTTCTTCTTCCACAGCTTTGTAGCAGTCATCATCTTCCAATGCATCTTCCATTATCTTTGGTTCCTTCATGCTTAACAAAAATGATTCATTTCTCAATCTATTTTTCCATTTTGCATCTTTATCTCCAATGATTTGATTTGTAGGGTGGTGTCTTTTGACATATTTGGATGGTATAGGCTCAGTTCTTGTAGTTGTATTCTATCTCTTAGCTTCGGTATGACTATGCAAATCTCTATTAGGTGTTTAAGAATCTCTTTCATGTTTGCTAATCTCAAAGTCAGATTATGCATTTTCCACATTCTATAACTTGGCATTCACAAGTGGTGACTTAGTAGTTGTTGAGCCTTGCTATTGGTTTGCAACATGATTTGTAGCATCTTCTTTCGCAGGCATTCCTTCATAATAGTATACAAATGATTTCTGTTATTCTAGTTTCTTTGTATGTTCAACCTCATGTACTTTTGAAAACTCATCAAAATTCACATTTGCACTTTCCACAATTTGTTAGTGTTAGTATTTAAACACTTATAAGCTTTACTTCTTGTGGAGTAACCAAGGAATATACCTTCTTCACTTTTTGCATCAAACTTTCCACTCCTAACATCTTTAAGAATATAGCATTTTCTTCCAAATACCTTGAAGTATTTCACATTAGGTGGATATCCATACCAAAGTTCAAAAGGTGTTGAATGAGTACCTTTCTTGACTTGCACACAATTCAAGGTGTATAAAATAGTACTTATAGCTTCTCTCTAGTATTTTAGAGAAACATTCTTCTCCATCATGAGTGTTTTGGCATAGTCCATTATAGACCTATTTCTTCTTTCAAAAATTTCATTTTGTGGAAAGGTCCTAGGTGCAAATGTCTATCTTTTGATTCCTCTGTGATTACAAAACATCTCAAACTCATTTGAAGTGAATTCTCCTCCTCTGTCTGATCTCAAGCATTTCAAACTCTTACCTATTTCATTTTCAACTCTTTCCAAGTACCACATAAACATTTGAAAAGCATCTGATTTTTGTTTTAGAAACATGAATGTGATCATCCTAGTATAATCATCAACAAATAGCATTATATACATATCTCCTTTGTAGCTTTGCACTTTAATAGGTCCACACAAGTCAATATGAACAATTTCAAGCATTTCCTTAGAGGTATAAGCTTTACTTTTAAAGCTTGACTTTGTCATCTTGCCTAACTAACATTGTTTGCACATTATATTTTCTAGTTTCTTCAACTTAGGAAAACCTCTAACTCTTTTCATGTTACTGATACTAATCAGATTATCAAAAATTAACATGACATAATATCCTGTGCTAAAGCTATACATCATCAAATTTTGCAATAAGATAAGGAACATCTTCTATATCTAGATAGAACTCATATATCTTGGCTGATTTATTTTCAAACTCAACTTTGCATCCCAAATTATTTAGTTGTGAAACACTTAACAAGTTATAATTCAATTCTTCAACATAATAAGAATTTTCACATGAAATCTTGTTTGTGAGTTTGATAGATTCTTTTTCTTTTATCAAACATAGTGCATCATTACCAAATATTACATTATTTCTATCAAAACAGGTTAATGTAATTAACTTAATTTTGTCTCTAGCCATGTGATGTGAGCAACCACTATCAATGATCCATTTTTCATTCTTGTTTACACAAGTTAGAAGTGAAGTTTCCTTATCCTCATCAAATTCATCCTTCATCGCAATATATACCATTTCATCAGCATTTTCATCAGAGTCATGTTCGTCACTAATGTAGCATGACTTCTTCCCTTTGTCTCTATAGTCTCTTCCATCATTTTTTAAATATTTTTTTTTGTGTTTTTTTCCTTCATTGTATTTCTTCTTTTGTGTATATTGGTCTAACTTTTTCTGTAGTAAAAAAGTTTTCAGTTAAATCATAGAAAAGTCAGATGTTCTATGTCTAAGTGAAGCATAGGTTTTTGGATAAACCATCTATAAGAAATAATCGCCATATAAACCCTATATTCATCCCTATTCATAAATTGTCGGGCGCAAAATTTTGAAATTTCAAAAGAGGCAAATATGCTGTCATATTCCTTTTCCTTTCTCCCGGGTTACCTTTCTTCCTATTTGTCCCAACTGTCAAATCCGATTAGATCTACCGTTGGCGTTACCTCGCTATTGAGAGTTGCATGCTCATTAAGTATAGCGAGATAGCGAGTATTGGGTTTTTTAATTGGTGGGACCATGAAGTGAAGATGCGACGATCAGAGATTTGCTTATTAAATGTTTTATTGTGCAGGTACACTTTGCAATTCGCCATCCAAAAAAAAAAGGGGAGAGGGACCCACTAGAATATCTGACATTAGAGCCGGAATGTTGATTTTTTCGAAAGTTCCACCACCTCGCTATCGGAAAATTCAGGCACTTCACCGTTAGCGAGTTAGCGAGGCCCCGTAAAATGGCAAAAGATCGGCAAGATCTTTGATGACGTGTAATGACAAATGACTGTGATAAATTTTGACATGTGCCAGCTATGCAGAGATCCGATTCTCATTAATACCTATCTGACTGAATGTACAAGAAATCTTGAACGTCAGCTTGAAGTGGATCAATGGAGCTCGCTACCTCACTATGAAGAGTTTCAAGGAAGATAATTATAGTGACATAGTGAGTTGGGCCCGTCGCCTTCTTTCTTAAGAAGTCCTGTAGCGTATCTTTCGATCATTTCTTGATCCGATCAACGATTGTCGCTGCCTCGCCATGGCAAGGTGCTTGTTCTTTATGCATAATGAAGTAGCGACATGCTGACACATGTTCTCCATCATCAGTGGGTCTAAATATAAGCGCCATCAAAAGAAAGAATTTTGTACGTGGCAAGTTCTCATTGGGTAAAATAACTGACATGGCAAATATAACTCCTAGTTGTTCTCTTTGTACCGCATGATCGTAGGATCTTTGAAGATCAATGGTGCAATTTTAAATGAAAAATGTAGTGCCACTCTCTGTATTAATTAGACAAGAAAGCTTCATCCGTGAGGAAAAATAGAGTATAATACAGAGAGATTTCATCAGTTTCGTTTCACGCGAGAAAATATTTGAAGCCATTCTTGTGCATAAGCCATTACTGAAAGAAAAGCGTGCCAAGGTTTGATAAAAAAATTGTCAAGTTGTCTGTTCGCGAAAAATTTGCAGGAATACAGACGAGAATTGAGACAGAATTCAAGTAAGTAAAAATACCATCATCTTCGTGAGCTTTTAAGTTTTAAAAAGATAGCCCAAGATGCCTCCTAAGAAGGGATTTACAGGTGCAATAAACTACCTGGATAGAAATGTGCATGATGATTTTCTTGAGTTACTTCCTGAATCTACTGTAGAAACGGTGCAAGTTAAGAGGTTAACCTCACTCAACCCTAGGCTAAGGGTAGCTGATGGATTGTATGATAAGGGTAATTGTGTCCGGGATGCTCAAACTTCTCAAACTGGTTTGAGTTTATTCAAAAAATGGTTTGCGGAAAGGAAGTTATATGCCCCTCATGCCAATATATGGAATTTTGATCTTGGGAAGCTTGTTGTCCCCAGCGTGTTTATGGATTTTGACCTGCTTGAAGCTATAGCAAAAAACTATGACCAAGCCACTAAGGTAGTGAGAAGAATGGATGATGAGGCTTTAGTTACCATCAGTCCCGAGGAGATTAGGAAGGTTTTCAGTCTGGGACCCCTCACCATGTATCATGTGCCCATAAATTTGATAGATTTAGAAAAAGAATATATATCCAAGAGGGATGTAGTTAAACAGGGTGCACTGAAAGCCCACATAGGCCGGATTGGAGGCCTCCCAACCATAACATCATCTTCTAAAGAACCATTCAAGAAATCATGCTTTAATGCCAAGGCAGTGGAGATATATAGGACCCTGTGCAGAGTCTTCGGAGAGGGTGAAGAAGATTTTATTCCAGTGAGCTTCATGTATATGATCACCCAAATCTCTTCTTTTGGTGTGGAAATAATTTTTGATTTTGCATCTTACTTGGCAAATGAGATTCATTAGGGATTGGTGGGGATTGCACAGGGCAAGGTGGAAAAGGTTTGGGGTCAGTATTTCTTATTAATGCATATGTTTCTTTTTAAAGGGGCCACTTATTTTGGTAAAGAAATGGTTTTAAATAGAGAACAAGAACGGAAACCACTGCCAGTCCAATTATGGAGTGCAGACATGACCTGGGAAGCAAAAAATGCTAGCTTTGTTAGAATTGATAGGCACTTTGCCTCCAAACTAAGGTGCCTCATATTGAGTGATAATCCCAGAATCCCTAAGGCATTAATGCACCTTGTCAGGCCTATGGAAAAAACCCATAATCTAAAAGTTTCACATAATTGGGGAGATATTATCCCATATTCAGTCTCAACTGTCATCAGGGTCTATGGATTCAAAGGAACACCCCATGTGTTACCCTATCAGGTACCTTTAAAGGTAGGGATAGCTGAATTTTTGTGGCAGTTGGGAGGAGTGGAGGAGGCCTTTTTGCACAAAAGGGGGACAGGATCAATTTTTCCTACTTGTACTATAGCCCACCAGTTTGTGATAACTAAAGAAGGGTGGGTCTTTCTCCATAAAATTTTGGATCAATATAAGATGGCAGTGTCTCACTCTCATTTTTGTGATACAGAAGGTTTCTTTAACTCTGCCCTTAGATTGAGAATCAAGCTTCGTCCAGTTCAGCATGAATTCTATTTTCTTGAAGATATAATAAGAAATGAATACTCTCTCCATGAGTAAGAAATAAAGAAAGAAAAATGGAGAGTCTATTCAAAAGTTTTGGAATTCATTAATTGTTTTGACAAAGATTTCAGTCCTCTTAGTAATGCTGCAAACAATGCAGATAAAATACATAAGCTTATGAGTACTTTCTCTGAGATAATGGAAGTAATGAATGAGAAGAAACAACATTTTATTAATTATTTTCCAGATAAACCCAGAGAAATTATGAGAAAATTGGGTTTCACCCCCAACATTGGAATAGGTCCACTAGTGGTACGGAAGAAAATAGGATATACTATTGTTCGACAACAGGTGCCCGTTGTACATAAAGAAAAATAGATAGTTGAATCCACCAGCACTGTCCTAGAAGAAAGACCCCCTGAATCTTCTCCCAAAAGAAGGAGAATAATAAGGGAGGAAGAATCCCCTGATGAAAGTTGCTCACCTTCTCAAACCCCAATAAGAATTGAGGAAGAACAACTCACCAATGAGCAATTCGAACAAATGGGGTCACAAGGAGAAATTTTTGTTACACAAGCAGAGATTGATGAAGGGAACCCTTATGAAACCCCTGTGCCAAGTTTTGAATTAACTATAGCAGATTTCAGAGGAAGGGAATTGGACCCTATTTTGGAACAAGCCAGTCAGCATTTTTTATCTGATAACAATTTTGTAAGATCTAGGGCTTTCCATCAGTTTGCGTGGAGAGTAAACATGCACATTTTTGAGCAAAAGTGTAATAATATGAAAATAGAACATCCAAAAATGGATGAGACCTCCATTCAAAATCTAATAAAGGAACAAATGGTGCAAGAGTTCCAAAATATAACCCCTGATGAGGGAAGACAGATGGTAAAAAATGCTAATGTTTTATTATTGCCCAATTGGGACATTGCTGACGCATTAATTTTTAATTCTGTTTCAAATAATTTAGGACTCCAGGATCCAAATAAAAAGGAATTCTTGGGTATAGCATTCAGCAATGATCAAGCTACCCTTGTTATGTGGTCCCTGAGAAGAGGATCCAGAATTACTTCATCACAGCCTGATGATTCAGGATTAACAGGGAGTATCATTGTAAGAAGAGTTGCTGACACTTCAAATGTACAAGCAGCCCACATGAATGTGGATTATTCTAAATTTGCCTTGGCTACTGCGGAAAGAGGAGAGAGGGAAATGATTGATATGCATAATAAATATGAAATAGTGGTGGAAGCCTATAACCAAGAGGTAAAAAGGAGAACTGAGTTAGAAAACAGGGTATCTCAATTAGAAAAGGTACTTGGAAAGAGGAAAGTGGGAGAATCCAGTACACTGAGAATTGCATATCCCCTGCAGTCATCTGTGGGATTAACCCCTATTATTGAGATACCTGACACCCTTGAAAGACCCCAATTCTATACTGCAGACGAATTTGAAGCAGAAAAAAATAAAATTACATGAGTGGCAGATAGAATTTAGAAATCAGCAGGAAGAGAAATGGAGGCAGGGTGTGACATATTTGAGGGATAAAATACAATGGTCAACTTTTTATGATCAGTTGACAAGGATTGTAACCCTCATGGATGAGTTAAATAAAGAAAAGGATGGACTAGATTCTCTTACACAGAAATGGAGACAGAGAAACAATGATGTTACAATTATTTGTATATCTACAGTCCAAATGCCTTATCATCAGGTTGAAAGGATTTTTGATTTATTGAATCAATTAGATAATTTTGAGAATAAAAGAGATTCTTTACAGAGAAAATTGATACTCTATTTTTCAAAATATCTTGCTAAAAAATTCACCCTATTTCCTTATGCTTTAGAATCTGTTGATACAGTAAAGGAAAAAGACAAATGGAAAAAGGAAATGGATGAATTATTCTATAATAGAATAACAAACATCATCAGTGAGACTAGCCATTGGTTTTGGGCAAAGACAAATGAAGAGCTGGTAAAAATACAATTATATTATGCTGATATGAGAAAAGAATTCGATGATTTAGAGGAAGATGTCAATTCTTTAATAAAGATACAAAGAGAAACCCTAAGTTTTGATTGGCCAGATGATGATACTTTTAACAGATGGAAAAATTAGTTTAGTGAGCAGATGTCAGGAGACGATGACGAAGAAGATGTAAGAGTAATAGTTACTTTTGTAGTCAGCAATGATGACATAGAAAATCCACAGGTTAAAGTGAGTTTGCATGTAACAAAAGATGATACATCACTTACAGACCTTATGGGTATGTACTCTGAAGATGAAGAATGATTGTGAGATCAGATCATAACAACCAAGAAGCATAACAGAAAGGGACCCGCCAAGAATTATTGTTATAATCAACCTTTCTGTTATTCTTGTTTTTGTTTTTCAAAAGAAAGACACATGTCACCTTCTGTAGCCTGAAGCTTGTCGCATCTCACATTATTTAAGTGAGATCCCAGGGCTAAAGAAGGGTCCGAATTTGGTTTTTTCTAAGTATTGTGCTTAGTTCTTTTTTGGTCCAAACATTTTGGGAAGGAAATTTATAGTATACTTTTCTGTCAAAATTTCTGAGATAGATGAATGTAGAAAGAATTGTGCTTCTTCTCTGAAGGTCTTTCTGGGTCTATTGTAAAGGATATACCATTTTCAAAGGAAATGAATACAAATTATGAACTGTCCCCATATCTGTTCTTTTCTGAATTTTGTCTCCTTTTAAATACTTAGCTATCATGATGTTGTGTGAGTAAAAGCTTATGCAATTGATTGCAATATAGTAAGACTGTACATCCATTTGTTATTGCTATTAATTCAATGGATTAAATAAAGGCTCTAATGAATGTGATGAGGTTGCTCGGGTGTTAATAAGGATTTTTGAATGATAAATTCTGGTAAGAATTGCTGATGAAAATTTGTTGCAAAGCAACAAATTGGATCTAAGAATTTACTTAACTCTGAATTCCCAATGGATTAGGCACTGATCGAAAGTATTTCAGCCAAAAGAGAAGTATATTATGACTAGCTTTTTCAAAGTACATCATAAAATCAATTTTTACTTATATTTCCTGTAAGATTTTCAAAGTTGGCCAGCACTTTCCTGCATGGATTGTTTTAGCTTCATTTAGCCATTGCTGTTGGAAACATCTGCAGAGCTATAGAAGATTTCTTGGCCATATCTGTTCAAGGGATGTGTTTATCAATTCGGTAAGATTTACGTATATGTTTGAGGATTTAGAGATGAGAATCAAAATGAAACTAAGAATAATTCTCATACAATTATTCCATCTTTGAACCATCTCCGAGTACACCCGTCCTGGTTTTTATAGAGCCAAAAGAGTAGAAAACCATCTAAGGTTTTGTTGGAGTTGGGTTCTAGTACTTTGCATATGCAAGTGATAATGAGAATTGGCTATTCTTTAGGTTGTGTATGTACTGATATCTAGGTATTAAGCCTTTTGTCGCCTAGTAGTTTTAGCACTGTTAACATCAAAATAAAACACCAACAAAATGGCGACTCTACTGGGGAATGTCTAACACATCTGTAAAAAGTACTACAGTTGGCTTTAGTCTTACTAAGTAAGTATGTGTCGTGTGATCTTTATTCTGCCCGTAGCTATAGGGGAATCTTTAGTGTCAAAACTTGAGGATTTAGAGATGAGAATCAAAATGAAACTAAGAATAATTCTCATACAATTGTTCCATCTTTGAACCATCCCCGGGTACACCCGCCCTGGTTTTTACAGAGTCAAAAGAGTAGAAAACCGTCTAAAGTTTTGTTGGAGTTGAGTCCTAGTACTTTGCATATGAAAGTGATAATGAGAATTGGCTATTCTTTAGGTTGTGTATGTACTGATATCTAGGTATTAAGCCTTTTGTCGCCTAGTAGTTTTAGCACTGTTAACATCAAAATAAAACACCAACAGTGTACATCTTGCAATAATATGACCAACTTCATTGCAATTGAAACAAATGATAGGTAACTTACCTTTGAACTTTCCTATTCCTCTATGAAATCTTCTAGCTAGCAATGCTTCCAAATGTTCAATTTCTTCCTCATCTATGTTACTGCCACTGGGCACATACTTTATCTTTCTTTTCTTCTTCTTCTTCTTCTTCTGCTTTAAATCATCAAAATACTTTAGTAACAATTTATCTTTAATAGCTGATTCAATGCTCTATGGTCTATAGTTGTCAAAATTAGATAGCTCAAAAGTAGTGAGTCCTCCTACCAAAACTTCAAGGGTTAGATCATTTCTTGATATACATCTTAACTCTTGGATTGTAGATACTCTAATGGCATACATAGGTAACAATGTTCTCAAGACTTTTCTTAGGACAATATCATCATCTATTTTACTAGTAGCACCTTTTATTACACTAACAACTTCTTTTATTCTAGCAACATATTGAGCAATATTCTCACCTTATTCCATTCTCATGTCATCAAACTTACCTCTGAGGTTCTTTGACTTGGATCTTTGAACATTTTGTCTCCTCCATAGATGGTGTCTAGGGCATCCCACATCTTCTTTGCACTATTAAGGCCTTTGATATCATCAAATTCAACATAGCTTAGGGTAGAGGCAATCTCCAACATCACCTGATTGTGTTCTTTCTTTTTCTTCAAATCTTTAGTAGTTAGGGCTCTTGATGGATCAACATGATCTATTACAATGCAAGATTTTTTATAATCTCTCAAGACCTCCAAAATGTAGCTTCATCAAACTTTTCCATGTAGGAAATTTATCTTTGTTGAGCTTGGGTACCTCTCTTTTTGACATCTTTGATCTTTGTGCTACTAGTAACTTAAAACTATTTCTTTTAAGTAGATGGCTCTGATACCAATTACTGGAATTCTTTTAGAATAACTAAGAGGGGGGTGAATCAATTATTCAAGGTATAGATGTACAAAATAAAACCTTTCACAATTTAGTGAACCCACAAAACATTCTTAATTATCCATGCATTCATTCTGTATCAGCTAACATTGATATGTTAGTATCAAATCAACTTGCAAAAATGTAAAGCATGAAATACAACATATCCATCACCACATTTGGCAGAATGATATAACCTAGAAACCCAATTTGGGAAAAACCACCAATAACATGCTACTCCTTTTTCACTCTTCTAAGGTGTTGCCTATTAAAGGCCAACCCTATTATAGGTTACAATATGTGATTTTAGTCACCTTATCAAAAGTGAGCCTTGTTAGAGGACTTTAGGCCATTCTCTTGGAATGCCACCCTATTAAAGGGTTTTCTAATGGTTTGTAAGTCAACCTTACTCTAAAGGATTTACCCTATGTTGATACAATTGTTAGAAAGTAACAATAGAGCATTGATCTGATACCACTTACAACCTTACCTAAAGATTATAGATCATTGTTCAGTCATCAACTCTACCGGGCTTCCAATCTTTGTAGTTCTAACATCTTGTTCACCCTTCAAGCATTCATTTTCTTTAAGCCTTCTTTCTTAGTATGCCATTTCAAATTTTGTACTTGGGTCACTTGTTGAAGAAAAACCCCTTTTCTTTGACTTATCAAATTTTTATTTCAAAACTCTCTCTCTACTTCATGACCAAATATTCCTAGATATAGGAAATTAGAGAACTTTTTCTACTCATTATCCATCACCAAAATTAGGCTTTTCAATGGATTAGGTAGGATACAATGTATCTACCTAGAATCTTGTCTTTTCTAGAAACTTCTCTTAGAATCCATTTCAATTTGCCTCCAAAATGGTTTACATAAGATTCTATGCAACTAGGTCATCAATCTTATCTTTCTCCTTATTCACAAGTTCCAAGAAAAAAAACTTGTTAGCTTTTATTTGACAAATCTTTGATCTTTTTCATAATGCAGTAATTTGGCATTATCAATAATCTGATGCTTGGCACATATTGTATGACTTGGCATCAACTATAAAGTCACTTGGCATCAACTAGATGTTACTGGCACTTGGCATCAACTTAAAATTAGTCAGCATTTACTGACTTGCTTGGCATCCACTAGAATTTTCTTTAACTCGGCTCCAATTGACTTTCTTTTTCTCATCTTGCACTAACTTTTCTTGGCACCTACTATCCACTTGGTCAAGCTTGGAAAATGAACTTTGTTTAACTTTATTCTTCTAAACTTTCTAAGTGCAGCCAATCATTTTGTAACCTAAGGTAGATCATCAATACATTATATTATCATTGTCTTAACTAATTCTTGCACTTCAATACCCAATCATAACTCAACCTTTCCTCTAGGTACTTTTGTTACATCTTCTTGAAAAAATCCTCCTTATCAATCAACTAAGCGATAGTACTTGAAACATATAAGAAATTGTCTTAGAAGCATGTAGCAAGTCTAACATTAGTGGAAAAAAAATGATTAAAATAGAAAGTCTTCTTCAACAATCTTTCTAATCAAATGATCTTTTCAATTAGCTATCAACACAACTTTGTTATTATGTAATTGGAATGATATATATGTAATGTATTATATTACATTCAAATAATCAAAGAGAAGTAATGTAATCATCAACGAAGAGAAGAAGAGCAAATTAAAAATGCTAAAATAGTATAAGGAGCAACACAAATTTATCTATCACAACAAGGTGATTTCTACACTCAAAGGAATCTCATTTAGCAAACCAAGTTTCAAATCAGAGATGAGCTATACTATTTCAGCCTAATAGGTGGATCAGTCAAATCCTTTAACAAGGTAGACCTAATAGTCTTCTGTAAATCTCTTTACTGAGTGCATACTTCATTGTATGTTTGTAAATCTTTTTGCAAGGTGGACCTAGTAGTCCTTATTGCTCCTAATAGGGCAGATCATCAAAAGTGATCATTGTAAGCCTTAGTAAGCCAACTTTATAATATAGTACTAAAGCTTGTAGGTATCATCCCCACCCAATTTTACTTTCTATTCAGAAGGTATCTAGGTCACAAAAATTGTGTGTCAAAAGTGTGATGAATGCTTTAATGTTTTTAGTTTCTCATGTATGCAATTATATTAGAATATACACGGAGGATAAAGTTTTAAAAGTTATTGATTCACCCCTCCCCTCTCAGTAACTAAGCCTATGATAATATTTCCAATAGAGTGACAATGATATTCTTATGGGGCAGTATTGTAGATTTATTACTATGATGATATGATACATTCATGATTGAGTTTGTCATTGATGTCAACATAGTAGTTTTTTGTGGTATCTAACCAAAGAAAAATAGAAAGATCAAGTTGGTATGGATGACTAGTTGGAAGAAGAAATGATAAGTCTGGAAGAAGTTATGCAAGTTTTGTTGATGTTTATTTGGAGATAGAGTTTATAGAGGCATGTTCTAGTAAACTTATTATATATCTTAGTAGAGTTGATATTATGAGAACTAGGTTTGAGGACATCAAGAAGACATGCTGGTGATGATGTGGCTAAGTTCACTAGCCATAATATTGTACGTACAAAAAGTTATTCAAGTTAGAAGGTGAAAGATTAATGGTATCCCTAAGTGTAACATGTTCTTAATGTGGTCCTATAATGATTAATTGAGAAGGTCTAACAGCTGACTTAGGGAATTATTTTATGGACTTGGTATAAATGAAGCACATTTTCCTTTATCATGATGGGGATATACAAGATATTTGTAGCTTTCATAGTAAGAGTGGAATGGATAGTAATTGTAAGCAATAGAGTAGAAGTGAAGGAAACTTCATTGCTAAGGTTTTGCTAGGTAATTTGAGGTTTATGACCTACTTTACAAGGTCTGATAATGATTGGTTTAGTATAAAGAATAAAGGAAAGAAGAACTTAATAGTAATTTACTTGTTTGAGAATTGAGCTCTACTTGAAGTTGAAATTGTTGGAAATATGTCCAATCAATTAGATAAAGTATTTCATGGTTGTCATTTATGACAACATATATTTTTTTGTAGATTAACCCCAATTAGTTACAAAAGAAAATTGTCTAAGTATCAAACAATGTTATAATAACAAGATAGTTTTGATGATAATAGAATATCCCCTTGGAATAGTCTCTTACGCAATTGACCAAAGATGCATGACATCATAAGGCTGAGTTATACCAATGTACATGTTCGAATAGTCAACCAAACTCAAGTTATGATGAAAATAGTGATGCAATACTAACATAGTGCAGAACTAAGCATATCAACAAAATATGGTTTACAACTTATTTTATTGTTTTGAGTTATATTTTCTTGTTGAGTCAACTCTAATAATGTTATATGAGCCAAATAAAGAATAATTCAATAAGATGTTCTATATAAGTAAAGTATTTTATTTGTGAAGTTAAAATATGTGTTGTGTAAAATGTGAATTGTGAGTTGTGAAAGTGAAAAGTGAATGATTTAGTGATGCAAATTTGATATGATCTTGTAAGATAAGAGTAACAAGTGAATGTGACACTTTGATATGTGATGCAAAGATCTAATGTAGACTGATATGTTTGCAATCCCTATTGTATGAAGAATCATCAATCAGAAGGTTTGTGAAGTATAGCAAACAAGTCAATATTGTATGTATACACATTTCTTGAAGAACTTATTATATAGTTGCATGTTAGGGCAATGGGCTTTTCTTGCACACATTTGTATATGATTCACCAAATCCTAATAGGGTTGAAGTAACTCCTAATATGTTTACGGCTTCTAACAAGGCCTAGTCTTCTAACAGGGACTTGAGAAACTATACATACTTCATAGACTCCTAATAGGGTCAATATTGTTAACCAAATCCTTATATATAGTGAATCATCTAGTGGGTTCTATCACCACCAGAGTTTTCCCTTGGCCAGGGTTTTCCTAGTTAACAAACTATGGTGTTATGATCTATATTTGTGTATGGTTGTTTACATTGCTCAACAATACTAGTTTATTCTATTATGCACATAATAAAGTAATTAAAAATATTCAATTGTGGATTAAAAGATAGAAAATACTGATTCAGACCCCTCCCCCCCCCTCTTAGTATTATCTATTTCTAACAGTTGGTATCAAAGATTAGTTATTCAGAAAGAGCTTAACAGCTTGAATAAGATCCCTATGGATATGGACCAACTGAAAAAAAATCTTGAAGAAGAACTTAAATAGATTGATATTCAAACTGATGAAAGAGATGGTCTTAAAGACAAATACAAGGATGCAAAAGCCTACATTGGTGAATTGAAGGACAAGATAGATGACCTAAAATGGAAAGGCCCTACTAATTAATCTAGTGATGATGGCATTGAAGAGATGAAGAAATAAAATGAGATCCTAATGTTGGTCTGACTTTTCACAGTATAGAAAAAGTCTAAAATTTTGGTGGAAAATCAGTTAGGTCATTATATTTTGAAGATTAGGGTTTTATTCCTTGTAATTTTCATATTTTTAGGTTACCCTAATTGTGCCTCGATTCATGTGTTGTCAAATTCTATTAAATTCTCAAAGTTTAGTCTCTCAATGCAGCCATTGAAATACCTTAAGTGTGAAAAAACCCTAGGTCTCCTTTCAAATTTTCAAAAAGATTTGTAAAGCACTTAAATTTTTCCCTTTATGGTCTTATGGTGTAGGGTGTCATGTAAGAGAGAAATACCTTCTTCCTCATGTTTCTGTCGTCACATTTTATAATGTAGCATAAGAGCATAAAGAAGTTTTTATTTTACAGGCATACGTTTTTGTCTTTCATAATAATGGAACAGTTCATTTAGAGTCTCCTTGATCATACATTTCATCTTTGAGCCAAAAAATGTAAAGGCTTTTTATGCTTTGAAAGTGGTTGTACAACTTTATGATGAACAATTGAGTGGATGGGTGAAAGAAGCTTGAAGAGGTATCCCCAGTCATATGATATAGTGTTGAGCATGTGATGGTAAAAGGTTTTGAAGAAGATGTCTCATGCTGCATTATGAGACTACAAGTAAATAGTTGAGTGAAGGGACCGAAAGGTGTTTAGTTGTGATTATGCATCTATGTTCTATGGTTCTACAGGTAAAAGGAATTCATAAGAATGAAGGTGAGATTTAGTTGTGTTTATGTGCATACATTCCTTGGGCTCATAGACAAATATAAAGCCAAATTATAATAGTGATCATTTAAAGTGGGACCTGTTGAGTTCTCAGATGGGCCCTGGTTCAAGCGAATCAAATGGTGACACGTTAAAAACATCAAATGGGCCCAACCTACATGGTAGACAACTTAAGTTCTTAATTTTTCATGTGCTAAAAATTGACGACGATGTTATTTTCTATTTTTTATGCTACAATCTCGATTGTTGATTAGTGAAAAGTGAAATTTTATCATTACACCTTTACACTTGCAAAGTAAGCATATGAACGAAGAGCTATTTCATCTTTTCTCCATGGTTACAAATTAGGTTTAAGTTTATGAGCATAAAAGGAGCTTGAAGAGGTATCCCGAGTCATATGATATAGTGTTGAGCATGTGATGGTAAAAGGTTTTGAAGGAGATGTGTCATGCTGCATTATGTGACTATGAGTTAATAGTTGAGCAAGCGGATCGAAAGGTGTTGAGTTGTGATCTATGCATTTATGTTGTACGGTTCTATAGGTAAAAGGAATTCATAAGAATGAAGGTGAGATTTAGTTGTATTTACGTGCATACATTCCTTGGGCTCACAACCAACTATAAAGCAAGATTATAATAGTGATCATTTAAAGTGGGACTTATTGAGTTCTTAGATGGGCCCTGGTGCAAGCGAATCAAATGGTGAGATGTTATAAACATCATATGGGCCCAACCTGCATTGTAGACAACTTAAGTTCTTAATTTTTTATGTGCTAAAAATCAATGGTGATGTTATTTTCTATTTTTTATGCTACAATCTGGGTCATTGATCAGTGAAAAGTGAAATTTTATTATTATACCTTTATGCTTTCAAAGTAAGCATACGAACAAAGAGCTATTTCATCTTTTCTCCATGGTTACAATTATGTTTAAGTTTATGAGCATAAAAGGAAAGGTGAAGGAATGAAGATAGGGCTTTACACTTCTACAAGAAAGGAGAAACATAAGAGTGGGATGCCATATGTAAAAGCTTTATGATGTTATGAGGATAAGATAACTCATGCAAACACAAAGAATGAATAAAGAAAAGATAAGAGGCATTACAGTGCCATGGGTGAAACCTAGATCATATGACTATAGGATGAATGTTTAAATAGTTACAATGTCCTAGGTAATGAAGGTTTCCATTGATAGATGTGTGTATGAGTATAAAGGGTAAAGAGAAGGTTATAGCAAGGGTTTTATGCTCATATGAGGAATGTTTGATGTATAAGAGTGAAGATTTCAGTTGCGAAGGCTTGAGATTCTATAGTGTAAAGGATCACATAAAGGCACAAAGGAAATTCAAATGCAATTTTTAAAAAGGCCCTAACACTTTTACACTTGGGATGATCTAAAGCAACATCAAAATAATCTAAATGCTTGCCAAAGGTGTTTCCAAGGTCATGAAGATTGAAAGACCTTGACTCAGCATAAGAGCAGAAGACCAAAGTTTGAAAAGAAAGCTGTTGAAGTGTCATGAAAGTTTAGGAAAGGAAAAAATCACCACGGCCAAGTAAAATAAAACATTGAAAAGGACATCAGGATTGAATTTCACTGTTGATATCCCTTGTTGTCAGCCTATGAAGGTGGTATTAAAAACTCATGCATGTAGAATTAATTAAAAAGCTGGTGGACTAAATGATTAAAACATAAATATTTGATTGAATTTATAGAATATTGTCACTATGAAGAAGTTGTGTTCTTGCTCTGAAACTTTTATCTAAGCATCCATAGCCTTGTGATTTCTCTATTGCTGTGTAAGAATTCAAAGTATAATTTGTAGAAAAAATGGCTAACAAGGAGGTCAAAGAGGTCCCTAAAGAAGAGGTTGAGGTTGAAGATGAAGGTTATGATGTTATAGAAGTCACAATAGAAGGCAAAAGGAAGAAAGGTGCCACCAAAACTGAGAAGAAATCAAGGGTAAGAAAGCCCAACAAGCATGCCAAAGATTGGTTGAAACTCCTTCCAAGGTCATCAAATGGTATATCAGCAAATGACCACATATTCATAGACCCTTATTTCTTGGTTAGCAATGCAAAATGCCCTAAAATTGATGGCTTCAATCTATTTCTATATTTCTATCAGAATAGAATAGAAAATGTGCTAGTCTGTATCACATGGAATAGAAACATGGCAAAGCTAATTTTTCTAGAAGTATTTGTTGACATGGACCTATTGAAAGCATTGATAAATTCCTACAATCTAGTCACCTGAACATTTCAAAGACATAATGGGAGCTTTTTGTGTAGACTAGATAGAACTTCTTTTATATAAGCTTTTGGATTGGAAGGGTAGATGGATGTGCCTTTTGATCTTGAAGACTTGTAGAGAAAATTTGGGAGAAATAAGACCTAATTTTTAAACAATTTCATGTTGCCCCACATCCCTTATAATGTGGAAAAGGTAGGGATGATTCCAAGGAAGGTGGAGGATTTTTTTCCCTTAAGCAGATTCAATAATTATTTCAAGAACATAGTATATGGGCTGCACAAAATTCTAGGAAGGGATGGTGCAAAGGATTGTGTCTATGGTTCCCTATTCTTGATGACATGTAATATACATGATCCCTTCCACCATAAAGAATATGATTATGTGGCTTTTATTATGAATAGCATGCACAATTAACTTGTCAGTGCAAAGAAGGGAGAAATGAAGAATTTCAAGTTCCACCATTACTCACTACTGATGCACCTTATCCTATATCACAACATTGGTTACACCAGCCTGAACTTCATTGATCAAACCACTGATGAATTTGGTGAGTTACCTATGCAACTATGGACTCAAATTTGGGATAAAAACTTTCATTATTCAAATGCACTTGTGTTTTTTAATTTATTCAATTCTATTATCATGAGGAAATTAGACCATACTTTCTTTAGGGTACCAAATGCTTTGAAGAATTTTCTTAGGCCCTCATTTTTAGATGAAAAAACCAAATTAGATTATAATTGGGGAAGCATCTTTTTATTCAAAGAGTGCACAATGATGAGAGTCTATGCATGCCCACAACCTCCTCACCTTTCACCTAAATATTTACCCCCTAGATTGGCTATTATTGAGTTCTTTTGGCAGTTTTTATTGATGAATAAAGAAATGATCCCTCCTTATCTACACAAGCCTACTTTTTTTTGTGGAACCTTTGAAGTGGGAGATTTTGAGATAGGAAAGAATGCATATGAAGATTTGAGCGAGTACCTAGGCCAGTATAGATTTTCTACTAGGCCTTATAGGATGTATGACCCTGACAACTACATTACTAATGAGGTGAAGGCCATTAGGGGATACATCCTGCCTCCAAGAAAGCCAATCCCTATAGAATATTTAATTTCCAATATAGTAGCAACAAGGGAGACTGATGAGCTATTAAGGAATTATGAGGAGATAAGGAAAGTAGAAGAGACTTTGAAAAGGACCAACCCTAATTTTAAGGGTTATTATACAAAGGTTCCATACCCTAGTAGCATGAGAAAAATGGTGGATAATTGTGATTATATCATGTCATAAATGCAACATGAGCCAGAGGGAGAGGAAGCAACTGCAAATAGAGAATCCCTTGAGCTAGTTGTGTAGTTAGAGATTAAGTTGGAAGAGGAGCAACCATCAACTTCAGCTTGGGTGCCCAAAGGAAATAAAAGGAAAAAGATAATGCACATCTTGGAGAGGGTGGTAAGTAGAGCCTTACAAGTGATGCCAGGGAGTAGTGAGTATTTTTTTGATATTAGGCAAAATTATTTACATTAAAGGGCTGCAGAGGTAGGAAAGGCCTCTACAAATCTCCAGATTGCAACATCAAGATTTGGATGATACGCTCATTCAATCTAAAAAGTTCATGGCAGATGATGATTTCATTAAATCATTAGAGTTTAAAAGTTTTCTTTAAAAAATTTTTAAAAATGAGCTCACATTGAGTCTCATGCTAGGAGAGGATCCAGAGAAGGACAAAGAATTAGTTGAAAAACTATTAGTCTATGATCCTGAGAGTGAGACAATAACCCCTGTAGAAGCTATGGAGTTGGTACATAGGAGTGGTTTGATTCTAATACCATATTGGGATATTGAGAGGGATTTTGTTTTGGACCAAATGAGAATACAAGACAATGCCATAATTTATGAAGCTATTAGCAGTGAAGGATTAAAGAGAGGGTTAGGATTTAACATAGACACAAAATCCTAGCAGTGTGGAGTGTGGTCCCTGACACCAAAAAGCCCAGAATGATGGATATACAAGAAACTACATAGGGCAACATGATTGTGTGGAGATTGGAGAAGACTACTGGGAAAGAAATATCTAGCTTGGTCAAACACTTTTCTCTCATGAATGAGGTAAAGGTGGATGAAATTGAGGATAAGCTAGCTACAGTATACAATGAGTGTTTTGACATCAAAAAATTGTATGAAGAGGAGCTCAAAATGAGCCATGTACAAAAACAGAGAATAGAAGAGTTGGAGGGGAAAATTCAAAGCTTAGAAATAGAAATAGCACCCTCAAGGAGCAACTCAAGGCAGTAGCAGAGGTAGAACATGCACCCAAGTAGGTGGAAGAAGAAAGGCACACTATAGAGGCAGAGGCCCAAATAGAGGAGATACCTATAGGGGTAACAATGCCAATACCTATAGTAAATGTGAAAATAGGGGTTCCTAAATCTGACAATGTAACTAAGAAAAGTGTTATGATGAATGTGTTAAGCCATAGAATAAGCACTTTGAAAAGAATATCTCAAGATGCTTATAATGCATTCATAAGTCTACAATCTGCAAAGCTAGTATGCAAGGATGCAATTGGATGGCTTGAGCCAATTTTTCAACAATGGGGACCATATATGGAATTCTTTGATAGATTGATACCCTTGTTAACCAAAAAACTAGATCTCCCAAATAAAGTTATTTCTATAAAGGAGGG
Source organism: Cupressus sempervirens (assembly GCA_028749045.1). NCBI lineage: Eukaryota > Viridiplantae > Streptophyta > Pinopsida > Cupressales > Cupressaceae > Cupressus > Cupressus sempervirens. The sequence continues at coordinate 955,189,898 of CM053785.1, read as the reverse complement.
TATGGACAAGGTGAAAGACCTATTGCAATTTTTCATAGGGAAACAGGCAACCATACAAAATAAAATGAAAGTATCAACAAGTGGTTTTCATTCTTTAATTCTTTCTGTTCTTGATCCTGATAGCAAAGTGAGGGATTTTAATGAATGGTCTAGTTCTTTTGACCATATTGTAGACTTGCCATAGGTGGCATCCATTTTTGAAGATGATATTAATGAGTGTACTTTCAATGAATTTATTGACATCCTATTCATGATTGAAACTGAAATGAATAGGTTTAATATAGAGGGGAAGGTGATTACTAATGCTAGATGGTAGAAATCTATTGGTGAGTTAGCAACAACCAAGACTTGTGAATGGACCATCAAAAGAGAAGTTATTGTTTGGGAAACAATCGTAGAAATCAAAGCTTTACCGATAGGAAGCAATTAGAGAAAAAGATAAAGTTGAAGATTTTATGCTCCAGCTATCATTTGTAACTATTTTTCTTTGTTTCTTTATGAAAAAAGGTGTCCAAATTTTTTTGAAATTTTTTTAATACTCATTGTTGTAAAAGGAAACCTGTCAATCACAATTTCCCTTTGCTTGTTGCAACTCATGTTATATAAATGAGTTTTCAAGGCATTGCAAGGGTCCAAAATCTTTGTATGTTTTCAAGTTTTCACTAAAGTATATTTGGTCCAATCACATGTAGTTGTTTTGAGTTTATTTTTAGTCATGTACTTTTCTAATGACAAATAGAAATACAAAATCCATATGGTTTTTTGGGTTCTTTACTGAGTTTCTATTGGTTATTGTATTAGTTAGCAAAAAGGATAATACAAAAGGGGTATTTACACCAAATCTATGTCACCATTTTCTATCTCCATTTCATGAGTTTATTAGTTTTGACATCATTTGAATAATGTTCATTTGATTCGATGCATTATGGATGGGGTGCATATTGGCTATATTGTTTCTTTTAATTCAATGGATTATGTAATGCTTCAATAAATGAGTAGAATTCATGAATTTATGAAGAGGATATCATGTAAGAATGGAAATAGGTCATTATAGTTGATAGATTCAATTATAAGTTAATTGACCAAGGTCTACTACCAATAAGTGACTCTTTGTGCCCAATGGATAAGGTACTGGTCTTATAAATCAGAGATAATTGAGAGTAAATTATGCCTCTCCATGTTAAAACTATTATAAATTCAAAATCATTCTTATATTATTTTGTTCAAGATTGTAATGCTGGTCACCACTCGTTCACATTTAGTTTTCTGAGTCATAGGTAGCTACTATTCCCAAATTAGGACTAGATCTTCTTATAGGGGATGCATATAGACTTCATAGGATTAAAGAAATTGGTAAACTATGTATGTGCATGAGGATAAAGGATGAAAATCATAATGAAATACATCAGTTTGCATTAGAATCATTCCTAGGTATACCCGCCTTGGTTTTGTAGAGCCTAAAGTGTAGGAAACCATCCTTGGTTTTGTTGAAGTTGGGTCCAAGTGGTTTACTAATGTAATTGTTCATTGGGAAATGCTAATCCCTAGGTTATATGAGTATTTTCATTCTAGTATTGAGCATTTTTTTCTCAGTAGTTTCAAACACCAACACCTAAAACATGAGTTAACAATTGTTGAACTTAATGTGAGTCTTAAGAAAAATAGAGATAAGATTGATTCTGAACTAAAAGTAGAGAATGTAGATCTGAGATCTTAGTTAGGCAAGGTAACATAAGAACTATAATCTATTAAGATAGGATATGAAGAATTAGAAAAATACAACACTATTGTGAAAGATGAGTTGGTACAAACCAAGCAACAACTTGAGAAATTGTATACTAGCAATGATAAAATTGAAGAGAAAATATGTGTACAAACACCCAGTTATGATAAGACTAGACTTGGATTCTTTCTTGGTCAATCCACCAACTATTGAAACAAAAAAACCTATTACTCCCGAAGCCAATAAAGATCTAAGTAAGATAGATGATACATCTAAGGATAAAGTGAATGTTTCTCACTCAAAGAAGAATAAAGAATCTAATCAAGATATGTTTAGAAAGGAATATTTTTCCTAGTGTGATGAACCTAAAGACACTGAATTCAATTACAAAGGTAAGTCTTTCAAACCTATTTCAAAATTTTATTGTCATAATTGTCATGTATATGGTCATTATGCAATAGATTGTAAGAAACCTAAATTTGATAGTGATAATGCAAATAGTAGGATGCATATGAACACTAACCATGCAAGAAACATAAGATCTCACTATAATGAGAGTGAAGAAAGAAGATAGATTGTTTGCTACAGATGAAACAATCCTAGACACATTGCAAGGAATTGTAGAACACTTGATGACAAGTTGAATGAACACAGAAAGGATGTACCTGTATGCCAGTTATGTAATAACTTCGGACACACATCAAGGTTTTGCAAAAATGTATAATAGAGATCTAAATAGGATTCATAATTACAAAAGGAACAATAGAAGAAATGAAGTAAGAGAGTAGACAAATGAATTAAAGGAATCATTTGTGAAAGAAAAGGAAACAAAAATTTCTTATACAATTTTAGATGTACCTCATAGGACAACGAAGTCACTTATTACTAGTGAATCTTCTCACCAAAATTAAGCATTCTCAGTGGAATAGAGTATAAATTATTGAGAACTAATGCTAGAGAGTGTATTTAGAGTTGCACAGTTGACAAAAGGTAGTAGACATTAAGAGAAGTCTATAGTAAAGTGCACATTTCCTGATATGATTAGGATGATGAGATATGAAAGGATAATACTGTTTATTAAAAAGAGACCATATACTATACTAGTGGTACATACACATTTATTGTGTAGTAAGATTATGGAAGATTTAAAGATGTGAATTGACTTGCACACATCATTTGTTTGTCTAAAGTTTATGAGCAAGATTGAAGTGAGATTTGAAGAATTAAAGAATTCTACAAGCACACGATGTTGTTAGAAACCCTACTGTGCATAATTAAGGTTTTTTTTTTGAATTTTTGAGTATAATCCTTTAAGAATGGCAAGGCAAGAAGTTCATAATGTAAGCAGTAGACCTAGGTATAATTTTAAGAGATACCCACTTGTTTCTTTTCTTGATAACCCCATTGGAGCATTTTCACAAATTCTAGAAAATATTCTTCATGTGAAAGATATTAGAGGTTACATTCATTGCAAGATTGAAATTATAGGTGACTCTAAGATTCACAACGAATTGGAAAAGATGTGCAATAATGATTTTTCATTGAAATTCGAACATAATTTTCTGGAATGTCTTAACATAGTTAAGCATATGTTCTATATAGAATTTGATAATAATGACTGGACAAGAATAATTCTTAGTTGAGTTCATGATTATCTTTTATGGCTAGGAGACTCCATCATTAGCATTAATAATGACCTAATTCACAAGGTCACAGGATTAAGCAATCAGGGCAGTAATCTGGTATCAAGAATGTGTGCAAGCTTGTTGAGACAAATCTCAACACATATTTCGATGGAAGAAATATGAAGGTCAACTCAATCCAAGATGATGGACTAAGGCTTATTTGCAAAATTTTGGGTTACAAGTATAACCATGGATCAAGAATTGATTTGATCCATATAGGATTTCTACATGCAACTTACCTAGTTGTAAGAGGTGAAGAAGTAAACATGTGTGATATTGTTAGTACTCAATTGTTGGACAATATCTCAAGAATTAAGAAGTCAAGAAACTTGTGTAGTATTAAAATTTGAATCCCTTCTAACACATATTCTTCTATGCTACCAAGAAGTTTCCTAGTATTAAAATTTGGAATGAGAATGAGTGTGCAATGCAATAGATCACTCAAGCCTACATATCTAGACCTAAAGCAATTAGAGACAATGAATTGGATAGAATCATAAAGTGTTTTTGGATGGAGATGAAGAAGATGTATAGAATACCTCCAACACTTTTAGAAATGTACAAGGATGAAATATGTTTTATGGTTGAAACAAACTTTACATGCATGGAGGTAGTAGTTCCTCAAGTGAAATTCATTGAACCTATGGGTTATTAAATAAGTGAGGACCTAATTGAAGGGTATGCACAAATAATCCTTCACTCTAAAGTTGATTCTAACTGTCCCGAATGGGGAACATATACAGAGAAAATGAGGGAAGTGAAAACTAGTCAAGTCATAAATGACTCCAAGAAGAAAGTAGAGAAAGTTATTGATTCCATCCTGAAGGAATCTAGAATGTCAATGAAAGATTTGGATAAGGTAAAGGGAATAGCCATGGAAATGAAAACTAGTGTCTAAACTAAGCTCATAAACCCTACACCCATTGCAATGGTAGGACTTATATAAGATATCATAGTTGCCCAAAAAAGTGCACATACATTTTTTGTGCCCTATGTAGCAGTTGCACAATAGCAACCACCAAGGAAACTAGTGAAGATAGAAGAAATGTTTGCAACAAGAAAGACTACAAGGAGAACAAAGAAGACAATTAGTGCCCCAAGAAAAAGGAAGAAAACTCTAAAAATTAGTTCATCTAAGTCTCAGGAAGAAACTAGTGATAGACCAGTTGAAATAGCCGATTAGGAAGTCAACAAACTAGTAGGATGCAGAGCATGGAAGCCAAATGTAGAGAACCTTAACATGCAAATCATTAATGATAACAATTTTGTGTAGTTGAATAAATATTATGAATTGTATAATAACATGGATAGGTGACAGTTAGAAAATGTTGTAGTTAGAAATATGATTTTGAAAGATAAAAGGTTTGATACTATAAAGGGACAAATACCTGTAGATTTCTATAATAGACTGCTAAATAGAAAAAAATGAATCACATAAGAGGAAAAACATATAAGAGTAAACATGACAAGAAAGTTATGTACTATAAATAGTGAATAAGAAATAAATGTAATTTTGAAAGGTATAGCACCAATATCAAGGCATAAGAGAAGATCCCTCCTAATTATGGTAAGTAATTATGAGGAAAACAACAAAGAAACTCAAGAATCCATAGTTTCTTTCATATCTATTGTGTGTAAGGAAAATACATAGTTAGTAGAGGCAAGCTAGATACTTGGAGGAAGCGTGAAAATGCATGAAGTAAGTGTGTAGTTAGTAGAAGCCAAGGAGAGTGCATAGACAAAGGAGGATAGTCGAAAAACTTACAACCCTCCTCACAATACTAAACCTATAGCTACACCATACTCTCCTCCTCGCATCATTATTGGTTATGACTCTATGTAAGTAGATCACACCAAAGTGACTTTTGACAAATCAAAGGACCCATTTGAGAATTATGGTGCTAGCATTTTTGGCAATATTGTGTATTACCATAGCTCTAACAATGAAGAGGATCAAAAGACAACTGAAGAAACTACACAGAAGATGGAAATGAGTACTGTAGTAGGTGCCACAACTATGCCTTTAGTGGTGATAGTAGTAGTGGGAACTTTGACTCCTCTAACTCAAATAGTAGTAGCAGTAGTAGTTTTAGCTCAATCTAATGAAGAAGAAGAAGTGAAGACTCTTATATCATCTCTAAGAAAATTTCTTGAAAAGAAGAAGTTAGTCAAGTCACTTGAGAAGACTTTGACCATAGTTTTTGACAAAATGGAGTAGGCAGTGAACCCTACTGACACCTTAATGGACATCGAATAGTGTGCAACAATTTTTTGCAAGGCCTTTGATGATGATTTTTCAAAACTTATGAATGTGGCTACCATACAAGCACAGACTGAGCATGATGGAAAACTCCTAGACACCATGTCCACTAATTAAAGAAATGACATAGAAACCTTGAACATATTCTTATAGAAACCTTGAACATATGTATTAAGGCATTGAGGTAGTGTATAGAGGAAGGAAAATAGGCATATGCTAAGTGTAACTTAGCACACATTCATCTAAAACAATATGATGACCAAATAAAGGATAAAGTGACTGACCTTTAGATAGTCACAAAACAATGATTAAAACACACAGTCTTCTTCGAAAACATTTCTAATCAAATGATCTTTTCAATCAGATATCAATACAACTTTGTTATTGTGTAATAGGATTGGTATATATGTAATTTATTATCACATTCAAATAATCAAAGAGAAGTAATGTAATCAACAAAGCAGAGTAGAAGAGCGAATTACAAATGATAAAATAGTATCAGGAGCAAAAAAGATTTATCTATCATAGCAAGGTGATTTGTACACACAGAGGAATATCATTCAACAAACCAAGTTTTAGATCAGAGATTGGCTATACTATTTCATCCTAATAGTTGGATTAGTCAAATCCTCTAACAAGGTAGACCTAATAGTCTTGTGTAAATCTCTTTACCAAGTGCATACTTCATTGTATGTTTGTAAATACTTTTTCAAGGTGGACCTAGCAGTCCTTATTACTCCTAATAGAGAAAATCATCAAAAGTGATCATTGTAAGCCTTAATAGGCCAACTTTATACTGTAGTACTAAAGCTTGTGGGTATTATCCCCACCCTAGTTTTACTTTCTATTTGGAAGGTTTTTGGTCATGAAAATTGTGTGTCAAAAGTGTGATGAAAGCTTTAATGTTTTTAGTTTCTCATGCATGTAATTAGATTAGAATATGCATGAAGGATTAATTGCTAATTAATGATAAAGTTTTATAAGTTACTGATTTACCCCTCCTCTCTTAGTAACTAAGCCTATCATAATATTTCCAATAGAGTGACAATGATAGTTTTATGGGGGAGTATTGTAGATTTATTACTATGATGATATATTACATTCATGATTGAGTTTGTCATTAATGTCAACATAGCAATTTTTTGTGGTACCTCAACAAAGAAAAATAGAAAGATCAAGTTGGTATGGATGACTAGTCGAGTATTATAACTGTTTGAGGTTATGGGAAATACTTTTGAGTGTTTTGTATATGCAATTAATGTTGGAAGAAGAAATGATAAGTATAGAAGAAGTTATGTAAGTTTTGGTGATGTCTGTTTTGAGATAGAGTTTATAGAGGCATGTTCTGGTAAACCTTTTATATCTCTTAGCAAAGTTGATATTATGAGAATCAAGTTTGAGGACATCAATAAGACATGTTGGTGATGGTCATAATATCATATGTACAAAATTTTATTCAAGTTAGAAGGAAAAAGATTAATGTTATCCCTAAGTGTAACATGTTCTTAATGTGTTCCTATAATGATTAATTGAGAAGGTCAAACAACTGACTTAGGGAATTTTTTTATGGACTTGGCATAAAGGAAGGACATTTTCCATTATCATTATGGGGATGTAGAAGATACTTGTAGCTTGAAATAGTAAGAGTGGAATGGAAAGTAATTGTAAGCAATAGAGCAGAGCAGAGCAAAAGTGAAGGAAACCTCATTGCTGAGGTTTTTTTTGGGTGATCTAAGGTTTGATATTTGCATCTAAGGTTCATGACCTAGTTTAAAAGGTTTGAAAATAATTGGTTTAGTTGAAATAATAAAGGAAAGAAGAACTTAAAAGTAAATTACTTGTTTGACCATTGAGCTCTTCTTGTGGTTGAAATTGTTGGCAATATGTCCAATCAATCATATAAAGTAAGTCATGGTTGTCATTTATGGCAACATATTTGTTTTGTAGATTAACCCCATTCAGTTATAGAAGAAAATTGTCTAAGTATCAGATAGTCTTATAGTAGTAGGATAGTTTTGATGATAACAAAATATTTCCTTGGAATATTCTATTGAACAATTAATCAGAGATGCATGACATCATAAGGATGACGTATACCAATGCGCATGTCTAAATAGTCAACCAAACTCAAGTTATGATGAAAAAAAGATTCAGTACTGACATAATGCAAAATAGAGCATATCAACAGAATGTGGTTAACAATTTTTGTTATTGTTTTAAGTTATATTTTCTTGTTGAGCCAACTCTAATAATGTTATATGAGCCAACTGAAGAAGAATTCTCTAAGATGTTCCATATAAGAAAAGTATTTTATTTGTTGAGTTAAAAGGTGTGGTTTGTAAAATGTGAATTGTGAGTGGTGAAACTGAAAAGAGAATGATTCAGTGATACAAAGTTGATATGATCTTGTGAAATAAGATTGACAAGTGAATATAAAACTTTGATATGTGATGTAAAGATTTGATGTAGACTGATATGTGTGCAATCACTATTGTGTGAAGAATCATCAATCAGAAGGTTTGCTAAGTACAAAAAACAAGTCAATATTGTATGTATACTCATTTCTTGAAGAACATATTATATAGTTGCATGTTAGGGTAGTGGGCTCTTCTTGTACACATTTGTATATGATCACCCAACTCCTAACAGGGTTGAGGCTTCTAATAAGGCCTAGTCTCCTAATAGGCACTTGAGGCACTATACATGCTTCATAGACTCCTAACAGGGTCAATATCCTTAATCAAATCCTTATATATAGTGAATCATCTAGAGGGTTTCATGCCCACTAGGGTTTTCCCTTGGCCAAGATTTCCCTACTTAACAAAACATGGTGTTCTAATCTCTCTTTGTATATGGTTGTTTACATTTGTCAACACTATTGGTTTATTTTATTATGCATATCATAAACTAATTAATAATTTTCTATTGTGGGTTAAAAGATTGAAAATATTTATTCACCCTCCCCCCCTCATTATTACCTATTTCTAATAGAAATTGCATGTTTGGGAAGTGGACTCATCTTGCATACACTATACTACAACTCTTAACAAGGTTGGCATAACCCCTAATAGGGTTGGAACCACCTAATAGAGATTCAAAGTTTGCCAACAAGGACTCTATTGGTGTTTGAAAATGTTACTCATTTCCAATTACCCTGATGAGAACAAAACGCATCTAGGGGCAGCTAACTCCCATTTTAAACACATCTATTCAGACACTAGGCCAACTATAAGGCACGACCCTTCTACACTTCAAGCTCTACAAAACCTAGGCGGGTGAACCTATAGACTCCTTATATGGTACCAGTTATCAAAGCATACACTGAATCTAATACAAAGTAGATAGAAAACCTTATTTCTCCTAATAACTTATGAAATAACATATATTTGTAGTAGCTAGATGCAAAACAATGAAATTCATAAGCTGAGTGAGGGCATTCTGTTTATAGCTCTTCAACATGAAAGGGAAATTCATTTGATTAAAGATGTTGATTCAACAAGACCTCAAAAATGCAACAGTATAACCAGTGATCCTATAACTGATCAGTGCCTAATCCATTGGGCAATTCAATGAATTCAAAACATACATTTGTGACATCAGGATGTATCTCATATACCCAGACATCAGATCTATCCAACCACCTTGTGATTCAGACATCAGTGTTCATTCAGGTCTCATTCTCACAAAATATCCTTCTCAAACAACCAGTAACCTTGTTTAAACATATCGAGCATTTATTTGGCCTTTTGGTCCAACAGCAAAATACATCAAACATACAACCTCAAAGAGATGCAAACAGGTCTCAAATCTTTGTTGCAAAACCAAAAGAGACTTACAGACTGCTGAGACGGGAGACAAGAACCAGAAAAAAACTAGTGAAATTGTTGCTCATATGTATTCATTTCCTTGAAACTATACATTTAGATGCATAAAATTAAAACATGAAACAACCTAATGTATCAAAACTATCTGTATTATCTCTACAACTGTTGTTCACATGAGAGTTTTGCTGAAGAAAAATGGTGTCATAGTCATGGAAACATGTCAAAATACTGGAACCAATTGTCTCACAGTGTAAAAACTGGAATCCCTAATGGTATCATAGCAATGAACTTTTTCTTCCCAGAAACTAGAACCCTTCAAATGGAAGCAAGAAAGAAAGATATAGAAGAGGAAGAATTCTCAGATCTGTTTTGAAGATGACAAGTGTCCACTTGAAATTCAATCCTATGCAACTGAGTAACCTCTTTCTTCTTACATCTCATCTGATCTAATTTGATTTCATCATTGCCTTGTAAGTGATTTACAAAATATCCCCTCCTAAATGATGAAATCCCTTATTTGCTAATTATCTCTACAACTGCTGTTCACATGAGAGTTCTGCTGAAGAAAAATGGTGTCACAGTCATGGAAACATGTCAAAATACTGGAACCAATGGTCTCACACTGTAAAAACTAGAATCCCTAATGGTATCACAACAATGAACTTTTTCTTCCCAGAAACTAGAACCCTTCAAATGGAAGCAAGAAAGAAAGATATAGAAGAGGAAGAATTCTCAGATCTGTTCTGAAGATGACAAGTGTCCACTTGAAATTCAATCCTGTGCAACTGAGTAACCTCTTTCTTCTTGCATCCCATCTGATCTAATTTGATTTCATCATTGCCTTGTAATTGATTTACAAAATATCCCCTCCTGAATGATGAAATCCCTTATTTGCTAAATATTTGATTTGCATCAAAATGCTGATAAAACTTGATTTAACTGACTCAGAGATGCCCCAAGCTGAATTCTACTTGTCTTTTATGCATTTTCAAACTATTAACTTGCGAAAAATCACAACTGAACTTCCTAGTCTGAAAACGGTTGCAATTCAGGTACCTAATAAAAAACCTTGTGTAGCTCAAACTAACTAATACCTATGCAAAAACCAACTCTAGAATCAAAAAGTTCATCTTCTCTCAATTCCGGTGATATATAACATCGCCTATCTGGCCTCTTGAAAACCCCCTAAAAGTCATTTTGAAAATGACTGCTAAAAGTTCAGGCTTGCACTCAAGACATTTTCCAAAATTTAAAAGTTTCTAAAGTTTAAACTTTAGAAAAGAGCCTCATTTAAATTTTTAAAAATGCACGTCAACTATTTTCTTGTAAAAATAATAATAAAATTTTATTATTTTTTATTCTTTAATATTGCCTCTTCTTCAATCCGGGTTAACCTTGGTTTGACTGGTGCCAAGAGTCACTTGCTGATTGGCCTGCCTGACTTGCACATCTGCCACATGTCATATTCTCGCTAACTCTCTATATTAATTATCATGCATCTTTTTCTTGGTGAGTAAGCGAGGACCACTGGATGTGCCACATGTCACGATCTCCTTCAACTGCTCTAAATTTGACAAATCCCCTCTTGCTTGCTGCCACTTGTCATAACCTGATTCACTGACAACACTAACATGGAACCCACAGTACATTTTGGATCTCACCAATTTTTGTGTTCTTTTGGCGACCTCGCTACTTTGCTAGCCAGAGTTGCAAAGATTTTTCAGCTAGCGAAGTAGCGACGAGCCAGATTTCTCAATTTTTCGATCTCCATTCTTGCTGACATCATCATTTTTTGACTACATTTTCGGTTAAAATTTTACTCTGACTACGTTTATAACTGGCCCGTCGACCATGGGGCCACCTACTCTTGCCAATGCCTTCCAAAAGACCACATCTTCAAGACAACTCATAAGTTAAGCATTGGGGTATTTAGAAACCCAAGATTCCTTTCCCATGGCAAATGTGGGATATCAGTTTTCATGGAGGCGTCTTTGACCTGTGTGTTAACCTTTTAATATACCAATGGCTTCTTTGATAGCGTGGAATTCCAATGCGTGAACTTGGACCTCCCCTATCCTTTGAAGGCATGCAATGCTCCTTCAATTATGAGTGTCCTGCTTCTAACTTGCGTGAAGCTCTTTCAACCGACATTTCTTCCTTACTGCAAAGGAACTCTTTCCTCACTTTGGCACTTAGTTTACTGCTACCCTGCTCACGTGAGCTTTTCTTTACAACCTGGGCAAAATCTTGTGTTACTAACCGGTATTCCCCTGGCATTATTACCGTGGGACTTTTTTTCTACTGAACAAGGAAAACTTTAAACTGCCCCTGCTGTAGAACGTCTCTTTTGTCCTTGGCAATGTGGGTTTTACCTCCTCTGCTGCAAGACTTCTGACATGTTTGTGTTGTGGGTAGCTTTTTGAGTGCGGGCATTACCTCATGCCCTCCAAATGTGAGCATTACCTTTTACTGGCTGATGCTCTTTTTATGTGTTGAGTGCGGGCTTTACAAATGTGGATGTTTTTCTATGCTAAATCGTGGGTCTCTTTGGGTGTGTTCTTATTTTTAAATGTTGGCAAATTCGGTTATAAATTTGTGGGCAGCTTCATTTGTCTTTTACTATGGCGTCAAACTCCCCATGGTGTCCTCTCTACGACTTCATCCACGTGAGTGGGCATCTTGTGCTTAGATGGCATGGTTTTTATTCTTTGTTGTTACCACATTATGTGGAGACCCCTGCCTCCAAATGGCTCCTCACCATAGGATACCCCACTCTAGTGTTAGCTAGCTTTTATGCTCATGGAGATCTATCTAAGATTTCCCCAGAATAGGCAGATAGAAGATATACCAAAGGAAGTCCCTCGAATTTAGTTGCATCAGTACTGCACAAAATCAGCCCCACACTATCAATAAAGTTAGAGCCATTGAATATTTCACTCTGCTCAACATTGGAGTCACAGTTAGCCATTCTTGTTAGGGTTCTAGATCACCACAAAAAATTTGCATCTCAACTTTGTGTGCCTCATTCCTCTATATTAACATGAGTGCGTACAAGAGGATCCATGTGTTCATTGAAAGTCTTCTAGTAAATTTTGGCATGACTTTAAATAAGTTCAAAAGAAAAATCCCTTGTAATACTAGATCATGGAAGGCTGCTCAAACGGCCAGTTGTAAATCATGAGCATCATCTTTTCTTTTCTCATAGCTTATCATATCCACTCAATACAATTTTAATCTGCAAGTATTACTTCGCATTTTGAGGAAATTAGTCGAGCCCAAAATGGGTCTGACTGAAAAAAAATTTGCATTTCAAACAATTGACTTGCAAAACTGATCCATTAATCATCTGGAACTTATTAGAATCAAGTTCGATCATTGAACTGATTGTTAAAAAATCATTTTATCATTTTTTTTAATTGTCAAATTTGCTCCAGGAAGTCTGTTGACTGGCCTTATAAACTGACTCAAACCTCTGACCGGGCTCTGAAAACTAACACACTGAATCTCTGTTCTACACATTCTCAACCCGTCAAATCTCGTCTCATGATGAATTCGGGTTCAAAAGATATTCATTGTCAAAGTTGCCTACTTAGAATTACCTGCAAATAAACATGTCAGAAAACAACAAATTGGGCTCGAAATTGACCTTGAAAACTGGACAAATTAGCACATGGCAAAACGAAAACTAGGACACTCATTCTTTGTCATGAGGACATTATGGATCTATGATTTAGGCTCATGATGAATAACAGGGCACAAATGGCAATCAGTCAAAGTGGGCTACTCATAATTTTGCAAACTGGAAATGCTGACAGAAAGCAGTTTTTGTGAATGGAATTGACCTGGAAAAGTGTGCAAATGGATTCGTCATAACTTAAAAACTAGCACACTTAAATTAATTTCAATATAGAACACAGGGAAACCAACCATTTGATCACACCTATCATAGATCAGGAGATATGACGTCTCGAACAAGGGTTACAATCAATTTGCAATTACTGACAGCAGTTAAAACTTATAAATTACGTTTGGAATCATGCTTGAAAAAATGACCAAACGGATTCTTCATAAGCTAAAACTTGGAACATAACAAGTCTCTGACATCTAAAATACAATGCAAAAGGAATTTTCTCATTTGGATCAACTGGTCAAAAGTTATTGCACGTCAAACAAGGCTTCCCAGAATTAGGTACAAATTGCAAAAGCATGAAAGCAATAACTAACCAACTTTGAGGGATTCAAAACCTAGTCAAACGGACTCAAAATGACTCAAAATCTGAAACATAAGTTCTCAGGTATGGACACTAGATAATCTCAAAATGGAAAGTCATGATACATTTTTGGGTGCGAGATATTTAGATGCAAACACAACCTCCTATCACTGTTTGACACTTCGGTGAAAAAGCAAAATTGACAATTGTTCAAAATAGGACTTCACCGAATAGCTCAGAATGATGATTTGACCATATGGAATAGGTAGACAGGCTGAACGAAAGGTGTTAGAAACATTAAACACCTCTTAGGCCTCATACTGATAGCTAGGTACATAGGCATATATAAGCATTTATAGGGCTCAAATTTTCTATGGTGCTCAAAATTAGGGCTGCAATTTTGAGCGCCAAAAGTGGCTCTATTTGGGGATGCATGCTCCTTGCACGCATGACAAGATTTTAGATCTCTGGGAGAAGAAGACCACACACTTGAACTTTAAAAACTTCTCTCAAACAACTTTATTGAAAATAGGAAACTACTCTACTATGTACAAACAGTGCCCTCGAACTTAGCAAAAACTTTTACCTCTGTCATATACTTGATTTTCATTCATGTCTTAATGAGGTAAACTGTAATTATCATTCTTCCTTGTCTTACCCAACACATCAACATTTTCAATTAGCTCAATAGGCAAAGCAAAACTATCGTCATCTTCATAGTGCATATAAAAATCAAACATACTTTCTTCATCTTGCCCACTGTAAAAATATGGATCAGCATGACCATAACAACTAATATCAAACTGAAACTGATCACTACTAACTGTGTTATGGATTCTTTCAACCAGAAACACAAAGTTCTCATATTCAACTTCATTCAACTAGTTACATGGAACAAATTGTAACTTACCTTGTGCCTCCGTAAATGAAGAGTATGTGAAATCTGATCATTGCCTACTTGCAACCATGTTACTCATCAAATCAGATTTATCCTTTGCTGAAACCTCTTCACATTCAAACAACTAATTAGTCACCAAAATTGAAAACTCATTCTAAAAGTACTGATCCAAACCATGTTGATCACTATCATCTTCTTCATCAAATTGAAAGTCAGAATGCACCTTGAACTTATCTTTACAAAACTTATCAACACATGAAGAAAATCTATAACTGGATTGACAACACTCATTATTTTCCACTTCACGATATGAAACATTTAAACAATGTTCAGCAAGATCAACATGAAAAGAATCTGAAATAGCATTAAAATTTCCTTCATCAACATTCTCTACATCCAACAAATCATCATGTGCAAAAACATTTGAGGTTCTGTTATATACACCTCCAAAGTCTAACAAAGATTGTTTGAATTCTACCTCTTTTTCCACATCAAACTTTGGGGAATTGATTTGACTGAATGAGAAAGTATTATGAGGAAACATATGAAGATCCTTAGAGATACTTACGTGCTTTTCAAACTCACGAGCCAACAAAATAGAGATTTCATCAGAACTCAAGAAGACTGCCTCACAAATCATCTCATGGCTGTGATTGTCATCTGGACAACATGAAGAACTTACAACAAGAAGATCATTAGTGTAACAATTTGGAAAATCAAAATTATTACAACATTCTTTGTTATAATGGCAATCACTGGATCTACTGTTGTTACAACTTTATTCAACTTGATATGTACTGTAACTTAATTTATCTTCTCTTTTATATCCATCCTTTTCATGCTGATTGCTATTACCTGATTCATTAACATTTGAATCCACCTCTTCACAATCAGAAGACAGATTATCTTGCTCTATGGACTCATTATATTCATTGCTACCTTGGCTTTTAGCACATTCATTATCATTAGGAGATATTTCATGAAATCTATAATCACCACTTTCCATCTCCTCAATGAATTTTTTAGTCTGCAAAATTATTTGTAACCTTATAGGTGCTGGCCAAACGACTGAATCAGGTACTAGAACATCAAGGAAAATATTTGGCAGGGAAGATTCCTCAGGTCTACAATGAAAAAGAATCTTACTGATTATTGACTTAAGCCTTAAATAACATTGTTCGATACTTAGACCTTGAGTACTGCCTACCTCAATTCTTATAAGATTTACAATCCTTTTGTAAACCATTGTATTCAACATAGTAATGTAATTCACGATTTTCAAATTCTTAGAATTTGGTGAACTAATCTCAAATCTGAGATCTGATTCCATCATAAAACAAACTTTCTACCTCTTCTTTCTAGTGCTGAAAATCAATAAATAGAGGCAACTTCTTTAAACACTTGACTTCCATGAAAAGAAAACATGAAAACCAAAATACCTCTAGTGCTGATACTAAACTTGGATCTACTGATTTGGCATAGGTGCAAGACTGAAAATCCTTCACACCACTGATCAAACTTTGTAGAGTCACCACCTCCTTTCAAGAGGATAAAGAGATCACTACTATGATCTAATTTTTACATTTCAATTTCTTTATAACACTAGATTTCAAAAAACGCTTCGAAACTTATCAAGAATTTAGAATTCCTTTCCAAGAAACTATCAAAAATTTCAGATCAGCCCATACAATTGAAAGTCCTTCAAAATTTTGCAATGAAATAAACTAGGAACAAACTAGTAAAGAGATTTGAGAGTCACCACTCACACTTTGTGAGAAATGAAACATAATTTGTCACTCGACAAATCTAAACCAGACCTTCAATGCAGGAAAAACTTGTAGATCAATAACACCTTGAAAAGAAAATATATTTTATAAATGAATTCTTGACTCTGAAACCTTTTTAACAGCATTTGCAAACTGGACAGATTGAAGATAGACCTATGGTAGTCATAGAACACAATTTTCATCCAGTTTTACAACATACTATTCTCTATGAATAAAGCTCAACTGGGGTGCATAATATTTGAGTAAGAGACCTAGAAAACACATCAAATAACCTACTACTGCAACTTTTTTATGCACTTCATCTATTGTATTGAATCTCCTCTTTTAAATTCTCAAGGTTTGTCTTACATCTAATTCAATACAGTCCCCAGCAGAGTCGCCATTTTGTTGGTGTTTGAAAATGTTACCCGTTTCCAATTACCCTCATTAGAACAAAATGCATCTAGGGGCAGCTAACTCCCATTTTCAACACATCCATTCAGACACCAGGCCAACTATAAAGCATGACCCTTCTACACTTCAGGCTCTGCAAAACCTAGGTGGGTGAACCTATAGATTCCTTATATGGTACTAGTTATCAAAGCATACACTGAATCTAATACAAAGCAGATAGAAACCCTTATTTCTCCTAATAACTTATGAAATAACATATATCTGTAGTAGCTAGATGCAAAAAAGTGAAATTCATAAGCTGAGTGAGGGCATTCTGTTTATAGTTCTTCAACGTGAAAGGGAAATTCATTTGATTAAAGAGGTCGATTCAACAAAACCTCAAAAATGCAACAGTATAACCAGTGATCCTATAACTGATCAGTGCCTAATCCATTGGCCAATTCCATGAATTCAAAACATACATTTGTGAAATCAAGACATATCTCATATACCCAAACATCAGATCTATCCAACCACCTTGTTATTCAGACATCAGTGCTCATTCAGGTCTCATTCTCACAAAATATCCTTCTCAAATAACTAGTAACCTTGTTTAAACATATCGAGCATTTACTTGGCCCTTTGGTCCAACAACAAAATACATCAAACATACAACCTAAAAGGGATGCAAATGGGTCTCAAATCTTTGTTCCAAAACCACATAAGACTTACAGATTGCTGAGACAGGAGACAAGAACCAGAACAAAACTAGTGAAATTGTTGCTCATATGTATTCATTTCCTTGAAACTATACATTCAGATGCATAAAATTAAAACTTGAAACAACCTAATATTTCAAAACTATCTGTATTATCTCTACAACTATTGTTCACACGAGAGTTCTGCTAAATAAAAATGGTGTCACAGTCATTGAAACATATCAAAATATTGGAACCAATGGTCTCACAGTGTAAAAACTGGAATCCCTAATGGTATCACATCAATGAACTTTTTCTTCCCAAAAACTGGAACCCTTCAAATGGAAGCAAGAAAGAAAGATATAGAAGAGGAAGAATTCTTGGATTTGTTCTGAAGACGACCAGTGTCCACTTTAAATTCAATCCTGTGCAATTGAGTAACCTCTTTCTTCTTTCATCCCATCTGATCTAATTTGATTTCATTATTTCCTTGTAACTAATTTGCAAAATATCCCCTCCTAAATGATAAAATCCCTTATTTGATAAATATCTAATTTGCATCAAAATGCTGATAAAACTTTCTTTAGCTGACTCAGAGATGCCCCCAGCTGAATTCTCCTTGTCTTTTACGCATTTTCAAACTATTAACTTGACAAAAATCATAACTAAACTTCCTGGTCTAAAAATGGTTGCAATTCAGGTACCTAATAGAAAACCTCATGTAACTCAAATAGACTAATACATGTGCAAAAATTGACTCCAGAATCGAAAAGTTTGTCTTCTCCCAATTTTGGCGATATATAACATCACCTATCTGGCCTCTCAGAAACCCCCTGAAAGTCATTTTGAAAATGACTCCTCTACTAAAAGTTCAGGCTTGCACTCAAGACATTTTAAAAAATTTAAAAGTTTCTAAAGTTTAAACTTTAGAAAAGGGCCTCATTTAAATTTTCTAAAATGCACGTCAACTATTTTCTTGTAAAAATGATAATAAAATATTATTATTTTTTATTCTTTAATATTGCCCCTTCTTCAATCCTGGTCAACCTTGGTTTGACTGGTGCCAAGTGTCACTTGTTGATTGGCCTGCCTAACTTGCATATCTGCCACACGTCATCTTCTCGCTAACTCGCTATGTTAATTATCGTGCATCTTCCATTTGGCGAGTAAGCGAGGATGACTGGATATGCCACGTGTTGCGATCTCCTTCAACTACTCTAAACTTGACAAATCCCCTCTTGCTTGCTACCACTTGTCATAACTTGATTCACTGACAGCACTAACATGGAACCCACGGTACATTTTGGATCTCGTTGATTCTTTTTTTTTTTTGGCGACCTCGCTACTTCGCTAGCCAGAGTTGCCAAGATTTTCTCGCTAGTGAAGTAGCGACTAGCTGGATTTCTCAATTATTTGATCTCCATTCCTGCTGATGTCATCATTTTTTGGCTGCATTTTTGGTTAAAATTTTACTTTGACTACGTTTATAACTGGTCTGTCGACCATGGGCCCACCTGCGCTTGCCAATGCCTTCCAAAAGACCACGTCTTCAAGACAACTCATAAGTTGAGCATTGGGGTATTTAGAAACCCAAGACTCCTTTCCCATGGCAAATTGGGATATCAGTTTTCATGGAGGCGTCTTTGACCTGTGTGTTAACCCTTTAATATACCAATGGCTTCTTTGATAGTGTGGAATTCCAATGCGTGAACTTGGACCTCCCCTATCGTTTGAAGGCGTGCAATGCTCCTTCAAGTATGAGTGTCCTGCTTCTAACTTGCATGAAGCTCTTTCAATCGGCATTTCTTCCTTACTGCAAAGGAACTCTTTCCTCACTTTGGCACTCAGTTTACTATTGCCCTGCTCATGTGAGCTTTTCTTTACAACCTGGGCAAAATCCCATGTTACTAACCGATATTACCTTGCCATTATTGCCGTGGGACTTTTTTTCTACTAAAAAAGGAAAACTTTGAACTGCCCCTGTTGTAGAACGTCTCTTCTGTCCTTGGCAACGTGGGTTTTACCTCCTCTGTTGTAATACTTCTGACGTGTTTGTGTAGTGGGCAACTTTTTGAAAAATGTGGACCTTCATTATGTTGCCTCACACCCTCCAAATGTGAGCATTTCCTTTTACTGGCTGATGCTCTTTTTATACGTTGAGTACAACCTTTACAAATGGTGGACATCTTTCTATGCTAAATCGTGGGTCTGTTTGGGTGTGTTCTTATTTTTAAACATTGGCAGATTCAGTTATAAATTTGTGGGTAGCTTCATTTGTCTTTTACTATGGCGTCAAGCTCCCCATGGTGTCCTCTTTGCGGCTTCATCCACATGAGTGGGCATCTTGTGCTTAGATGGCATGGTTTTTATTCTTTGTTGTTACCACATTATGTGGAGACCCCTGCCTCCAAACGGCTCCTCACCACAGGATACCCCACTCTAGCGTGAGATGGCTTTTATGCTGATGGAGATCCATGTAAGATTTCCCCAACACAAGAAGATAGAAGATATACCAAAGGAAGTCCCTCGAATTCAGTTGCATCAGTACTGCACAGAATCAACCCCACACTATCAATAAAGTTAGAGCCATTGACTATTTACTTCTACTTAACATTGGAGTCACAGTTAGCCATTCTTATTAGGGTTCTATATTGCCACAGAAAATTTGCATCTCAACTTTGTGTGCCTCATTCCTCCGTATTAACATGAGTGCATAGAAGAGGATCCATGTGTTCATTGAAAGTCTTCTAGTAAATTTTGGCATTTGACTTTAAATAAGTTCAACAGAAAAAATCCTTTTAATACTAGATCATGTAAGGCTACTCAAACGGCCAGTTGTAAATCATGAGCATCATCTTTCCTTTTCTCATAGCTTATCATATCCACTCAATACAATTTTAATCCACAAGTATTACTTCGCATTTTGAGGAAATTAGTCGGGCCCAAAATGGGTCTGACTAAAAAAAATTTGCATTTCAAACAATTGACTTGCAAAACTCATCCATTAACCATCTGGGACTTATCAGAATAAAGTTCAATCACTGAAATGATTGTTAAAAACTCATTTTATCATTTTTTTTAATTGTCAAATTTGCACAAGGAAGTATGTTGACTGGCCTTAAAAACTGACTCGAACCTCTGACCGAGCTCTGAAAATTGACACACTGAATCTCTGTTCTGCACATTCTTAGCCCGTCGAATCTCATCTCATGACGAATTGGGGGTCAAAAGATATTCGTTGTCAAAGTTGCCTACTTAGAATTACCTGCAAATAAACATGTCAGAAAACAACAAATTGGGCTCAGAATTGACCTTGGAAATTGGGCAAATTAGCACATGGGAAAACAAATACTGGGACACTCATTCTTTGTCATGAGAACATTATGGATCTATGATTTAGGCTCATGATGAATAACAAGGCGCAAATGGCGATCAGTCAAATTGGGCTACTCAGAATTTTGGGAACTGGACATGCCGACATAAAGCATTTTTTGCGAATGGAATTGACCTGGAGAAGTGTGAAAATGGATTTGTCATAACTTGAAAATTGGTACACTTAAATTAATTTCAGTATAGAACACAAGGAAACCAACCATTTGATCACATCTATCACAGATCAAGAGATATGACATCTTGAATAGGGGTTACAATCAATCTACAATTACTGACACCAGTTAAAACTTATAAATTGCGTTCGGAATCAGGCTTGCAAAACTGACCAAATGGATTCATCATAAGCTGAAACTTGGAACATAACAAGTCTCTAATGTCTAAAATACAATGCAAAAGGAATTTTCTCATTTGGGTCAACT
Organism: Cupressus sempervirens; assembly: GCA_028749045.1. Classification (NCBI taxonomy): domain Eukaryota; kingdom Viridiplantae; phylum Streptophyta; class Pinopsida; order Cupressales; family Cupressaceae; genus Cupressus; species Cupressus sempervirens. Next base: position 955,168,628 of record CM053785.1, on the reverse strand, counting down.
GGTCAAAAGTTATTGCACGTCAAACAAGGCTTCTCAGAATTAGGTGCAAAGTGCAAAGCATGAAAACAATAGCTGACCAACTTTGAGGGATTCAAAACCTAGTAAGATGGACTCAAAATGACTCAAAATCTGAAACATAGGTTCTCAAGTACAGACACTAGATAATCTCAAAATGGAAAGTCATGATACATTTCTGGGTGCGAGATATTTAGATGCAAACACAGCCTCCTATCACTGTTTGACACTTTGGTGAAAAAGTAAGATTGACAATTGTTCAAAATAGGACTTCGCCGAATAGCTCAGAATGATGATTTGACCATATGGTACAGGTAGACAGGCTGAATGGAAGGTGTTAGAAAAATTAAACACCTCTTAGGCCTCATACTGACAGCTAGGTACATAGGCATATATAAGCGTTTATAGGGCTCAAATTTTCTATGGTGCTCAAAATTAGGCCTGCGATTTTGAGCGCCAAAAGACTCTATGTACTAAATATTTTTATAGACTCCTAACAAATTCCATCCTATAACAAGAAATATTTATATTAGTACATCATCTTGTAGGCATCATTTTGCATTAGGGTTTTACCTCTTATCAATGGTTTCCCTATTCAACATATCTAGTTTAATTGCCTATGTGCATCTTATCATGGTTTCTATTTACTTTAATTGAATGGTTATGTTTGTTTAGAGAAGATAATTGTTCTAATTCTTAGATAAGTGATTCAACACCCCCCCTCCCCAATGCTCCCGCCGCGCCCCTCTACCCCCCCCCTCTTGCACCCCCCTCTATTATCCTGGTGGACTATTGTTTCTAGCAATTGGTATAAGAGAATCAAGTCCTTGAAGATAAAATTTAATAACTTTGGGAGACCTGTGGCAACCATATTCAAAAAATATTGTTCGATGTTCGATGGAAAAAATTATGAGAGCTAGAAAGAAAAGATGAAGACACATTTATTGTGTATGGATTTGGGGTAATGGATCTTGACAAAATCATAAAAGACAATCATTGTCAAAGCATTTGCAAACTTATACGGAGGAAAAAAGGGATCTTTTTATGTGTGACATGAGAGCTAGAGAATAAATATTTGCTACACTTCCTAAAATTGAATACAATCAGGTAAAATCATTTGCTACTTCACATTTTATTTGGAAAGCTTTGGAAACTAGTTTTGAAGGTGATGCACATTCTAAGAAGTTAAGGTTACAAAGTTGGATTTGTGCATTTCAAGATTATGAAATGAAGGAAGATGAATCTATAAGAACATATATAGGTAGGATATTAGAAATTACTGCAGGTATTAGATCTCAAGGAGGATATAGTTGTTGATATCTTGTACCCAAGATTTCACAAAGGAGAGATTTCTTTGAAGACTTGAAGTAGTTGAGAATGAACTTAGATAGTCTAGAGAACTGACTAGAAAAGAGACATCCTTTAGTGCCTTGAACATTCAATCTAATATATCAAGGAGTGCAAGTGCTAGAGGAGATTTTTCTAGTAGCAATAGATCTAAGGAGGATAGAAAGATTGAAGAAGTAGTTGCCCTTCTAGTAGAAAGAGAAAAAGGAGGTAAGAAAATCTTTTAAATGTTGGACTTGTGATAAATATGGTCATTATGCATCTAAGTGTCCTAAAAGAGAGAATAAATATAAAAGAAATTACAAGCCTAGAAAAGATAGAGCATGTTTGTATGAAAATGAAGATAATGATTTTGATGAACAAGCATTAAGTTCTAGTGATGATGAAATTGGATTTGTGGCAATTAAAGGAGAAGGTCTAGAGAAAGTAGCTTTGGTGTCATAGGTTGAGTATAAATATAATTAGATAACTAATAGTAGTTGTTCACAACATATGATTGGTGATATGAACAAGTTTTTTGACTTCAAAAGTTAGGATAGAGGCATTGCCAAAGTTGAAAAAAATTCAACATGCCAAGCTAAGGGTATTTGATCAATAGCTCTTGATGGTAAAACTAACACTGAGGATGTATATTTTGTTGATGGTGTAAAGCACAATATTTTTAGTGTTGGAAAACTAGTAGACAAAGGTTATTAGTTGTAGTTCATAGAGAAGACATGCATAATTAGAGGAAAAGATGGGAAGGTAATTGGAACAAGAACCATCTCTAGAGGTAATGTATTTCAGTTGAATCCTACTGAAATGACACATTTGGTTGCAAAGATAGATGAAAGTTGGTTAAGGAATAAGAGATTTTTTCATATAAACTTTGATAGTATTGTGAAGACTAGTTATATGTTTGTAGTTAGAGATTTTCCAGACATTGTAAAGCCTACTAACACAATTTGCAAGGAGTGTGTTTTGGCAAAGCATAATAGAACTTCTTTTCCCTATAAGAAGTTTAATACTACAACAAAGTTGGACATTGTAAACACAAATCTTAGTGATCCTGAAAAGACTAAAGGATTTTATGGTTAAAATTATTTTATGATTCTATTTGATGACTTTTCTAGAATGATGTGGGTTGCATTTCTTAATGAAAAATCTAAGGCATTTGATAAGTTTAAGATATACAAGAATAGAGTTGAGAATGAATCTGGTATGAAGATTAAATGTTTAAGATTAGATAGAGGAGGATAATTTACTTCAAATGAGTTTAACATTTTTTTTGAAGAAAATTTAATCAAAAGATAGTTATCAGCCCCAAGAACCCCTGAATAGAGTGACATTGCAAAAAAAGGAACAAGTTAGTTACAAAAGCTAAAAGAGATATGTTAGCTAAGAATGATGTATCCAATACAATTTGGAGAGAAGTTTTTAATACAACAATCTACACTATGAATAGAGTGCAAGTCAAGAAAGACACAAACAAAACCCCTTATAAACTATGGTTTGGTCACTCACCTATAGTTAAGTATTTCAATTTTTTTGGGATTAACTGTTATATCAAAAGAGATGATGATATTGGTATGTTTGATGATAGAAGTGATGAAGGTATGTTTCTTAGTTATTCATTGAAAAGAAAGGCTTATAGATGTTATAATTAGAAAACTAAGACTATTATGGAAAGTGCAAATATAAGAGTTGATGAGAAATTTAGGATACGAGAGAGAATAGATGATTACAATTTAGATTATGATGTTGTTATTGAGCCAAAGAATGATGAGGTATTTCTTGAGACTAACAATGATTTGAAAAATGAAGGAAAGCCATGGTAGGAATAAAGCTAAAAACCTTTAGTAGGACCAAGAGTTAAGATAGCAATTCTTACCATATGAAAGAATATGATAAAGAATCAACTGTTCAAGTAGATCATCAGAGCCAAATATAAAGGTGTGATGACAAGAAGCAAAGTCAATGACAAATTATGTTAAATATCTCAACCAAAGAATGAAGATGAAGCATGCAAAGATGATTAATAGAAAAAAGATATGAAAGAGGAATTGGATCATATAGTAAAGAATGAAAAACATGAATTGGTTCCTAGACTAGCAAAAAAGAATGTAATAGGAACTAAATGGATATTCAAAAACAAGATGAATGAACAAGGTGAAGTTGTAAGGAACAAAGAAAGATTGGTCTATAAAGGTTACTCACAATAAGAAGGGATAGATAATGAAGAAGTCTATGCTCCTATGGCTAGAATAGAAGTAGTAAGGTTATTTTTAGCCTATCCAACACATAAGAAATTCAAAGTGTATTAGATGGATGTCAAGTCAATGTTTCTAAATGGAGAACTTGAAGAAGAAGTGTACATTGAGCAGCTTGAAGGATGTCTTTTGAAAAATGACAAGGACATAGTATGGAGACTAAAGAAAGCATTATATGGCTTGAAGAAAGTACTAAGAACCCAGTATGTGAGGTTGGACAAGCATTTGACAAAGCCTAGATATAGCAAAGGTATAGTAGATAGTAATCTCTATTCAAAAAAAAAATTGATAATGGTTTGATGATTTTTGTAATATTTGTTGATGATATCATATTTGGAGAAAATGATGAAGAAAGTGAGAAGTTTGGGTAGGAGATGAAGACAAAATTTGAGATGAGTATTATAGGAGAGATGAAATATTTTCTAGGATTGCAGATTGTACAAAATAAAGAAGGAATCTTTATTTCTCTAACTAAGTACTTCAAGGATTTACTAAAATGGTTTAGTTTTGAAACATGAAAACCCATTGGAACACCTACAATGACTAGACACAAGTTTTCTACAAAGGATGAGACTCCTACTATTGAATAGAAGTATAAATCTATGATTGGAGGATTGTAGTATCTCACTCACAAAAGGCTAGATATAGAAAATATAGTTGGAATTGTTGCAAGATTCCAAGCCAATCCCAAAGAAGCACATTATCAAGTAGTCAAAAGGATATTTAGTTATCTTAAGGGAACATCTAGGTTTAGATTATGGTATGATAGATCTAATGATTTCACTCTAAGTGCTTATATTGATGTAGATTTGGTAGGCAGTATGGATTATAGAAAGAGCACCAGTGGTGGAGCCTTCTTTCTTGGAGGAAGATCAGTTTCTTGGCTAAGTAAGAAATAAGATTGTACATCGCAAAGAACAACAAAAGTAGGATATGTTGTACTAGCAAAAAATTGCAATCTAGTCATTTGGATTAAGCAAATACTGAAGGATATAATGATAGAAATTAGTGAACCTATTGTTATACATTGTGACAACACAAGCATGGTAAATATGTCTAACAATCTAGTTTTGCATTCTAAGACCAAGTAGATTTCTATTATGTATCATATGTTGATAGAGAAAGTTGCAAAAAAGGTAATTAGATTGGACTATGTAAGTAGTAAAGAGAAAATTGCAAATATATTCACTAAGAATCTTCCCAAAGAGACTTTTGAGTATTTGTGAGGTATGCTTGGGGTTATGCCCCATCCTACATTAGAATAGAAGGTGCAAGAGTGCATCAATCTAGTGTAACAAAGCACCATTTTTGTCTAGACTAAATTCTAATGCTTCCTATATGGGGGAGTATATGTGATGAACAGAGTCCTCTAGGACTCTTGTTAGAGGCCATCTTGAACAGTGTCTTTGGACACTTGAGCTAACTAATAATCAGTTGTTGTAGAGTTTGATGTAGTAAAGCTAGTTGCTGAAACCTTTAATATTAATGTCAATGGGGGAGAAGATTAACATGAAAAATAGTAAGCATAATAGTTGAAAATTTTGGCATCAGTTTAGTATGGAATAATAGTTTGATAGAAAGAACATCTAGGTATATCAATGGGAGAGAATGATTGATGAAGAGGATTTGAAAAGATGAATAGTCCTTTGTTGGTATTCTTGGAACTAGATGTTTTTCATCTATGTTGCCATCAATGCCAAAGGGGGAGATTGTTGGAAGCATGAATGCTGATGATATTCCTACAAGGGAGTATTGTAGATATGTCACTATGATGATATGTTACATGCATGACTAAGTTTTTCATTGATGTAAACATAGTAGTTTTTTGTGTTATCTAATAGAAGAAGAATGGAAACATCAAGTTAATATGTATAGATAGTTGAGTATTATAACTATTCGAGGTTATGGGAGATACTTCTGAGTATCTAGCATATGTAGTTAACATAGAAAGAAGAAATTATAAGTCTAGAAGAAGCTATATAAGTTTTGGCGATGTCTATTCTGAGATAGAAATTGCAGAGACATGTTTTAGTAAACTTGTAATATCTCTTAGGAGAGTTAGTATTATGAGAATCAAGGTTGAGGAAATCAAGAAGACATATTGGTGACAACATGGCTAAGTTTTCTTGACATAATATCACATGTATGAAAACTTATTCAAGTTACATGGTGAAAAACTAATGTTATTGCTAAGTTTAACCTGTTCTTAATGTGGTCCTATAAAGAATAATTGAGAATGTCTCACAGCTGACTTAGGGAATTATTTTATGGACTTAGTATAAAGGAAGAACATTTTCCTTTATCATGATGGGGATGTAGAAGATATTTCTTGGTAGTAGTAAGAGAAGAATGCAAAGTAATTGTAAGCAGCAAAGCAAAGCAGAACAAAATTGAAGGAAACTTCATTGCCGAGGTTTCATATTTAGATTTAAGGTTTGTGACCCTTTTTATAAGGTTTGATAGTGATTGGTTTTGTTGAAAAAACATGTGAAAGTAGAAAATAATAGTAAATTACTTGTTTGAGTAGTGAACTCTTCTTGTAGTTGAAATTTTATGTTTGGGCAGTGGGCTCATCTTGCATACATTATACTACAACTCCTAACAAAGTTGGCACAAATTCTAATCAAGTTGGAACCTCCTAAGAAGAATTAAAAGTCTCCTAACATGGAATCTATGTACTAAATGTTGTAATAGACTCCTAGCAAGGTCCATCCTCTAACAAGGAATATTTATATTAGTACATCATCTTTTGGGCATTGTTTCCTCTAGGGTTTTCCCTTTGATCAATGGTTTCCTTGGTCATCATATTTGGTGTAATTGTCTATGTGCATCTTATTATGGTTGTTGTTGACTTTGATTGAATGGTTAAGTTTATTTAAAGAAGATAAATGTTTTAATTCTCAAATAACTAATTAAACCTCCCCCACCCCTTGTTATCTTGGTGGACTATTGTTTCTAACACTATGATGATGTCATTCCTACATGCATACTCAAGATATAACCAAGTAATGGTGGACAAGGAAGATAGATCGAAGATAAAATTCACCACCAAATGGGGAAAATTTTCTTAATGAAGGATTCCCTTTGGCTTAATTAATTTTGGAGCTGCATTTCAGACTACAATGGATGAAGCATTTAAGGGGCTAGTAAAAAAATGTATATTCATATGGAAGACTTTACAATGTTTTCAAAAGAGAAGAGTACCAATGTCATAGATCTAAGAAAAATTTCAACTAATGTTGGAAATATGGTATATCACTTAACCCAAAGAAATCTTCATTTAGAATAAAAAAGCAAACCTTCTTAGCCACATCATTTCTAAAGTCACTATTTCAACTGATCGTAAAAAGATAGAAACAATACTAAAGATGTTACCTTCCCATAGTCACAAATAACTTAAATATTTCTTCAAGAAGATCAATTTTATGTATAAGTTAATTAGTGGATTTTCCAAAATAGTTTATCCCCTTAATGATTTACTAAAGATAGGAGCAATAATTGTTTGCTTCATGAAGTCCATAAATATTTTGAATATATCAATGTGGCTAATTCTACTGCTCCAATACTTGTGAGTCCTAATTATGAATTTCCTTTCAATTTCTATTCTTTCACCTTAAAAAATTCATGTGTAGGTATTCTCACACAAGAAAAAAATTAAGAAGATTAAAGAGCCATCACATTTATGAGTTTCTTACTAAAAATTTCTAAGTTAAGTTATCACAATCTAGATAAACAATCCTTTACCCTAGTAAAATTAATCAAAAAATTTCACTACTACATACTTAGGAGTAAGGGATAAGCTATTGTACCATATCCTACAGTCAAGTCATTGCTAATGAAGAATGAGTTAAGGGTAATCATAGATATTCGGTACCAAGACATTGTATTCTACCTCTTCCAAAATCAATACGCTCAATGGATGAACAATTACCAAAGTAGAGGACTAAAAATGAAATGTTAATCCTACATACTTCAAGATGGAAAAATCTAAAAGAAGAACTAAAAGGCAATTTACATGACATGTTTAGGTTTTCAAGAAGAAAGAAAAGTAATAGAAAAATATCATGACCAATATGGCACTTGACATGGATCAACAAAGACCACAACCCATTAGATTCTAATATCAAGATAATTTTGGCCTACCATTTTCAAGGACATGTATGAACATGTGAATTCTTGTCATATCTACAAAACAAGTGCTAATAGGGAAATAAATCCTTCCATCTCATTGCAACCAATGTTTAAGGTTTTCCCTTTCACCAAATGGGGGCTAGATTTCATTGGGCCTATAAACCCACCATTCTCAATATGACATATGTTTGTTCTAACAACTAAAAATTATTGCATATGGTGGACTGAATCTTAAGCTTTCAAAAATTGTGAAGCTAAAGTGGTCATCAACTTCCTAGAAGAACATGTTGTGACTAGGTTTTGAATGCTTTTGTTTCTTGTATGTGATAATGGATCACCTTTTGCATCAATTTTTCTTACTCAGTGGGTATTAGAGAATCAAGTCATAATCAAATTTTTATCCAACTATTATCTCAAAGGGAATGATATAGCTAAGTCTAACTGCAAGAATTTGATAATGGTCATTAAATTCTTACTCACAAAAAATCCATAAATTGGCATACCCAATTGAAATACACATTATGGATAGATAGGGATAGGATAAATAATACTTTGTAAACATCCCCATAGCTACTAGTCCATGGCCAAGAACATGTATTTCAGCTCAACCTCAAGATTCTAGTACTAAAATTTATGAGAGGATATGTCAAGGATGGGGTAAAAGAACAAACCTGTGTCACCTTTTATAAAGAAACGGGATATCAGAAGTTCAACATTAATGACAAAAAAATGGTATTTGTGTTTAAATATGAAGATGATGTAAACTGATGAAATGTGTAGAATTGGATGAATTTTATGCCTATAATTTTTATAATTTTTTTGAGCAATAGTTTATTCATTTTATTTTATTTTGAAGTCCCTTTTTTAATTGTAAAAAAAAATAGGGTGTAGCTCCTGTCAAACAAGTATATGCATATCATCTTTTTTTGTTCTAATTTGAAAATATCTTATAGATGACATGTATAGATAGTAAACAAAAAAAGAAATAATTATTTTTGATGTATATTTTCTTTGTTAGTACTCAAGTTAGACCTTATCAAAATCCAACAATTTTTTCCTCTTGTCGAAACTTCCCCATCAAATCTATACCTTCTTGAAAAAAAAATTACATATTTGTGAAGAGGATTAACTCCTCTAGAAATAAATATAATTTTTTAATTTTTTAAAATTTTATTTACCATTTTTTTCCTTTTTTGAGGGAGCATCTTCTAAAATGTTGAAATATCAACTTATAATATTTTACTATTATAACATATTATAACTAATTTGAACACTCAGAAATTTATATAATGATGATAGTGAATCTAAGATCTATAAAAGGATATTTTTAGTTTTTGAAAAAACTTGAGTTTTGATAGAGAAATGAGATTTGAACAAAATAGGTTTTGGTATCATAAACAGTGACAAAGATCTATACTTTTATCTAAATCTGTTAATAGTGTACAATTAAAATTAATAAATCTCTTTGAATTGGATGAGAAAAGGAAAAATGAATTTAGAACATATGTCAAACATTAAGTTTTCATAAAATGTTGGTCTGACAAGAGAGCCATGATCAAATCTTTTAGAATCTTAGACCATTTTCTTGTATTAAACAAGGAAAAAGAAAAACTAGGTAGTCATACCAAGTTTCAACACTTGCGGATTGGTCGTTATAATTTTTTAGAGATTATTGGAGAAAACACATTTAGGCTAGGTACTTTAAAAGAGAAACTCATTCCATTACTAGTTAATGGCCAATTTCAGAAACATTATTTCGAATCCTAACAGAGAAAATATACCGTCTAAGATTGAGCACGATGATGTGGAGAGGATTTGGGCTCTGCTAGGGTTTCATGTGAACTTTTAGTTTTATTGTGTATGGCTCTTTGTTTGAGCTTTCCTTCTATTTCATCCATTTGTCAGATCGTATTTACTATAGGAACTTTTAGGCTAGGTTATAATGGCCCTAGCCAGTGGTGACCTAATTGTTACTAGTTTTCATGCTGCTACTTTGGATTGTCATGGTGCCTCCTTAGAAAAAATGCCCTTGCAAATTCATCCAGAAGGTTTTTGACAAGGTAATCCTTATATTATCCTTCCTTTACAAGAATTTGATGCTGCATGTGATTGCTTAGAACAACATACCTTAATAGGGTATTTTGTGGGTAGGACTCCTCCTACAACTATGCTTTGAGAACAAGTTAATAAGGGTTGGACTCCTCATAGAGTTTGCCTTGATGCTATGCAACACGTTACCAAAGGTTTTTTTAATTTTTCTTTACTAACCCATCACATGAAGACATGATTTATAACAATGGCCCCTAGTTTGTGGATTAGTCTCCACTTGTTTATCAAAAATGGTCACAAGACTTCATAGTCTCTAACGATAAAAAGGTTAGGCTTCCTATGTGGGTTGAGTTCTCAGGTCTACCCTTGCCATGTTGTCCTTTTATTGAGTGCATTACCAATACCCTTGGAAAATTTATCACAAAGGAGCATGAGAAATTTTTCAATGCTCACCCATAGAGATGTATTTGCATTGAGTTTGATCTTTCTAAGGATGTTCAGGATTTGTAGAAGTCTAGATTGGGGCTCAAATCTTCTCTAATAAGGTGCTCTATTTGAACCTTCCCAACACCTACTATAGATGCTAGTCAATAGAATACAAGATCATGGATTTCCCTTTGGCTATGCTTAGGGTTAAACCCCCACCTAAAGAAGCTCCTGCCAAGCTAGTTGAAGGGAAAAAAAGAAGAATGGGTTACTATTGGGTGCAAGGGAAAGGTTTCCTTGAATCCTTTGGCTCCTATATAGTCATATGTGATGGTCACCATGGTTCCTCCTATTCCAATAGGAGTGCAACTCCCAGCCAGCTTAGGGATGCAAGTAGTTTCCTCAAAACCTATTCTGGGCATCTCATAGGTTTCAAACCCTACTAGTTCATAGGGGATTAAGGAAACTGCTAGGGCTACCACCTTGCCTATGGTTTAGACACCTCTTGCTACTTCTTCCATAGCACCATAGGAGGTGTGACATTCTTGTAGTCCTCCCGAAAATGCTAAGAAACCAGAGGTGAAATAGTAGGTTGTAAGTCCAAAAGATTTTCCTTATGATTTTAACCAAGTTTCTACCTTCTTGTAGCATAGCTACTCCTCTCTTGAGGATGAGGAAGATATGAAATAATTTTCAGTTTTTATCATGGAATGTATAAGGTCTTACAAACCTCTCCAGAAAGTACTATGTCCAAAACACCCGCCATAGGCTTGGTAATTTAGATTTTCTCTATATGCAAGAAGTTAAGATTTCAAGTTTCATGTTTTCCTCTACATGTTACATCATATGGTAGGATGGAATTCTCTTTTCCTCTCAACATGAAGCTGACAATGGTGGTGTATTTACTCTCTTTTCACCTCGTCTTCATTCTACTATTATTTTGTATGGTTCTAATCCCATGCATAGAACTATTTGGTTGTTGCTTTCCATTAACAATCATTCTTTTGGATTCATTAATGTTTATGCTTCCAATGATGTTGTGGAAAGATCTTAGATGTGAGGTTGGCTGGCTGAAAATTTGCCTCTAGCTACTTGGGTTATGCGTGGTGACTTCAATATGGTTGAACTGGCCTCTAAAAAAGATGGCCTTTTGCCCTTTCCCTAGACAGCTGGGGAAAGGGAAATCTAGTACTACATGCATAATAAATTGGGCCTTTTGGATCCCAATATTAACCGCTACCAACATAGTGTAGTTTGGCACACTTGGTCCAACTTTTGAGATAGCTTTGACCACATTTTAAAGAACCTTGATTGTGCCATGATTACTGTACAATCTTTTTTATCCTTTTTTATGGATTGTGAATTACATATCATTCCCCTGATAAATGTGATGTCATCTAACTGCTATCCCATTTATTTTGTCATTTCATAGAAAACATTAGTCCATAAAGTTGTCAAGTCGTAATTCTTCCTCAACACATATGTGCTAATGCACACCTCCACCATTATGCATATCCTATGTGTCTAGAATTTGGAGCCACATCCACATTCTCAAACAGGGTGGATCCAATGGTGGAATGATGTCATTTCTAGAAATACCCACTTTTTGCACATCCATGGGCGACAATTGGTAGTTTTCAGAAAGCAGTCTTTTTAGGCCACTACTTTTGTGCTCAAAAAAGCCTCTGACGCTCTCACCCTTAATCCCTATGATGTGGATCTACAAATCCAACTTGCCAAACTTCACAATGATAAGAAAATTGCTGATAACTATGTCACTCGAGGAGCCCAAATCAAAGCTCATCTCCACTAGTTGGAGGTTGGTGATAAGGCTTCAAAGGAGTTCTTCTAGGCTCTTTGAGCCCATCATACCAATATTGGCACTAAAAGAATCAAAGAAGGAAGTTTTTTTCTCTCCAGTCTCCTTGACATCTTGCAAGCATTTGTTCATCACTATGAGAACATTTTTGCTTCATAGGGAAATTTAGTTGCTCAGGAGGAAGCCCTCAAAAAGAGTATCTCTATTACTCCTAACAGCCTATTAGTTGAGCAATGTGATTTCTATGAGAAACTTCTTATCCTCTGAGAAAATAAGGAGGAAATTTACTCCATGGTTGATGATAAATCCCTTGGGTGTGATGGGTTTCCCTATGAATTGTACAAACACCTCTAGGAACATATAGGTTCTAATTTGTACAAAGTTTATCTTGAAGCTTATCATACTAAAAGCTTAGGAGCCATTGTAAATAAAGGAAATATTAAATTTATACCTAAAACTAGAGATCTTGAGGATATTTACAACTGGGGGCCCATTACCCTTCTGAAAATGTCTTATAAGATTATTGTCAAGGCAATTTCTCTCAAAACTGGGCACCTGTTGCCTTTAATTTTGTGCCATGAGTAAACTAGCTTTAGATATATTCTTGACAAGATTATTAATGTCTAGGAGGGAATGGAGTGGGCTTGCAAGTACAAAAAAAAAAAAAAAAAATTCGAAGATTGATTTTGCTAAAGCCTATGATTGCATTGAATGGCCTTGTATCATGGCTATGCTCTAGGCTCTTGGTTTTGGTCCCAATTTCCTATAGTCTATGGAAATGATCTTTGCTGATGCTAATGCTTGCATTACCATCAATAATTATCAATCAAAGGCTTTTGGTCTATTTCATTCCATCGAGCAAGGTTTCCCTCTAGCACTAGCTTATTATGTCCTTATTGCTGAAGTATTTGGCTATTTACTAGCTCACTATATGTCCTCTAGACTAGTTCATGGCATTTCCTTGGCAAAATCTTCCTCCCAATTGGTCAATGGTCATTTTGCTAATGATTCCTTCCTCACTCTTTTGGAGGATAAAGAAAACATAAAAATTTCCTTAATTTTCTTGAATACTTTTTGTCAAGCCTCTAGATTTGCTATTTAATGGCATAAAATGCTCTACTAGCGATAGTCATTCTTGCCAACTCCACCTTGGGTTAGCTAGTTTGAATAGAAATGGGTCACTCATAGGGATATTTTTCACTTTCTTGGCATTCCTTTTGCTTTTTAGGCTTCACCTATTGAATTATGGAATGATGTGCTTTCCAAGATCACCAAGAAGCTTGATTATTGGCTTACAAAACTACTCTCCCTTGTAGGAAAATTCTAGATTTGTTTGAAGGTTCTTTTGGCTACTCACTTCTATTATTCTTCTTTTTGGGCTCCCTCTAAAACTTCCTACTAGAAATTAGAAAGACTACTCAGGGATTTTCTCTGGGTGTCTGGTTCCAATTATCATGGCTTTCATAAAGCTTCTTGGGAATTTTTTTGTCTCTGAAAAGAATCTAGTTTCCTTGGCCTTATTTCCACATAGAAATAAGGCCTTGCTCTTTGTGCCAAATGGATTATTCATGCCATCACTGGAGATGAAGCTTGGAATATTTTGGTTTGGCATTGCATCTCTTCCAAGTTTCTCATTAATAGGCCTACTTAGAAAGGGATTGGTTTCCACACCCTTCTCATCATGCATGAGCCAATGATCATACAAGGCTCTTTTTTTATCAAGAGCATATGCAAGGATTGGGAAGCAATCAAACCTTGGCATTTTTGATCTGGTGATGAGTTCCACAATGGCCTCTCCTTGAATCACTAGAACATTTGGTGGTCTCCCCTATTTGCCATTCAGGGTACTCCCCTTTCCAAGACTTAAGGTGATAGTGCTCTATGTTTCTTCAAACAAGGCATCAAAACTCCCAAAGATCTTTTCTCTAGAGTTTCCATGAGTTATTGATCCTAGGAAGAAATGCAAGTATAGTACTATCTTATCTATTCAAATTGACAAACTTTTGACTTATTACTCTCTTCAATTCCAGTTCACTTAATTCATAAAGTGGGTATTTAGTCTATTAGACCTTGGTGGCATGATTGGAAGGGGTATCCTGTCATTCCTTTTTCCAATTACAAGACAAGTCTAGGTTATAGATGGCTTTCTTCCCATCTACTAGTGGTGGATATGCTCAATCAAAGGTGGCATTTGCAATCTTCCCTTTCTCAATGGAGAAAATGCTTTGACATTATTTGGACTGCTATTACAGAGCCTGATATTACCTATTTTGTGTGGTGTCAGGCCTTTCAAGGTGTTCCCCTTGGGCCTCAACTCAAGCATATTAGGGTTCTAGATCCTAGATGCCCTTTTTGTGGACAACCAGAGTCTTTCATGCATTTTTTTTTTGGTTTTGTAGACATGCTCAAAATTATTCTTTAAGTTATTCAAGCCTGAACCCTTTTCTTAGCACATGGTTATATTGGGTGATTCCCTTAGAATCCCTTAGAAATTCACCTAAATTTGACATACCTTTAGGATGGAGATTTTTTTCACTCTGTGGAAAGATAGGAATAATGTTCTTTTCACTCATAGTTTTCTTGTTATTAATATTTCTATGTACACTAAGGAATGCATTTATAATAATGTAACTATGTGGATTCAAGTTCAAGCTAACAAAGTGGCTCTTAGAGGTGGCCCACCTACAAGAGCTACTAAACCACTAGGGCAATGCCCCTTGCATTGTTGTCATAGTTCCTCTTGATGTTTTGACTAATAATTTGGTGCCTCATGGCTTCCATTCATAGTACCATTACTTAGGTCATGACTCGCATAGCATGTGCTCCTAGGCTTCCTACTACTGCTCTCCCAATGGTGGTGATGGTGGATGGAGGTGCCCCTCAACTTCCCCACCCTACGGTGGCTCTAGCTGGTCCTCAAATAATCCTCCTTTTCCTTGGTAGGTGCTTTTTAGCAAATGGCCTTGCTTGGAACTGGCAATTTCTCCTCTACAACTAGAGATAAAAGATGCAGAGGCTAGTATTGATCTTGTTGCTATTTCTGATGATAGCTAGACTATCCCTAGATTACCCCCCAAATCCCAATGATGATTGGGGTTTTCATGATGATGATGTACCACCACCCTTAGTTGGCACTACTTTGGCCACTTGAGGTTATTATTTATGTCTTTTTTGATGAATATTTTTTCATTTTGGCTATAGCCATGTGAATTTTTATGGAGTGATCTTGTATCCCCCGACCTTTTTTTGTGAATTGTAATCTTAGTATATTATTTATTAATATAAAAGGACTATTCATCAAAAATATAACCCCCAAAAAATCCTTTAAATTGTGCTTTTGGTTTAAGTTTTTTGTTTTTGCAAGTTGTGTGTTTTTTTAGATTGTTTTATAGTTTGGGTTAAAGGTCTAATCATGATTATCTTGGGGATGTAAACCCATCCCAATTTGTCTTGATTTTTTGGAAGAGGTATTTCTTCATCAAAGTATTTGGATGACCTTCTTTATTGTACTAACTAAAATATAGGTGTCATTTACAAGCATAAAGGAGTTCTAGCCTTAAAAGTCAGATTCCAAGTTCATCACTCTCAACACTTTACAAATTTAAAAACTGATCATTCAAGTTATTTTCAAATTTTGTCTGATGGTAGCAAGGGACAATTCAAAAATTACTAGTTCAGATAAAGGGTCTCCTCAAATACCTTTAAAGATCATTATTTTGAATGAGAGTCTACAAAAATTTCAATAAAAGGGGAACACAAGAGTTATCAAACTTAAAATTGATCTAGAAAGGAAACACCAACACCCTTGGCCACATAATCTAAATTTGGTCAAGGTAAGAAAAAGAAAAAAAAAAGGAAAAAAATCATAATGGTGTCATATAAAATATTTTAGACACATGAAAGGGTAATAAAAAATAGAGCTAGCATGTAAGTTCCTATCCTATTTTTAATAATGGACAAAATACTTCAAGGAAGAATCAAGTGGAAAAACATGAGCTCCACATAGCAAGTTTAAAATATTATCAAAGATTCAAATACAAGCAATTGATAACTCGTTAAGATCCCTCTTAACATATTCTCTCAAGTAGTCATACAATGATGGATAATATGTTTATGAGGATTTTGAATGTCTCTTATAATTAGAGAAAGATTATTTCCATGTTGCTAGAAACTCATGGTGTTTGGCATCTAGAGATGACAAAAGGAATTAAATCACTAAACACCTAGTGACCCCAAAAATAAAAGATTATGAATCTCTAGTTTCAAAGTCCTTAAAGGACACTTTTAACGTAAAAAATGAAGTTGTTACATAACATGAATCAGAAAAATACTTGCTGATAAAGAAATTTCGCTTTCATTTATTCTTTTTTGTTAGGGCTATTTGTTGTGGTTTCACAACGCATGCTCAATTTTGGACTCAAATAACGGACCCCCACTTTCAAAGAAAATCATGAGGTTCCTTGATGGATCAAGAGCTCCCTCTTAGCCTAAGCTATTTTAGGATTTCCAATAAGGAAAGTCAAAGTAGTGCCAAAGGATCAAAAGAGAAAGATTTTTCCTTTTGAAGTATAAAAAGTGTAGGTGAGCACTTGCATAGCATGCACTTTTGTACATGTGCATTGAGTGCACAACATGCACACTCACTTCCAACCTACAAGGTACATATGTGCACATGCACACATTTAGAGATGTACACTCTCCCATGTCCCCTAGCTATAAATAAGATAGCCTATCTTACTCTTCACTTGTTTGCATAGAGATTCTAGTGTCACACCTTCACATCCCACCAAACTTTGCATCTCCATAATGTCGCACCTTCATTCCAGCATCTAGTGTTTTGTAAAAGGTAAATTCGAGGTATGTACAAGAACACATACACATTTGCATATGCCCCAAGCATGTGATTGATGCATAGTATATAAGACCACTTCCTTTTGCACATCTATAGTGCACATGTTGACCACATATTGGATGTTTTAAAACTATTGAACCAACAAAATGCTCAATACCAAAATTATATCACTCACACAATCTAGGGATTAGCCAATTCCTATTAACAATTATATGTGCAAACCATTTGGACCCAACTTCAACAAAACCAAGGGGTGGTTTTCTACTCTTTAGGCTCTGCAAAACTAGGGTGGGTATACCCAGGGATAATTCAAGACTAGGAAACACTATATGAGAATTATTTTAGTTTCATTCTGATTCTCATCTCAAATCCTCAAATACATGCATAATTCTTGACAATTTGATAAACACATCCCGCATAATAGATCTGGCCAAAATTCTTCTATAGATCTACACGTGTTCTCAACAATAGTGGCTAACTGAAGCTAAAACATTCCATGCAAACAAGTACTAGCCAACTTTGAAGATCTTCAAGAAATAAAAGTAAAATTGACTATAATTCTGCATTTGAAAACCATTTATGACATATTTCTCTTCCAGCTGAATCAATTTAACTAGTGGCTAATCCATTGGGGGTTCAGAGTCTACTACAAATCCATAGATCTAATTTGTTTCCTTACAAAAATAATATTAGCAATTCTTATCAAAATTCATCATTAAAAAAATCCTTCCTACTACTATAGCAACCTTATCACATTCATCAAAGCTTTTACTTAATCCATTGAACTAATAGCAGTGGTGAATAGATATACAACCTAAATGGATTGCATTCAATTGCACAAGCCTTTACTTGTACAATATCAAAATAACTAAGTAACTAAAAGGAGACAAAATTTAGAAAGAACTGATATGGGGATAGCTCATAATTTATATTCATTTTCTTTGAAAATTGTACATACATTTGTAGTAACTTAGAATGAACTTAGGAAGAAACACAAAGATCATTCTATATTAATGCATTCTCAAGAACTAATAGAGATAATACATCATAAAACTTGCTCCAAATATTGGACCAAAAAAAAACTAAGTTTATCACTTAAGCATTAGAAAATCAAACCATTATGTAGCCCTTGAATCTCACTTATATAATGTGAGATGCAACAAGCTTTAGGCTAAGAGAAATTGACATGTGTCCTTTACAAGAGATATTTACGTACACCTATTTCAAAATGACAAAATGTGAGTAACATAAAGACTTATACATCAAACATTCCTTTTGTGGGCCCCTTTTTGTTATATAATTTGGAATCAAAAAATTACAATGATTTGATTCTTCTATCAATCTAATTCCTCGGAATAAGTGACCATGAGGCTTGAAAGTGATGTGTCCTCTTCAGTTACCTACAAGTTTACTTTAACTTGGGGATTTTTGCTATCTTCATCATCAACTATTAAAGTAACAGTTACACTTGCATCATCTTCTACCTCATCATCTTCTAACATCTTCTCTACAGACATGAATTTATCTTTCCACTCATTATAAGAAGTGTCATCTAGGCAATCAAAATTTAGAACCTCCCTTTGTACAATTATTAAATAATTTGCAACTGCCTCTATATCAACAAGGTTTTTCCTGACATATTTATAAAATAACTATACGTTTACCAGCTCCTCATTTGTCCGGGCCCATAACAAATGACTAGTTTCATTAATGACTTTACTCATCCTTTCACAAAAGATCTCATCTAGCTCTTTCTTCCATTCTTCCTTTTCCTTCACTTTATCAATGGTCTTCAAAGCACAAGGAAATAAATCAAACTTCTCTGCAATATATTTGGAAAAAAAAAATTTAATCTTTTTTGAAAAGAATCTTGTTTGTCATCAAAACCTTGCAATTTATTTAACAAATCAAAGATTTGTTCTATTTGATGACATGGTAGTTCAATGACAAATATACACATAGTAGTGATATCTTTATTCCTTTCTATCCATTTCTACATAAGGGGTCTGAAACTACCCTCATTTCTCTTTAATTAATCCTTAATAGCTGCAATCTTTGTCAATAAGTCAAAAAATGATGCCCACTCAATCTTATCTACTAAATACATTATACCCTATCTTATTTTCTCCTCAAATTGATTATTTAGTTCTACATGCAATGCATACAACTTATTTTTTTCTTCTTCAAAATCCTTTGCAGTGTAGAACTGTGGCCTTTCAGGGGTATCTGGTACCTCAAAAATTGGAGTGGACTTGAAATGTTCAATAGGTGGCCTGGGGGGGTATACAATCCTGGGTCTACTAGGTTCTTCTACTTTTCTTTTCCCCAGTTGTTTCTCCATTTGAGATACTTTATTTTCTAATGATTTTATCTGCATGCCTCTTTCCTCATATGCTTTCAAAACTTCTTCAAACCTAGTATTGAGTTGGGAAAATCTATCTTCTTCCTAGCCAGATACAACACTTCCAAATTTTAACATTTATGAGGCTATTCCCATTATTTGTTTACAGCCAACCTCACCAGCCCTGAATACTGTCAATGTACCAATATGCTCTATAGTAGAAATTTCCTACATTTTGGTCTTGTCCCTTTTCTTGATGGACCAAATAACATGGGCCTAATGATCATCACTAAATTTGACTCCTCTATGAGCCTGTAATACCTATTCTTTAGTTTTAAATTGGACATCTTTTTTGTTTTCTTACTGAATAAAAAACTATAGCATTCACTATATCCCATTCAGGTAAAATAAGGACTCCTTATTGTCTAACTACTTGCCTTTTGGCCTTAGGTGTAAATTGAGAAAAATCATTCAAAAACTTAGATTTTACCTCTTCTTTAATGATAGAGTTCAATTTATCAGGTTGCTCTACCTTTATCTTTTCTCAAGTCTTCTCAAAATTTCCAATATTTAGCCTCCATAAAAATTGTGCAAATCCCCTAGACTTCACAAAATTTTGATCATTAATAAACCTCTCAGAGGCTTGGACAACTATTGGATCAATTTTCTTACCTTTGTAATCAAAAATAGTTAAATCCAAGGAAGGTGTAGGTGGTTCATGTGGCTCACCAATCTCCAAATCTATGGAGGTAACAATTACATCTCCCTCTCCACCAATTTTTCTAAGCTATTCTTTTAGAGATGTTTCATCATTAATTCTAATTAGAAACTAGCTTGGGGAATATTGCTCCATTTGAGAAGAAGACCCTTGCTCTAACTTTTTTCTTTTTGGTGCACTAGCTGCAAGTGGGCATTCTAGCCTTGGTCTCTACTAAGGAGGAACCTTTTGTACATTCTGGATCATTACATACTCTACCCTTTTTTGTAAAGTGTACTGACATGGAGACACCACATTTCTACTATTTATTCTCCTCTGCAGCCTTGTCTAGATAAGCCTTGACATATGCATCCTTCTTCTCATTCATGGCTTGTATTATCATAGTAAAATTATTCATCAATGCATGCATCTTGGCTCCCCAATATTTCTTTTCTTTCAATGGATCATAATGGAAGTCAAAAGCGTTAATGAATTCTAGGATTTTCCTAAATACTATCCATTTCTCCTTTCTCAATTCTTGTTCTTGCAAAGTAAAAAAATTTATAATCACATCCTCTGGATAGTAAACTTGTTGCACCATTCAGGAAGCTTTAATTCTCTCTCTTAAGAGGTCATAGAATCCTTCAAGATCAATAAACCTGGCATGAGATTCTACCATATTATATCTATCTAAGAATAAATTCAAATGCTTCCATCCTTTCTTTACAAAGAAAAAATCATGTGCCACAGTAACAATAGGAAAAAATGTGCCTTTCTTAGGCAACTCCCTCTCCTCTATAGTGCCTATTTTCCATAATAGCTCAGTTATTCCTATCTTGAAAGGCACATGAAATGCCAGCACATGAGGCTTTCCCAAAAAGCCATATACTCTTATTACTATTGAAACATTATAGGGAATTATATCCCCCCAATTATGACTAACCAGTAGCCCTTTTGCATGGTCCTTGGGTCTGACCAATTCTAACAATGCTTGTGGAATTCTAGGGCTATCTCCTCTCAAAATAAATATAAGGGTTGATGTAAAATATCTATCAAACCTGACATAATTGGCATCTATGGCTTATGAAGTCATATCCATGCTCCACAACTGTATTGGATTCCTCTCTCCATTCCTAGTTGTTTCCAATTCCATACCCTTAGAAAAGAAGGCAAGTCGCTTATACAAACATGCATACATAAGCAATGAATACCAACAGGAAGGTTTATCCACTTTTCCCCTTGCTATCCCCACCAAACCATTGTGAATCTCTTTTGCAAGAAAAGTAGCAAAACCTAGAATAGTGCTCATTCCAAATTGAAGAGTTTGAGCCATTATGAGGACAATTGAGCTTGGGATTTTCTAGGCTTCATCAATTCCAAAAATCTTACAAAGAGAAATATATAATTCCTTAGCCCTAGGGTTAAAATGTATTTTTAGTAATGGCTCGGGTGTGCTAGCAGTAATCCTAGACAAGGTTCCAACTTTAGCAGCATGCTCTTGCAATGGCCCTGTCCTTAGGTATATTCTTTGTGCATCATATCTTTCTTGCAAATCATCCATATCAATGGTTTCATGCATATCATGGTTAGGGTTGAGATTGAAATCATCTCTAATTAATTTAGGGAAAACCCTAAAAAGGTTTATTCCAGAATGATTCCTCACACACCCTATAATAGGATCATATTTTTTAGCCAGGTCAGTCAATAGATCACTATCAAAGAAAACTATAGGGACTATTAATCTTCCAATCTCAAATTCCCAGACATTTCTCATGGGGGTATCTAAATTCCTTTCTAAAAACCATTTTTTGAACAATTACAAACCTCCCATAGATACTTGGGCATCTCTTACCTAGTTTTCCCTATCATAGAAACCCTCATCGACAACTACCCTTGGGTTCCTAGGAATGAGCTCCCTACATTTAGTTATTTCATTTATTGATAAGGGAAATTGTTCCAGGAAATCATCATGCACAACCCTCTTTAAATAATCAATTTGTCTCAAGAATTCCTTTTGTGGAGGCATTTTTAAAATTTAACACTCTTACAACAACAAATTCTAGATTTCTTATGGTTATAGGTTACTTACCCGCTAAATTTTCCCTTCTTTCTCTACAATTTTCTATGCAAATTCACTGAAACCCTTGAGAAATTTTGTGCCCTAGCTCTAGAAATCTTTTTCACTTTGAGAAAATCTATGATTGTGTACTTCAATAATGTCCATTTTTCATATTATACCAATGCATTGAGGTCACATGAAGGAAACTTTGGGTCATATTAATTTCTATAACCATTAGTTTTGTGTTATAATTCAAATATGAATTTGACCCATCAATCTCTTAAATATCAGATGACTTTATATCAAAAAGTAAAATGTCTTTAAAATTTTCAGAGCCCCCAGCCACACATCAAAAGGGTTCTTGCCCACATTATTTAAAAACCCTGCATCTTCTTACTGTGAGCAAGAACTCTCTATCGATCTTACTCAGATTGATGGTGAGTCTAAAGCCTTTTATTTGATGGCCCACTCAGCTAGCTTGACCAATAGAATATTATTTTTTAATGAATGCGCTCTAACTAATCTGATTGTAGCATTTAAAGTTTCTGTGCCCATATCATTGCTTCCAACTTGGCATACTTGTCACCTACCACCAATGAGCGTGCTTTACTTCATCTAACCTTTCTAGCATGGCATAACTCAACATTCCTTTTAAGTCTTGGTCCCATTGTGCCCAATTTCCTGCATTATTTAAATGTTGAGCAAGTCCATATTGTGGGTAAGCGCTAACCCTAGATCTTATTCAAATCTACGACGATCAAAAATCTTTTGTGATTGTATACATAGTCAGCTAGATGAACCAATGAGGTGCTTCCTTTGTATTCCACTTACCTAAAAAATTTCCACAGATGACAAGGTGTTATTACCCTCTTAGAAAGTTGACCCCATGATGACACTCTATGCCACATGTCATGAAGGGGCTTGCTTGCATTGCTTAAAACTTGTACATTTTCATATTGTAGGCAAGTACCTTCCCTTGATGCTTGCTAAATCAACGATCAAAAAATCTGAACTAAAAAGTATTAATATCATTAAAAGACCAACCAATGAAATCATAGGAAATTAAAAATATGTATGGGGAACACTAACAACTCTACAAAAGGTCTAATTGCCTTTGACAACTAAGAACTTTTGTGGCACACTGAGGTTTGAACGTCAGCGAGGGCTATGTGTCGTAAAGCGCTTTCCCACATTATTTAAAGACCTTGCATTTCCATATTATAGGCAAGCCCTAACCCTTGATCTTGAAAGGATCTATTGTGCTTCAAAGATATCACAACTTGGACTTTTTTCAAATAAAAGAAATGCAATTAAGGAAAACTTTACAAGGTTTATTAAAAAGATGAATAAAGGTATCTTTGCATAGATAAACCTTAGCATAAAAGTGTCCCACCAAAATGTATTTCAAATATTACTTTATAAGGCTTTCAAAGGCTAGGGAAAAACAAGATAAGGCATAAGGGTTTATATGGTGAATTTCTTGCCTAGGTTTTGACCTAATTCCAAAAATTTTAGGACATACATTTAGGGGTTTTCACTGTTAAATATAACAAAACAAGGGTAGTGAAAAACTAGGCCAACACACAACATGAACACTCTTTTTTGTGTAAGGTGAACATTGTGTACCTTATGTATATATCTAGGTGCACCATATGTGCAATGTGCATATATGCATATTTCAAGAACTCTAAGGGTTTTGAGTATGTTTTGGTTAGTTTTTTGTGAGTTATGTCACTTTTCTAAGATCAAATTAGTTTTTTGTCTTTAATAATATTGATATTTCTCTTTTGTGTAGACAAATAGCATCATCATAATCCTCTATGGCCACAAATATTACATATAAAATTTCTACCATCAAGTATCAAGGAGCACTTAAGAAATCTAGATTTGGAGACAAACACACAAAAATATGAGCCACAAAGCTAGGACATATCGAATGGAATGCCTTCCTACTAGTATGTAAATAGCCTAAGGAGGGATTGACTATGGTACCTACATTGATAAAAAATGGGCTAGTGATTGTGGCCTCTCATCTAGTATCAGTCATGTCATTGATTTTGACTCTAGGACACCACTATGTACTAGAAGAGAAAGTGGTTAAAAGTGTGATTGGGGAAATCACCTTAAACATCAGGCCTAGAAACATTTAGTTCATACATCTACCATAAGTAGATCAATACTTATAGATCACTTATGAAATGGAGGATAGATGGTACAAGGGAAGTACCTTATTGATAGATCATCATTGGAAAAGAGAGGTAGAAAGGTTGATATGACTTGAGCTTACATGATAGATGAAATTAACTATCTATACCCCTTTTGAGTAGACCCATGGGCCTCCCTACTGTAGGTCACCTAGAAACAAGGATATTACACTTCATAGAGACCATCAAAATGAGGAAGATGACTATTGATTAGGTGACAATTTTTAGTGATGATCTTTAAATGAGAAACCCATTTTAGTAAATAATGACCCTTGCTTCTGCATGACCTCTTACATTGTATATATTCTATTGATAAGACCAATATATTACCTCTCATTTACATTTTACAAAAGTCTAGATAATAGGTGAAGGTGTGACACTGTGGAGATGTGGAGTCTAGAGGGGTGAAAAGATGTGACACTAAAGTCTCTATAAAAAAAAGAGAATAGTAAGATGGGGGGTGGGTCTTATTTATAGGTGGGTGACTTGGGAGAGTGTGTACCTCTTAAGCTGAGCATTTCCATCTCTATAGTTGGAGGTGAGTGTGCATGTTGTGTACTTAGCACACATGTACAAGTGCTTATGGTGCATAGGTGTGCACCTATTTATAGTTGGCTAATGAATATATGCAATTATTTTCATTTAGGGAAATGCATGATGTACATGCTTGTACAAAACCTCAGAATTAAAGTTACTTAGCTTTTGGTACTCAAAAAATTGTCTAAGTAAGAATTTGGTTTACAAAAGTGTATTGATTTTTATGTAATTTGTTACTAACATCATATTATGACTAGAAATGTTAGATGGAGATACTATACATGTTTATGATGATCTGTAGAACCTCAGACACCAGTACAGACTATATAGAAAAGAGGTATTCTCATTTTACCAGTATAACAGGACAACACAATTAAAGGAAATGAATTATTTTGTTTACAAAATAATTACTTGACCAATTAGGCTGACATCCTAGATCTTTATTCTAATTTGGAAAAGTATATTATGGTCTTAGCCAACCTAGCAGAAATTTGTGAAAATCCATGGTATTTATGAAAATGACATCTTGCAAATTAAGTGTACAAGCAAATCATATATTGTCATATGCAAAATTTCCATGAAGAAATATGTACAAAGTTGATTTTGTGATGTATGATTGAACTGAGGAAGAATCTATATTCCTAAAGACTAATTACTTGTTTTGGTAGTGAGTCTTCTTGTAATTGGAAGCGTATGTTTGGGTAGTGTGCTCATCTTTCACCTACTATACTAGAACTCCTAACAATGATTCAAAGTCTCCTAACAAGGACTCTCTATCCTGAATTTTCTCATTAACACATAATAGGGTCCACCCTCTAACAAGGAACATATATATTATTATATTATCTAGTGGGTATCAACTTCACTAGAGTTTTCCATTTACTAGGGTTACCCTAGTTAACAAAATACGGTGTTATGAGTTATCTTTGTGCATGGTTACTATTACTATTCAACATTACTTGTTTACTTTCTTATGTATGGTTGAAAGTAATAAATAATATTTAGTTGGTGACTAAATTGTGTAAATTACTAATTCAGCCCCCCTCTCAATAATTCCTATTTCTAGTAATTCGTATCAGAGCACAATTACATAGAAGTGGCTTAACAACGAGTAAGATCCCTATGGATATTGAATAGTTGATAAAGAACCTTCAAGAGGAACTTGAACAAATTGATCTCCTTACTAAATATAGCCGTAAGTTGAAGGATAGATATGAAAACTCCAAAGTATGTATTGTGCAATTGAAGGATAAGATTGTACATCTCAAATCCAACCTTGAGTTTGAAACTAGTTGATGATGATTATTCAAAGGTGAAGAGAGAGTACAAGATCTTGAAGCATGAATTGAATATTACCAATCTAAGGATGACATTGAAGAATGATCCTAGAAAAGTTGAATCTGATTTGAAGATTGAGAATATAGATCTTAGACAAAGTTTAGCGAAGAAGACATCTAAATTTGAAACATTGAAAAAAGATAATGAATTTCATAAATACAACACTATTGTGAAAGGTGAATTAACTCAAAGCAAGTAGCAACTTGAGAAGCTTTATTCTAGAAGAGAAAAATTTGAATATTCAATGTCAATATAGAAACCTACCTATGATAAGATAGGTCTTCGTAATCTATTTAACATGTCTATAAAGGAACCTAAAAAATAGATTAGATCTCAAAGAAAAAGATAAAACTGGTAATGAGATTGAATCTATTAAATCATGGGATAAACCTAAAGAAGTTGGACAAGACAAGGAAGTTGAGATATTGGATGAACCAAAGCAAGTGGGATCTCCTAAAAAAACCAAGTACAAATTTAGAGGTAAGTGTTTCTCATGTAATGAAATAGGTCATATGAAAGATATTGTACAAACAAGTCATTTAATAATGTTAAGGATTTTTATTCTCATAATTGTCATGGTATGGGTAACAAAGCAATTGATTATAGGAAACCTAAATATGATAATGATAGAAGGAATAGTAGAATGTATTTAAATACTAACCCTATAGATAGAAGAAGATCAAATGAGAGGACATCAAGAGAAGGAAGACCTTATGAAGAAAGAAGAAAAATTGTGTGTTGTAAGTGTGACAACTTTGTACACATAGCTCAAAATTTCCATGCACCAGTTGATGAACATAATCCTAGAAGTAGAGCTCCAGTATGTTTGTTATGCAATAACTTTGGAAATATAGAAAAGTATTGTAGAATAGATAGAAACTTCAGTGATAGAAGGTACAATGGAAGAAACTTCAAAAATAGAAGGAAAGATAGAAGAAATGTCAGAAATGATAAAAGGAGCCATGAAAAGAACTCTATAACTAAGAAAGATAGTGAGGAACAAAGAAATGTAGTCAGTGAACTTTGAGAAGAACTGAATGAGGCATTGATAAAAGGATTAGACATCTCAAAAGAAAAGTTGGAAGATGGTGAGATAGGAAGATCAAAGTCAATAATCAAGTTTGATTCAACTAAGTTGAATTAAGCTTGTTTACTGCACCAAAATTCAAAACTTCATTTAGATATTGAATTATGGGTAGCAAAGCTAGGAAAATGTGTATTGAGATAATTCTAGATGATAACTAAGCTCGCTTGAAATTTGGAGCTTATTGGAACTTGTTACAAAGGAATTAAGAGTTAATATTATTACAAAGAAAGTTAATTCTATAAAAAAAGATGAAAACTATGTTTTTATAGAGAATTTCATGGAGAAAATATTCTTGGAGTATTTTCATGATGGAAGGAAGCTATGGAAAACTTTGGATGGCATTTTAAGATCAAACAAAGATTTTTGAATAGATATTTGATTTTAGAATGTAATTGACAACTTTATTGGGTTTGCAAAGTAAACAATTAATGAAAATTCAAATTGAATGAATAAAATGGAGTACAAACTTGATTACCACTTCATTGTGATTACATTAGAAGCATAGAACATTCAAAAATGACTTGACAAGGTGATTACAGAGAAAACTCTATTTTTAGAAAGAGGTATTTTCTCGATTATTTATAGAATTTATTAGATAAAGTTTATATTTGATAGAATCATGGATATGTCAGTAGTTCATAATGCTCAAAATGAAGAGAGACTAAAATTGAGGCTTGTTTTCATGAAACCCATAGAAGGGAGCCATAATTCAACATTATCGATTACTCTGAACAATGTAGTTTATTTGGAAGACATAGGAAGTTATCTTAACAAGAATTTTGAATATATTCAAAGTGAGTATATGAATAAAGATATGGAAATATTCTTTAATCAAGATATTAATGTAAAGCCAAAATTTGAACATTTGAAAGAACTAGACCTTTTCAATTAAGATTTATATCAAGAATTGGACACCAATGAGTGGACACAGATAATACTAAGTAGAATTCATGATGGAAAATTGTGGATGGAAGACAATGTAGTTGACATTTCAGCTAACCATATACATGAGGTAATTGGTCTTATCAAACAAGTCAGTGTATCTATAGGTGAGAAACTTGTTAAGAAGAAGGTTGAGAGCTACATGAAAGTAGTTTATAATGGGAAGGCCATGGTGATCAACACCATTAAACAAGATGATGTAAGATTCTTGAGTAGAATCATTACCTACTCTATATGTGAAAGTTCTAAGATTGATGAATTGTTAGCAGGATTCATATATGTGGGCTATAAGATTTGTGTTGAGAAGGAACAAGTTAACCTTAGTGAAATTCTAAGAATAAAACTTCTTGAGAACTTGGAGAAAATCAAGAGGACTAAGAATGGTGTGTTTACATTTCAATCATTGATTAATTATATATTTTTTCATGTACTTAAAATATTTTGATAATTATCAGTTACAAAGATCATTAGTAGTGAGAAATGTGCCATGGAGAAGATTATTGATGTATGTAGAAGACATCTAGTAGATAAAATTTTAGATAGTAGAAATTTGATAATGAAAACATTTCAACATGAGATGAGAGAAAGATTTAGAATTGCACCTACAATTGTAAAAATATTTAAAGATGACATATGTGCTATGGTTGATACAAATTTTAGTCATATTGAAGTAGTAGAACCTCTAGAAACATTCCTTGATCCCTCAAGTTATCAATTAAAAAATGATGTAGCAATTGGATACATTGATCTATTGCTAAGCTTTGAGAAGGACCAAGTTGAGTATACATTTGGGACTTATGAAGAGATTACCTAATCATCCCATCAAGCATCCTTAGAGGAAGAATCTCACAAGAAGATAGATACAATAATGAAGAAATCCTTAACAAAGGCTGGTATGATAGAGAGTGAGTTACATGAAGTTAGATAGACCATGAAACAAGGTATAACATGCATACAACCTTTATCATTGTCTATTATAGAGAGATCCTTAGAACATAGCATTTCATATGCTACAATTTTTGATGTACAACCAAGTGAGCTAAAGAGGAAATTAGAGAGATTAGTGGAAGTTGTGACTATAAAGACAAAAATAGTCAAGCAACAGGCTACTAGACTAGGTAAAAGAAAAAAGACATTGTTGACAATTGTGGAATCCATTGAAGAAGAAAAACAAGAAAAAGATGTAAAATAGATAGAGAGAGATACCATTTCTAAATAGACAACAAGTAAAGCAAGGCAACCCTAGAAGTTGAAGATTGAAAAGACAAATTGAGCCATTGATAATGAAGGGAAATTTGTTCAAATGAACAAATTTTATAATTTTTATAATGATATTGAGAAAAATTAGATTGATATCTCTACTAGAATAAATACAATTATTAATAATCTGAAACTTAAGGATATTGAAGGCATAGTAAATTACAAAGTTTATGACAGAATCATGGAAAAGAAGGCACCAAATTGAGAAGAAGACATAGAAATTTGTAAGTCTATGATAAGGAAAATATGAAAAACTAATGATGAAGAAGAATTCAAGAATTTGTTGAGAAGTCTGGCACCTTACTTGAGAAACAAGGTGAGACCATTTTTATTGATGGTGGATGAGAAGGATAAGATAAGAAGTGAAATAGTTGTAGCTCTTAGTCAAGTGATGATACAATCTAAGGTAGCACATTCACCAGTACCTAGAAGCTTAGAAGTGTTAGTAAGTGGTGATGATGTAGGAGCATCCTGGGTTGCACTGCTATCCTACATATTTTGAGTTTTTATCTTAGTCTTGAAACTAGGTTCTACTAAAACTGCATTTTATGGTTTATGGATGCCAATTGTAGATGATGTAACTAATTTTATTTAATGAATGAAGGACTGCATAATTCAAAGATTGAAGATAGCCTAGATTAATATCTATCTTCCATAGCACAAGTCCTTAATCCATATAGATTGGGAGATATGGAAATTCTCCTAGAACATCTATTTCTAGCAGTTCTGTGCAACTGTTTCCTATACCTAACTTGTAGAATGGATACACACTTTTTCTTAATGAATTAGATGTTGTGCACTTAATGGGTTATAGAGGACCTATATATCTACCCATAGTTCAAAGTATGATTTCTTACTCAATCGATGTGAGGAGATATCACAATTTTTCTGACATTGATTTTAGGGTAGTTAATTGGTGATGTAGGCTAACTTGGGTATTTAACTTTGGTTTATTTTGATTTAATATTTGTTCAAAGAAAACTTGTGGATTTTCCATGTTCTAGAATGATCTGTAAGCCATTTTGGCTAGTATAAATGGAGTTTTAAGGCTTAGATCTAGGTAGAATTATCAAATTGTAGAAAGGATTCTAGAGCAGAACTAGAAACTATGAATTTTCTATTAGATCTTTGAATGTAAATGTATTTTTATTTTTTTGTAACCTAGAAGCCTTACAACTGGGTATGTTGTTGGCCTTAGATTAGTTTTAAAAATTGATTTTCAATACACTTAACCAATTTCCAAGATGATGCTAAGTACAATATAGGTGCCGAGCTATAGTATGTGTGAGCCAAGAATTCAACAGGTGCTGAGTGAACTTCAGGTGTTGAGCAAGATTCAAGTGCCAAGTGATAAGTGATGTTGAATCACTATAGGTGCTAAGCAGAGTGTTGATGTCAAGCAAGAAAAAGTTACTATAGATGTCGAGTGAGAAAGAGTCCCTATATGTGTCCAACATCAGCAATTAGTAAGTGTCGAGTAACACATAATCTGCATGAGTTTGAATCTTCACAAACCTAGATCTAAACCATTTTTTGAGCTAACTCAAGATGAATCTAAAAGGATCTTGAAGATAAGATTGAATTTTTGACATTTCCTATGTAATCGACATGTAGCCAATAAGAAAAATGGAGAAAGCATGCAGCCAATAGGAAAAGTGAAAGAATTGAGAGGGAGAAGAAGGATGAATATTGATCATAGATTCATACCTAACCCTAAGTCTTTGAAACCTTCAAAAGGAGGTCAATATCCCATACTTCAAGTGTGTGAGAGTATTGTATGGGATAACAATAGTGAAGTTTAGAAAGGTGTAAAGAATTAGAGGGAAGAGCAGCATTGCATAATTTAGTTGGTTAGAATAGAGCATCAACATTTTGAGCAGAGACATATCAGATCAAGGAAGGATCAAAATCAGACTTAGCAAAGCAAGGATCTACAGTCAGAAATTAAAGATTGTAAGTCATTAGGTCATCATATTCTAATACTTTATATTCATTGTATTAGGAATGAAAATCCTATGATGATAGGTTGGTATAAGAACCATGTTATAAGCCTTTCAACAAGGTGCTAAATCCTTTAACATGGTAACATTCCAAGTGAGTGTTTGTAAATCCTTTAATTAGGTTGCTTTTAAGAGAGTGAAAAGCCTTTAATAGGTAAGGCCTTTCATAGGGTAGACCATTGGAAGTGCTCAAAATTTTTAATCTTAAACAATTACATATTGCTGCAGTGATAATTTGTGGGTGTCTTCCCCACCACAATTTTACCTTCTCATTTTTAGAGGTTTCTTGGTGACCAAAATCTTGTGTTATCTATTTTCATGCATGTCTTTATTTTTCATGTTAATTAGATATGGTAGATGCATGTGAATAATCTTAGTTAAAAGTTTTAAAAGGTTAAAGTTAGTTACTTCTAATTCACCCTCCACTTTCAGAAGTAAATCTTCCCATTTGTAAATTCCAACAATTGGTATCAGAGTCAAGTTCTCACAAGGAAGAGCTTTATAGTTTTGAGAAATGATCTAGAAATGAACATCTACAAACTTGGGAAGGTCTTAGAAAACCAAGTGATTGATATACAACTTGCTCTATACACTTTGGAAGAAGTAAGGGAAGAACTAAGAAAATCTTTAAAGAGAAGAAGGGAGATTGCCATAGCTGAGAATGATACACAATACAAGGAGATTGACACCTCAAAATTATTTGCAAATGGAGATTCCAAAGAGTTTGATGCAGAAATAACATATGTAATGGAGAAGAATAGTGCTCAAGCAAAAGAGATCAAAACTTTCAAGATTGAACAAGAATCACAAGCCATGATACTTTGTGAAGTAACTAAACAAAAGAAAAGAGCCATTGAAGATAAGGTTATGCTAGAAGATGACAAGAGAAACCTTGCCAATAGACTAGAAGAAAATTTAATTGAGATTGCAAGAATTTCAAACATGTAGCTAGACACTCTAAGTCAGATGATGAATGCACATCATGAATTGAATGTCAAGGATATTGAGATCTCCACATTGAACATGCAAAATAAAAAATTGCAAAATGAATTGAAAAGAGAGAAGGAGATTGCAAAGATCTCTTAAAAATCTAATGATGTCATCAAGTACTTTGAAAAACTACTAAAATCACCAAGACCCAAGAATGATACTTCAGGACTAGGATACACTAGCACTAAACAAGTAGAGTCATCCAAGATTGTAGAAGAAAGAAGTGACAAAGGTAAGAACACTAAACCTAGTTGTCATTTTTGTGGTAAA
Source organism: Cupressus sempervirens (assembly GCA_028749045.1). Lineage (NCBI taxonomy): Eukaryota > Viridiplantae > Streptophyta > Pinopsida > Cupressales > Cupressaceae > Cupressus > Cupressus sempervirens. The sequence continues at coordinate 955,136,015 of CM053785.1, read as the reverse complement.
AAGGGAAATACCTCTAATGTGTGTAGGAGAAAAATTGCCCATCAACATGAAAAACCTAAGAATGTAGGTCATTGTGACAATTACAATAAGCAAGGACATCAAGCACATGACTAAAGGACTAGGACTATCAAAACACCAAGATTTGAAGGTCACTATTACAATTGCAAGAATTATGGACATAGAGGTTTTCAGTCTAGATCAAAGCCTATGTGGTCACCCAATCAACCAGCAAGGGGAAATAATCATGGACATAACTACAATTGGGACTACAACACTAGGTATAGCTGCCATTATTGTTAGGAATATGGACACATCCCTAAGAATTGCATAAGAACACATTTTAGTGGAAATTATAATAGATGGCCCAGCCAGACTACATTCTTTAGTAGTTTGAAGACTGGACATATTAGTAGGAATTTCCCAACAAGGTCAAAGGCACCTAACTCAGAGTCCAACTAAGGAAAAGTGAAGGTAGATGTTGAACACATCAAAGCATAAATGAGTAAGACATGGAAGAAGAAAGATGGGAGCAACACATCAAATGAAGGTATCAATTCACCTAAAAGGTCAAGTGGTCACAATTCATCCAACTAAGCAAAAGAAGGTATGTGGGAGTGATATACAAAGCTTTATCATACATCAGTTACAAGACAAGTAAGTAATGAAAAGAAGAGATCAACATGAATAGAGATACAAAGTTAAAATTTCAAGATTTTATAAGTGTTGCTGAGTTTCCTTCAAATGTCAAATAAAAGTCTAATGCATACTGAGTATATTGCCAAAGAAAGTAGAAGCTGAATGATTAGTTATAGCCAATTTGGTAGTGTGATGAAGGTACACTCTGCTACCACTAACAAAGGTATGCTCTGATACCACTAATGTAGGGCCACACCACCTGTACCAACTCACAACCAAAATCACAACAAGATGGAGAGAAAGAGATGACAAAAATGCTTCATAAAGCATCCATTAATACTTGAAAACTCATTACAATATTCTCCACATGGAAGAACTCCAAATTCTTACAAAATAAGAGAGATTCCTCACTAAGGGCTTCCAAGTAGAAGAGCTTACAACAAAAGAGCTTTTTCACTACACCTTGAGAGCTTCCTTACAAGAGATTTCATTCGAAGAGCTTCACTACAAGAGCTTACACTTGAAGGGCTTCTCCTTGAGAGCTTGCACCTGAAGAGCTTGATTACAAATAAACATAAGCCTTCCTTAAATAGGAACTTACCACCCAAGGCATGATTTATCCACAACATTCTAGAATATCCACAACCTTCTACAATATCCATAACCTTCTAGAATTTTCACCTAAATACAACTAAGAACCACCATGTGGCCCAATTAGAAAATTACATTTCCTTTATGGATCACAACAAATATTAAATGCATGATTTAAGGAACTTTCCAAAAACTTCTAAAATGCCACCTACACACCTCGATTAATGGAATGACACTATTTTATTTTTATTTTCTATTTATGCCACCTATGAACCTTGAAAATAGAAATTCCTCTTTTCTCCTTTTTTCCTATTTTTCAATTTTTTATTATTTTCTTTCTATTTTAATCAATTTATCTCTCCTCCACAATTTTTTTATTTTTTATTTTTCTAAGAATTTAATTTTCCCATGCAAGATGCTCCTGCATCAAACTCCCCTAGCAGATAGAAAAGTGTGTCCCGCACTTTGATGCCAAAAGAAAGATATACAACCATCTTCATCTTCACCACAAGCTTCCACCTCAATAGGGAAAAGAAAACCAACATGTAAATCTTTCACATTCTTTTTTCTAATGCATGATGCTCCTGCATTCGACTCCCATGGTAGGAAAATTTTTGTGAGTATGGATTCACAAAATGAAGTAGCCACTGTTTGATTTTATTTTATTTTATTTTTTCTCTTCCTCCAACACATAGCTGGAACAAGTATCTGATGCCAATATATTTCCTTCTTTCTTCTTTTCGAACACCTAGCTAAAACAAGTGTTTGCTACTGAAATCTCTCTTCTACAATGAACTCTATCCAAGTATAACTCTCATCCTCATCCAATCTTGTTGAATTAATCACACCTGTAATAAACCCAACAACACCATACCAATCTTCCTTTGTATGCCACACATGACTAACAAGATCCTTATGCAAACCATCATTAATATCTTTCAAACTCATCTCAAAGACAACATCCCATCATTCATAAGAATTTACCTATTTGACATCTTCATCTTCGCTTGCCTCTTTCATGTTGTCAACAATGCATGTAACTACTCCACTTGCTTGATCTCCAATGAAGGCACTCTACTTTTCCTCCATTGCTACAATCTTCAAATCATCTTCATCTACTTCAAGTTCATAAATCTTGTCATCTTGATGCTCTTCCTCTTCTTGTTCATCTTCTTCAACTTTTGGTTCACAAATAAATTCCTCTTCATCCGCTTGCTCTTCCACTAGATCATCTTTCTTTTCCACATCCAAGGAATTATCAACATCCCTTTTCTGGCAATGTGCTCTTCATTTACGCAACTTAGCTTCTAATTCATTTAGTTGCTTTTACAAATCAACTAGCAATGCCTCTTGATTTCTTGTCCTAATTTTCTCTAGTATAGGAATCCTCAAAATCCATCCAATCACAAAATTCATCTTCTTCTTTCTCTTCTCCATAATCAAGTCTTTAAAAGATAAATCTCATGCAACACAAGAACCTTGTGCAAACTGCCTCACAGCCGGTGGCCTATCTACACAGTCAAGAACTTCTTGAGAAACTTCACCCAACTCAAGGTCCTGGTGCAAATTGCCTCATGTTCAACAATCTATCCGCACACTCAAGAACTCCCACTCTGATACCACTAATGGAGGTTCGCTCTACTACCACTGACAAAGGTATGCTCTGATACCACTGATGTAGGGCCACACCACTTGTACCAACTCACAACCAAAATCACAACAAGATGGAGAGAAAGAGATGACAAAAATGATTCATAAAGCATCCATTAATACTTGAAAATTCATTACAATATTCTCCACATGGAAGAACTCCAAATTCTTACAAAATAAGAGAGATTCCTCACTAAGGGATTCCAACTAGAAGAGCTTACAACAAAAGAGCTTGTTCACTACACATTGAGAGCTTCCTTACAAGAGATTACATTCGAAGAGCTTCACTACAAGAGCTTGCACTAGAAGAGTTTCTCCTTGAGAGCTTGCAGCTGAAGAGCTTGATTAAAAATGAACATAAACCTTCCTTAAATAGGCACTTACCACCCAAGGCATGATTTATCCACAACATTCTAGAATATCCACAACCTTCTACAATATCCACAACCCTCTAGAATTTTCACCTAAATACAACTAAGAACCACCATTTGGCCCAATTAGAAAATTACATTTCCTTTATGGATCAAAAAAAATATTAAATGCATGATTTAAGGAACTTTCCACAAACTTCTAAAATAGCACCTATACACCTTGATTAATGGAATGACTCTATTTTATTTTTATTTTCTATTTACGCCACCTATGCACCTTGAAAATAGAAATTCCCCTTTTCTCCTTTTTTCCTATTTTTCAATTTTTTTAATTTTCTTTCTATTTTCGTCACTTTCTCTCTCCTTTACAATTTTTTTTTAATTTAATAATTTAATTTTCCCATGCAAGATGCTCCTGCATCATAGTGGAAGCTGAGTGAAGAGAAATTTTAGTTGAAGTTGAGTGAGGGATACTTTAGTGGATGCTAAGTGTTTGGAAATCAATGGAAGCCAAGTAATGCAAAAATGCTTAAGAAGTCGAGTGGATAGCAATAAATGCACTAAGCATTAAATGCTATGAAAATAGGGTATATTATTGCATTTTGAACTTTTTTTCTTCATCGCAAATGAAGAGTAAATATGAAGAAGAGTTTAGAATGATTTCAAAGTAGAGAATCCAGCATTTGAGCCAATTTCAACAAAGATTCGGCTTAGTTTCATTGATTCAAGGTATTTACACTAGTGCCAAGCTACACAATTTCACATTTTCTTCATGTTTAAAACCCTAGATAGAAGAAAATAGCCTCCAGCTCTAGGAAACCATAGGAGAAAGAGTTGTTTGAGGTCCAACTTGTGTCAAACAAAGTTAAGCAACCTAATTTCCACCCAATCCCTAAAGTGTCATACAAAAATGTCTCAGCCAGAGCCCTATCTATAATTCCTCCTAAGGTAGTTATGGTCCAAGATGTTAGGAGGTGCTATAATCATAAGATAGGAGCCATTGGAGACAAGGAAATAAGAGAAGCATATAATCGGTTGTGTGAAAATGGAGTTCAGAAGGACGAGTACAAAATCATCGAAAGGTAGGGTTTGATCCATGCCTTAGAATTCCCCACTGTCTTCAAAACATAATCAATTAGAATTGTACCTAGTAGGATTCATGATGAAAGTTTTTGGCTAGAAGATGACCTAGTGAAAATAACAAAGTAGATTGTACATAAAATAACAGGGTATCCAACCCTAGATCGGGCAAAGACCCTCAGAAGTGACTCAAAGGAAGCTATTGATAAGAACATAGGTGCCAAATATAACAAGAGATGAATGACTATAGATGCCATCCAAGACCCTCTTGTTGACTTTTCTATTAGGGTTATTTCTCACAAATTTTATCAATCTAGAAGACTTAATAGTGTACCTTGCATTGCAATAGATGTTGGCTACAAACTAGTAAAAAAGGATCATACTTATGATCTTGTAGAATTACAATTACAACAAATCAATGAAAACCTAGGGCAATAAGGAGAACTAAGGGAGCATAGTGAAAAACATTTATTTGCATATTTTTCTATGTACAAAATGAATTCCCATCCTTTGGTAAAGTTAGCTGGAAAACCAAAAGGTTTATAGTAGCTAAAGTAAATGAATACATTAAACAAATTGGATCTAATTTTGAAACTCTTATGACAAGTTATTTTGAGGATTTCAAGAAGTCCATGAAATAGAGGCTAAGGATACCTATTTCACTAGTAGAAAAACATGTAAATGATGTATGCTTTCTTGTAGATGTTGATTATACTTATATACAAGTAGCCATACCAAGGGTTAGATGGCTTAGACCTCTTGGATATGAAATAAACATAGATGAGGCATCTCCAACTATAATTATAGTATTAACAGAAGAAGTGGATAAAAGTGCACCAAATTTTGGGACTTATGATGTGGTAAGATCAAAGGTGGACATGGAGTTGATAATTACCTCCACATTGAAGAAAAAGGATAAACTTGTGAAGAAGTTAAAGGCTAAATTTGGAAAAGGGGCAACTAAGGTTGAAGAAGAAGAAGATGAAGAAGCTGATGATGATGAAGAAGAACAAGGACAAGAGCCTCTAGCACTGACCCAAGGCATGAGTGAGAATGTAGAAGAAGAAGAAGGTACCAAGTAGGAAGCACCCAAGGCTGAACCTAAGAAAAGAAAGGCACAAAATCAACCTGCTAGACAACCCAAAAGGAAAAAGAAAGTTGCTAAGCCAAGGCTAGCCAAGCCTAATATAAGGGTAGAACTAGGGCACCATCAAAAGTGGCAAAGGAATAAATGAAGAAAAAAGCTACATAGCAAGGAGGGCCAGTAGAAAAGAAAAGAAGAAAATATGTGGCACCCCTAGAGTCAGATGAAGAGAAGACAAAATTCTACAATGATCAATTCAGAGTGGTAAGTCACACCACTAAATCTGATCTTGAAAATTTTTGTGATAAGATTAGGGATAATATAGATTTAATTAGGTTAAATACCATTGATTTTAATAAATTTTCAAGGGAAGAGAGAAATATAGTGGAAGAATCTATCTACAATATGATAGCCAAGTTCAAGACTACTCCACTTGAACTGGACAATTCTATGCCTAAGGAGATAAGCTCCATTATTGAAAATAAATGGCATTACTACCTAAATATGGAGAAGGAAATAAGGGATTCAACAATGGATCATGTAATGTCAGACTTTACAAAAGGCCAAATAAGTAACGCTAGTAAGAAACATGGGAGAAAATTCACACCCAAATACAAAGCCTTCAACATTCTACAAAATAAAATCGAGGATGTTGTAAAGAAGTCCACACAAATGTGGAAATTGTTTTATGGCATAACTGATATTAAAGAAGGGCAAGAAGATCCCTTTGAGGGAAGGAATGGTGTTGAGAAAGGAGAGGAAAATGAAAAGGAAGAAGGGGGAGAGAAATAAAAATAGGAAGTAAGAGTGGAGAAAGAGACATAGAAAGGTGATGAGGCAACAACTAAGGAGCAGCAAAAAGAATAGAGTGTCCAAGACATACAAATGCCACCACCTAGTCCTCCACATACAACACCTACATCTATAGAAACTATAATTGTAAAATATTTTCTTGACACCTTAGGTTAGAACATTAATCCACTAACTATAGAGGATCTCAAAAAGAACCTTCACCAAACAACTTTCCAGTCACAGTTGTGTACAAATCCTATTTTGGTAAGTGTAGAGGAATAGAAAAAAGCTATAGCTGAAATAAATAAGGAAAAGGTGAGCACATAAGAACCACCTTCACAACCTCCTATAGCTACAAGTGATCAACCCAAAGAGCAAGAAGCACAAGACACAACAATAACTACTGAGAAGTCAGCAAGGGAGTAGACATAACAAAAGGATCATATAGCATAAAGCCAAAGTGCACCTCCTCAAATCATTGTAATTAATCAATAAAGAAGTTAAAAAGATAAGGAAGAGGAGAAAACCCCCAAGGAAAGAGACTGAGAGGCAATACAAACATTGGTTAATTTATCGACCTCAGGGACTCCTACCAAGCACTTGAGCACTGATGTAGTACAAATACAAATATCAGCACTACGCTTGAGCTCCACCAAGGTAGCAAGGGTACTTCACTATGGAGACCTTGCACTTGATGAAGAAATAGTCATACCATGTTATGACTACAAGAAAATGAACCTAGCATAGATAAATGAAGTGCAAGAGGCACTAGAAAGAAAGAAAAAGTAGGAGATACCCAGAAATGAGTATATGTAGAGGCAAGCACTAATAGAAATCAAAGAAATCTTTCTTGATGCATTTAGCTTGCTAGTACCTGATGAAACAAAGCCTAGTATGGAGAAATTGTTCAACATAGTGGGCTAGGTAGAAAATGAAGACCTTGATACCAATGTTAAATTATTGGAATGGTTTGAAAAGAAGTTTCAAATGAAGGTTAATGAAAAGATATCTAGTGAGATAGCACTATCACAAGTGGAATTGGCTAAGAAGGTAGAGAAGGGGAAAATAGTACTTGAGAACATATTCTCATTGTACTCCAAACTATGTGACTCTTCATATTTCAGAAAAGAAACTAGCTAGAGAATATTGAGCTTGGAGAGGAACCTTAAGATATCAAGCACACAACTACCTAAGGATCCAACTCAAAATGAGAAGCATTTTTCCACAAAGCTTCACACTCAGAAGGAGTTAGCTATATTAGTAGTAGAAGAGGCTAATGTTAAGGCCAAACTGATGCAAATTCAATCTACAATCACCCCACATCTAGAAGTATTACATAAAGAGATGGCCTATGCAAAAAATGTTTTGAATAAATATCGTAATCTTTCTACATTAGAAGGCCTAGTACATCTTGTTGCAGAGATGATCATCCAACTCAAAGCACTAGAAATTGGCTTAGACAATTGCGATGCTTCTCTAAAGATGATAATGGACGTAAATAAAACATTTTTGGCTAAATATTCCATTCATTCTTAGGACCCTTTGACATAAGTGTCAAAAAGGGGTAGATATAATAATGGGGAGCAAATTATGAAAAAGGATTACCCAAAAAGGGAGATTTTTGAGTTTTGAGGAGAGATAAGGAGGTATAGCCAAAAGAATACAAAAATTGTAAGGAGATGTGTGAAAGGGGGAGCAAAAATAAAGGGGGAGTACAGAAAGAGAAGGTATAGACCAGAAATAGAGTAGACAGAAACAAGGCAAAGAAAATTAGATACATCAACATGAGACAAATTTAGCTTAAGGGAATTATGGTTACAAAATTGGCACATTAGCCTAGGGAGAGTTACAAGTTTTTGATGTATATAGTCTTCTACAAAATTTTGAACAAGGTTTTGAAGTTTTGTACATATGTCGAACAAGATGTGTATTATACTCATAAAAATCAGATTCATAATTCTTAGTTAAGTGTTTTTTCCACTCATGTCAAAGGGGGAGATTGTCGGTCTCAGATCAGTTTTGACAATTGAGTGTCAAGACACTTAACCAATGTCCAAGATGATCTCAAGTATAATATAAATGTCAAGCTAAAGTATGTGTCGAGATAGTAATTTAATAGATGCTGAGTGAACTTCAGGTGCCAAGAAAGATTCAAGTGTCAAGTGATAAGTGATGTCGAGTCACTATAGGTGTTGATTAGACTATTGATGTTGAGCAAGTCAGTGTTACTATAGATGCTAAGTGTGACAAAATTCTTATATGTGATGAGCATCAACAATTAGTAAGTGTTGAGTAACATAGAATCAACATATGAGTTTGTGTCTTCACAAACTCATATGTAAACTATTTTTGAGCCAACTCAAGATGAATCTTAAAGGATCTTGAAGATAAGATTGAGTTTTTTACATTCCCTATATAATCAACATGTAGCCAATAAGAAAAATGGAGAAAGCATGTAGCTAATAGGAAAAGTGAAAGAATTGAGTAGGAGAAGAAGATTGAATATTGATTGTACATTCATACCTAACCCTAAGTCTTTGAAACCTTTAAAAGGAGGTCGATATCCCATAATTTGCATGTGTGAGAGTATTTAATGGGAGAATACTAGAAAATTTTAGAAAGGTGTAAAGAATTAGAGGGAAGAGTAGCATTGCATAATTCAGTTGGTTAGAACAGAGCATCAACATTTTGAGCAGAGACATATCAAATCAACAAAGGATCGGAATCAAGCTGAGTAGAACAAGGATCTGGAATCAACAATTAATTATTATAAGTCATCAAGTGATTAGATTCTAATAATTTCTAGTCATTGTATTAGGAATGAAAATCCTATGATGATAGGTTGGTCTAATAGCCATGTTTTAAGCCTTTCAATAAGGTGCTAAATCCTTTAATATGGTAAGATACCAAGTGAGTGTTTGTAAATCCTTTAACCAGGTTGCTTTTAATAGAGTGAAAATCCTTTAACATGGAAGGCTTTTCATAGGGAAAACCATTAGAAGTGGTCAAACTTTGTAACCTTAAATAGTTGTATATTGCTGTAGTGATAATTTGTGGGTGTCATCCCCACCCCAATTTTACCTTCTCATTTTGGAGGGTTTTGGGTGACCAAAATCTTGTGTTATCTATTTTTATGCATGTCTTTATTTTTCATGTTAATTATATATGGTAGATGCATGTGAATGATCTTAGTTAAAAGTTTTAAAAGGTTGAAGTTAGTTACTTTTGATTCAACCCCCTCTCAGAAGTAAATCTTCTCATTTGTAAATTCTAACACAAGTATGTTGAATATTTGATGAATCAATAAAAGCATTTTACTCTTCTTCCTCCTTTGGTTTTTGTTCTTGGTTTTTGATTCTATTGTGTTAACTCTTGTCAGGTGGTTCAGAGAGCTGGGTGTTCTATTGGTCATATTTTTTACTGTCCTTCCTTACATCATGTATTTGTATTTGGTCATAACCTAGAAGGCCTTATAGTTAGGCATGTATGTTGAATATTTGATGAATCAATACAATTATTTTACTCTTCTTCTTCCTTTAGTTTTTTTCTTGGTGTTTTTTTCCATTTTGTTAACTCTTGCAGGGTGGTTCAAAGAGTTGGGTGTGCCATTGGCTTTAGTTTTCCCCATCCTTCCTTGTGTTAGGTGACACTATGTAGATTGATCAAACTAATTTTATTATTAACATTGATTATACTAACCCTTTTGGGAGATTTGAATAGCTTGAATCTCATGGTAAGGATATGAATCAAGACTAACTAAAACAAATTAAAGATGACAAGAGTCTATTAGAAGAAGAAAAGAGGAAAATAGAAGATGTTGGATATAATTGATTAATTGTGTATTGTCTTCAATGTTACAAAAATGTCATATCACCATCAATTAGTGTATGTCGATCTCACTTGATCAGTGAAGATAGTTTTTTGTGTCTACTAGGCTCTCTTGTGGTTTCCTAGTTTAGAAGGCAATGTCTATTGAGTTCACTTGGGCATCAAAGGAAAGTATGCTAAAGATGAGTGTTAATAGAGATCACTCAGTTAATGAAGGAAAGTTGGAACCAAGCTCACTTGGTTGCCAAAGGATTTTCATGAGTTGACAGTGTTAACTGAGATTCTATTGGTTAACATAGGAAATCATTTTTGAGGTAGTTTCTACCAGATTGGGTTGGCTAACGAAAACATTTCTTATTTTGGAATATTAAGCTTAGTTGATTTATATATTGATTCTAGATGACTAAGGTGATGCATATTAATTATTCTAAGTTGTATTTGAGATAACTTGAAAAAGTGAAAGATATAAGTATAAGGTCAAGTTCTGGTTTCAAAGTGTGGATGTGAAAGTATGAAGATGTTATTGAAGATTTAATGATTAGAAGAGGAAGTGAATTTGAAGGATAAGAAGAGTATCTCTATGGAGTAAAAAGCTATATTTGATCAAGAAGGATCAAGTACAAGCTAGAACAAATATTTTTAATCAAAAATTCAATTGCATTCAAACTAGGTCATCTCATTGTTACTCTCTAACCATTGTAGCAGTGATCTAAATCTCCTAATAGAGTTGGCTTAATAGCTATTCACAGATCCTCTAACAAGGTGGTAGTTCTATTGAATTATCTTAAAACCTCTAACAAGGCCATTGCTAATAGGGTGATTAAATCCTTTAATAGGGTCACACATAACACTATGTTTTATAACCTTTAGCTAGGTTGGCTCCTAATAGGGCTCACATTAGAAGAGTGAAAATAGCAACTAGTTACAATTGGTGGTTTTCCCAAATTGGATTTCCACCTTAAATCCTAGCATCAAATGTGTTCATGCTATTTTTTAATATGTTTTTGCAACTATGTAAAGTAATGGTAATCACAAATAACATCTAAATTTTATATGTTAAGCATTTATCGAGCATATTTAGTAATTATCGAGTTACAACATTTTGTGTGTGTTTATCAAGCATCAGTAGTATTTAGTTTCTAGATTGTACTTCGTACTAACATCTAAGGGATCTGGGGTTTATTTTAGTAGTAACTAATTCACCTCTCCCTTCTTAGTACTCCTCTTATATTTCAAACAATTGGTATCAAAGTTTTTGGTGCTTGTAGAGAATGTTTCGAGGACCTAAGCTAAAGATCAGGATGTCTTACAGAAGAAAGACCCCCAAGCTAAATATAGACAATTTTGTAGCATGGAAAAGATTTATGAGGTTACACTAGGCTACCATCAATGACTTAGGATGCAAATATCTTGATACTGAATATAAGACTTCCACTAGAACATTATCTATTGAAGATATTTCTGAAAAGAAGAATCATAACATCATGATAATTGATATTGCATCTACTCTTAGTTATGCTTAATTTGATGAAGTCAATGACTAGAAGATAGCTCATGAGATCTAGATCAAATTAAAGAATATGTATGGAGGAGATGATAATGTAAGATGAGCTAAGGCTGAAAATTTTAGAGGTCATTTTGATCATATAAAAATGAGAGAAGATGAGAACATTGCAAAATATGTGGAAAGGATCAAAGCAAGTGTAAGTGCAATCAAAGAATCTGGATGAGACATTGAAGATAAAATAGTTGTAAACAATGTACTAAGAACTCTTCTTCCTATTTATGCAATTAGAGTGTCTTCTATTCAAGAGATCAGATGTGATGCAAATAATAAAATATCCTTGAATGCTCTAGTTAGAAGATTGATATCTTTTGAGTTAGATAACTTTCATAACTATGTTCTTAATTCAAAGGTTATTGAATCTGTTCTAAAGTGAAACTTTCACTCAAAGAAAAAGGTTAAAAAACTAAATCTATTCAAATAGGAAGTGAAGAAGGTATATTAGAATAAATTCTAGACAATGATCTTGAAGTTGTTGAAACCTTACCTGCAAGGAAATGTTCCAAAGGTAGAGGAAAGTACAAAGGTGAAGTTCCTTTGATATGCTTTTCTTGTGAAGAAGTTGGTCACATTATTGCAAGGTGTCCAAATAATGAAATCAAAGATGCAAAGAAAATAAATAAGTACAAATGCAAGAAGGATTCCAAGAACTACAAGGAAAAAGGTAAGAAATCTTGTTTTATAGCTAAAGATTCTGATAACAGTGAAGATGGAATGGTATATATTGTTGTAAAGGATGAATCTAATGATGAAGGAGATAAGATGGCACTTATCTCTCATTTTGGAAAAAATGATATATGGATTATTGATAGTGGTTTTTCAAATTGTTGGAGTTTGAAAATGTTACCCATTTCCAATTACCCTGATGAGAATATGACACATCTAGGGATAGCTAACTCCCATTATCAACACATCCATTTAGACACCAGGCCAACTATAAGGCATGACCCTTCTTCTTCTTCAAGCTCTACAAAACCTAGGTAGGTGGACCTATAGATTCTTTATATGGTACCAGTTGTCAAAGCATACACTGAATCTAATATGAAGCAGATAAAACCCTTATTTCTCCTGATAACTCATGAAATGACATCCATCTACAGTAGCTAAATGCAGATCTAGGAATCTCATGAGCTGAGTGAGGGCATTCTATTATAGCTCTTCAACATGAAAGGGGAAAAGCGTTTGATTATTGATGTTGATCTCAACAAAACCTCAAATATGCAGCAGTATAACAAGTGATCCTATAAGTGATTAGTGCCTTATCTATTGAGCAATTCATACAAAAACCTAACACACATCCCTGAAAATCATTGATATGTGCCATACATCAGGACTTCCTGATCTATCTAACCACTTTCTGAACTAGACATCTGCATCCTTTTGAACCTCATACTTGACTTATCCCTTCATGAAATCTGCAATCCTATGATGAGGAATCAAGCATTTACATAACTCTTTGAGTCATAAGCAAAATAAATCAACATATACAACCAATAAGTTGCAACTGAGTTTCATATTCTTTGTTTACAAAACACAAAAGATCACAAACAGAATGAATGAGAGAGAAGATATCAGAATGAAGATTGACTTGTTGTTGCCTTATCATTCATTTCCTTGAAACAAATTACAATAAGATGCATGAAATTTAAATGCAAAGCTACCTAATAGATCAGACTATCTGTATTCTTATTTCTACTGCTGTTCACATGAGAGAAATTGCTGAAGAAATATGTGGTATCATAGTATGGGAACATATCAAAACTGGATCCAAAATTTGGTATCTCAATAGTGACTGGTTTTTCTCCAAAAACTAGAACCCATCAAACAATGAAAGATAGAAAGATATACCAAAGGAAAGAATCTCAGATCTGATCTTCACGTGACAAGTGTCCATTTGAAAAGCAATCCTCTGTAACTGAAAAATTTCTTTCTTCCATCTCTCATTCTAATCTGATCTTGTTTCATCATTTCTGTTACTGACTTGCACAATATCTCTGTTGAAATGATGCAACATTGCTGAGTCACCACAATATCTGATTTACCCATTGAAATGCTTGGAAAAAATTGGGTTAAATTGAGTGAATGTGAGAGATGTGAACTCCAACCGCATTCTTACCAAGTTTTACTGATCCCCTAATTGGATTTTTAAATTTTTTACCCGTTCCATTGAGAAAAAACCCCAAAATTTACATTTTTGGCTATAACTCAAGCCAGGAGGCACCTGTGCAAGAACCAACCTCAAAATCAGAAAATTTAGCTCTTCCCAGTTTCGGTGGTATATTGGAGCATCTATTTTGGGAAAAATTTGACCCAGATATAGCCCTCTAAAGTTCAAGCCTCTGCTCATGTCTCTATGACAATATTTCACAAATATATGAACTTTCAAAAGTTAAAACTATATCAGAAGTTCAAACTTTATTTTAAAAAAAGTCCATGTCAGTTTCTTGGCAAAATAATTTTAAAATGAAAATTTTAAAATCATTTTATTTTTCCTAGCCTCTTTAATTTTGGGTCAACTCCAGGTTTGACCAATGCCACGTGTCACTTTCTGATTGGCTGTTGACTCTTGCCGGATTCCTGAGTTTTTCGAAAACCTCGCTATGTCGCTAGCCAAATTTTTCAAGATTTTCCGGCAAGCGACATAGCGACCTGCCAGATTTTTGACTTTTCCGGCTGCCTATAAGCTGCTGACATCATCATTTGGGCATGCATTTTCTTTCAAAATTTACTTCATTCCTTCTAACCAACTGGGACCCACGTGCACCTACCTTGCCTTTTCAAAATGCTTTGTCTTGTTGACACTATATGTTTGAGTGCAAAAGCATATAAAGACTAAAAGTACTTCCCACTTGCTCAATGTGGGATAATGTTCCTCAATGGTTCTTGCTCTTTGTGTTTGCTGTGATTGCTAAATGCATGAGTTTTCTTTTGCTGCATATGTGTGAGTTGTTCCAGCTCCTTTGGCATTAGTTTCTTATTCCAAACATGAAGCTCCATCTTGCTGGTTGTTTTTGCTATGAATCTACAGACTTTTCATTGTAATGGTCATTTCTTATGCACATGGTCATTTAAAATGCTGCTGCTCCCTTCAAAAACGTGGATGCACCTTTAGAGAAGCCATGGGCTTGAAAAATGGGGGTTCTTTGCTTCCTTTTTTATGCACATATGGTCTTTTATTGATTGCTTGCTACAAAAACGTGAATCACATGCTGCCTTAGCTTTGTTTCACCAACAAATTTGTTCTTTTCTCTAAAAAATGTGGATGCTTCTTCCTCTGTGGATGTTTGACTCTTTTCCTGGTGATGCCTCTGTTATGGCATGCAAGCCCTCTATTTTGCTCAATGCATCTACACATTTTCTTAGTTTTCTTCTTGTGTTAAAACATTATATTGTCAAAACAAATAGCCCCTCACATTTATTTGATTCTTTTATCATTGAGAAAAAGTCCAATCGCATACATTTAGTGAACTAAGATAATGGCAATGACTACAGTGAATCATTGTAATGATTGTATGTAAAACAATCAATTTAAAATTTCATTTTAAATCATTTTCGCACTAGTGTGAAATTTGTGTCTGAAGGCCCGCCAGGTGGCCGTAAAAACTAACTCAATCAGGTAACCAAGCCATGAAAATCGGCATGAGTGTTCAATCCTGCATACTCTATCACACTGCAAATTTTCAACCCATGATAGATTCCCAGTCAAAAGATTTTAATTGCTGAACATCCATACTTCAATTACTCTGCAGGCAAACAATGTTAAAAAACATAAACTGGGCTCGGGTTCGGCATTATAAATTGGGTTATTGATCACTTGGGGTTTTGAAAACTAGGATATAATTCCATGTTTTGGGCTCATGAAGGATCACAGGGCACATTTGGCGAATTTCCGAAAACAAGCACTTGGAAATTTTAATTGGCAAATGTGTCAAAAAGTGATTTTTGGCAAATGTACGGACATAAGAAAGTATGCAAATGGATTCATCATGACTTAAGAACTGGCATACTTCAAGGATTTCTAAGACACAACACAATGGCACAATCCATTTAGGCTAGCCAATCACAGGATCAAAGTTATAACATGCCGAACAGGGGTAAGGATCAATCTGGATACCTTAGCCGTAACAAAACAATGCAAACTGGGTTTTTGATCATGTTAGCAAACTGATCAAATGGATTCGACATGATCTCAAAATTGGAACATATGAAGTGTCTTACCCCTAGAACACAATGCAAAAATAATTTTTTCATTTGGGTCAACTGGGTCAAAGATATGATTGGTCGAACAGGGCTTCCCAGAATTGTGAACAACTAGTTAAATGCGCAAAACAGTAAATGACCAACTTTGCGGGGTGCAAAACCTAGTCAAACGGATTCGAAAAGACTTGAAAATTGAAACATAGGTTCTCTATTATGGACACTAAACATCCCCAAAGTGACTAGTCATGAGACAGTCCTGGGTAAAAGATATTTAGATGCAAACTGGGCCTCTGATCGCAATTTGACACTTGGTAGAATTGCAAATTTTGACACTAGCTCAAAATGGGACTTCACAGAATGATTCGGGATGGAAAAATAACATTGTGGATCATATGCATATGTCAAATGAAAGGTGTTAAGCCACTCAAACACCATCTAGGCCTCAAGCTACCAACTGACCACATGCATAAAAGGCACTTTAGGACATGATTTTCCAAAATTTTCAAAATGTAACTTAAAATGAAGCATGCAATTTTCAGTCCCAACACACATCATATGACTGGAGACAAAATAAAGTTTGAGTACATGGAATATTATGATCGAGGTAGTGTGAGATTTGGAAACAATGAACCTTGTAACATAAAAGGAAAATGATGCATTTCATTGACTAAAGAAGTCATATGTGACAATGATTATTGGGTTGAAGGACTTAAACATAATCTACTGAGTGTGGCATAGTTGAATAACATTTGATTCAAGGAAAAAATAATGAATGGATAGGCCAAACTACTAGATGGGAAAGGAAATCTGGTTAAGAAAGGAAATAGGCCAAACTACTACAAGAAGTAATCTATTTTATCTTGATCTCATTGATTTTTCATGTTTTATTACTCAAATAGAAGAAAGTTGGTTATGGCACAAATGACTATGTCATGTAAACTTTTATAATCTATTTAAGATAAGAAAACATAGATGAGTAAGAGGTATTCCTAGTTTGATGAAGCCTGATATGGGTCTATGCAAGAATTGCCAAACAGGTAAGATGGGAAAGACTAGTTTCAAAAGAAAAAACTATTAGTTAGAAGAAGTATTACAAATTATTCATATAGAATTATGTGAACCTAATTGAATAGAGAGTTATAGCAAAGAAATTTTTTTCATTCTTTTTGTTGATGGCTATGCTAGAATGAGGACTATAATGTATCTAAAAGAAAAATCAAAAGCCTTTCAAAAATTCAAGTGGTATCTAGCAAGAGTAGAAAAAGAAATTAGAAAAAGGTTGAAATGCTTAAGATCAGACAGATGTGGTGAGTTCATCTCTAACTAATTCAATAATATCCTCATTGAAGGAGGAACTAAAAGACAAGTATCAACCCTTGATACAACACAACAAAATGGTATAGTTAAAAGAAGGTATAGATTTACAATGGATTGTCCAAGAACTCTAATGATTGAAAAGAATGTTGTCTCAAATACTGGAAGGAAGCTATCAACACTATAGCTCATACCTTCAACACAGTATAGTTGAAGAAAGACTGTAAAAAAATTCCTTATCATCTATGGTATGGCGACAAACCTAATCTGAGTTGCTTGAAAGTATTTTGTAGCAAATGTTATATCTTGAGAGAATCTAGATAAGGTAAATTTGATGTAAAAGGTGATGAAGGAATATTTATAAGATATTTGTATAGAAGTAAAGCATACAAATGTTTGAATTTGTCTACTCATAAAATAATAGAAAGTGCACATGTTAAAATTGATGAGTTTACAAAAAAGAGTGAAGAAGAAAGCAACAAGGAGCCAGAGGATTATAGAAGATTTTTTTAATATGAATTTGATACCCAACCAAATCTATCTAAAAGAAAGGAAGTTTTATCTCTTGAGTCCCCAAAATCTCCAACAGTTAGTGAGCTACAAACAATGCAACCCAAGTTACAGTTTGGAGGTCTCAAGTCATAGTTAGAGGCTACTGAGCTACTTCAAATCAAGCTTGATGAACCTGAGTCAAAAAAAGGACCCTAGCTTGAAACTAAAGTTCGTAATGAAGACATTGGAACTCATTCAAATCCCAAAGAGCCTATGTTAGCAAGATATTTTAGAATGGATAATGCACCTGATCAGATCTTTGGAGACAAATTTGATGGAACAATGACAAGAAAGAAATTAAAAGGTACATGTTTACTTGCTGAATTTGAACCTAGAAATATTAAAGATGCTCTAGAAAATGAGAGTTGGATTGAAGTAATTAATGAAGAGATAGAATAGATAGAAAAGAACAAAACTTGGACTCTTGCTCCTAAACCCAAGAATAAAAATGTAATTGGTAGAAAGTGGGTATTCATAAATCAGTTGAATGAAGATTGAAAAGTTTCAAGAAATAAAGTAAGATTTGTGTCCAAAGGCTATTCTCAAGAAGAAGGTATTGATTATGGTGAGATTTTTTCTCTTGTAGCAAGACTAGAAGGTGTTAGAACATTGCTAGCATATTGAACACATAGATGACTCAAAGTGCATCAAATGGATGTCAAATTTATATTCTTGATGAGGAAGTCTATAGTGAACAACCAAAAGGTTTTATAGATCCTAGCAAAAGAGACATGGTTTACAAGTTACACAAAGCATTATATGGTCTCAAGAAAGCTCCCAGAGCTTGGTATGAAAGACTTCATAATTAATTGGTACATGTTAGCTTTCAAAGGACAAATGATAATAGTAGTTTTTATATCAAGGAAGGACTAGACAAGAAAATTCTGTTAGTAGAAATATTTGTTGATGATACTCTATTTATAGGAAATGATGACTTATGCAAAGTATTTTTAGAAGAAATGAGTAAAGAATTTGAGATTTCCATGTTTGGTGAGATAAAATTCTTTGTTGGGTTATAAATACAACAGAACAAAAATGGTATCTACATCACTCAATCTAAGTATATCAAGGAAATATTAAAGAAGTTTGGAATGGAAGATTCAAAATAAGTTTGAACCCCTGTGTCTACTGGACATAAACTTTCCAAAAATGATGATTCCTAAGAAGTAGATCAGACCACATACAAATCAATGATTGGAAAATTGTAGTATGTAGTATATACAAGCCTATTATTGCTCTAGCAGTTGGAATAGTGGCAAGACTCTCAGCAAATCCTAAAGAAAATTAAATGATGGCAATCAAAAGAATTTTCAGATATCTAAAAGTTACTAAAGACTATGGCTTATGGTATAAACTTGGAGGCAATTTGGATTTGAAACTATTTACTAATGTTGATTGGGCAAAAAGTATAGATGATAGAAAAAGCACTGGATGTGGAGCATTCTTTCTTGGTAAAAGACTAGTGTCTTGGACCAACAAGAAGCAAAATTGTACATCCCAATTCACAACAGAGGTAGAATATGTGGTAGCAATAGTTAATTATTCTAACATTATTTGGCTCAAATAATTGTTGGAAGGAATGAAGATAGAAATCAAGGATCCTATAATCATATACTATGATAACACCAATGAAATTAATATATCAAAGAATCTAGGTATGCATACCAAAACAAAGTACATTGCTATAAAATATCACTTCTTAAGAGAGTTGGTGTAGGATAAAGAAGTTAGATTGGAATATGTTAATACAAAAGAACTTATTGCAGACATATTCACCAAGCAATTACTCAAGGATGCATTTCTTTATCTAAGAGGTAAGCTAGGGGTTATTCCCCTATTTGAAGCTCACTAAATAAGGTTTAGTGATGCATTAGTAGAAGCTAAGTTGAAGATCAGTCACTTGGTGTAGAATTGACAAGGGCATATTACAAATGAATCAGTACTTAAGGTACATTGATATTAACAAGATTTGTTGTCTTTGACATGTGTTGTCAAAGAGGGAGACATTTATTGTCATATCTCTAAGAATGTTTTTGAACAATAATAAAGTAAGGAAATTAAAGAAGGAAAAGTTTACTCTCATTTCAAAGAAGGGGAAATTTTTTGTAAGAGGGAGAAATTTTTGCGAATGAACTTGGCAATAGTTGTTATAGATAGTCAAAGAATCTAGTGAAAGGAATAGCTCGTACTAATAGAGGGGGTTCTCAAGAAAAAATTTAAAATTTCATTGTGCTATGACGTGTTGTGTTGCCATTAATGCTAAAGAGGGAGATTATTGGATACAATTGATTAATTATGTATTTTCTTTAATATTAAAAAAATGTCATATCATTATCAGTCAATGTGTCCCAAGCTCAATCGGGTAGTGAAGATAGTTTTCTATGTCTACCAAGCATTATTGTGGTTGCCTAGTTTAGAAGGCAGTTTCTACCAAGTTCACTTAGGCATCAAAGGAAAGTATGCATAAGATTAATGTTAAAAAATCTCACTCAGTTAATGAAGGAAAGTTGGGTGGGACCAATGCTAACTGAGCTCACTTGATTCCCAAAGGATTTTTGCAAGCTAATAGTGTTAATTGAGCTTCTATTGGTTAACACAAGAAATCACTTATGAGTTAGTTTCGACCAAGCTGGGTTGGCTAATGAAGGATTTTCTTATTTTGGAATATTAAGATTAATTGATTTATTTGTTGATTCTAGCTGACTTAGGTGATGAATATTAATTATTCTATGTTGTATTTGAGCTGACTTGAAAAATGTAAAGATATAAGTATAAGGTCAAGTTGTGGTTTCAAAGTGTGGATGTGAAAGTATGAAGATGTTATTAAAGATTTAATGATTAGAAGAGGAAGTGAATTTGAAGGATAAGTAGAACATCCTTGTGGAGTAGAAAAGCTATATTCAATCAGGAAGGATCAAGTACAAGCTATAATAGAGATTTGTAATTAGTAATTTAGTTACACTTGAATTAGATCATCTCATTGTTACTCTCCAACCATTGTAGCAGTGATCTAAATCTCCTAATAGAGTTGGCTTAATAGTTATTTTCAAATCTTCTAACAAGATGGAAGTTCTATTGAATTATCTCAAGACCTCTAATAAGGCCACTCCTAATAGGGAGATTAAATCCTTTAATAGGGTCACATCTAACATTGTATTTTGTAACCTTTAACAAGGTTGGCTCCTAACAAAACTCACTTCAGAAGAGTGAAAATAGTAACTAGTTGCAATTGGTGGTTTTTCCCAAATTGGATTTCCACATTAAATCCTAGCATCGAATGTGTTCATGCTATTTTCTTATATGTGTTTGCAACTAAGTAAAGTAATGGTAATCACTAATAACATCTAAAGTTTATATGTTAAGAATTTACTTAGCATATTCAATAATTACTGAGTTACAAAATTTTGTGTATGTTTATGGAGCATCAACAATTTTCAATTTTCAAATTGCATTATGTACTGATATCTAAGGGATCTAGGATTTATTTTAGTAGTAACTGATTCAGCCCTCCCCCTTTAGTTACTCCACTCATATTTCCAACAAAAGAAGCCAAGGAGAAATCACTTGAAGATGGAATAAAGAGAAGAGTTAAGGAAGAAAAGAATAATAAAATAGAGGAAGAAAGTAAGAAAAAAATATAAGAGGAAGAGAAGAAAGAGAAAGAGAGAAAAGAAAAATGAGAGAAAGAAAACTAAGAGATAAGAATGAGAGAGGTAGTAGAGAAGAAGCAAAGAGAAGATGAATCTAAATAAACTAGTTCATCTACTCCACTTTTTCTTGCTAGCCTAACAAGTGATGATGATGATCAAATTGACTTGATCTCATCTCTAACAAAACTTGTTGAGAAGAATAGAAATTTGAAGAGCCTACAAAGAATCTTGGCTAAGATTACTGACAGATTATACAGTACTCTAGCAATCAAGCATATAGAAGCACATCCTAAATAGAGGGAAAAAGTAGTGTTGAAATATTTTGATGAAGAATTTACCAATCTCTTGGATGTGGTAGAATCAAAGGCCTAGATTTCGCATGATGATAATTTATTTAGCACCATTTGTTAGAACATCTAGAATTATTTGCTAAGTCTTGATACTTGTATCAAGGAACTTTAGAAATATCAGCGAGATGAAAAGGTATTGTACATCAAGTGTAACTTATCTCATAAGTTGACCAAGGATCTTGATAGTAATATTGAAGGGAAGCTGAGTGAACAAGAAGCTCTATCTAACCAAATACAACCTTCTAACAAAGTTGATGACTTTAAAGGACAAGTGGCCAGTATTCATTATGATATCAAGAAACTAGAACTTTGGAAAGAACAAATTTTCAAGAGATTATTGGATTTTAGAGAGTTTTTTGCTCTAAAATATCTATTGTTGAAAGACAATTGGAGGAGTGTGTCAAATCCAAGGACACCTACTCAAACCTTTTATGCTACGATCTTAATGTAGTTGAGATTGCATCATATGCCCTATGTACAATTCTCACCTTTGCTAAATCAGAGAAGTATACATGGACAAATGGCTTAAATAGTTTTAAGGAAAATTTTTACAATTTTATGAAGATATTACCAATTTAAGGTAGATGATTACAATTTTGTCAACAATCTTTGATAGTTTTTGGCATTCTAACCTTTTTCATTAGCATCAAAGGGGGAGAAGATGCATAAGATAATTATAAACAAGGTAAAGATGAGAAGATTAAATTGTAAGGTATGAAATCATATTGAAAGGGGGAGCATATGTAAGATGGATAAGTTTTAATAGATGATGAATGCATTGTTACTATATTTTTTTAGAAAAGTTTTTGTTACTTAGCCAATTTTCCCTATTTTGTTGACATCAATGCCAAAGGTGGAGATTGTTGACAATTGTCTAATGGAGATATGTGATTATCTTCATTTATGGAAACACATGATGTACATTCTTATAGGAAACTTCAGAAAAAAAGTTAGTTAGCTTTTGGTACTAAGAAAATTGTGTAAGTGTGAATCTGGTTTACAACAGTGTATTGCTTTATATGTAACTTGTTATTGATGTCATATTATGACTAGTGAAGTTGGATGGAGATAGTATACATGTTGATGATGATGTATAATGTTGAACATCAATACAAACTATATAGAAAATATATATTCACATTTTACCAGCATAACAAGACAACATAATTGAAGGAAAGGAATTATTTTATTTACAAAATAATTACTTGACAAACTAGGGCCGACATCCCAGATGTTTAATCTAAGTTGGAAAAGTATATTATGGTCTTAGCCGACCTAGTAGAAATTTTTAAAAAGGCATGGTATTTATGCAAATGATATCTTATGAATTAAGTGTGCAAGCAAGTTATATATTGTGATATTCAAAATTTCTGTGAAGCAATACATGCAAAGTTGATTTTGTGATCCAAGATTTAATTGAGGAAGAATCTATATTCTTGAAGACTAATTACTTGTTTGGACAGTGAGCTCTTCTTATAATTGGAACTGCATGTTTTGGTAGTGGGCTCACCTTGCATCTACTATACTACAACTCCTAACATCGTTGGAATCTCCTAATAGAGACTCTCTATATTGAATTTTCTCATTGACTCCTAATAGAGTCCATCCTCTAATAAGGAACATATATATATATATGTATATACATAGACATGTATACATATATATTTATATGTATATATATGTATATGTATATATACATATATTTATATATACATATATACATGTATATATGTATATATACATATATACATATATATATACACACATATATATCTTCTAATAAGAAACATATATATATATATGTGTATACATATACATATATATACATATATATATATATGTATATATGTATATATACATATACATATATATACATATATATATATATATGTATATATGTATATATACATATACATATATATATATACATGTAAAGTTTAGTTTATGAGTAAAGTTTGTAAATTACTAATTCACACCCGCTTCCCTCTCAGTAATTCCTATTTCTAATAGCACCTATACTTTTTACACTTTGAAAGAAAAAATCTTTCCCTTCTGACCCTCTAGTACTACTCAAACATTTCTAATTGGACACCCTAAAATGGCTTAGGCTCAAAGGTACATCTTGATCCATTGAGGAACCTCACTAGGTGCTTTGAAAAGTGGGGGTTCCCATTTTGTGTCCATAAGGGGTCATGTGTTGTGAAACCATAAAAAATAGCCCCAAAAAAAGGGAAGAAATGACAAAGACATTTCTTCATCAGCAAGCAATCTTCTAATTTCTCTCATGTGAAACTTCATTTTAGACATTACAAGTGGATTTTAAGAACTTTGAAGCTAGAAACTTAGATTATCAAATTTCTAGGCTCCATGTGTGTTTAGTAGCTCAATTCCTTTTGATGTCTCCAAGTGCCAACCATTGTGGGAGTCTAGAAATGTAGAAACAATATTTCACTAATTAGAATAGACATTAGAAATCCTCATAAATTTTTTATCTATAACTATATGACTAAATGAGAGAATCCATTCAGAGTGTTCTGAACAAGTTATTGATTTCTTATCTTTGAATCTTTGGTAATCTTGAAAGGTTTCTTTGTAGAGCTCATGTGTTTCGACTTGATTCTTCCTTGAAGTCTTTTGTTCATTATGTAAAATAGGATAGAAAATAACATCCTATCTCTATATTTGATTGCCCTTTCAAGTGTCTAGAATCTTTTATATGAGACCCTTATAAATTTTTCTTTAATTTTTTTTTTCTTACCTTGACCAAATTTAGATTGTGTGGTCAAGGTCTTGGTGTTTCTTTCTAAAATTGTTTTCATTTTGATTTCTCTTTTGTTCCTCTTTTAACTAACTTTTAAGAGACTCTCACACCAAATAATGATTTTTTTAGGTCTTTGAGAAGATCCTTTATATGAACTAATAAGTTTTGAATTGTCCCTTGCTACCATCAACCTAGATTTGAAGATAACTTGGATCATCAATTCTTTAAAATTTTAAAGTTTTGAGAGAAATCAACTTGTATTCTAACTTCTAAGGCCATAACTTCTTTATGCCTACAAGTAACATATGGATTTTAGTTAGTACAAGAAATAAAGTAATCTAAAAGCTTTTACCAAGAAAATTCTCTTCCCCAAAACTAAGACCAATTGAGATTTCCTTTCTTACCAAGGATAATATTGATCACACTTTAACCCCAAACTATAAAACAACCTAAAATAGACATAGAATTTAAGATAAAAACATAACTTAAGAAAACACACAACTTAAAGAAAACACATGATTTAAAGAAATTTATTGTAAAATTCTTGGGCACATTTTCTCTATTAGGCTTTGAAATAATGTTTTAGATACTAGCCATTAAATCATAATGGAAAATAATACCCTTTTAAACTAAGTTTACCCTAAATGTATTTTTCCCCAAAATCTTTGTAATTTGATAAGGACCAATCCACAAGAATTGAAACTTGGTATGACTTCTTGATTTTTCTTTTGCCTAATCCTAAACAAGATCATGGTATGAGATTCTCAAAGATTTGATCATGAATCTCTTGTCAAACCAACATTTTATGACATTTTAATGTTTTGACATATGTTCTATTGTTGTTTTCCTCTTCTCATCCAATTCCAAGAGATTCATTGATCTGATTTAGACCCTGTTAGCATCCTTGACATATCCTCTCATAAATTTCAATACTATAATCTTGAGGTTGATTGAAAATTCTCATACTTAGCTGTAGACTAGTAGATATGGGGATGTTCAGAAAACATTCTTTATCCTGATCTTATATATCCATAACACATATTTCCATTGGGTATACCAAACTTTTGAATTTTTTATGAGCAAGAATTTTATGACTATTATCAAATTCTTGTTGGTGGACTCCACTTTTCCTTTCCCTTTTGGATAATAGTTGGATGAGAATCTCATTACGACTTGATTCTCCAATGCTCACTAAGTAAGAAAAAATGATGCAAAAGATGACCCATTATCATATACCAAGAAGAATGACATTCCAAACCTAGTCAAAATGTGTTCTTCTAGGAAGTTGGTGAACCACTTTTATTTTATAATTTTTGAAATTTTCAACTTGATTCCACTGTGTGCAATAATTTGTAGCTCTTAGAAAAAAATATGTACAATTGAGGATTGTGTGTTTATAGCCCCAGTGAAATATAACCCCCATTTGGTGAAGGGGATAACCTCAAACACCGGTTGCAATTGCATGGATAGGTTTCTTTCCCTATTGGAACTTTTTTGGTAGATATGACAAGAATGCACATGTTCATATCTCTCCTTAAAAATTGTAAGCCAAAATTATCATGATCTTAGATATGATGGATTATGGCCTCTGTTGATCCCTGTCTAGTACAACACTTTATAACAACATTGTTATAGTACTTCTCATGCTTCTTCATGACCTAAAAATTTCATGTAAGTTCCCTCATAGTATTTCTTATAGAGTTTCCTATCTTGAAGCATAAAGGATTCACTTTTAATTTTAGTCATCTATGTTGGGAACTATACATCCATTGGGGGTATTGAGTTTCAAAAAGGTAGAATAAAATGTCTTGGTGCCAAATAAATGTGACTACACCCTCATTAGTGCCTACTTGAGACAATATGGTGTGTTCTTCATTGTTTGATGTCATCTTTGTCAACCCTTTCCCTCATACTAGCTTCATTAGTTGAATTTCTAAATAAAATTCTAGTAAGATGACCATCCATTTTCGTCTTCTTTCCTATAACTCATTATGCATTAGCAAATATTTGACTATATGATCTCGTACAATAGGACCTTATTCTTGATTATGTATTGGAACAATTTGATGATTTCTTTTACTAGAGAAATGGATTGTTTATCTAGATTTGGATAATTCAACTCAACATTTTTTAGTGGGAAACTCATAAATACAATGGGTCTTTTGTCTTCTTTAGCTTTCCTTTGTGTTAGGATACCCACTGAAGAATATTCTAAGACAAACAAATATAATTTGAAAGGAAATTCATAATCAAGACTCACAAGTACTAGAGTGGTAGAAATGGCCACTTCAATAGCTTCAAATATTTCTTGACTTCATGAAACTAGTAGATATTTTCTCTTTTCTTTAGTAAATCATTGAGGGGGTGAACTCTTTCAATGAATCTGTTAATGACCTTAAGTAAAAAATTAATCTCTCTAAATAAGGATTTAAGATCTTCATGGCTATGGGGAGATGAAAACTTCAAAATTTCTTCTATTCTTTAACAATTAATTTAAATACTAACATCATAAATGATGTGGCCAAGGAGCTTCCCTTTTGTAACTCTGAATGCACATTTCTTTGGGTTAAGAGATATACCATTTTTTTGGCATTAGTTGAAAACATGTTTTAGGTTAGTGATATGAGTACTCCTCTGTTTTTAAAAGACTATGAGGTTATCCATATAAATAACTATGTATTTGTTTACTATCCCCTTAAACACTTCATCCATGGAACTTTGAAATGTGCCTCTAACATTAATAAAACCAAAGGGAATTTTTCTATAAGAAAATGACTCCCATTTGGTAGGGAATGTTTTATTCAATCTCTCTTCCTCATCCACCATTGCTTAGTTGTATCCTAAATATCCATCTAGAAAAGACATCATCTTAGATCTATTTACAATGTGTAGTACTTTATCAAGGGAAGGTAATGGGTAGTTATCTTTCTAATATACCTCATTCAAATTCTAGTAGAGTATCAAA
Source organism: Cupressus sempervirens (assembly GCA_028749045.1). Lineage (NCBI taxonomy): Eukaryota > Viridiplantae > Streptophyta > Pinopsida > Cupressales > Cupressaceae > Cupressus > Cupressus sempervirens. The sequence goes on along the minus strand of CM053785.1, from coordinate 955,108,627 downwards.
TAGAAAGATAATCTTGGCATTCAACAGCTTCTGAACTTCCCTCATTCTCAAGTGTTTATTAATGGGATTTATTGGTCTCTATATTTAGGGAAAAGGCATAGCATCTGGTTACAAATAAATTTTATGAGTGATGACATTAGGATCATATGTCTTGAGCTCCTCATAATTCCATTCAATGACATCTTTATATTGCATGTGTAATTGGAGCAATTTTTCCCTTTCGTAGGAATTACAGGCCTTTCTAATTCTTACAATCTAAGGGTTGTCTTTTGTGACTAGGCTATAATAGTCACATTCCTCATTTCATTTTTCTTCATTTTTCCTCTTCTTGGTCGCCAAATCATCTTTGTCGAGTATGTGTTCCAATTCCACCATCCCTTTAGGAATAGTATTAGTTTTAAAACTTATGATCCCATCTTCATCTTCTAGCTCATCCCTTTTAGATTATTTGTTAGGTGTAGTTTAATTTATTGTCCTTAAAATAAACCATTACACATGATGAATTCTATAATATGTTGATCATCTTAAGAGACTTGCATGTTAGTAATTTTATCCAGGATAGATAGGGCAGCCACGAGTTGTTCTAAGAATCGTTCAAGTGTCATTCTTCCTATGGGTTGTAATGCACTAGAAAATATTTCAAGGAAATTATCTACTTAATTCCTTTTTGTTGGGATAGATGTATGGTTTAGTGCTTCAAAATATTCCATTGTGTCTAAAACTCTCTTTCGATAAGAGGGCAATCTTTTGTCATTGCAAGAATAGATTGATTTGACTTATTGAATAACCAACTTGGAGTTTCCTTCAATTATGAGAACTTTGACATCATTTTCTAGTGCAAAAAAGATTTCTCTTATCAAGGATTTCTATTAAGAAATAATGTTAGTAATAATGAATTATAAATGATATTCCATGTAAAAGGACTTACCTTTGGGATTACTGACCTCAATACCTACTCTAGCTCTAAATTTACATTTGGAACTATCAAATTTGAGTGTCCATACTAGTTTTTCTTTTGGTTTTCTCAACTTGTGTTTATTTTTCAAAACCATTTCTTTTATCTGGTCTTTTAAAAATTTCTTCTTGGGGACCCTTTGTATCCTTGCTTGTATTGGGCTTCATGAGTCACTAGTAGTTACACTTGATATGGGGACTGTTTGTTCCTTTTGTTTGTCTTCAATTTCTTCAACCAGATCCATTGTTTTAGCAATCTATGGTTTAGGCTAAACAACAACCGAGGTATAAGCTTGAACTTTTATAAAATATCTCCTTCTAGAACTTGAATCATCCTTCATGAAGGAGAAGATAGAGCTCCCTCATTTGACAAGGTCTCACCATATGAAGCATTTGGATCTTCTTCTATCTCCTCCCCATTGTTCACAATTTAAGGCATACATAGATGACTTAAATTATCTTTGAGTATTCCTATTGGTTGTATGGCTAGATAGATGTTTGATCTATTGTCTTTTATGGAAAGATGTATTTAGTATTTCATTTATGCAATCATAGATAGAAACTTATCTAAGCGTTAGACAAATTATAGTAGTACAAAGAAAGATACAATGTGTATGGTTGTCAGAAATTGAGTGAAGACAAGTGCAGCTGAGGATCAATATATGATAATGTGGTGATGATATATGTCAATGCACATACTTGTGTAGATGGATTGGCACAAGTTATAGTTGGTTTACCAATTTTGGTTTCTAACAGAAAAGAATAGAGCATTTTAGAGAATTGGATTGTATGATTTAAGAAATTATTTTGGTGACAAAATAATTACTAAGTCGTGATGGGCTGACATCCTAAATTTTTACTCTAAGATATGTTTGTATTTAGTTAAGCATGTGAAAGGGCCTAAGGCAGACTCAGTACTGCTATATTAATTTGTGAGATATAATTAAAGATCTTATCTTCTACAAATAGTGTGAAGTATAGATGTGATGGGAACTATTTTGAAGAAAGATTATATAACATGTGAGCATTCTATGATGAAAAATATGATGCACAATCAAAGAAAGTTCTAAATACAATACTAATATAGTATTGTATGTATACCTATTCTCATGAAGAGCCTTTATTGTATAATTGCATGTTAGGGAAGTAGGCTCTTCTTGCATATATTGTATTTGATCATCAAACTCCTAATAGCGTTAATATCCTTAACGTGATCCATTTCTTTATCAGATCATCTTCTGGATACCATCCCCACATGGGTTTTCCCTTGGCCAGGGTTTTCCTAGTTAATCAATAATGGGGTTATGACTTCTTGGGCATTTTTATATTTATTGTTCAACATTGTTGTTTTACTTTCATATGCAAGTTATAAAGTAATTAATAATATTTAGTTGTGGGAAAAAGTTTGTCAAATACTAATTAACCCCCACCCTCTCAATATTATCTATTTTTTAAAATTCCACTTTGGTTTGGAGGCTTTTAGAGTTTTCCACTTCAATTAAAATTAAAGATATCCCTTCTTGATAATACAAGCATTCAAATTCCAAGTGTCTTGTATGATGCAACATATAACAATCCTAGAAGGAGAAACATATTTGGATATGCATACTCTTCCAAACACTATAAATTTGCAACCATGGTATATATGAATTGAGTTATGATATCTTCCCATGGGGTGGGGTCTTGTTGTTGGAAATATTCAAGATATGACAAGTTACTAAGAGGGGAGGGGTGAATCAGTAACTTCTAAAATTTCAAACAATAAAACTGTATACTGATATATTCATCATTCATCCAAGTAACCTATTGTAAGCATGAAACAAAATCATTTGCAACACTTGAACACACAAATTTGGTGACCCAGAAACCTTCCAAATAGAAAGTAAAATTGGGGTGGGGATGAAACCCACAAGCTTCGTTACTGCAGTATGAAGTTGGCCGGTTAAGGCTTACGATGACCACTTCTGGTGATCTGCCCTGTTAGGAGCACAAAGGATTGCTAGATCCACCTTGTTAGAGGATTTCCAAACATACAATAAAGTATGCACTCTGTTAGGAGATTTACAAAAGACTGTTAAGTCTACCTTGTTAAAGGATTTGCAAAAACTGATTCACATGTTAGAATGAAATAGTGGATCTGATTACAACTGATTGCTGATAAGATCCACTATGCTCTGATTCACCTTGATGTGATAGATAAAACTTTTCTGCTTCAAAACTAGACCTGTTGAATATCTTCACAATTCAGCCCACATACTTTCGCACGCATGTATTTCTTTCGCACTTTCACACATTCACACTTTCACATTTCCATTCATTACCATTTGCCATAACTTGTATTTGAATGATACAATACATTGCATATATATACTATCCATATAAATAATACATGCAAGGTCGGCTAAACAATACATGCAAGATCGGCTAAAACAACAATTGTAAATCTCTATACAAAGTCAGCCCAAGGTAAAAACTCGAGTTCACTGAACTGACTCGGTGTCCTTCTGATACTCGGCGTCCACTGCGTTACTCGACATCGTCATGCACTCAGTAGAAGTGAAGGCACGGTTCATACTAAACACTTCGAATAGTTCTGAACTCGGTAACCACTGGAGACTCGGTAGAAGAGATGTCACTCGGTGAATACTTCTATCTGAACTGTTGCTCGGTGATCAAAGGAAATACTTGATAGAACCTTGTGACTCGGTGATAGTTAGTTTCCTTGATATCCGTCTGAGCTCGGTAAAAATTAATTTCCTTGATAACCTCAGGAGCTCGGTTATCATGAAGTTCTTGGTTACATCTTAGTACATCTTTACTCGGTCAAAACTGATTCCTTTCTTTATCTTGAACACTCGGTAAACACTGATTGCTTTGTTCACCTTGATCACTCGGTAAACACTGATTGCTTTGTTCACCTTGATCACTCAGTAAACACTGACTTCTTTGTTCACCTTGATTACTCGGTAAACACTGACTTCTTTGTTTACCTTGATTACTCGGTAAACACTGAGAACTAGGTAAAGCTTGGTTCCTAGTGTGAGCTCGGTAAGCATTCAGAATCCAATAAGTGTTGTAACTAATGACAAAAATGTATCATAATGCTAGCAATCTCCCCCTTTGGCATTAGTGACAAAAACACTTATGAGACAAAATTTATCTGACATGCTGATGACTGATTCTGAATATACATAGCTTCGTTATATACAACTCCCCCATAGAATGTACATACATTATTTACATGCGCTGTATATCTCTTTCTTTGTAAAAATTTTTGAAAACACTTATTCACCCATAGTATACATATCCAACAATAATCTCCCCCTTTTTGACAATAATGCCAAAGAATAAAGAATATATATACTTATATGGAAACACCAAAATGAGAGATGAACTCTGAATGTACCTGGAGAATAAGCTGGAGAGTCTTATCCCAATTCTCTTGCAAAATTTTGCAGGTAGAAAGAGCTATTTGAATTTCAGCCAAAAGTTCAATCACATGATCTGCAATGGAGAAGTTATTATCATGGATTAATGTCTTTGAATGTGCAATATGCTTCTGCATTGAATCCATGATGGGAAGGATCATGTTTTGGATATCTATCAATGTAGATCGGATCCTTGCCTCTTCCCTCAACAGCTCTGCCTGCTTCTCTGACAAAAATTTGATTCTAAGTTGATGAGATGAGCTTGAACTGGGGTCAAGCTTCAAGTTCTGTGTGCTTACCTTCAGATCTTCATCAATTTTATTTAGTTTTTCTCTTATTCCTTTAGTGTATTCGGTAACATCACAAAGTTTAGCAAAAAGAGATGTTACATTATTAAAAGAATTTTCCATATCTACCAAAACTGAGGTTAATGCAACCTGATTTATTGCAATGTTCTGGGCAATGTGCCCTAATACCTTATTATCAAATTTCTTTTCTGTACACTCAATTAGCTTTTCTTGTCCGGAGGCATCTTCATTGAATTTATTAACTGCCTCTTCTAGTTGAATCAAAATGTGTTGAGAAGTATCAACATCAACACCTATAGCCTCGGTAATTATGTTTCGGGCTTCCTCAATTATCCTATATTCCTTATCCCTTTCTGATCTTAACTGCATCTGAGTAGCCTTTTTCTCAATAAGTTGACTAGCATACCTCATTTCTTCAATGGTAGCATTATCAAAGTCAATCTTTGGAATTACTATCTCTGTGTCCAAGTCAATATCTTCAGGAATTTCCTTTCCAGTGATCATAAGTCTTAATGGTTGCTTTTGTTTGACTTCTGGGATGACTAGTTTGACCTTTGGAATAGACACAACAGTAGAGATAGAAGGACTAGCAGTAAAAAATGGGATGTTTGAGGTTTGAGTGCCAATAGAAGTATGTACAGGGTCAAAAATTTGAGTGCTGGCCAAAAATGGTGATACACTCGGTAATATAGTATCTGAGCTCACTGTGCCTGAAGTAGATGGCAACAAAATTGTAGAACAAATTTGAGTTGTCAAAATTTGAGAACTTACAACAATGCCAACTGATGATGATGGAGTCGAGGAGGCTAACTCGGTAGATGAAAAGGGGTGCAGCTCGGTAGACGAAGAGGGATGCAGCTCGGTAGATGAAGTGGTAGTCACTTCCACTGATGATACCTGGAGCTGAGATATGGCAGGTGTAGATGGTAAAACTGGTGTAGATGAACCTGCTGAAGCTGACTCCAACCTTGATGATGTCATAGATTTGTCTGGGGAGTGAGGAAGGGATGCAATAACTGCTGCTGCAATTTTTACCGTATCATCCTCCTTATCTTCCTCTTCAGCTTCTTCCTCTTTGTCTTCTTCCTCCTTTTCTTCCATCATTGCATGCAACTCTCTTGGTGTAACTGTGATGGATGGAGTGCTATCTGATTCATCACTGCTGCTGCTGCTGTCATCATCCTTTATTTCTACTGGGTCTACACTGGGCTTATGTAGATGATAGATGTTTTTCCACATGTTTGTAGCATCATTTACAACATGCTCTATATCTTTGATCAAAACTAAACAAGTGTGGAATCTGATCATCATTTTACCTTCATAGGTTTTCAATTCAGATTTTACCTCTGCTCCAGTGAGACTAGGCCGAAGATTCTTCAGGGATTGCTCATATATATCTTTTACCGTCTTGGTGGCTAACTCCCATCTTGGTTGTACTCTCTCCAGTAGTTCTTTAGGGATATGAGGAGCAATCTGGTCCAGGGAGTATTTTCATTTTCCCATTTTGTTAAGTACCAGTTCCTCAATTTGCATTTTCTCTGCATCAGTCCTTGTCTCAAATCTCAATGCCTTGAAATTTGCAATTCCAGCTCCTTCTTCCAATGTTTTGAGCCTTTGCTCGAATGTAGGTGCAGGTTTGACCAATACAGGTTCCTGAATACCTTTTCTTGTTCTTCGAGTGAATACTGCAGTAGGCTGCTTCTTGGGCTTGGTAATGATTACCTTGCCTTTCTTCTTTGCCGGTTGCTCTTTTTCTGATTCTTTTTCTCCTTCTTTTTCTTCTTCACTTTCTTTATCTTCACCTTTTCCCTCGGTGACCATAAGAGAACTCATTTCAATTTTTAGTTTGGCCATTTTCCTTTTACCTTTGCTGATGGCCTGTGGAATTTTGATTTCTAGTTCAATTCTGGCCTTTGCTTCATCATAAGTACCAAAAATTCGTTGCCTTGGGTCTACTGGCTCATTTACCAGTGCTTCAATGATATCCCTGGTTTCATCAATATTTACCTCATATGGAAGAGGTTTCACCCATGCAACTCGGGGTTTAACTGCCTGTATGTATACCTTGTCACAGTCAACCATGAAACAGACATCATCCTTATACTCTTCAACAAGTTTTGGAGGTATTCTGAATCTGTTGTTCATCCTTTCCTTGAAATCTTCAAAATAATTGTCTATTACTTTGTCAAAATTCATACCCATATCTACTATGAATTCATTTATTTGATACAAAATTGGAGTATCTTTCCTCCATACAACTGTACCTTTGGATGGAAAGAATTTATGTACATAGAAGAATAAACAAACTAGCAAAGAACCAAATTTACAAGGGTTTGTCTTTGCAGTCCTTATGCCTTCCATGTTTTTATTGAATTGTTTTAATAATACATCAGCTAGTTCAAAATCCATATTTTTCTTTACAATTTTATATGCCAAATCTATAGCCTCGCAAGGTACACTATTCAACCTGCTGGAACTATACAGTTTGTATGCAATAACATAAATACCAAATTTCAGTTCTATATCTGAAACATTGTTGAGTTTTAAACCTCTGCCATCCCATTCGGCTTGGATTTTCTTCTGTAACTCATCCCATCCTAGGGTTTTGGTGGTTTTGGCTTTGCTGAGCATTGGGAGACCCGTGATTTTGTGAATCATCTTCTTGTTTATCAAAACTAGTTGTTCCAACCACAACTGACCATTATGTACTCGGCTCAAGATATACCTCACCCATTTCACTTGGAAACTTCTTGGCAGATGCGGGATATGGGTTAAGCCTTTGGTTTCCAAATGTTTGAACTCAGGTTTTAGGGTTCCATCCATGCATAACTCGGCTAGGGTGCTATCCATATCTAGTGTCCCTATTTCTTGCATAGTACACTTGAAATGAGTATGAATATCATTGATTAGAAGTACCTTTGGAGGAATCTGTGATTGAGCTCCATGCGGTTCGAGTGATTCAGCGAAGGCAGGAACAAGCTTGAACGTCGGCGCCTTCCATTCTGTTCCCTTCACAAGCATTTCAGATCCTTTCTTCGCATTGCTGCTGCTGGTGCTTGCGGAAGCCATTGCTGCTCGGTGAGTAAGAAGATTTCATAAGAATACTTCGCTGGAAAATTCCTTCAACTCACTTGAATTTGCTTGAAAGCCCTCTTTTGTAAATCTCAAATTCGCGGTGAAAAAATGAGGTTGATATCTGCCCTTTTGATGAAAAATTCATCATTAATGTTCAACACGGAGGTAGCTGCGATTGACAGGCTGTCATCCACTAGCTCGGCTTAAACTTCGCAACTCGGTGACCAAAAAGAAAATAGGTTAATCTGCCCTTAACTCGGTAAGAGAAGAACCAACCATGCTCAGTAAGTGCAACTTGGTGAAAGAAGCCTTATTGCACCTGACTGAGCTCGGTACGGTCATGTACCGACCATGATCCTGATGTATCTGAAATACTGATTTGATCATATTTTCATTCTAGGACTGCTTAGGATATTGCTTGTGGATACAGTCCTGGTCTTATCCTGATGAGTCTTAATTGGAAATGGGAGAGTCACTCACCTCTTGAGTGATCATTCCATTACTTGAATTATCTGGCTCGGTAGACTTTGGAATCCATTGCTGCTTCATTTGTTTCCGAATATTGTCTACTTTGATTTTCTTCTCATCCTCGACTTTCTTTATGTTCATGCAGTTTTTAGATATATGACCAAGTTCTGTACATGTATAACATCTTACAGTGGTATCCCTTTTTCTTAGGTGATGCCTTGCACAGTTTATGCCAGTATGACCATATTCTCCACAATAATGACATCTGCACCAAGTGTTGTAGTCCCAACCAAATATTGCTTTGATAAGTTGTTCAGCTGGATTAAAAGATTTGAATTTGCATTGTGATGCCTTATGACCTTGCTTTTGGCATTTGTGACATTTACCTTCAAATTTCGGTTTCCTTTTGCATTCATTGGCTTTGTGTCCATGCTGATTGCAATTGTAGCATTTTCCATTAAATTTTCCTTTTCCATTGCTCCAACATCTGTTAGATGTATGACCTAACTTACCACAGTGGCTGCAAGTAGGTTTTTGATTCTTTTGAGTACCCTGTTTGGAGGATTCACCTTCTTCCTTGTATCCAAGGCCTTCTTTACCATTTTGTTTATGAAAGTTTTCTTCATTTTGCAGATTCAATTGATCCATGTCTTTTTGAGATTTTACCATTCTCTCATTGACTTGTTTTTCAGAGATTAGCTCACTTTGTAAGCTTGCATTTATTTGTCTTTCAGTAATTAAGTCATTTCTCAAAATCTCATTCTCAGATCTTAGATTCATAATTTCTTCATTTGCATTAGATAACTGAGTTACAAGATTTTCAAGCTGAGAGGATTGATTATTCCTTACCTCTAAGTCTTCAGCTGCCTTTTTCCTTTGTTCCAAGATTTCACATAGCCTGATGGACTGGATTCCTTGTTCCCTTTTAAGCTTTCTTACTTCTTCCTGCAGAGATCCATTCTTTTCTAAGAGTTCTTTGATTGCTTTGTTAGCTTCATTTGAACTATTTGATGGTGAGAGATCTTCAATCTTTTCTTCAACATACTGATGGTCATTCATTTGCTTTGCAAGTTCTTTTCTTCTTTTCAAGGATTGTAAAAGATGCTCTTTTGCTTCATTGAGTTGAGCCATGGCCATTTTCAGATCTAGCTTTTCATTCTCAATAGTTTTGTCAAGTTTGAATATCTCCATTGTCCTTGATCTTTGCTCAAGCTGTGAAGCTTTTATCTTGAGAACCTTATAGCTCTGATACCAATTGTTGGAAATATTCAAGATATGACAAGTTACTGAGAGGGGAGGGGTGAATCAGTAACTTCTAAAATTTCAAACAATAAAACTGTATACTGATATATTCATCATTCATCCAAGTAACCTATTGTAAGCATGAAATAAAATCATTTGCAACACTTGAACACACAGATTTGGTGACCCAGAAACCTTCCAAATAGAAAGTAAAACTGGGGTGGGGATGAAACCCACAAGCTTCGTTACTGCAGTATGAAGTTGGCCGGTTAAGGCTTACAATGACCACTTCTGGTGATCTGCCCTGTTAGGAGCACAAAGGATTGCTAGATCCACCTTGTTAGAGGATTTCCAAACATACAATAAAGTATGCACTCTGTTAGGAGATTTATAAAAGACTGTTAAGTCTACCTTGTTAAAGGATTTGCAAAAACTGATTCACCTGTTAGAATGAAATAGTGGATCTGATTACAACTGATTGCTGATAAGATCCGCTATGCTCTGATTCACCTTGATGTGATAGATAAAACTTTTTTGCTTCAAAACTAGACCTGCTGAATATCTTCACAATTCAGCCCACATACTTTCGCACGCATGTATTTCTTTCACACTTTCACACATTCACACTTTCACATTTCAATTCATTACCATTTGCCATAACTTGTATTTGAATGATACAATACATTGCATATATATACTATCCATATAAATAATACATGCCAGGTCGGCTAAACAATACATGCAAGGTCAGCTAAAACAACAAGTGTAAATCTCTATACAAAGTCGGCCCAAGGTAAAAACTCAGGTTCACTGAACTGACTCGGTGTCCTTCTGATACTCGACGTCCACTGCGTTACTCGGCATCGTCATGCACTCGGTAGAAGTGAAGGCATGGTTCATACTAAACACTTCGAATAGTTCTGAACTCGGTAACCACTAGAGACTCGGTAGAAGAGATGTCACTCGGTGAATACTTCTATCTGAACTGTTGCTCGTTGATCAAAGGAAATACTTGATAGAACCTTGTGACTCGGTGATAGTTAGTTTCCTTGATATCCGTCTAAGCTTGGTAAAAATTAATTTCCTTGATAACCTCAGGAGCTTGGTTATCATGAAGTTCTTGGTTACATCTTTGTACATCTTTACTCGGTCAAAACTGATTCCTTTCTTTATCTTGAACACTCGGTAAACACTGATTGCTTTGTTCACCTTGATCACTCGGTAAACACTGATTGCTTTGTTCACCTTGATCACTCGGTAAACACTGACTTCTTTGTTCACCTTGATTACTCGGTAAACACTGACTTCTTTGTTTACCTTGATTACTCAGTAAACACTGAGAACTAGGTAAAGCTTGGTTTCCGGTGTGAGCTCGGTAAGCATTCAGAATCCAATAAGTGTTGTAACTAATGACAAAAATGTATCATAATGCCAACACTTGTGATATTTTAGTAGTCTAGTTATTGAATTTTTCAGCTAGAGCTATATAAAAAGGAATTACTCTATAAGAGCCTAAATATGATTGAAGAAATGCCAGTTCATTTAGAGCATTTTAATTTATGATCATTGTTTTTTCCTTGGTGTATATTTTAGTTTGTTTATCAATCCCTTTCAAGGAAGCCACAATTGAGTGAAATTTTCTAATAACCACCCTCTTAAACATCTAGCCCATTCTCTACTCAGTAGTAGACTATATGTTTCTAGAATTTCTACTACATGTATGTCAATGATATTTGGGATTCAGGGATCTATAGTGAACTAAATGTGAACATCCTTCAAGACTCATATGAATTTCACTTCTATTTTGTCAATTTGGATTGCTATTTGATTCATAGGTTTTGGAGTGATTCCTCACTTTTGAGATATCTAAAGTGGCATGAAATTGCAGGAAGCTCCTAAATCTATGAGGAAATTATGAATATTCTTTCCAAAAATATTGAGGATAAGAAAAAAGTGGGACACATTGACTTTGTCTTTATGCATGGTAGGCATGGCATAAGAGGTGTTAACCTATGGTGATATTATCCTCTAGGGCTATCAATGGGTGCTCTTTTTGTATGATCAAGGGTTTTCAATGGTTCTTACCCTTTATTAGGATGTCTCTATAGAATATTGTACATCAATAGATTAGCCTTAGTTCTTTTTTACTCTTGAATAGAATTGTGCTTTTCAATTAACCAGATAAGATTCTTTAGTATAGTAAGCATGTTCTCTTGTGTTTGAGACTTTTTGATCATGAGAAGGGTTCTCTCAATGGTTTTGGATTGTTATTCACTCTTTGGTCAAGTGGTACTTGTTGGAATCTAAGGGGGATCCCATCAATCATGGGTTCCCTTCCATTGTGCAGGTTATATGTAATTTAGTTATCATTCCAAAAAGAAAACATCTTAGCTAATTGAAGGTTTGATTTTTTATTAAATGAGAACATGAATTCTTTGTTGATCAAGTTTCCTATTCTTCTATTCTATGGAGAATCATAAGATTCTAACAAAATGGCATTGAGTTGAATAGAAGATTTTTTGTTAGGACAATGTGAATTTTTGTTCACTTCTTGATTTCTTCTAAAAATTAGTTTCATCATTGGGTGTATTTTGGCTAGTGTCAAGGTTATTGGTAATGATGAATTGAGAAATGTTATTAGTGTCAATAGGGATACTTCCATTCTTTGGCCAAGTATTCCTATGTGGATTTTGTATTTGAAATCTAGTGTTTCAATCTGGTGGGTTCAAATTGTCCCCTATAGTATTAATTTTGAAAACATTCTTGTTATATTTTTTACCATAGTTACTATTGTACATGATTCCATTAGTTATTTTGAAATTATTAGTCTTTCCTTTTGATAGTCTAGGATGGTTTAGCTCATTAGTTATCTAAGACACGGTCTTTTTCATTTGATATAGCTCCATTGAAACATTATTTTGTACCTCATAGGATGGTGTATCTTTGTGCTTAAAGAAGCCTACTTTTGGAGGTTTGTATCCTAGGTAGGTTAAAGTTGGACCTTAAGTAGTCGATGCCTATTGTAATTAGATTGAAGTTAATGGAATTAATTGACTAGGTATTGCTTGTACTCTAGCATGGTATGGTAGTAATATTATATTGGGATGTGTTTGGACCATCATACCTCCTCCATTGGGGTTAGCATGCTTAGTAAAGGTAACTGCTTCATCGAAGACCTTTTCTAGTATTTCAATGTGTGTAGAAGGCAACCTTCTTTGAAAGATAGCAGTGAGGTGGTCCATAGAGATTTAATAGAATTTAACTAGAGGCTCCACTAGTATGGTGTAAGTAGATCCTAATTTGTGGTATGCCATGTATTAGTGGTAATTGAAAAATAAGACAATCTTTGTTGGATACCTCTTGATAGATATGAACTGGTGGTTTATCAAGGTAGGATTAATGAATGTTTTCAATTGATCCAAGAACAACTTTTTAAAAGTTAACTAGTTTGGAATAGATCTTGGCATCATATTTGTGTACTAGTTAAATGAAACCTCTCCCAATGTATATGAGAACAAACAAAGGACCGTGTTTTTTTCTTAATTCTATTTTTTATTACATATTTCTTTTAAAACCTTGATATGATCTTTAGTTGTTCATTTTTCTCCATAGATAGACCTTGGGCAGAATTTCTCAAGGTTCTTGGGAAGGTAACTGAGTGGACCTTTCAAGTTGATTGGTGAATCTATTGCATTTGTGAAGAAAACCCTAGATGAAGGGTTGGGTGGGATGGTAGGTGGGTGTAAGTTTGAATTTAGAAAAGATGAACTTGGTGGGATTTGAAATGTGAGAGGTCTGATTCTGTGTATCCTCTTACCACTACAAGGCTTACAAAAGTCACTAATTTCTAGGATCTAATTTGTACTGGGTGAAGACCTTAATGGTCGTTCAAATGGAGATGGAGGGTAAATATCTTATAGTTTGCATTTATTATAAAAAGAGCACATTCTAAAAAGTGTACCTTTTGAAAATAAAACCTTCTAAAAAGCACACCTTCTGATGGTGATAGACTTCAAAAAATATAGAACTTCAAAATCTAAAGAATTGTCAAATAACAACTTAATTTTTTAGGTAGAATGGTCTTCGTCCTTCCTTCTAGTACCACTTTTGTTGAGAAGTCATTTTTCACGATGTTAATGACATAAAATCTCTCAAATCTCTCTCTTGAAAAGCTACTCAATGACCAACTTCGAGGCCAAGATGATTTTTTTTCAACCTTCTGGGTAGTGCAATAAAAAATAAATGTGAATGTTCACAAGAAGGCCTTGGTTGGTATCTACCAATTTTGCACAACTTTTCTGAAAATTTACCAAAAAACTAATATAATTTTATATTTGTCATTTTATGATGAATGCAACTTCTAATTAATGCAATTATATGAATTCCTATTTTAAAGAAGTGTTTGAAAAGAGAATAAAAAGGATAGAGCAATGATAAATTTAAATAATATTATTGAAAGATAAATTCTTAATTGACAAGAGCCAATGTATAAACACACATGTGAGTTAAATTACCAAAATAATTTGGTTAAGGTGGTGTAAGAGCACCTAGGTAAGGATATCTAATAAGCTAGGGTTCCTAGTTAACTGTTGGATTGTAGTGTCCTTAGCCATGCTACTACTTAAATAAAGAGGGATAGAGAGCCCTAGGGTAGGACTTATCCATTAGGAGGTCTAACTAGGTCTTCATTACTACCTAGTCATCCAAGTTGCTTATTGTAGTCAAATTGTTGTCAATGTTGATAAGAATGGAAATTATGCATCAAGAGGGAGATTAGGAAACTAATAAGTGGAGCGATGTTATCATGTCATAAGTGACATAATTTGGAATTTGGTGGAGTTTCATGGGATTTAGACCAATTTTGGGGTAACTAGGAAAAAAATTGTAAAGTTGCTTGACAATTTTGCAAAATTGTAAAAATTGTCATGACAAGTTTTCTTGCAAATTGAGCAACTTCATTCAAATGGTTGTGTAACCACCTCTCATAGGCTGGATCAAAGGTTAAATAATTTTATAAGGCCTCCCTAGACCTATCACAAGGGTTGGATGTAGTTATGGAGGAAGAGTAACCTATGAATGAGCAAGTTTTCTACGTATTTTGATGTATTTCCTTGTTAATGGTGTCTCAAAAGATTCAGCTCAACATTGTGTTTTGTGAATGAGATGGCCCTTGTAATTAGTATATTTTTTGTGGATTTATTTAGTGTGCTTGATTCATTTTCATTTCTTTTTTAATTTGTTTGTTTTTGTGCACTGTCGCTAGACTAAACCATTCAATTTCTATAAATGGGGTCATAACACACCATTCCACCCTGGCATCTCTACATTCTCTTAGAAGTGGTGAGATGTTTCCCTTTACAATATGTTTGGAGAATTTTGGGCTATGGAAATTTTTTTACCTATTTTTATAATGATTGCCTAGAAGAGCTAGTAGGGCATGGCTAGGGAACACAAAGTACTACAATAGTCTTTAAGTGGATTGACTACATTGGGTGCTTTGATCTAATCATTTTTATAGGATGAAAGAAATTTGAGGAGGCCTCGTGCCCAAAGAGAAGTATGGGTGATGAATTTTGGGAGATTAAAAAGTAAAACTTGTTAGAATATATAGTCCACTAATATAACTAAGAGGAGGGGGATGAATAAGCTATCCTACTAACCTCACAATTATCAACCTTATTAAAATATAACCATATGAATAATATAATAAAAAAAAACAACAAGATACTCATGCACAATAACACTAGATATGTTAACTAGGTAAACCATTGATGAGGGGGGAAACCCCAGTGGGCATGGTACCCACAAGATGATGTACTAATATAAATATTTTGTGTTAGAGGATGGACCCTATTAGGAGTATATAATAAAATTTAGTATATAATAGTCCTTTTTAGGAGAATTTGAATCCTTGTTAGGAGATTCCAACTTAGGTAGGAGTTGTGCCAACCCTATTAAGAGTTGTGGAAGACAACTAGACCCACTTCCCAAATAGCATCAAGGGCAAGATGAATGAACCCATAGTCCAAATGATCTATGCATTTTCCCTTGTAGAATAATAAAATAGAATAGTACTGCTTCTTGCTCTTTCTATCTTGTCAACTAGAATTCTTCTCCTTCTAACCTTGTAACTAGATCACAAATCTCACATTAGTATGTGTGAGTATGTGGCCTTTGCTAACACACGCACTTCAACACGATCATTGTATGTGGATTCATCCTAAAATGAGCATTGGATTATTCATCCAAAAATCAGCCTGCAAAGCGACCTGTTGCCTTCTATCTAGAGGGAATTGCTTGTCAAATATCCTTAGATTCGAGGTGTTTAAGCAACCAAACCCTATAAGAATGAAGGATTTAAATGAAATTTAAGCTATATGAATGTGCAAGTAATCTAGATGATGTACAAGCAATTAATCTAGGAAACATAACACATTAAACTAAAAATGTATGCATTATTAACCTTGATGAATCTAAACTAAGAATGCAAGATGTATGTAAAAATATGAGCAAATGTGAGTATGAATTCCAACAGAAATTCGATGAAAATTCTCCAAATTCATCCTCTAAAATGAAAAGATTAGGGTTTCTTAAATAGACTTTCCTAAAATCCATCAATGGTTGAGATCAATTTAGATCAATGGTCAAGATTGAAGATGAGGTTCAGTCATAAAGGGAGATTACCAAATTAAAGGGAGTTAACAAATTTAATTTGAGTAAAATAAGGAGTTAACTAATTTAATTTGAGTAGAAAAAGGAGTTAACTGATTTAACTCATTTTTTATCAATAGTGAACTGGAAATTTCCCTTTTTGAATGAAGAGAGATTTTGTTGAGATATTTAATTTAATAAAATGAGATATGCTCTCATAATTACTTTTTCTATTTAATTAAATAATCTTTAATTAACTAGAGACACTTTTCTTATTTAATTAAATAACTTCATTTAATTAATTAGGAATGGCTTCCCATTTAATTAAATAACTTTGTTTAATTAATTAGAAGTAAGTAGTCCATTTAATTAAATAATTTTGTTTTAATTAATTAGAAATATCTTTCCCATTTAACTAAATAATTACATTTAATTAATCAAGATAAGCATATTTATTAAATTAAATAAATTTAATTCCATAGTACATTAGCCTTAGGATATAATTATAATTTAATTAAAGTATAAATACTTAATAATTAAATTATAATTAAATCAAGTAGGTTTAGTGCGACTAATATGAGTGTGTACTTTAAGAATTAAATAAGAATATGATGAATGCAAATTAGGGTTTTCTGCATCTGACTATTAAGTCGAGTAGCGAATAGAAAAATGAGAATTGCCTATTAGAATAAGACTTAGAAATTATCAAAAATAGACCAGAATTGGTATAATGGCAATGAGCCAATCTTGGGGTATTACATTTTGCCCCTCTTTGAATGAATGTGTGAGCAGCACATTCAATTCAAAGAAAATTAGAAAGCATGATGTGAAGATGAGATTGGTTCCGAAGTTGATGACACAGAGACCAATTGATAAGCTTTGAAGGACTATCTCTAGAACAGAGCTTAATCCCAAGGAATCCAAGTAGAGCACCTAGATACCTAAGATTGGTAGCATTTAAAAGACTATCTCAAAAATAGAGCGTAATCTTTAAGGATGCAAATAGAACGTCTAGATACCTGAAATTGATAAGCATTTAAAAGGTTTCTTCAAAACAAAGTTTAACCTTTAAGGATCTAGATAGAACATCTAGATACCTGAGATTGAAAGCATTTAGAAGACTATCTCCAGAACAGAGCTTAACCTTCAAGGATCCAGATAGAATGCCTAGATACCTAAGATCGAAACAAGATAACAAGGTCCAATCATGAGTTATAGAATCATCCCTAGAATGAGATTTGATTTTTAGAAGTCGAGGTTTAGATTGTCCCAATACCTTTCTATCAAACTCTGAGAAGAGTTTTTATAAGGTTCATCAATTGATGAAAAGATAAGATAGATGGAAAAGATGCCAGATAGAAGGGAACAAAATGTCCCAAGTGATGAGATGCCCCAAGTGAATAGGACATAAGATGGGAACCAGATGCCCCAAGCAATAGGTATTCAATGATGTAATCATCCTGCCCCCTTGGGAGTGAAATTGAAAGATGACACACCAAAAATAGATGCGAAGCAATATAGAAATAGATACAAAAGAGATCTAAGATTCAACATAATGTAGAAGAGATTAGAACAATCTGAACAATAAAGAAGAGATCAAAACGATCAGAAGAAATATGAAGAGATTAGAATGATCTAAAGAAAAATGAAGAGATCAGAATGATCTAAAGAAATATGAAGAGATCAGAATGATCTGAAGAAATATGAAGAGATTAGAATGATCTGAAGAAATATAAAGAGATCAGAATGATCTGAAGAAATATGAAGAGATCAGAATGATCAAGTTTGAGTTGAAAAGATTCCAAGAATTGCAAAGTATCAGAAATATTTGGATTGCACAAAAAATAAATAAAAATTAAAATGCATTTTGAGCCACTTAAGTGTGTCAGATTTTGAATTCAATCTCAAAAAATGGGTTTAGAGAAACCAAAGTAGCCAAGAGGGTGATTAATCTATCATTGTGCAGTTTGTGAAAGAACATGATACTTTGAAGAGATCAACAATCCCTCATCAAAGAAGGTGAAAGTAGATTTGCAATTGAATCGCATGCTTATGCAAGTGAAGTATGTAATGCAAGACTATGTTAAGTGCAACCCTAGGTTTGGTTACCAAGCTTTGATATTTAATCATCATCGGATATAAAATAAAGCTCTTATGTTATACAATTCCCACTGACATCAAGCAATCATGAAAATATGAATATAACATACATTATTGGGATGTCAGGATTAAATGTAAGCATTTGCGGCACAAGAAGCTAGAACGACCAGAACATTTGTCCCTTTTAATGTAGCAAGTTAACATAAGCATCAGAGCATAAATGCTAGGATGACCTGAATGTTGATTTCATGACAAGCACACCAAACACATGGGAGATTCCTCTTATGCTAAGTATTCAGTATTCATTCTATTTGCAGTGACCCTTGCATTCGTAACCTTAGACAGAAGTGTGCTAGATATACTCGCAGTGACCCGTATGTTCACTTAATAGGATGAGTATCAGTATGTACTATAGCATGAAGAGTTCACTCCAACAAACAAGGAGAAGAACCAATGTTATTGGCATATTCATATAAAAGGAGTTGAGGTACACACTACCATCCAATACGAGATGGAGGCTCTTATAGTGGACACCCCTCTTATAGGAATAAATCAATTGATTGGAACTAAACCACAAATAGAAAGAAAAGTAAAATATCATGCCCCTAATCATTACTTCTCTAGTCAAAGATGGCATCATCGAGTTGCTTGAGAGGATATGATAAAGAAAAACAAAGCAAACAAAGAAAATTCTTAGCATATCCAAAAAAGTATATCATTTTTTTTGATATCAATGTTTTTGGGATTGATGTCAAGTGCCAATGTCTAGAACATGTAAGAAATAAATCTCTTTAGTATGGTGACAATAGTAGGTAGACGCAGTCAGAACGACTAGTGACTGAGGTCAAAGAGGAATCTTCATGATGAAGAACCTAAGAAGGACTAAGCGACAGTAGACAAACACAGCTAGGACGATTGGTGACTGATGCAAAAGAGATCTTCCATAAAGGAATCTTGAGACGTGACTCGAGCAATTGTAGGCAGACACAACTAAAACAACTGGTGATCATTGTGAAAGAGATTCTATGAGGGGAATCTCAAAAAGAGTGACACTGGCGATAGTAGGTAGATGTAGTCAGAATGACTAGTGACTATCGTGTAGGAGATTCTATGAGGAGAATCTTGAAAAGAGTGACACTAGCGACAGTAGGCAGACACAGTGGGGATCATTGGTGATTTTTGCGAAGGAGATTCTATGAGGATAATCTTGAGATGAGTGACACTAGAGGGGAATGCCCCTAAGCTAAAACAAGACTCAATCCATGGATACATGAGCTGAAAGTAGGAAAAGAAAAAGCATGAAAGTGACTGTATAGAATAGCTAGAAGATGCGCTGCAAGATGAGGCATTGGGAACAAGAGGCGCCTATTTACCAAGTTTTCACCTTCTTGGCAAGTTTTTTTTTTTTTTTTTTTTTTTGACTTTATCTGAGTTTTAGATTTTTTCAGAGATTACTAGCTCTCAAGAAGGATCACCTTGATTTTGTTCTAGTGTCTAGCAAGGTGCAGGACAATATGTACGATGAGATGGAGTAACAAGCTGGTGGATGAGTGGAGATGGATAGGCAAGGAGTATGAAGTAGTGAATGTTAACCTCAAGGAAAGTCTTCACAAGATTACCCAATCTAGGGAAAAAGATATAACAATATAAGCTCATGGTGTAATGAAGGGTATCATGTAAGTAATCCAAGAAAATGACCATGTCAAGAGATTGCTAAGAATTGAGTTTTCTTCATTCTTTCATTGATCAAGACCAAAGGGTTAACTGAATAGGACAACAAAGTTTGTTATGGAGGTTATGAGTGAATGACTTTAGGAATGAGGACATCTAAAGGATAAGAAAGATCATGATAGGATGTCATGGATGGAAGAATTACACATGACACCTGTTTACCAGGTTTTCATCATGGTACTTATCCAAGGTGCCGCAAGAAGTGGTTTTCACCATAGGACAGATTTATTTATCTTTACTTTTGCTACCAAGGTGCCTGTTTCCAGGTTTTCACCGAGGCACATTTTTATTTTTTTTAAACTTTTTTTTTTTTTTTTTGGATTTTTATAGTTTTTGGAAAGAATTCAAGCCTTCTTCAATTTGAATAGTGCTCCTATAAGAAAGATAAGTTATGATAAGCCAAGGCCATAGCAAGGTACACTCAAAGATGCTAATAAGGTAATGGAAGGGAAATTATAGAAAAATGTGAGGTAGATGGAGGATAAGGTTGTTGGTTTTGAAAGACTAAAATAAGCAAGGATGGCAAGTAGGCATAAGATTTAGAGAATCTCATGAGGGTGGATGAGATATTAGGCAAGATCAACATTGACACACACCATGAAGCGTAGTGGAATGATGGAGGAAATATGGATGAAATAGATTGAGGCTTAGATATATGAGGTAGCAAAGCCATTTTGGAGAGGGGTTGAGTAGAAGTTTTTGAAAGCTTTTTAGGAAGATGTTGGGAAGGAGATGGAGTGGAAACCTTTGGAAGCTTGAATGTCAACTTTGATTTGTTTTCAATATTCAAGTCCTTCAAAAGAGACTTGGGAATCCATATAGATTTTGATTTTTCATTAGATGCTTTGGAACACATTTCTTCAATAACAGATTTAAGAACCCATACTTTCTTTGGTTGAGCTCTTTCAATAGTGGACCTTTGTGGTCTCTTTTTTGTTTTTTTCTTCTTGACATTCACATGTCGATTAGAGGAGACATAGTGAACTTTTGAGTATGGATTCATGCACTTGTGTTTGATTTGATCATTCAAATTGCTTCCAAAGGACTTGGGACTTGTGGATGAATGAGGCCAATATGACTGGTTTAGATGGAAAGGTGAATGTGAAGAGTTCAAGTATGTGTATCTTTGTTGATCTTGGGGTAGGGTAGGAGGAATGTATAATGGGCTAAGAGTGGAAGTAGGAGATGGAGCAACATAAGGTCCCAATATGGATGGAAGACTTGAAGGTTTTAGCTTAGATGGGTAGGGACCAAGGATAGATTTAGAAGATGTGAACAGACCATAAGTATGGATATCAGCATCTTTAGAGTGAGCGATATGACCAAAGCCATCAATAGATTTATGAGTAACTATTATAGGAGCAATACCTTTGATAGGATTATTTAAAGCTTGAGAATAGTTTTGAAGTGAATGTAGCGAGGTAGAATAAGAGAGCAAGGGAACACTTTTCTCTTCAAAAGGAATTTTAGGTAACATAGGAAAAGTATCCTTCTCTTGGTCTTTTATAGTCTCCTTAAGGATGGTGGAAGGAATATCTTGATCTTGCTTAGTAGAGGTGCATGACATGGGAGATGGTGGACTATGTGGCTCTTGAGATGGAGGCACGAGATCTAGGAGGATTTGAAAGGGGATGAAGGAATCTTGGTCTTGATCAACACTTGTTTCTTCATGATTTAAGTGGTTCTCTTGACATGAAACCAAATCCAAGTATGAGGGAGTATCTGAATCTATATTCAAATATATTTCTAGAGGCTGCATAATAGGCTCTTGAAGGGATAATGGAGGAATAGTTGAATTGGGAATAATAGGAGGAGCAACATATGGAGGTTTTGGATCTTTGCTTTGTGTAGTATGGGAGAGGTTTGCAGCTAAGTCAAGATTAGCTTGAGTTCCCTTTAAAGGTTGTCCTTGAGGGTACACATAGTCAATTGGGGGAGTAGTGAGTTCTTTTGGTGAATATGTGTTGGAAAGATTGGACAATTTAGAAGGTGGATGTATGTTGGAGGAAGTAGAAGTTGGGTTTGAACCGTTACTAGACATGGTTTCATGATGTTGATCCTTCTTAAGAGTAGAATCTTTAGTAGCTGAGAGCTTAGATTTTTGAATTATGCCATTGTCAAGGAGATCTTGGATCTCATTTTTCAGCTCCTTACAATGGGAAGTTTTATGTAAATTATGTCTATGATAGGCACAATAGTTACACATAAAGGAAACTCCTGCCAAAGTGACCTTAGGTAACAGAATGAGTTTCTTTTGAAGAATTTCTTCCAAAGTTGATTCATAAGATCTTCCCAAAGGGGTGAAATCACACTTTGGTTTAGGTTCCCAAGGTTTTTCTTCAAAAATATTTCTAGATTTCTTGGGCATATGTGAGGTGTTCTCAGATGTCTTGGATTCAAGATCACAAGAATGTGATTTTTGGTTGTCATAGGAGGAAGGGAAAATTTCTCTCAAGGATAATTTGTTCAAAGATGTATTTTCCTCTTCTTTTAGTGTTTGAAGTTGAGTGCTCATTGATTGGATTTGTTGCTTCATGTTTGCAATAAGTAGCTTTTCTTCCTCACTAGGAATATTGGATTTAGAACATTTGTTGTTAGCCATTTTGATGTACTATGTTTCAAGTATTGATAGCCAAGTTTTAGAACATAAGTCAAGTTGTCACAATCATAGACAATGACAAAAAGCAGCAGCTTAGACAAGGACCACACTAGAACATAGTCTTAGAAATGCAAGATAAGAGTGTAGTATGCTAAGGTATGAGTAGTCTGATTTGAAGGCTAGAACAACCAAAGATTATGACTATCATGAAATAGAGTACAACAAGCACTAAAGGACAAGAGCAAGATAACTAAGAGATTAGACTAGTTAAAGTATGGATCGCAAGTCATTAGCTAAGCAGGATGCTACTATTTGAGGAATGTTTGTAGACAGAAAGTGATAAAAGGATGCAGAAAAGGGTAGTGTGCAGATGGTAGATAGCTAGATTAGATCAAAAGTGGAAATGCTGACACAATATCTCACACGAGAAACCTTTATGAGTCGCGTGAAGAAGTTTTACAAGTAGCGCGAAGAAGTTTCTGTCTCGCGTGAAGTTCAGTGATAGTTTTTAATTTCTCATGAAAAAGCTCAGAGGGTCGTGTGAAGACTCATGATAGAATTTTAATTTCGCGCGAGGACAAAATGATTTCACATGAGGACCAAATGATTTCATGCGAGACTGAAAAAGTTTTTGCACGAGAAAGTAGATCTGTTTCAGAAGAGTGACTGATTTTGGCAAGATTTTTGGACTTTTTAGATAGATTGGGTAGATTTTTGAAACAAGTTCAATTTAGTAGATAGAAAATTTGATCATTTTAGTAAGAAAGCAGATAAACAGGCATGTAAAACAACAAGCAGGTGATATCAAGCATGTCTGAAAACAATGAGCAAGGGCAAAAGCAACCTTGTGCATGAACAATCAAGTGACTTAGTATGCACTAATTCCTAAGAGAGCTATTTGTGTATGTTTTCAAAAGGTTTTGCAATCACGCATACATCCCTAGAAAATAAAATTTTTCCTCTCTAAGGTTTTTAGTAATGGTTTGACTCTACAACTTTTATGACTCACAGGGGTGACCTCCAATCCCGACGCACTGAGGTTTTGACACAGTCTGAGAACTTAATCTTCAAGAGCTGCTAGGGAGATCTGACAACCCACAATGAACCACACCCTTGGAGATTTCTTCCACAAGGACATTTATATAGCAATTGTCACTACCATGGCAAAAATGGCTATTATCGCTTGAGGTTTTGTGAATGTAGTTTTTCCTGTAGAGGGATTGTCTGCTACGGTTAACCCTCTCTAAAAGTGACTGACTCACAATAGTATACCACAAGGGGACTTAGCTTCCATATTCAAGTTTTTGACACCTTTTCACCTTTAGCCCAATCAAAGCAGACAGATTAATTCGACACGCTAAACCAAGATTATCTCTTAAAGATCTATGATATCATCTCTGAGTGATCTATCAACCTCTCTGGAGAAAGGATGCCTCAATCAACAAGTTGAATATTCATCTATCTACAAGATGCTCAAAGTATGCTCCCCACCTACAAGGAATCCATCTTAGAGAGGAGTTTCACTAGGAACCCACTCCCTTAAGATCCACGAATAGTGTTCATGGGGGCTTAATTACTATGTGTGTACAGATGTCAATTTCAAAAAGAAAATCTATCCAAAAGAAATCAAAAGCACGAGGTGGTACACTTAACGCTTTAACTAATGTGAGGTGAGTCCAAAGATGTGGAACATTTAACCCCTCACACAAGCTATCACAAGTCCACAACTTAGAAACTAGTGAGTTCTAGAAAGCACAAAAGGGTTGCCTAGTGGAGCCTTTAATGCTTCTATCCTGTAGACCCCTCCCCTTTAAGGTGGTTCTGATCTTGCAACCACAGGGTGGAACGAGGGGCCGATGGATTAGCGAGTCCAATAGCCCAAAATAGCTATCTAAATCTAACCAAGTTCCTAAGCCTGCTAAATGAATACTAACAGAGATCACACCCTAGTATCAATTTATGCATCTGTTGTAACATGAAAATATGCAAGGAAACACACACAAGCTCAACACGAGAGATGTTTTTTTTAGATCCAAATGAAGTGTTATCAGCTGAGGAAGGTTACCTGATGATCCTCGGAATGCACTTAGTAGATTTTACCTATTTTTAGTGACTTTATTACGCTTTTCCCATTCTCTTGCAAATTGCTGTTATGTTGTTCCAAAAAAATCAAAAAACACAAAAACACTAGAAACCATGAACAGTCAGCAAAAAAACCAAAAAATACGAAAATCAATGCAAAAATTTGCCTCTATCAGTAGAGTTTCGAGCAAAATTCCTGACAGTCTATGCAAAGAAGTTTTACAGCCTGCGCAAAATTGAATTCAACTCCCATGAAATTATATTCGGCTTGCACGAAGAAACATGTTTTGCACGAAGTTTCGTGTGCCAAAGAACTTTCTCGCATGATGCAGAAAGAATCTTCATGCAAAGATTTTGGATCCTCGCACAAAAATGAATAGTCTCGCGCGAAGATTCCTGAATCTGTATGGAACAGTACGGATAGAGAACAAAAAAATGATTAAAAAAATACAGAAAGAGGCCAGAAAAACTAATTTTTGAGGCCTACGGTGGGTGCCAAAAATGTATGCGTGAATATGTGGCCTTTGCTAACACACACACTTCAACATGGTCATTGTATGCGGATTCATTTTGAAATGAACATTGGATTATTCATCCAAAAATTAGCCTACAAATCGACCTGTTGCCTTCTATCTAGAGTGAATCGCTTATCAGATATCCTCAGATTCAAGGTGTTTAAGCAACCAGATCCTGTAAGAACGAAGGATTTAAATGAAATTTAATCTATATGAATGTACAAGTAATCTAGATGAAGTAAAAGCAATTAATCTAGGAAACATAACACATTAAACTAAAAATGTATGCATTATTAAGCTAGATGAATCTAAACTAAGAATGCAAGATGTATGTAAAAATATGAGCAAATGTGAGTATGAATTCCAATAGCAATTCGATGAAAATTCTCCAAATTCATCCTCTAAAATGAAGAGATGAGGGTCTCTTAAATAGACTTTCCTAAAATCCATCAATGGTTGAGATCAATTCGGATCAACGGTCAAGATTGAAGATGAGGTTCAGTCATAAAGGGAGATTCCCAAATTAAAGGGAGTTAACGGATTTAATTTGAGTAAAATAAGGAGTTAACCAATTTGATTTGAGTAGGAAAAGGAGTTAACTCATTTAACTCATTTTTTATCAATAGTGAACTAGAAATTTCCCATTTTGAATTGAAGAGAGATTTTGTTGAGATATTTAATTTAATAAAATGAGATATGCTCTCATAATTACTTTTTCTATTTAATTAAATAATCTTTAATTAACTAGAGACACTTTTCTTATTTAATTAAATAACTTCATTAAATTAATTAGGAATGGCTTCCCATTTAATTAAATAACTTTGTTTAACTAATTAGAAGTAAGTACTCCATTTAATTAAATAATTACATTTAATTAATCAAGATAGGCGTATTTATTAAATTAAATAAATTTAATTCCATAGTACATTAGCCTTAGGATATTATTATTATTTAATTAAAGTATAAATGATTAATAATTAAATTATAATTAAATCAAGTAGGTTTAATGTGACTAATATGAGTGCGTACTATAGGAATTAAATAAGAAATATGATGAATGTAGATTAGGGTCTTTTGCATCTAACAATTAAGTCAAGTAGCGAATAGTAGAATGAGAATTGCCTATTAGAATAGGACTTAGAAATTATCAGAAATAGACCAAAATTGGTATAATGGCAATGAGCCAATTTTGGGGTATTACAACATCCAATGATCCCTTGGATTGGTCATTCACATTTCAGAAACACTCTGTCCTTTTTAGACTTTGCACTCAATAAAATGATAATACATTTTCTACAAATAAGGAAAACATGTTTCCTTTATACCATATGATCAAAATAATTCTTTCAGTTGACCTTGGGGCTTTCCCAATTAATTATAATAGGATAATTAATTAATGTACAATTACAATATCACTATCGCCTAAAATTTTATACAACTTCTCGCATGTGTGATACTAGGAATTGTACATCCTCTAACATCATCATTAGACTATCATTAGTAACTGGCTAACTATGAGTCAACGAATTATATCACTATCAAAAGATATAATGCAAACACCATAAACAACGTCTTAAGTACTCTAGCTTTGTAATGCTCTTTGTAATTAGGTACAACTTCCATACATCTTTGACTTATGTTCTATGCATTGACCCTTGAGATTAAGACATTTTACGAAACATGTCTATGAATGTGCATCATGAGAACATCAAAACATTTTATGTACAACTAAGATCTTTATCTGCTACTCTGCTACTCTTCATAAACTTACAGCTATGTTGACATCAATGACAAAGACAATCATTAATCCAAAATTTCAATACTTTCCAATGCTTAAGATACTACCCAAAAGTACTATCATCAACATTCATACTCACAATCTCCCCTTTCAGCATTGATGGAAACATAGATGAGAAAAATTCTAAGTTCCAAGAATACCAAAATAGTACTCTACTATTTTTATTGTTGTTCTCATTTTCTCAAATCATCTTCATCAATCAAATCTTAAAAAATCTTTGAAAACTTCTCTATTCTTAATCTTCTTGGGATTGGAAATAGTTATGCACAGTAAACAACTCGCCATACATAAGAATTCCTTATGTTGCATATATCCCCCATAGAGATATTCGTTCTTCTTTCTTACATGAATCTTTCTAAGTATCCCTAATAAAGTAGATATTTCCCATGCACTATTTTTTATGCATATTCTTCCCCATTGGCATCAATGAAAAAGGCTTCATTATGTCAATTAATTTCTCCAAGTCTTCAACCATCTCAATTGTCTAAATACACTATTCAAGACAAAATACCAAGAGTCCTCAATGACTAAGCTCATCACAAATACGCCTCCATACAAGAATCATCAACACTTAGTCCATTCTAACAATAGTGCTCTATACCATTGGATTGATGCAATCTCTGCATTTTCTACTCTTAAGTAGGTAGAGGCATAACCGCAAGGATACATCTCAAGTACTTAAATGTATCTTTAGGTAAGGGCTTCATAAAGATGTTTGTAATCTGATATTTAGTACTCACATATTCTAATCTAATCTCTTTTCTATTGCCTTCTATATAGAGACTTGATAATTAATAGATATATGCTTAGTTTTGAAGTTTAATATAGGGTTTTTAGACATACTTAGCATACTTGTATTATCATAGTATATGATAATAAAGGGAATGTAGGGTAATAGTAGTTAGATGGAGATGGGAGCAGGAGGAGGTAGAAAATAAAAAGTAGTTGGAATTGGTGCATCAGATCAGGTTTGGGTGCAAAATAGATCTGATGGTATCATATACTATGATAATACAAGTATGCTAAGTATTTCTAAAAACCCTATATTGAACTTTAAAACTAAGCATATATCTATTAATTATCAAGTCTTGATATAGAAGGCAATAGAGAAGAGATTAGATTAGAATATGTGAGTACTAAATATCAGATTACAAATATCTTTACGAAGCCCTTACCTAAAGATACATTTAAGTACTTGAGATGTATCCTTGGGGTTATGCCCCTACCTACTTAAGAGTAGACAATGCAAAGATCTCATCAATCCAATGGTATAGAGTACTATTGTTAGAATGGACTAAGTGTTGATGATTCTAGTATGGAGTATCTATGATGAGCTTAGTCATTGAGCACTCTTGGTATTTAGATCCTGATATCCTTCAACATCGTTTGCATCCACATAACTTGATTAAAAAAAATTTCTCGTAATATACTCTTTGTCAACTATACTTTGTGAAATACAATCTTGTTTCTTTCTCAGCAATGAAACCAATCTTCCACCAAGAAAGAATGTTTTACCATTGGTGCTCTTTCTATCATCCATAATGCCTACCTAATATACATTAGTATATGCCCATAGAGTGAAATCAATAAATTTTCATCATACCATATTCCATAATTTGTCCTTCGTTTCAAATAACTTAATATCCTCTTCATTGGTGTATAATGATACTCCTTAGAATCATCCTGAAATATAGGTACAATCCCAAATTCATTTTCTATATCTAGTTTGGTGTGAGTAAAAAAATTCAAACCTCCAATCATGAATTTTTACTTCTTCTATTGAAGTTTGGTGTCTCATCCTTGTTAGGTAACTTGTGACCAATTATCATAAGTGTACCAATAGGATTACAACTTTCCATTCCAAACCTTTTTAACAAATCTTTTAGGTACTCATCTTGTGAAAAAGAATACCATCATTATTTTGCACAATCTAGAATCCTAGGAAAAATATCATTTCTCCTATCATTCTCATCTCAAACTCATTCTTCGTCATTTAACCAAACTTATCACTTGCTTCATCATTACCTCTAAATATGATACCATCAACAAACATTACTACTATCATAAAACCATTCTCAATTTCTTTCAAATATAAGTTACTATCTATCATACATTTAGAAAATTCAAGTGTCAAAAAATAGTTGTCCAACCTTGCATATCAGGTTCTAGTTGCTTATTTCAGTCCACATTGAGCTTTCTTTAGTCTACATACCATTATTTTTTTTCTATTAGAGTAAAAAATTCATGCTACTGAATATATTTTTCTTGTTCAAGTTCTCCATTTATGAAAGCTGATTTGACATCCATCCAAATTACTTCGAACTTATTATTCATTGCATAAGCCAAGAACATTACTACTTCTTCAATTGTATCTACATTGGCATAAGTCTCCTCATAATATATGACTTCTTGTTGTGAAAATTCTTTCCACAGAAGTCTAGTTTTGCTTCTTACAATTTTTCCTTTTTCATTCATCTTCTTAGATATACTTTTGCTAGGATTCATCAACTCAACTCTTTCTCCTTCTCTAGGCTCAGATCTCTATTTTTCAATTTGATTCCCATTCTACAAGTAATCATTAGTATTAATGGTAACTTCCACATTTTCATGGTTATCCTTTGTATCAACAATAGTTACTAAAGCTTTCTCTTCTACTACTTCCTCTTTCTTAACCAATTTAGGCTCATTATCCTTATCATCACAGTCATTGAAGAATCTTTATATTCTTTTTTAAATTGTTCATCTTCATTAGAAAGTAAAATCTTTCTAGATTTCCTTACTCTCTTAGGACATCTGGAAGAAAAATGACCAAACTTTTTACATGTCAAACAATAAAAAAACAAAACTTTATGGCTCTCTTTTCATAAGCACATCAATACCTTCTTTGATCTTCATGTCTTCTATAAATCTAGATCTATCTTTACTTGTGCTTCTATACTTTTGTATGCAACAAAAGGATTTCAAATCTGGAAACTCAATGCTTAGTTCTATACATAATTTTTATATCTCACCAAGAAGCTCGATCTTCTCAGTGTCAAATTTTCCTCCATAAGACTTAGGACTATCTTTTCTAAAATTAATCACCACTAATCTCCCAAAGTTGTTAATCTTTTCGTTCAAGGACCTGAAGCTCTGATATCAATTATTAGAATATATAGTTCACCAATATAACTTAGATGGGGGAGGTGAATCAGTTATCCAACCAACATCATAATTATCAACCTTATTAAACTTTAACCATATATATAATATAATTAGAAACCACAACAATATACTCATGCACAATAACACTAGATATGTTAACTAGGGAAACCCTTGATTATAGGCAAAACCCCAATGGGGATGGTACCCAAAAGATGATGTACTAATATAAATATTCCTTGTTAAAGGATTTACCCTTTTAGGAGTCTATAATAATATTTTTCACATATCACTTAATGTTAGGGGACTTTGAATCCCTGTTAGGAGATTCCAACCTTGTTAGAAGTTGTGCTAATCCTATTAGGAGATGTGGAAAATAGCTAGATTGACTAGCCAAATAGCTTTAAGGACAAGATCAATGAACCTATTATCCAAATATTATTTGTGTTATTCCTCTCTAAATAATAGAAATAAATGACACTACTCCTTCATGTTTCTATCTTGTTGACCAAACTTCTACTCCTTCTTATCTTGTAACCAAATCATAAATCTTTCATGAATTAATCCCTTGGATTTCTTACTCACAATGAATAAATACTCTACTCCTTTTTGGACTTCACACTCAATACAACAATAAAAAATTATCTCCAAATAAGGAAAGTATCTTTCCTTTATACAATATCTTCAAAATAATTTCTTGAGTCAGCCTTGGGCTTTCTAAATTAATTATAATAAGAAAATTTTAATTTACAATTACAAGAGCACTATTGGCTCACAATCTATAAAAATTCTCACACATGAGATACTAGGGTTTGCACATTCGTTGACATCATCATCAGAATATCAGTAGTCACTAGGTGACTATGCATCAACAAATTATATCACTATCAAAAGATATAATAAAAATATCAGAAATTGCTTCTTATAATCACTCTATGTTTCTCTCTATAAATTAGGTATAACTTTTGTACATCTTCAACTTACATGCTCCACATTATCCATACAATTAAGATCTATGTCTACTATTCTTTCATTCTTCAAATACTTACTATTATATTGACATAAATGAAAAAAATAAATCATGAATGCAACATGTTAATACTCTAGAATGCTTAGGATATCCCACCAAGGTAGTATCATTAACATCTACACTGACGAAACCCTTGTTTTTAGGCTACTATATAGCATTTCAATGTACAAATAGTTTGAGGCGTGGACACTAGTAAAACCTTGAAGGGCTCCATAAAGGGTATCATGAAATTAAAATTCTTTGGCACTTTGTTTGATAAAATTTGGAGTTATTGGTCAAATAGTAAGAAAGTAGGCCTAATTCCTTGTGGCCAAAATCAACACAATTTGGTGCTAGATCTTGAGATCAATAGAGATTTCAATGAAAATAGGGTTGTTTGGTGTTGTAATGGACTCAAAACCATAGTAATAAGCCTTCTTTTCCATGGTTGATTATTTTATATCAAATTTGGTTATTTAGTATAGGGGATGCTAGGAGACATTGAAGGGAAATTTTATGGTTATGTTGGTTCTAAAGTTGATGTTAAAAACTTGAAGAGAAGAGGTTCACATTAGGAACCCTCTTAAGTTAGGTTATTAATGAACCCTAATAGGCTAGAGAAGTGGCCTAGAGAAGACCCTAAGGAAAATAGGGTTTGTGAGAAATATTTTTCATTACATAGAAAGGAATTCACTAGTTAAAATATGTGGTACTATTGTGTATGTGCATCACCTTATGCCTAATGATTGTGTTGTTCACCTCCTTAGTACACAGAGAAATAGTGTAAAAAATCTATGCACGTTTGATGTTAATGTGCATTGATTTTGGGAAGGAAAAGTGGTGTAGAGGCACCTAAGGTAAAATAAAAATGGAGGTTAAAAATATTAATGTGAGAAATCTAAATTCATTTTAGTCATAATTTTGGTTTATGTTGGGTTTATACAAAAGTTGTAATGTAAAAATGCATAAAGTGCATAAATGTTTTCAAAGTTACATAGTGTTTAAAAGAATGTAAGGAGATGTTTAAAAGGTGGTTTGGAATTTATAACCAACCATAAATACTATAAAAATGTATGTATAGTTGAACCAATGCAATAAACTTGATTACTTGGTTGACACTGCATAGCTTAGTCAACATTAGATTCACAATACAAAAGCTACAAACTCGGTAAACACTAGAGAACTAGATTTACACTAAGAAACTTAGTAAACACTATGAATCTTGGTTTAAATTGATAATCACCAACTTAGTAGATACTACTTAGTGTGAAATAAATATTGTTCCTAGAACTCGGTAGCAACTATAGAACTTGGTAGAGCCTAAATTACTTGGTTAACACTGTAATTGCAAGATAAGCTTAGTAGTTGCTAACCATCTAATTAAGTGTGTATGTCAGTAATAAAAAAACTTGAATTTAATGTCAACAATCTTCCCCTCTAGCTTTAGTGAAAAAAACACTTATCAATCAAAACTGAATTCTCAAAAAAAAATCAAAACAATATTAAGTCTTCATCCAGTGTCTTCAAGTTAATAACATACTCTTTTTTTGAGATTTTTCAAAATTACCTTTGTAAGAGATGTTTATCTAAATATCTGTACATGTATATGTATAATATTATGATGCTCACCCATACATTTATATTCAACATACTTTACATATTATATACATATGTCTCATGTCTTTATATTACATCTTCTCTTCTTATCTTCTCCCCTTTTACATATTCTCCCCCTTATTGACATTAATAGCAAAGGTGTATGCTACATGGTAATGCCAAAATGTGAGAAGAAGTTAGAATGTATGTTTAAAATTAGTGACATTGTCTTGTCCCAATTTTCTTGTAAAACCTTGCTTGCATGTAATGTAATATGAACTTCTGCTAATAACAAGAAGTTGTTTCCATGAATGAGAGTTTTAGCATGTGAAATCTGTGTATGCAATGCATCCATGGTTGAAAGAACCATGCCTTTTATTTCTACAAGTGTGGCCCTTATCCTAGCTTCTTCCCTTAGTAATTCTACTTGTATATTAGTCAAAATTCATATCTTTGTGTAATGAGCAGAACTATAGCTAAGGTCAAGTGAAAAATGGTGTGCACTTGCCTTTAAGTTTTCATCTATATTGGAGAGTTTATCTTTGATTTCATGACTAAAGATAAATGTATCAAATAGCTCATTAAATAGAGAAGCGACATTGTTGGAAAAGGTTTCCAATGAGCTGAGACTAGTAAACAAGTCTACTTCATATATTGCAATCTTCTATGCAACTAGATAAAATACTTTGATTTCAAATTTCTTCTCTACTCTTTGCAAAAAAAATTGTTGCCCATTCAGATCTTCATTACATTTCTGAATAACTTTTAGTAATTGAGCCAAAATGGGTTGAGAAGTATCAACCTTCATGCTGATTGCATCTACAAGTATGTTCTTTGCATCTTCTAGTACTTGGTTTTCTTTGTTTTTCTCCTCCCTAAGCCGAGCTATTGCTTAGTTGTCTTCTACAATAGCTCACCTACAATATGAATTAGATCAGGATTCAGAGTAGAGATATCCCAATTTGGGATAACTATATCCTCATTAAGATGAATGCCCTCTTCTTTATCTTTGCCTTTGCTAGAAACCTTAGTACTTTCTTGACACTTCCTCTCAACTATCTTTGTACTAACTACTTGTATATTTGGAATAGTAACAATAGTGGAAATAGAAGGACTAGCAAAAAAAGTAGATATTGCACTAATTGTAGAAATACCTAGTTGCTAACTAGCAAAATCTAATGAAGGAGGAAGCACTGACTACTCGATAGATGAAGTGTTTATCACTTTAGTCAATGAAGTACTGAGCTAAATAGGTGCAAAGATTGGTTGAGTTCTTGGATTTGCAATGTTTGCCACAACCAACTCGGCAGAAGCTTTATCTAAGCTTGATGGCTTTAAAGCTTTGCTAGGAGAGTGAGGAAATGAGGCCATAACTACTATTGCAATCTTCTCAAGGTCAATTTCCTTAATACTCTAAATCTCAGGGAGATTCTCCTTGGTAGCTTCTTGTTCTTGCTCCTCATCATCTTTATCATAACCATTTGTTTCTTATTCATAATCATTGTCCTTTTCTTTCTTGTCATCTTCATCATCATCTTTATCACTAGCACAAAAAATCCACTCTTCTAATGAAGATTGTATATATTCTTCCATGTAGTAGTGATAGTCTTCCCCACATGTTCAATGCCATTAATCAATATCAAACAAGTGTTAAATTTCAAAGTGAGTTTTTCTTGATTCTTCTTAATAGACTCTTTTACTTCTTTATCATTAAGACTCAACATAAGTTTCCTTAGAGTCTACTTATATATATCCTTTGTAGTGTTCTTGGCATGTTCCCATCTTGGCTTGATTCTTTCCATAAGTTTATTAGGATTTTTTTGTGCAAGTTGATTAGGTGAATATTTCCATTTACCTAGCTTAGACATAATCATGTCTTCAACTTCCTTCTCCTCCTCTGCATTTTTGGTCTCATATCTTAGTGATTTAGAATTTTCCATGCCAACTCCAGAATCAATCTCTTTCAATTTCTCTTGAAATTTGGGTGGAGGCCATTTGAAAACAACATCCTCTACTTCTTCACCCAATTTCAATTTATTTTTAGATGTTCTTCTTGTGAATACTATAGTAGATGACTTGGTAGGTCTAGTTATAATAACCTTACCTTTCTTCCTAATTGGCTCTTTCTCTTCTAATTTAGTTTCATCTACCTCATCTTCTAGATCATCTTCTTCCACATCAACTACTTTAGCTTCTTTCAATAGGAGAGTAGAACTAGCTTGTCTCATTTTTTGTATTCTCTTCTTTCCTTTGCTAACAACCTAAGTAAGCTTTATTTCTAGTTAAATTTTGGCATTTGCTTCATCTTATGTACCAAAATATGTAGCCTTGGGATCCACAAGTTCATTAAAAAATTCATCAATGATGTCCTTAGTTCATCAATGTTAACCTTGTAGCTTAGAGGCTTAACCCACACCACTCTAGGTTTGATTGTCTGAATGTATACCTTGTCATAGTCTACCATAAAACAAACATCATCCTTGTAATCTTCTACTAGTTTCTTGGGAATTCTAAATCTATTATTTATCTTTTTTTTGAATGAATCAAAATAATTATCCATGATACTGATATAATTCTCACCCATCTCTACTATATACTCATTGATCTAGTGTAGTATAGGCACATCTTTTCCCCATACAACTATATCTTTGAAGGGAAAAAAAATTTGTGCAAAGAAGAATAAACAAGATATTAGCGAACTAAACATATTCCATTGAATTTATCTTTACCATTGCTCCAACATTTATTTGATGTATGACCTAACTTACCATAGTGATTTCATGTAGGTCTTTTATTTTTTTGAGCTCCTTGCTTGGATGATTCAACTTCTTCTGTATATCCAATTCCTTCGTTGTCTTTTTGTCTATATTGGTTTTTCTCATTTAGTTGATTCATGTCTGCTTGATATTTCATCATCCTCTCATTGGTTTGATTTTTAGTTTTTAGATCATTTTGCAATATTTTATTCTCTAATCTTAGATTCATGATTTCACCATTTGCATTGGTAAGCTGATCAATGAAGTCTACCTGTTGAAGGGATAGATATTGAATTTCATTGTTCTTTCCTTCTATCTCTTCTTTTATCTTGTTCTTCTCTTTCATGACTTCACACAATCTTATTGACTAAATTTCTTGTTCTCTTTTTAGATTTTTAACTTCTTCTTGAAGTTTACCATTATTTTCTAATAGTTCTCTAATTGCTTCATTAGCTTCATCTCCATATCTTCAATTCTTTCTTCAGTGTAGAGTTTGTCATTCATATGTACTACAAGATCTTTTCTTCTTTTTAGGGATTGAGAGTTTCTCCTTCTCTTTCTTAAGTTTCCTAATAGCCAATTCCAAATCTAGATTTTCATTTTCAATAGCCTTATCAAATCTAAATACCTCCATTGCCTCTAATCTTTTCTCAATTTGTTAAACTTCTTCTTTGAGAACCATAAAGCTATGATACCAATTGTTGGAAATATAATATAGGCTAGGTTACTAAGAGGGGAGAGGTGAATCAGGAACAAATAAAAATTAATCTTAATTTAGCATTTAATCTTGATCTATGCAAGAAAAATTGAAAGAATTAAAATATACATAACACTTTGACACACAATACCCAAAAACCTTCCAAATAGAAAGTAAAATTGGGTTGGGGATGATACCCAAAAGCTTTAGTACTATAGTATAAAGTTGGCCTTAAGGCTTACAACGATCACCTTTGATGATCTACCTTATAAGGAGCAATAAGGACTGCTAGGTCCACCTTGCAAAAGGATTTACAAACATATAGTGAAGTATGCACTTAGTAAAGAGATTTACAAAAGATGTGGAAGAATTTAAATGTTCCACCTATTGGGATGGACTAGTTGTTGATCTCTAATTTGCAACTCTAATTTGTTGAATGAGATTCCTTTGTAATGATCACCTTACTATGATAGATAAAACTTAGTTTAGATCCTTATACTACTTGTAGCCTTTTCACTTCACACTTCTACTTCTCATATATTTATCTCTATATTTTCTTCTTCAGATGTGATACAATACATTACATATATACCAAACCAAATTAAAATTAATCAAAGTTGGCTACGTTACAAGTTTCATCAAAATACACAAAGTTGCCCCAACTGCTAGTACTCAGGTTTTGAAGAAAAATTTAGTGAGGTTTTGATACTAAGCAATCATTTTCAAATCTCAACATCCTCACGCAATTAATAGATGTAGAAGCTTGACTCATACTAATCACTTCTAAGTAGTTTGAACTCAATTTGCAATATCAACTTAGTGAACACTATGAAACTTGACATATAAACTTAATCACTTGGTTGACACTGAATAGCTTGGTTAACACTATCATTGTGATATTGGTATAAATTGAATCACTTGGTTGAATCTACATAGCTCGGTCAATAGTAGATTCACATCACTGAATCTATGAACTCAGTAAAAACCAGAGAACTCAATTTGCATTGAGAAACTTGATAAACACTATGAAGCTCAATTTACACTAATAATCACCAACTTGGTAGATATTTCTTAATGTGAATTAAATATTGTTCCTAAAACTCAATAGCAACTGTAGAATTTGGTAGAGCCTGAATTACTTGGTTAACACTGTAAACTACAAGATAAGTTTGGCAGTTTCTAACCATCTAATTAAGTGTGTGTGTCACTAATAAATAAATGTGATTTTAGTGTGAACACCATGAGACTATTTTTGATAAAGAGAAAATTTCAAGGGAATTCTTGTCACAACTCCAACATTGTGATTGGTGTTGATAACTAAATGTTATTTTAACTTTTGTAATTTGTTTTATTTAAATTGATTAACCAATATTTCATTCATAATGTTCCATACAAACCCATATCTAAAAAAAATTAATAAAACCCTTAGATCTATTGGTTTTAGATAATAATTATATAAATGAATTAATCCCTTCCTCAACAATAATAATAAAAACAATAATAAAATAAAATTCAAATCTAACAAAAAATTACCTATAAAAAAAAATACCACTAACAAATAAGACCTTCCTCATTGATGTAAAGGAGAACTAATTTGTGGGAGCTAATCTTGTTTTTGCAAAATTGACCTATTACTTGCTAGCTTCTTCCACCAAAAAATTGTAATTCCACGGTGTCATTTCCTACACCGTGAACAAAAAAACCCTCTACCATGCATGTTGTCTCCTCTATGTCTACATATTTGGTTATGTTTGAACCCTAAATTGAAATCCAAATTCCTCTAAATCAAATGTGAGATTGCTTCAAAATGACCATGCTTGAATGAGGTAGGGTTATAGAAAATTTCGAATAAGTATGTTCCAGTTTACATGAAATTTTGAGATACAATTGTTTATCTTAGTTTGGTTTGACAAATGTGTGTCAACACACTTAAGGTATTCACTAAGTTCATGCCAAGCTAGTAACATATGCTGAGTATAATATGTATAGATGCCAAGTTGAAATGAGTGTTGAGTCACTCACGTGCTAAGAAATTCAAGTGTCAAGTAAATAGTTGATGCCAAGCAAGTTCAATCGCTGAGCAAGATAGAATTATAGTAAGTGTCGAGCATCAGTATTATCAAGTGTCCAGTAACATAGAATGGACCTAGTTATTTGTGATGGCACAAACAACTAGATGTAAACATTTTCAAGCCAACTTATGGATGGATCTCAAAGCTTTGAAGATAAGATCAAATCTATTTGGATTCCCTATGCAATCAATATGAAACCAATCAGAAGAAAGGAAGGATTGAGCAAGAAAAATGATTGAATCTCAATCATCAATTCACACCTAACCCTAAGCCACCAAAGTCTTTTAAAGGGAGATGAAACTCCATAATTTGTGTGTGTATGAGCAAGGAAGTGATGTGTGTATGAGCAAGGAAGTGATGTGAACAAATATTTGAAGGAAGTGAAAGGGATGAATTGATTAGTAAGCATACAAGGTGACTTAGAAGTGTGAAAGGATAGTTGAATCAGTTTGCAAAATAGAGAAGAAGCTATATATCATGTATATAATAGATCAAGAGGATCAACATAGATAAAAATGTGATCTAAAATCAGCAAGGGAAAAGTTGTAAGTGTATCAGATCAAACATTTTAATATTACTTTCTAACAACTATATCTGTAAGGTCAAATCCTTTGGACTAAGGTTGATTTAATAGTCATGTAAAATCCTTTGACAGGGTGACATTCCAAGTGAGGTTTTTAAAGTCGTTTAGCCAAGAACACTTTTAATAGAGTATTAAAATATTTGAATAGGGTAGGATCTAATAATCCTTTGTAAGCCTTTAATAGGGCAGGCCTTTCACAAGGCAGATCATGAAAATGGTCAAACTATGTAACCTTAATAGGTGAACTTTATTGTTGTAGTAGTGAAGAATTATGGGTGTCATCCCCACCCTAGTTTTACCTTCTCATTAGAGGGTTTCAGGGTAATCATATTTGGTTTCAAGTATTTATGTGGATACATTTACTTTAGATGTTATTTCAATATGTTAATGCATGCATTATTTTTATTGGTTAAAGAATAGTACTTCTAATTCACCTTCCCTCTCAGAAGTATATGTTTCCCATTTGTATTTCCAAAAATTAGTATCAGAGATAAGTTCTCATTAGGAGAAGCCTTATAACTTGGAGAAAAGATCTTGGAATGGAAGTTAAGAAGTTTAGAAACATCATTGAAAATTAGGAGATTGAGATACATATCATATTACAACAACTGAATGAAGCCATAGATGCTTTGAGAAGTTCACTCAAGAGAAGGAAGGAGATTGCTATGGCAAAAAATGACACACAATACAAAAAGATTGACGCCACAAAGCTATTTGAAGATGGTAACTCCTATGAATTTGATGCAACAATTTCAAATCTCATTGAAAAGTATAGAAGAAAAGCTGAGGAAATTAGAAATCTCAAGTTGGAACAAGAATCACAAGCTATACTATTATGTGACATGACTAAATAAAATAAGAAAGCTATAGAAGACAAGGCCATGATTGAAGAAGACCAAAGTGCTTTGGCAAACAGATTGGAAGAAAAGTTAGTAGAGCTATCCAAGATCTCAAATATGTAATTTGACACCCTAATCCAAATGATGAATGCTCATCATGAGTTGAATGTCAAGGACACTAAAATAACTACATTGAAACTGCAAAATAAACAACTACAAAATGAATTGAAAAGATAAAAGGAGTTAGCTGAAAGTTTCAACAAGCCAAATGAAGCCATCAAGTACTTTGAGCAACTACTAAAATCCCCTAGATCTAGTAAAGACACATAAGGATTGGGCTACATAGGAACTGAAGAAGGAGAGTCATCCAAAGATGTTGAGGAAAGAAACAACAAAGGTAAGAATTCTAAACCTACTTGTCATCATTGTGGTAAGAAAGGGCATACAAAAAATGTTTGCAGGAACAAGAATGCTAGTCAAAATGCCAAGCCAAAGAACATGACTCATTGTCACAAGTCCAAAAAATAAGGTCATCAAGCAAATGAATGCAGAACCAAAACCATGCATGCACCAAAATTTGAAGGATAGTACTACAATTGTCAGAAGTTTGGACATAGAGCCTTTGAATGCAAATCCAAGTTCACTTGGTCATCAAAAAAATCAACAAAGGGAAGAAGGTATGAAAATTCCTATAATTTGGATTACAATACAAGACATAGCTATCATTATTGTCAAGAGTATGGACACATCCCTGAGAATTGTATAAGAACACACTTCAGTGGTAGCTACAATAGATGGTTGAGTTAGAATACATGCTTTAGCTATTTGAAGACTGGTCTTATTAGCAAGCACTATCCAACAAGGAAAAAGGCACGTAACTCAAAGTTTAACAAAGGAAATGGAAAGGTAGTTGTTCAACACACCAAAGGGAGCTAAATAAAACATGGAAGAAGAAAGATGGATGCAACACATCAAAAGAAGGGATCACTTCACCTAATAGGTCAAGTGGTCAAATCCCATCAAACTAAGAAAAAAGAGGTATGTGGGACTGATATTTAAAATTTTTTATCATACATTAGTTCCAAAAGAAGTTGGTACTAAAAGGATATATTAGCATGAAAGAAGATGGAAGAATATAATGAAAATCCAAGGTCAAATCTTTAAGTTTTCACATTACTAATGAGTGTGAAAAGTCTTCTTCACTTGCCAACTTAAGTGCTAGTATATGTTGAGTTGTCAATCAAAGCCAGTTGAAGCCAAGTCAGTAGTAGCTCTCAAGTAAGGGTAATTCTTATAGTTGTCGAGTGACGGAAAAACCAATGGATGCTGAGTGAAATGAAAATTGCATTGGAGCTGAGTTTATAGTTGTACATGTACTATGCAATAAATGGTACATTTTGAAAGGGTATAAGGTAGAGTTTCACACCTTTTCATCATTATGAACACAATGCAATAGTGAGTAGAGTGAATAAGTTATTGACAAGCGAGATCAAAGCATTTGCATAGATCATAGTGAATATTGAGCATCAATTCATCAATTTGAAAGGTATTCTTCATCTACCGAGCTATGCAGTTTCATATATGTTAAAACCTAGCTTGAATAATGACCTCTAGTTCTAAGAATCCAAATGAGAAGGAATCATTTGAAGTTTAATTAGTTAGCAAAAAAGTCAAGCAACTAGATTTTAGGGCCATATCAAAAGTTGCATACAAGAATGATCCAGCCTAAGGTTTTTATGGTCCAAGATGTGAGGAAATGTTATAATTGCAAGGTAGGAGGGATTGGAGTTATGGAAATTAGACAAGCATATGATAGATTATGCAAAAATAGAGTGTTGAAGGAGGAATTCAAAATTGTAGAGAGGAAGGGCTTAACCTATGCCCTAGATTTTCTGACTCTCTTCAAAATTAAATGGATCAAGATTGTTATGAGTAGAATACATGATAGATGTCTATGGTTAGAAGGTGGAACCATTAAACTATCAAAGATAATTGTACATATGATCACTAGATACCCAGCCTTAGATTGGCCTAAAACATTGAGGAGTGATTCAAAAGAGGTGATTGAGGAAAATACAGGAGCAAAGTGGAACAAGCAAGGGATGACTATTGACACTATCACTGATCAACTTCTTGACTTTATTGTTAGAGTTGTTTCACACAAATTCTATTAGTCAAGTAGACTAAATAGTTTTCCATGTATAGTAGTTGATGGAGGCTACAAGATAGTCAAGAAATATCATATCTATGATCTTGCAAAACTCCAATTACATCAAATAATTGAAAACCTAGGAGCAATAAGGAAATCTAAAAGTGTTCAATGTAAGTTTTTTTCCATACTGATTTGTATATTTTTCTACATTCAAAATGAATTTTCATATTTGGTAGAGTAGTATGGAAGACCAATAGGTCAGTTGCTATGCAAATAAATGAGTATATTGAGAAAATGGGAGAGAATTTTGAGTCAGTGATGAATAGTTATTTTGAATATTTCAAGCAATCCATGAAACAAAGGTTGAGAATTCCTATTTCCCTAATGGATAAATATTATAATGATATTTTATTTTTAGTAGACATTGACTACACCTTCATCTAGGTTGTAGTACATAGAGTCAAATGGTTAAGGCCTCTAGGTTATGGAATAAACATTGATGAAGCTTTAGCCACTATCATTACACTTCTTACTGAAGAAGTTGATAAAACTACTAAAATTTTTAGTAACTATGATGTTGTTAAATGAAAGGTTGAGAAGGAATTAAAGACAACATCAACCTTGAAGAAGAAAGAAAAAACGGTGAAGAAATTCAAAGCCAAGTTTGGAGAAGGTAATGATGAAGAAGGTGATGAAGAAGAAGAAGAGGAAGAAGAGGTACAAGGTCAAGAACCTCTTGCTTTGAGCTAACATATGGGTGAGGATTAGAAAGAAGAAGGTGTGAAGGTAGAAGATGATAAGGAAGCACTAGACAAGCCACAAGAAAAGAAGAGAAATGCCAAAATGCAACCTATTACACAACAAAAGGAAAATAAGACTGCAAAGCCTAGTGCAATAAAGCCTAAAGCTCTAGCAAAAAGAGACACTACAAGGTAAACCACTCAAAAGGATAAGGAGCAAGCCAAAGAGAAGTATAAGGCAACATAATAGACTAGTCCTATGTAGAAGAAACTAAGAAGAAAATATGTAGCACAACCAGAGTTAGATGATGAAAAGACAGAGTCAAAGGACACAATCCAATTTAGAATAGTAATTCATGCTCCCAAATCTGATCTTGAAAACATTTGTGATAATGTTAGATATAATGTAGATTTGACTAGTTTGAAAAATGTTGAATTTGATACACTAATTAGAGAAGACCAAAACATGGTTGAAGAGTCAGTATATGCCATGATAGAAAAATTCAAGAACACTCCTCTTGAATTTGATAACACAATGCCCAAAG
Organism: Cupressus sempervirens; assembly: GCA_028749045.1. Classification (NCBI taxonomy): domain Eukaryota; kingdom Viridiplantae; phylum Streptophyta; class Pinopsida; order Cupressales; family Cupressaceae; genus Cupressus; species Cupressus sempervirens. Next base: position 955,065,546 of record CM053785.1, on the reverse strand, counting down.
ATTTATATACTATTGTTGAGAATAAATGACACTACTTCCTAAACATGGACAAAGAAATAAGAGAATATAATCTAGCACAAGTCATGCTAAAATTATCAAAAGGAAAAATAACTAAGGCAAATAAGAAATATGGTAGCAAATTTCCACCAAAGTATAGGGCATTCAACATTTTGTGTAATAAAATTGAAGACACTGTGAAGAAATCCACACAAATGTAGAGATTAATATATCGATTGACAACTATAAAGGAAGGAGAAGTAGATCCCTTTGAGGGTAGGAATAGTGAGGAAGAAGGTGAGGACAAGGAGGAAGGAAAAAAAAAGAGAAAGAAGATAATACTGTGGAGAAGACACAACAAAAGAAAGAAGAGGTGGCAATAACTAATAAGTAGCAAGCAAAACAAAATGTGGAAGATTCACAATTGCTAGCAATGAGCCCTCTACATGACACAAACACAACTGAAAAGACCATTATAGTGAAAGATTTTCCTAAAAAATTACCTTAGAATAGTAATCCATTAATTACAGAGGATTTGAAAAAGATACTTGACCAATCTACACAACAAGTAAAGTTATGTGAAAATCTTGTAGTGGTTAGTGTGGATAAAGTGCAAGAGGCTATAGCTAACATAACAAGAGAAAATGTAAACACACAAGAACTACCTACTACCATCCCTACAACTACCAGTGCTCAACCATTGACACAAGAAAAGGATAAATCCACAAAGGTTGACACTACTACAAAAGTTGATGAAGTTCATACTATAGAAGTAAACAAGCCAACAAAAGAATAAATAGGATAGACATATGTTTCTATACCTACTACACAAACAAAAGGTGCACCTAAATTGATCATAATTGATCAAAGTAGATCTAATGAAGAAAAGTACATACCCAAAGAGAAGGAGCAAGAAGCCATACAGAAATTGGTAAACTTACCAACCACTGGAACTCCTACTAAATTCCTTTAGAGGCTGAACATTGATGCAATACCATTACAAATTTCAGCACTAGGCTCTAGCTCAACAAAATTTGCTAAGGTATTTCACTATTGTGATGAATTATTAGATGAAGAAATAGTGATACCAAAATATGAAAATGCAACAATGACATTAGATTAGATCAATATCATTCAAGAAGCATTGCAAAGAAAGAAGACTCAAGAGATACTTAGGAAAGAGTATAAAAAGAGGCAAGCACTTTAGGAAATCAAAGAAATCCTTTTAGTTTCTTTCAACTTGCAAACACTTGATCAATCAAAGCCCATATTAGAAAAACTATCAATTTTTTTTGAATAGGTGACAAATGAAGACCAAGAAACCAATGTTAAACTCATGGAATGGTCTAAAAAGAAATTTCAACGAAAAGTCAATGAGAAAATATCTGGTGAGATAGCACTATCACAAGTTGAGTTGGCAAAGAAAATTAAAAAAGTGAAGAAAGTACTTGAGAACATATTCTCATTGTACACAAAATTATGTGATCCCACACTCTTCACACAAGAAACAAGCCACAAAATTTTGAGTCCGCAAACGAATCTGAAAATTTCAAGAATGCATCTACTCCAAAGTCTAGCTCAAAGTGAGAAGCACTTTCATTTTGTGCTTCATACACAAAATCAACTAGCCATGTTAAAAGTAGAAGAGGCTAATATAAGAGCCAAATTGATTAACATACAAGCCTCCCTTACCCCCCATATGGAAATACTCCAGAAAGAACTAGCCTATGCAAAAATAGTGTTAAAGAAATATCCCAATCTTTCAACATTAGATTGTTTAGTTCCTCTTGCAAGAAAGAAAACCATCCAGATCAAGTCACTAGAGGTTGCATTAGAAAACTAGGATGTTTCTTTGAAGATCATAATGGAAGTCCACAAGAACTTGTTTGACAAATACACAATCAGTGTATAGACCCTTTGACATCAGTGTCAGAAAAGGGGGAGACAAATATAAAAGGGGAGAGCAAGCAAAGGGGGAGGAACCACAAAAAACAAAGTATAGCAGATAGAAATAGAGTGTCAAAAATTTTGAAGACAAAGAGTATAAGCTTGAAGCAAATCACTCAAAGAAGAGAAGAAATTTTGGATGTAGAATGGGTACAATAACTTAGGGGAAGTTATAAAAAAATTTTGAGGTATACGAGTCTACTACAAACTTTTGAATTTTTTTGAATTTTTGTATATATATGCCAAACTATATGTATATTATACCTAAGGAATTAGATTTATTATGTATAGTTAAGTGCTTTTGACACTCATGTCAAAGGGGGAGATTATTGATCTTAGTTTGGTTTTTACAATTGAGTGTCAATAGAATTAAGGTATTCACTAAGTTCATGCTAAGTATAATATGTATAGATGTCAATTTGAAATGAGTGTCGAGTCACCCATGTGCCCAACAATTCAAGTGCTGAGTAAATAGTTGATACCGAGAAAGTTCAAGTGTCGAGCAAGAAAAAATTATAGCAAGTGTCATGGAACATAGAATGGATCTAGTTATTTGTGATGACACAAAAAACTATGTAAACCATTTTGAAGCCAACTTGTGGATAGATCTCAAAGCTTTGAAGATAATATAAGATCTATTTGGATTCACTATGCGATCAACATGCAACCAATCTGAAGAAAGGAAGGAATTGAGTAGGAAAAATGAATGAATCTCAATCATAGATTCATACCTAACCCTAAGCTACCAAAGTCTTTTAGAGGGAGAAAAAACTCCATAATTCATGTTTGTATGGCAAGGAAGTGATGTGAATGAAGATTTTAAGGAAGTGAAAGGGGTGAATTGATCAGTAAGCATACAAGGTGACTTAGAAGTGTGAAAGGATTGCAGAATTAGTTTGTAGAATAGAGAAGAAGCTATAAAAATTGATATAATAGATCAAGAGGATCAACATGGATAGAACTATGATCTGAAATCAGCAAGGAAAAAGTTGTAAGTGTATCAGATCAAACATTCTATTATTAATTTCTAAAAATTGTATCACCAAGGTGAAATCCTTTGGACTAAGGTTGATTTAATAGTCATCATAAAATCCTTTAATAGGGTGACATTCCAAGAGAGTGTTCTAAAGTCCTTTAGCTAGGCACACTTTTAATAGCATGTTAAAATCTTTTAACAGGGTAGGATCTAATAATCCATTGTAAGCCTTTAATAGGGTAGGCCTTTCACAAGGCATATCATGAAAATGGTCAAACTATGTAACCTTAATAGGTGAACTTTATTGTTGCAATAGTGAAGAATTGTGAGTTTCATCCCCACCCCAGTTTTACCTTCTCATTGGAGGGTTTCTAGGTAATCATATCTAGTGTCAAGTTTTTACGTGGGTGCATTTACTTTACGTGTTATATCAATATGTTAATGCATGCATTTTTTTATTGGTTAAAGATTAGTAGTTCTGATTCACACCCTGCCCCGCACCCCCCCCCCCACACTAGAAGTATATGTTTCCCATTTTTATTTCCAACAAAAATGGACTCTAGCTTCTTAATAACAAAGCTCATTGCATAATAATTTTTTTCATCGTTTTCCACTTGGATATTGTCCCTCTATGTCTAACACAACTTACATCTTTACAAAATTATTATTTCTTCTCAAATTTACTTCTCAAATTGGCCCTGTGGGAAAGGTAAATAATCAACTTCTCTTTTTTTCTCATTTTGTCTGTTATGATCACAATCTGATGGGTTAGGCTATTTATTTTTATAAATATATTTGTAGATCAAAGTGTCATTCAATGTTATGATTTCTTTTATAATCGTTGTTCTTGTGGATTAATTTGATTCTTTTTTAATGATTTTCAAATTTCTTCCCATATATGTTATATCTTTTCCTATTGAGTAATGGTCTATAACTAAAGGATACATACTTTTTTTTATAGTGAAACTATGAATATTTTATGTTCTCCTTCACTATCTCTTGATGATGGATCATGGGGAAATAATTATGGTTGTTAGGATGTATGTATGTAGGTGCCTAATAAATTGTGCCACATCACTCACACACACACACACTAGTCATTGGCTTCTATTTTTATATTGCATGACTTATTCTAGTCCTAATTTTGTAAGCAACAAAAATCTTGTATAAAATGGCTTAGGGTTAGGGATTTGATAATATATGATGATATTGTAACTTTTGTGGCAGTATTTAGTTGTATGGGATTACAAATTATAATCAAGTTGTAATCATTGGATAATAAGATTATTGGACTCGATGTTGGTCAATGTATCCCAGGGATAGGATGAACCACATTAAATCTTTGTCTCTTGTGTTCTCTTCTATGTGGTTTAGTATTTCCTGATATTGGTTATATTTGCATGTAATTGTTATTTTTATCTTTTTAATCTTGACACCTTAGACATTTTTCATCATTATGGCCTAAACAAAAATGCTACACATTTTCTTATCAACAAGAAGTCTCTATAGTCTAAAATTAAAATTTGTGTGAGTATTAAATATTCAATCATGAAAATTGCACTAAATTTTAAAATGGATCTCTATAATGAATTCATTTAGCTCTTGTAATTATATTATTTAACTCCTAAATTTTCTACACATTTGGATTGGTTTTTTAATTCATATTTCTAATTTTCTTTCTTAATAGTTCATTTCTTCTTCAAATGTATTCTTACGAATAAAACATCCTTGATGAATAAAAATGTCTTCAAATCCATTGTGCTTCTTCATATGATCTATTATCTTCTTTCTTGACATCATCTTTATTATTCAAACAACCTCTTATAAACACGAGATCCTTGATTGATACAAAAGTTTTTATCTTAGTTCTTTAGATAGTTAGGAACCCACATTTTCCTCAAGTTTTAATTATGAGATAATTCTAATAATAACCATCACAAGGTTGCTCTAAACACTTAGAAATGACACAACACATAATGTACCAATATTTCTCCACTATATTTATTTTATGGACTTTACCTAATTTATGATAATATTAATCAATTATTTGATACACGGAAATGAAGTCTCTATCATTCTTCTATAAGTAATACAAATTATTCTTTAGAAAAAAGCTTGCTTACTAGATATTTATTCTATTACATGTTGTCTAGCTTCTTTGAGATTATAGAAATGAGGATTTCTCTTTAAAAAATTAAGAACATTAATTTTGGTAAAAAAATATTTGTTATTAACTCAATTAAATTCAATGTTCAAATAATTCATTTTTGATGTTTTGAAGCTACAAACTACAACCTATATACCTTTATTCACAAGTTATTCTTCTATTTTGATTTGAAAGAACTAAAAATTAGTCTCATTAAACTATTTTTTAAATCTCAAATGTTTCAATGAATGTTTCCATACCTTTATACCTTAAAAAATATCTCATGCAAAATTCTACTTAGTCAATAATTAATTTCAAATAATGTTTTTTTTTCATAAATCAAAAAAATTATCTAGACTCTAATTTTAAAAAGAAAAGAAAAGGAAAAAAAGTAGTCAAATACAATAATATCCTTCTTAACAAGCATGAGCCTACAACACAGCGGTAAATTGTGAGCCTCTCATGTGGGAGGTCTTGGGTTTGACTCTATGCGTGCTTAATAAATAATTATAATTAATCACAACACATATTAATAAATCTTGGCTTCGGCCTCTTACTGATAAAAAAAAAAACAAAAAAAAAATTCCTCCTTAACTATATAAATAAATATACAATAAATTTATATCTATTAGGAATACACATACACACACACTTGCTGCATATTTTGTCATTGGTATCAAAGGTTAACGATCAAGGTTGTATAAAGTTAAACATTGAGGGATTACTCAAGTAAATGATGAATTGTAATGAAATGGTTATCAAGGTATTCATTATAGATTAGATCTTTATTAGATGCTTTATTATTTTAGTGAGCTACATGGATGTCTAGTTGAGCTATTTGACCTGCTTGTTACCTGCTTGAGCTACTTGGTTGTTTACTTGAGCTACTCAAGCTATGTGGATGTCATCAAGTGTGTTAAAAGAATAGACTTCTTTGAAATCTCATTTCAATAAGTTTTATTGACATTTCAAATATGCTAGAAAATCTAAATAAGGTCAATGTAACTAATATTGATGTATGTAGATACGTAGATGGAATTGATGGTCATCCACTACATTTTCCATAGATTTTGAACTATTATGGTGTTTTTCAATTAAGAGAACATCTAATAAAAGTAAAAAGTGGTTCCTAATATTTTTTGGTTGCATCGAGCTCTACAGGTTTCATGCCTACATCCCTAGAAAATTAGAGCAAGTTAGAGAAGGACCTAAATCTAGCACATGAACATAGAAAAATAGTAATAGAGTACATATACGTCTGTGTTTGAGTATTTATATATATTGTTAATATGTAAATTAAGGATTTTGTCTATAGACACTACACCAATAATAAACTAGACTAGGTAAGAGCACGACTCTTCCAAAATGGTAAAAGAGTATATGTGTGTGTTTATTTATGTGTGTGTATGTGTGTGTGTGTGTGTGTGTGTGTGTGTGTGTGTGTGTGTGTGTATGTGTGTGTGCGCGCGCGCGCGCGCACGTGCATGCGTGCGTGCGTGCGTGCATGTGTGTGTGTAAATATATAGGTGTACACTCACATGGTTAATATTTTAATTAAAACATTCAAATGATCATAGGGTGATGCAAATACATATTTCAATTTTCATTGAAAATACTAGATTATTTGTAATTAATCTTCTAATCTTTTAAGATCTCAATAACTTTTACTATATATCAAATCTAGTTCTCCTTAAAGCATACAAGAATATTTAATTTTAAGAAAAGATTCCACAAGGAATTCAACACCTTTGTATATCAAGATAATCATAAGCTAAATCATAAGCTGCATGGATACCATTCTACGTATTTTTTAATTTCCTTTCATTATAGCTTAAAAGGAGATTGAACTTTAAAGAAACACTCCATGCTTCATAGAGTCAATTGGAGTATTAGACAATTATTTATTTCCATTCTTTTGTAATTATTCCTTTCCTTATTTCTTGTTAGCATTCTTTTGGCTAATGTTTAATATGATACTTTCCTTTTCAGTAGGGGACAACATCTACTCTTTAACCAAAGAACTAATAATCTCTTATTGTGATAGTGTAAGAAGTAACTCCTCGACTAGTTGGAGCTTTAATTGCTCTCTATGAGTGCATTGTGTAGATTTATATCAACCTTGTTAACATTAATGGTTATCATCAACCTAGTAAGATCCTAAGTTTCATGCAATTCAACACTCTATGAGTTTAGTTTTTTAGCTATAGGTTAAAAATTTAGATACTGCATTGAATATATACATTTACATAAATGTATCTAATAATAATTGTTGGTTAAGCATGGAAAATTCTAGCAACTTGTAGCACCTCTCTTATTCAAACCAAAATAATTCAGACCGAAATTGTTCAAGTTGGAGTTCAAACTAGTAACCAATATACTTTCACCAAATTGACACTTTATGGCTTTCTCTTCAAGATACCCAATTCTTTAATTGTTTCACAAAAAAACCCAATTCAAACTCAATATATTACATTAAAATCAATAGGGCCATTATCCATACATGAATCAACTTAGTAAACAAATGGTTGAACCAAAATCATTTTTGGATAAACTAGAAATTGTTCCATTTTAAACTCAAAACTAATTTCTAATTGTAGAATGCATGCAAATGTGCCATTTCACAATTGCTTTGGGAAAACTAATTCCATACTTTAGTGTGAAATATTTAAACCAATCTTTAAATGACTTAATATTTGGTCATAAAATCGCACTATTTTTTCTTGAAACTATCGAATGATAAGCCATTATAATCCATGGACAAAACTAATATTTGTTTTCAAAATGGTGGGGAATCAAGCATCTATTCCTCAAGCCAATAAAGCCACTTAAATTCCAGATTTTGTGCAGAATTAAATATGCACTTAAAGTGACTGATACCATGGACTAAAGAAACAAAAATTTAAATCAAATTTTGCACAAAGTAAAATATGCTCAATAGAACCAACATACAAGATTCACATGCCCAGTCATAAGATAAGAAAAATTTAAATAATATGAACTCAAAAATGAAATTTAAATTTTATGCTTCTATTAAAACAACTAACAGATGATCCATGATTATCAGTTAGAGGATATTTAAATTTCACATTCTAGATCTTCCCTCCTAACTCTATTTTCTTCACAAATCCATCCCCTTTAATAATACTCTTAGGTGGTTACACTTATGTAGTTACGAATAACTATCCATTTCCTTTATGCTTTTGCAAATCTCGTGTTCTTTTACATGGTATTTATGATGCATTAATCAATATTTTGAATAAATATATTATTATGAACTTATCCCAAAGTGGGGTAATATTCATAGCTCAGTGGTGCTTAGGTGCTCCTATGCCAATATATTATACACATGTTGATATTTGACTCTAGTTTAATCTACTAGCTATGGGAACTAAAATTGATGCAAACTAGAGTAGCATTTGAAAGGCCAATTAACCCTTATCCCAGAGGAGAAAATGTTCCTATGGCTATAGATGATCTCAATGTACCATATGAAGAAATAAAATAATATGGAAAACCCAAGGAAGAGATGCCTTTTCCACTAGCACAATTACATTCTATTGTCAAGTTTATTATGTTCATTAACTTAGCTAGGCTTTTCTTGTGCAAACTATAGATTGCAATGATTTTTCAACACAATGTAAAAATGCTTGTATGCTATTATAAGTTTCTTAAGAATCCTATCTATAGACCAACTGATGGTACATGCAAAAAATGGTTTTCATGTTTCTTTTGATTGATAAGAGTTCTTGTCTCTACAATTTATGTTTGTTTCACAAATAGCTTTGGAGACCCTTATGAAGACACCATTGTCAAGGATTATAAAGCTAGTTGTGTATCAAAATATGCCTCAAGGTCCAAGTGATTATAGAACTATGTCTAACTGAGTAGTGGCAAGGCAAATGAAGTTGTAAAGACCTACTCTTGATATGGTAAGATGTATGTAATTTGTTCTTATGCACATATCTTTGTTTAAATCTAGATGGAATATGCAAAACTCCCAACATCCCAATTCTATCTTGAATTTTTCAATAAATGATAGGAACTTTTAATGCCAAGCAATATAAAGAGATATTCATAAGAAGTAATGACATATAAGAGGAGAGATAATTAACTATAATTACCACTTAGGCACATGAATGATTGAATGCTCAATTTAGCTTAGAATAGTTACACAAGTCTTCTTGAATTGTGTACATCAAAATAAGGGCATCTATAGGTGAAATCAATTAGCCTTAAGTTTGTGCATTCTAAGTTTAGAGCTCAATTCTATATATCTATAGGTTTCTTAAAGTTATGTTGTTCTGATTAGCTTGGTGGGATTTCTTTTCTGTGCTATCAGAATGCTCTAGCCTAAGGTAATGCTCCCAAGTTCCATAAACATCACATTTCTGAAAATAAGTAGACATGGTATCTATATCTTGAAGATATTCTGGATGATTGAAGGAGAGGAAATAAAATTTCAACTAGGAAAGTTCATTTGGAACCTATAGCCTCTTTTTTATTCTTTCTTTTACTTTAGCCAATGGGTCACCCTCACTAATAACCAAAAAGAAAGGCTCTTCAAATTCTATACTATGTGGTTTTGACGTACATCTTGTTAAAGTGATGTACCTGAATTGGCCAATTATGAGGGCCTAATTTCGTTTAATCCTCTTGGATCTCTTCTTCTCTCTAAGTCTTGTACTGATCATTAATATTCTCGATATTTTCATTCAATTAAAAAAACTTGTAAATTTTATGGTAGAAGAACTTAAGTAATCTTAAATCCACAGATATCTTGGATAGCTCCACCTTCCAATGCAGCTCACTAAGATCATCACTAAAAATACTCTATTTTGGAATTCTTATACTATGCATAGTAACCATATCATTTGTTGAATAATGAAAAATAACCTTCAATATTTTTAGTCCCTATAGCTCTAGAAGTGGGATTTCATGGACTTTATACTATAAGATATCCACGTTTTTTATTAGAATGGACTAATATGTTACATAAGTGAGCTATGGCTATGTACTTGATGCGATGAGGATTTGTTGCTGAAATAGAAATTATGTGATTTAAGTCTTAATTTTGAAGGATTGTCTGATCCAATATATTGTGTAACTTGGTCCACAACATCATGATAAGTGAAGCCTTTTGAAAGTTCCAAACAAAAGTATTATGATTGGGCGTCTCTAGGTGCTAGAAATGTACAATGTCTCTATTACAAATATTATCTAATGATGAAGGAACATTTGGATATTGGTGTACGTCCTCATCACTTGTGAGAGCTTACTCATAACAAATAATGTCACCATCTTCAAGCTGGCTAGCTCAAAAAGAAATATTATTTTCAATGATCTCAAATATGACATTTGGATCAAGTTTTATTTCCTTGAAAAGCTTAATTTCCTCATTTGATGGGAAATTGACCATGGCTTTCAATTGTGCCATTGTTTCTCTTGGTTTTCCTCCAACCTTAACAAAAAGCATCCCAACATAGTTGACCTCTTCTTTTTCTAGATCATGGAGTTTCAAAAAGATAAGTATATCTTCCTTTTTTTTTTCAAGAGGTTGGAGGATGCAAAAATTCAAAACATATTTGACTTCCAAAACTAGTTTCAATTCTATAATAGGTGCTTTATTAAAAAGTATCCCTTAAGTATCTAATAGACTGAGATTCCTCCAATTGTGCCAATGAAAAGTTTTTATGGTATGTGTAGTTTTAACACTTTTCCCAAAGCCAAAATTGCATATATTACCCATGGATATCAAATTCTTTTGCAACTTCTTCCTTGGTGGATGTAAATATAATTTTCTTTAGAATCAAAATTGTTCATCAAAAAAATTGTTGTTGCCAATTTTCTTTGTAATATCAATGTCATGGGAAACCTTTATAATTGTATAAAGGTGGGATTCTACCTTTTCTTTTCACTTATATTCTTTATGATCCCGCTCTTTCTTTAACGTCACCCTTGAGTGTTGTGCAATATTCTTCTCATCAATATTGCAAATAATATTGTCCTTATCGCCCTCTCTTACATACACAAGCATATTAAGCATTTAAATATTTTTTGAACTTTAATAAAGTGTTGTTGAAACCATGATTTGTTTGTATTAGTTCCTCTTCACCACCATAATATTATTCCAAGGCTCTTTTATTATCTTCTTTTGTAACATGCTCATCATCAAATTTGTCCCAATGATCTGATAGAGTTTGTCTCATAAAAGAATAATAATACCCTACATGCACACCTCCACTATAGGCCAATACATTATGCAACATGTACAAATTTTTCACACTCCTATCTACTTCTGGAGAAAGACACTTTCTATTTTTTCTATCCAAATCAAGATCCAGATGAATCTTGTTATAGTCATTTATCTTGACCATCATATCGAGCATGAAATAATATTCAAAGTGTTTGATCTGAAGTTGTTGCACCAATGGAGGAAAATAAACAAACAAGAAGCCTTTTATTGCCTCCTACAATCTATAATACTTTGCATGATATTTATTATCACCTTCTAGCCTTTTAGTTTCCATGAACCTATCAAAAGATGCATTGGCATCTTGACAAAATTTTACATCAAGTCATGTTGATCATAGAGTGAGTTTCTATGTGGATTTGTAATCTACATTAATACTTTCAATGTAATCTATATGATGATGCTCAAATAGTCATATTGTATCCTCTATAGCAATACCCTTCATTTTGTCCTGTAGTTTCTCACACAACACATGGTTCAGCTCTTGCACATCATGTTGCAAACAAGAATAATATGTACCCATCCAAAGATTTTTGTCAAATATATTGTTGACACACTGGTGTCACTATATTGGAGTTTGTAGAATACAATCTATAGAGCCAAAACAATGTTATTTTAAGGCACAAAATTTTTAGAACAATTTTTAGTAGTTGGCATATGATAGACTACCTTTCTAAAGTTAAGCTAGGATACAATTTTTGAAGAAGGGAATTCATGTAGCATGATGCTCCTTGTTTCTTTAGTCCAACAAATCCAGTTTTTTTATCATAACTCTAATAGTTAGGACTTTTTATATAGTAATGTATGCTTCTACTATCAGAGTGTTATGTGTCAAATACCATTTTACTAGGACATGAAGATCTAAAAATAACATAAATGATTTGAAACCCAAATCACTCCCCCAAGAAGTGAAATTATGTTGAATTTCCTTTTTAACAGTATGGTTTGAATTAATTTGATCAACAACCTAGCTAAAATGAGCATATCTAGTCCAACCATAAGGTAAAGTGGGAGCATTTGCCACATCCAATTTTATGGACAATGAACCTACATTATTTCTTTCTGGGAATATAGTAATCTTCCATTTATATCCTCAAACTATAAAATTGTTTGAGTAATATTTTTTTAGGTTCAATCTAGATAGGTTCTAAACAATCTGTAATGCCCCACCAAGGGATCCAAAGAATTTTACTAAGTTTGCCAAACAATTGTTTTTTTTAAACATCAAAGATAAAACCATTCATAACAATTGAGGAAGCAATAGCAACAATTCAAATGAAAATAAACATAACATATATACATAACAGGCTACATTCTTTAAAGATCTCTTAATGTTGTATCACATCTAAATTAACTATTCATCTAACATCCCATCCTTATGAAATAACAATGATACATCCAATGTACTTAAACAATATACAAGTGTCCTTTTGTAATTATATTTTAGTTTAGCTCAATCATCCACTGTACATATCACAGAGTATAAAAAGCTTAAAAGAATAAACATCCAAGTAAATAAAGTACATCATCATCATCTAATATTAATCCACGATGCAATAACATAAATGAAACCACATATCATACATGATATATCATCACAAAAGATATAAACATCCATCACAAAAGATAACCATATATCACAAACATAAATAATTAAGTGCACGGTTCCTCCTAACCGTAAATAGCATCATTAGACCATCATGGATCCTATCCATCCCTCCGTGCGTAACATTCCAAAGCACCGAAGAGATGATCGGTATTAACATAGTAGGAATGTCACTCCTAAAACATCCTACTAACATGCAAAGTAAAGCATAATAAATCATCAACTAACATATGCAAAGTAAAGCAAATCATCAATATAAGAAACATACCAGTAAATACATCCATCTTAAGTTATATTATCTATCATAATGCTCCAAGAACATAATGAAGAATAAATACCAACCAAGGATACTCCAGCCATGGTGTCTCGGATGAATCTCAAATGATAAGAGAGGAAAATACACTACCACCCGAGCGTGTGGTACCTAAGTGGTTGACTCCCACCATGCTGAGGAGATAATCTCAAGTCCCAAACAGGCTATCCATAACACATAGCACAAATCTCTATAGTCTAGAAATCCTAAAAGTACACTAACTCAAAGGTTCCACTCACACACAAAATTGACATCTAATTCTCAGAGACACACAAAGACATGTAGGAAACCTACTCTGCAAGCGAGAAAGTGTCATCGTATTTATCACATACAAGTTACCCTGGCAATTAGCTAAACTCCACGGGTCCATACTGATCTCATGTGGCCACTAGTATCCTCTCATACTGACGAGGCATACTACGGAATGCACGGTCACAACTATGTGTTCTCACTACTCCCATCCTAGCCTGTACAAGCACTCAGGGCATGGGCGAGAACACCAAAACAATTATCTTTTTAGGTTCATTTAATCCCCATTTAGTGTGTAAAATTTATCACTTATTAACCAAACTTACAATGAGTTACCCTGGAAGCCACTTAGGGCCCCGACCCCCATTGCAAGCCACTTCTTGACACTGCAAATAGATTACCTACCCTAAGCTCATGGAATCATAAAATCACCACAGTCCTGTACAAGCGACCGTAAAGAAAATCCAAAAGATAATATAAAAAGAATCATCAAATATCCATGATAAAAGCATCAAATATCCATAAGAAGAATCATCAAAGCTCCAAGATAAGAGTCATCAAATCTCCATGAGCATCTAAAAAAGTATTCATAGAAAATCATGACCACAATAGTTCTCTATTGGCAACTGAAGGCATCACTGATAATCATAAGTATCCATTGGTTCTCAATAATCAAAATATATCTCAAAATAAATCACAATATCCATTGGTTCTTAATAAGCAACTAAGAATATCTCAAAATCATACTGATCGAAGACTCCAAAATGGTTGAGTCAAATATGTCACAACATGACATCATCAAGAAATAAATCCAAATTTTAGTCCTATCATGGCGACTAGAAAATAATCCAAGGATAACTGATCGATGACTCAAAAATGATTAGCTCAAGTGTCTCATACACATACCTCTCAGCTTCACACATGAAGACTAATGAACAATAACAATCAGTAAATACAAACATTTCATAGAACATACGATCACATTACCATGGTTGGGCTTATAAAGATCGAGACCAAATAAGATCAACATGCCATCACATCTCATAACCCCTGAGCCTCTGGTAACAACCTAGGACTGGTCAACACTAGTTAACCCAAAACCCAAAACAAGAAGCATATAGATTACATGATGCAGACACATGTTTTGGTTTACTAAATTCACATAGTTCAATAATGTGTAGGGGTTTTCAGTTTTTTGTTTGCAGGTATACTTTTAAGTGTCTTAAGTTTCATCATTTGACCTATAAGTCAACCCATTTGTTCTCCGATAGCATTATCCTTCCATTATTAAGAATTACATTCTAAGAATAACTTAAAGATAAATATTTACTCATTAAAGCATTTTCTTTATTCGCTAAGATCCATAGTACTAATTGATCAACTCTTCCTCAATATTACTTCTACATTTCAACATATTCAAAGGATCATTATTCATTAAAATATAAGAAAGCCAATTATCAATCTTCGAATAAGAAGAAATAACTTTATTTATCTCAATCTATTAACATAGGTACACCATCCATGACCTATTAACATCTTTTTAGTTTTCAATTATAAACTTAATTAAGTATTACCAATGTTTGATTCTTTTAATTTAATCATTATCATCAATGACAACCATATAATATCTAAGGTCATAATTGAAGTCATAAGACTTATCAATTTTGATATAGATAATCTACAATCGCGTTAAAAGAATTATATCAATTAAATCTCTATTACATAACTTAATTATTAATTAAATCTAATTAACTCTCAATAATTGATTTAATTAATAATTGTATGACCATAACAATGTTCTAATTAACATCAGTTGACTAATAACTAACTAGAATTCTGTAAGTTAAAAGTCAACTATAATTCAATACTCAAAGGATCATATTAATAATTCTATAATAATAACTTGTTAATATTTAATGACAAGCTATATTGAGAATCTTATTATTAAATCTTGAATGATCACATACATCACTCTGCAACAATGTTCTCATTTATATTTTAATAATAACAAGTTATTATAAATCCTCAATCCCAATTATTATTATCTCAATAAGTTTTTCCTACGTACATTGATTCAGTTAACTGATAATCCTCCAAATTATTAACCAATTCAATTTGATTAATATTTTTTACAGTACTTCAATCATTAACTAATCTCCTTTAGAGTAACTCTATTCGTATTTATTGATAACTATTTAAAGTATTTATACTATTATTTATTAATAGTTTGTTAGACCCAAAAAACATTATTAAATAATAAACTTATCACAACTATAAATAATCAATCTAGAGAACGTTTACATAGAACTTCATTAGCTAACTCTTAATACCATTAAGGTATTCAAACGTATTAACCAATAACATAATAATTAAGTCTTAATTCAATATCACTCAGAGTTTCTAAATTTAAATCAATATAATATAAATTATCATCTTATAATTATTTAATCAATATTGAAATAAACCATTAGACTCCATTTTCTAATTGTTCTAATAATATTTTGTCTATATAAAGATCCCTATCACAAACCAATAAGACTCATTGTAGATTTTAACATGAATAATCTCCAAATTCTTAACATTATCATCTTCATTAAACAACTCTAAAATTGTTTAATATATATTAAATAGTATTCAATATACATTATAAAAAGTCCACTATATAAACCATATTAAATTTTTTTTAAAAAAAATTTCTCTCATTTAAAAAACCATTTACTTACATTGACTAATAATTAATTACATTTCTTCTACTCTTAACTAATTTTAATTAAATTTGATTTAATTAGATTAGATAATAAACCATATAAAACTAATGCATTTTAATAAGATTCTAATAAAAAAATATTTCAATAATATCTTTAATTCATTCCATGCTTTGATATATTATTTTGTGAAGTTTAAGCATAAAAATTTTTTGGTTATGGGAAATGGAGAAATATCTATCCTTGAATAAAACAGTCCTAGTACGATGGCCATATCTCCCTAATGAACCGTTGGATCGGGCTGAAATTTAAATATGTTGGAGAGGGCCAAGTTGCACCAATTCTGACTGGAGCGATCGAATAAATTCGATCTCGATAAAAAGTTATGAATGATTGAGTTCGGGTCTACCCAAGGGCAGCAACAGGACAATTTGAGATGAATTAAGAATTTTTTGTTAAAATAATTATTTTCTAAATTTAACCATAAAACGGTTTGTTCATATGCATCTAAAAATATAATTGATAGAAAGATTACATCTAATCATTCAAATTTTCACCATAAAATTTTTATTTTAATTCCAAATCTTGTCTTTCTAATTTAATATAAATTCGAACCCAATCCCGATTAAAATCTAATTTCTTTCTCATTTGGAACGAGGGTTTTTCTATTATTTTCTTCTCATCCAAATAAAATATTTAGATTCCAATTTCAAATAGTAGATTCAATCACAGAGAGTATTCAAACACATAAAATAGATATGATGAAGACAGGAAGAGAAAGAGTGCAAAGGGAATATGAGAATATCACGAGGGCACCTAGATACTGATGCTACTTTGCCATGCCTCAGAAGTCCATAGAAAATCTCTTCCTTCTCCATCATTCACAATTCTTTCAAGAATCCAAGCCGATCGAATCCTCCTAGTGATTAGAAGTGCTAGCAGGAGCATAGAAGCAAGTAAAAAATATATGAGCATATGAATCTTCTCCCATGCATGTAAGCTTTGAAGCTTCTATTTTAGCTTGTAGCTTGTAGCTTCCATTAAACTTGTAGCTTCCATTAAGCTTTTCAATTAAGCTTCTATGAATGCCTAAATATCAAGAGCTCTCAAGAAACTTTTGGATTGCTTCTTCAAACTACTGAAAGGTGTCACCAACTAAGCATGGGTCTTTTCCAACCTTTTTTATGAGTCATAGAGTTGTAGACACCTTGTGCTTAAGTGATGCACTAACCCCTGTGTTGATAACACATGTTAGTTCCCATGCAAGCTTGTAACTCCAATTTACTTTTTAAATAATCTCTATTTAAATTTTATAACTATCATTTTAATTTATTTATTAAGTCCATGCATTAACTTTAATATCTCCACTTTTCAATCTTAATATATTTATATTTTAATCATATGAGATTTAGAATCTTTTGATAATTTAAAATATATTTTCCACTTTTAAATTTTATTTTCCAAAACTTTATTGCTCAACTATTTATTAGCTTTAATAATATTATTATTTCGTCATTTATTTAAAAATGAGCTCCAAATATATTATTATTAAAATAAATATTGTCACATTCCAAATTTAATATTATAACTTTTATCTTTCAATTTAATTATTTTATTTTCAAATTTAATTATTTTATTTAATTAATTTTCTAATTAATTAAATAAAATAAATATTAAAATATCAAATTAATTTTTTTATTTAATTAAACCATTAATTAAATCTTTTGATTAGGCTTAATTAATAGAAAATACTCCAAAGACTCACAAAGGTAAAAATACAAAAAATCCATCATAGCCAAAATACATACAAAATCAAAGTAAGAGTTTAAATCATGAATTATGTCATCCAACGTATTCAGAGGGTACTCAACTCAGATACTTGACCTAATTTTTCAATTAGAACAAATGGCTTAAAGGGTTGGGATTTGGACTTTAGAATTTATCTCCCCTCTCTTATCATTGAGATAATGTGATAGGGTATGCTCATCTTGGCAATTCAGGGAAGTCGATACCCGGTACTTGCAACTTGCATAAAAACTATGCATGTACAAGCACAATATATATACTAAACTAACAAGGCAATGGCAGGAAGTGGTGCATCGTGTAGATCCCGACTAGTAGGTAACTATGACTCCCTTCCTTAACCACATCGAACACACCATACAAAAGCAAACACTCACACCATACACATGCAAGTATGGGGTAAGTATCTATAAGAAAACACATATGATAATAAATCATCTTACTAATCATCATTAATAATTGCGAACACTAAAAATAATCATCATACATACATGAAATGTAGAGTTTAAGTAATCTCATCACATAATAAACTGAATTCATAGCTCAATATCTAATAATCTCAAAACAATGTTGCTAACCAACAATGTAAAACTAGCTCTAAAAGAGTTCAGCAATGATAACAAAATGTGAACTAGGGGCAAGAACTACATCCACCCCCCTAGGATTAGGCTTACTCCTAGAAGCCTACAAGAATGAGAAACTAAGTTACTCACTTTGCAGGTCCCATTGAACCCTTTTCCCTCTGTAAGAAAATATGTTCCCACCAAGGATATTACAACACCCTTAGAGAAATATGATTTTGGTTTAATGGTAAACCAAAAACCATATTGATCCAACATTTATTCTTTTAACAACTACTAAAATAGATCCCTTAATTCATTCTAAACAAGAGCAATTTAATGATTGCAAAGATAAACAGAGGTTTACTACCTTACGACATTGATAAAAGATACATGTTTTGCAGCTAGAATGAGTTTCAATTTTTAGTTTTGACTTCGTTTAGATTTTCAATAAAATTTTTAGTTTTGAAAGCTAAGTGTTGAAATATAAAAAAAATGCAAGTAATAGTTTTAAGTTATGTTTCAGTTCACCTAGTTTCAAGTTTTCAGTTTGAAAAAGATACACATGATAGTTTTAAGTTTTCAGTTTATTCAACTAGTTAATAACTAGTAGCAGTCCAATATACCCAAAGCTCCCAATCTTGAAACTCAGGCTCTGATACCAAATGTAATGCCCCACTAACGTATCCAAAGAATTTTACTAAGTTTTCCAAACAATTTTTTTTTTTTTTAACATGAAAGATAAAACCATTCATAACATTTGCAGAAGCAATAACAACAATTCAAATAAAAACAAACATAACATATATACATAACAGGCTACATTCTTTAAAGATCTCTTAACGTTGTATCACATCTAAATTAACTATTCATCTAACATCCCATCCTTATGAAATAACAATGATACATCCAATGTACTTAAACAATATACAAGTGTCTTTCTGTAATTATATTTTAGTTTAGCTCAATCATCCACTATACATATCACAGGGTATGAAAAGTTTAAAAGAATAAACATCCAAGTAAATAAAGTACATCATCATCATCTAATATTAATCTATGATACAATAACATAAATGAAACCACATATCATACATGATATATCATCACAAAAGATATAAACATCCATCACAAAAGATAATCATATATCACAAACATAAATAGCTAAGTGCACGGTTCCTCCCAACCATAAATAGCATCATTAGACCATCATGGATCCTAGCCATCCTTCCGTGCGTAACATTCCAAAGCACCGAAAAGATCATTGGTATTAACATAGTAGGAATGTCACTCCTAAAACATCCTACTAACATGCAAAGTAAAGCATAATAAATCATCAACTAACATATGCAAAGTAAAGCAAATCATCAATATAAGAAAGATACCAGTAAATACATCCTTCTTAAGATATATTATCTATCATAATTCTCCAAGAACATAATGAAGAATAAATACCAACCAAGGATACTCCAGCCACGGTGTCTCAGACAGATCTCAAATGATAAGAGTTGAAAATACACTACCACTCGACCGCGTGGTACCTAAGTGGTCCACTCCCACCGTGCTGAGGAGATAATCTCAAGTCCCAAATAGCCTATCCATAAAACATAGCACAAATTTCTATAGTCCAGGAATCTTAAAAGTATACTAACTCAAAGGTTCCAATCACAGACAAAATCGACATCTAATTTCCAGAGGCACACAAAGACATGTAGGAAACCTACTCTACAAGCGAGAAAGTGTCATTGCATTTATCACGTACAAGTTATCCTGGCCGTTAGCTAAACTCCATGGGTCCATACTGATCTCATGCGGCCACTAGTATCCTCTCATACTGACGAGGCATACTACGGAATGCATGGTCCCAACCATGCATTCTCACTACTCCCATGCTAGCCTGTACAAGCACTCAAGGCATGGGCGAGAACATCAAAATAATTATCTTTTTAGGTTCATTTAATCTCCATTTAGTGTGTAAATGTTATTACTTATTAACCAAACTTATAATGAGTTACCCCGGCAGCTACTTAGGGCTCCGACCCCCATTGCAAGCCACTTCTCGACACTACAAGTAGATTACCTACCCTAAGCTAATGGAATCATAAAATCACCACAGTCCTGTACAAGTGGCTGTAAAGAAAATTCAAAAGATAATATAAAAAGAATCATCACATATCCACGATAAAAGCATCAAATATCCATAAGAAGAATCACCAAATCTCCAAGATAAGAGTCATTAAATCTCCATGAGCATCTGAAAAAATATCCATAGAAAATCATGACCACAACAGTTCTCTATTGGCAACTAAAGGCATCACTGATAATCATAAGTATCCATTGGTTCTCAATAATCAAAATATATCTCAAAATAAATCATAATATCCATTGGTTCTCAATAAGTAACCAAGAATATCTCAAAATCATACTGATCGAAGACTCCAAAATGGTTGAGTGAAATATGTCACAACATGACATCATCAAGAAATAAATCCACATTTCAGTCCCATCAAGGCGACTAAAAAATAATCCAAGGATAACTGATCGATGACTCAAAAATGATTAGCTCAAGTGTCTCATACACATACCTCTCAGCTTCACACATGAAGACTAATGAACAATAATAATCAGTAAATACAAACATTTCATAGAGCATACAATCGCATTACCATGGTTGGGCTTATAAAGATCGAGACCAAATAAGATCAACATGCCATCACATCTCATAACCCCCAAGCCTCTGGTAACAACTTAGGACTGGTCAACACTAGTTAACTCAAAACTCAAAACAAGAAGCATATAGATTACACAATGCAGACACATGTTTTGGTTTACTAAATTCACATAGTTGAATAATGTGTAGGGGTTTCCAGTTTTTTGTTTGCAAGTATACTTTCAAATGTCTTAAGTTTCATCATTTGACCTATAAGTCAACCCATTTTTTCTCCGATAGCATTATCCTTCCATTATTAAGAATTACATTCTAACAATAACTTAAGGATAAATATTTACTCATTAAATCATTTGCTTTATTTGCTAAGATCCATAGTACTAATTGATCAACTCTTCCTTAATGTTACTTCTATATTTCAACATAATCAAAGAATCATTATTCATTATAATATAAGAAAGCCAATTATCAATCTTTGAATAAGAAAAAGATAACTTTATTTATCTCAATCCATTAACATAGGTACACCATCCATGACCTATTAATATCTTATTAGTTTTCAATTAGAAACTTAATTAAGTATTACTAAAGTTTGATTGTTTTAATTTAATCTTTATCATCAATGACAACCATATAATATCTAAAGTCATAATTCAAGTCATAAGACTTATCAACTTTGATATAGATAATCTACAATCTCATTAAAAGAATTATATCAATTAAATCTCTATTACATAACTTAATTATTAATTAAATCTAATTAACTCTCATTAATTGATTTAATTAATAATTGTATAACCATAGCAATGTTCTAATTAACATCAGTTGACTAATAACTAACTAGAATTCTGTAACTTAAAAGTCAACAATAATTCAATACTCAAAGGATCATATTAATAATTCTATAATAATAACTTGTTAATATTTAATGACAAGCTATATTGGGAATCTTATTATTAAATCTTTAATGATCACATACATCACTCTATAACAATATTCTCATTTATATTTTAATAATAACAAGTTATAATAAATCTTCAATACCAAGTATTATTATCTCAATAAGTTTTTCCTACGTATGTTGATTCAGTTAACTGATAATCTTCCAAATTATTAACCAATTTAATTTGATTAATATCTTTTTACAGTACTTCAATCACTAACTAATCTCCTTTAGAGTAACTCTGTTCGTATTTATTGATAACTATTTAAACTATTTATACTATTATTTATTAATAGTTTGTTAGACCCAACAAACATCATTAAATAATAAACTTATCACAACTATAAATAATCAATGTAGACAAATTTTACATAGAACTTCATTAGCTAACTCTTAATACCATTAAGGTATTCAAACGTATTAACTAATAACATAATAATTCAGTCTTAATCCAATATCATTCAGAGTTTCTAAATTTAAATCAACATAATATAAATTATCATCTTACAATTATTTAATCAATATTGAAATAAACCATTAGACTCCATTTTCTAATTGTTCTAATAATATTTTGTCTATATAAAGATCCCTATCACAAACCAATAAGACTCATTGTAGATTTTGACATGAATAATGGGTATGTGCAGGATCATGGTGTGCCAAAAAGTGGCGATCTGAAAAATATGTAGTTCCGAAATGCCTCAAAGAATTTCAAAATCTATTCCAACATTTTTCCCACCCATCTTAATACTAAATGAAAATAATTAATACCTTTATAATTCCTACCATGTCTTTCGATACCAACCTTATATGGTCATCTTTAAAACATTGTGAAAATGTGTTTTTGGAATGTTCTTATGTGTTTTTTACTTCAAGCATGTAGCTGACGACTTTTTTTAAACAAAAATTTGATGTAATGAAAAGGGTTTCTTAAGAATGTTCTTAGTTTTTCATAAATGTAAGTTTTGTCAAATTAAAGGTTCAGTAAGTAATTATAACTTATTTTCTAATGAAATTAGCTACAAAGTGCTGATTGACATAATGGTTGAAAAATAGCTATAACTTTCAAACCGTATAAGATTTGTCAAATCCAAAAGATGCATCACATTCTATGCTTCGACTAGTATAAGAAAAAAATAAGAAAAACTTAATTTTGATTTTTTTTGAACTAGTTAAGGTGGTCAGACACAGGAGTTTTTAAATTCTAAAAATAGTATAGTCGAAAATTCATAATTAATTATTTATTTGGAATAAAAATTGCTAAAAATATGTGTCACATCTAGGAATCAGTCTACTTTTTATGTCTAAAATTATATTTAAAAATATTATCATTTGATTATGATTAAGGTGGTCAGACATACATCTACTTTATATTTTCGCCCTAAAATTTTTGTAGTACTACATTAAAATCCAAACTTTTGACCAATCAAATAATTTTTTCTCTAGATAAGGCCTTGTATTTTAGAAACTAGATTCAATTTCTTACAAATTATTTTCTTACAACCTTTTGATATAAAGTCCAAAACCACTTTAAAATTATGTGTCAAGTTGACATAACCCTGATTTGTTGATTTTTCACTGCCACTTAAGGCCATAGTTTGGTACACCATGATCCTACACATACCCTAATCTCCAAATTCTTAACATTATCATCTTCATTAAACAACTTTAAAATTGTTTAATATATATTAAATAGTGTTCAATATACATTATAAAAAGTCCACTATATAAACCATATTAAAATCTCTTTTCTTTTAATTTTCTCTCATTTAAAAATCTATTTACTTAGATTGAGTAATAATTAATTACATTTCTTCTACTATTAACTAATCTTAATTAAATTTGATTTAATTAGATTAGATAATAAACCATATAAAACTAATGCATTTTAATAAGATTCTAATAAAAAAATATTTCAATAATATCTTTAATTCATTCCTTGCTTTGATATATTATTTTGTGAAGTTTAAGCATAAAGAATTCTTGGTTATGGGAAATGGAGAAATATCTGTTTTTGAATAAAACAGTCCCAATACAATGGCCATATCTCCCTAATGAACCATTGGATCGGGCTGAAATTTAAATATGTTGGAGAGGGCCAAGTTGTGCCAATTCTGATTAGAGCGATCAAATAAATTCGATCTCAATAAAAATTTATGAATGACTGAGTTTGGGTCTATCCAAGGGCAGCGACAGGACAATTTGTGATGAATTAAAAATTTTCTGTTAAAATAATTGTTCTCTAAATTTAACCATAGAAAGGTTTGTTCATATGCATCTAAAAATATAATTGATAGAAATATTACATCTAATCATTCAAATTTTCACCATAAAATTTCTATTTTAATTTCAAATCTTGATTTTCTAATTTAATATAAATTCGAACCCAAACCCGATTAAAATTTAATTTCTTTCTCATTTGGAACGAGAGTTTTTCTATTATTTTCTTCTCATCTAAATAAAATATCTAGATTCCAATTTCAAATAGTAGATTCAATCACAGAGAGTATTCAGACACATAAAACAGATATGATGAAGACAGGAAGAGAAAGAGTGCGAAGGGAATATGAGAATATCACAAGTGCACCTGGACACTGATGCTACTTTGCCATGCCTTAGAAGTCCATAGAAAATCTCTTCCTTCTACATCATTCGCAATTCTTCCAAGAATCGAAGTCGATCGAATCCTCGAAGTGATTAGAAGTGCTAGCAGGAGCATAGAAGCAAGTAGAAAATATATAAGCATATGAATCTTCTCCCATACATGTAAGCTTTGAAGCTTCTATTTTAGCTTGTAGCTCGTGGCTTGCATTAAGCTTGTAGCTTCCATTAAACTTGTAGCTTCCATTAAGCTTTTCATTTAAGCTTCTATGAATGCCTGAATATCAAGAGCTCTCAAGAAACCTTTGGATTGTTTTTTGAAAGTGCTGAAAGGTGTCACCAACTAAGCATGGGTCTTTTCCAACCTTTTTGATGAGTCATAGAGTTGTAGACACCTTGTGCTTAATTGATGCACTAACCTCTGTGTTGATGACACATGTTAATTCCCATGCAAGCTTGTAACTCCAATTTACTTTTTAAATAATCTCTATTTAAATTTTATAACTTTCATTTTAATTTATTTATTAAGTCTCATGCACTAACTTTAATATCTCCACTTTTCAATCTTAATATATTTATATTTTAATCATATGACATTTAGAATCTTTTAATAATTTAAAATATATTTTTCACTTTTAAATTTCATTTTCCAAAACTTTATTGATAAAATATTTATTAGCTTTAATAATAATATTATTTAGTCATTTATTTAAAAATGAGCTCCAAATATATTATTATTAAAATAAATATTGCCACATTCCAAATTTAATATTTTAACTTTTATCTTCCAATTTAATTACTTTATTTTCAAATTTAATTATTTTATTTAATTAATTTTCCAATTAATTAAATAAAATAAATATTAAAATATCATATTAATTTTTTTGTTTAATTAAACCATTAATTAAATCTTTTGATTAGGCTTAATTAATAGAAAATACTCCAAAGACTCACAAAGGTAAAAATACGAAAAACCCATCATAGCCAAAATACATACAACATCAAACCAAGGGTTTAAATCACGAATTACATCATCCAACGTATTCGGAGGGTACTCAACTCAGATACTTATCCTAATTTTTCAATTAGAACAAATGGCTTAAAGGGTTGAGATTTGGACTTGATAATTTATCTCCCCTCTCTTATCATTGAGATAATGTGATAGGGTACGCTCATCTTGGCAATTCAGGGAAGTCGATACCCGGTACCTGTAACCTACATAAAAACTATGCATGTACAAGCACAATATATATACTAAACTAACCAGGCAATGGCAGGAAGTGGTGCATCGTGTAGATCCCGACTAGCAGGTGACTACGACTCTCTTCCTTAACCACATCAGACACGCCATACAAAAGTAAACACGCAAAGCAAAAATGCACACCATACACATGCAAGTGTGGGGTAAGTATCCATAAGAAAACACATATGATAGTAAATCATCTTACTAATCATCATTAATAATTTCAAACACTAAAAAAATTATCATACATACATGAAATGTAGTGTCTAACTAATCTCATCACATAATAAACTGAATCCATAGCTCAATATCTAATAATCTCAAAACAATGCTACTAACCAACAACATAGAACTAGCTCTAAAAGTGTTCAGAAATGATAATAAAATGTGAACTAGGGGCAAGCACTACACAATCCATGTGAACTTTGATGTTGGCAGATCTTCAATAGTTATCTCTTCCTCATGATTCTACCTATCTTTCTCACTCTCTTTGCTTTCCCTACTACTTGTGCTTGCATGACCTAGTTAGGATGGCTATGAGGCCCCACAATATCCATTTCTTCCTCATTTGGTTAATGTATTTTTAATTTTCAATGTATAGTCTTTAATTATACAACTATGGTTGCAATCTACATAACATTCAACACTCTGTAGTATAATTTCCTTTGGAAACATTCAACACTATATAGTATCATTTCCCTTGGTAACATTCTATTTAAATATATTTTCTCAACTCATACAATTCAAGAGAAAGGCTCATGTGGACTCACTCATATAGAGCCCTATTGAGGCATATCTATTTCAAAAAGTAGTTGGGATTGCTAAGTAGGTGTAAGCTATTACTAAATGATGTGTTGGATACCACAAAATCTTCTTTTGTTTTTACATAGTTTTTACTGTTTCATAGGTTTTCTAGCTATTATCCATTAGGATAGTGATTAACCATAGCTACCATCAGATAATTTTAACTAAAAAATTTGATTAACTTGGTCCTAGATTTATGCTTTATGCCTATCATCCATACTGTAACAACTAGAAACTTGCTAAAAGATTGTGATATTGTTATTAGGATTTAAGTGTGTGATTTTCTGAGTCAAACTCATTGACCCATGTTTCATGAGTAGTGATTCAAAATCAATCCATCTATCATGAGAATAAATAGAACACTTAGCACTCATTCAATCTAGGTGATTCTCATAGGAGTGAAGCACCAAGACTTCCTAAGAGCTCACCCATCCAAGTACTGCTCTAGACTAAGTGTGCTTAACTATAGAATTTCCTCCATGGTTAAACCCAAACCATGCAACCCCATTTGAAAAACCTTCATCAAGTGTTGTTACTTATGAACCATTCATTAGAAAGTCCCTTAAGCTCATCAATTGATAAGTAGGAGATAACTTCCGTAGCAAGTCAAATTGTGATATTGCTATCAAGATTTAATAGTGTGATTTTTGAGTCAAACTCATTGACCCATGTTTCATGAGTATTGATTCAACATGAATCCATCTCTCATGAAAATAATTGGAACACTTATCACTCATTGTATCTAGGTTATGCTCACAAGAATGAAGCATTAGGACTTCTTGAGAGGTCACCCATCCTAGTACTACTCCAACCTAAACACGCTTAACTATAGAGTTTCCTCCATGGTTAAACCCAAAGCTTGCAACCCCATTTGCAAAACCTTCACCAAGTGTTGTGCCTTATGAACCATTCATTAGAAATCCCCTTAAGCTCATCAATTGATAAGTAGGAGATAATTTCCATAGCAAGCCAATTAGCCCCTTAAGCTCATTAATTGATAAGTATGAGATAATTTCCACAGTAAGTCAAATTGACTTGCTATGGAAATTATCTCCTACTTATCAATTGATTAGCTTAATGGGCTTTCTAATGAATGATTCATAAGGCATAACCCTTGGTGAAGGTTTTACAAATGGGGTTGCAAGCTTTGGGTTTAACCATGGAGGAAACTCTATAGTTAAGGGCACTTAAGCTGGAGTAGTGCTAGGATGGGTGACCTGATAGGAGGTCCTGGTGCTTCACCCCTATGAGCATCACCTAGACCCAATGAGTGCTAAGTGATCCTTTTATTCTAATGAGAGATGGATTCATGTTGAATTAGTACTCATGAAACATGTGTCAATGAGTTTGACTAAAAAATTGCATGGTTA
Source organism: Cupressus sempervirens (assembly GCA_028749045.1). NCBI lineage: Eukaryota > Viridiplantae > Streptophyta > Pinopsida > Cupressales > Cupressaceae > Cupressus > Cupressus sempervirens. The sequence goes on along the minus strand of CM053785.1, from coordinate 955,037,365 downwards.
AATACTAATAGGAATATCATATTTTGACTTGCTGTGGAAATTATCTCCTACTTATCAATTGCTAAAAGATCTTATTTTGGCACAAAAAGAAACTTGGTTTGAAACTATGATGTATACCTCTGCATTAGTGCAAAGATCTTATTTTAATACAAGAATGATGAATGTTAGCACAGGTTGTTGAATCTATCTCTACACATTTCAATTTCATTTTATTGAAAGTTTATAGATCCCTTCAACTAATCCATTTATACATATCTTGTAATCATTATATTCTATGAGAAGTCATCATGTAAGTTCTTTTATAAAAAGATGTACCTCTTCTTGCTATTAAGTCCACAACATTCAAAATACAATCTCTACTAAAAAATTAGGTTCCTCTTTATGATATCATTTTGTTAGATCTAGATACACTCATCTACTTAAGAAAGTTAAATGAAATCCTGAAGATAACAACACAATGACCCACCTTTTTTTACTTTAGTTTCAAATAATTTCCATTATATATGATTTTAAGATGGCTCAACATTTCCAAAAGTGCTTAACTGTAATCCAAGCATGGTGTTTGAGATTAGGACTCCACTGTGAGGCCTCTAGGTTGAACCACTTCCATAATATTTTCAAAATTAGTCAAATGACTAATAGTAGTTAATATCAAGTCATTTATAACACTACTAAATATAGTATTAAGTGATTTTAGTCACTGATTTTGATATGAAACTAAAATATACTACTAAAGTTAGTAGTATATTTAGTAGTGTTATAAATGACTGGGTATTAACTACTATTAGTTACTTGACTACTGTTGTCACTTAGGTCTGCACCCTTGTCCAAGGCCTATGCGCGAGGACAACCTAGTGAAACATGGAAACAACCTCCAAGCTGTGGGACTTGAACTGCGAGGTTGAGTCTCCGGAGAAGGCCGGCTTCCTCTTACTGTGAGGGCGCACCTATCTATTCTCAGAAGGGAAAGGGAGAAAGAGAGCATTAAAGCAAATCTACCTAGTCTAATCTAAGGTGGTGATGCACCAAAACAGAGTGTTCAGACTCATTACTTCCCATATATGCACTACAAAACTAGGGTAACATTCGAGGTCATACATTCATTCAGGCCTATATCGACCAACAACCACATACAGATCAGGAGACCAATTGAATAGCACCAGGAACAGAAGATTTCACTTGTATATTATTCAAAAGGCCAAAGATGGATACAATATGCAGATCACTGATCTCAAAAATACATCAATGAGAGGCAAAATGCTACACATACACGTTGATGGCTGAAAGAGATGATACAGGATGATTTATCTAGCTCTGAGATAAAGGGATTTTACACTGCAAGTCTGCAAGCAGCAACCAAGAAAATCAGCAAGAGTCGACCCTTACAAAATGTAAAAAATCTGCCTTTATAGTTCAGGCATTACTGAGATCTTTTACTACTGAAATGACCCTGCAACTACCTGCCATTGAGTCCCGTGGAAGACAATCATGGAAAAAATCTCCAAAACATTTTATCTCTTTTGCCAATAATGTCCTGAGAAGACTAAAAATGACACCATAACTACGCTCCGACCTGATAGATGGATCAATGGATGGATGAAGTGTCCTTCTGTGTTTTACATTTACTCTGGTAGGTCGAGATTGATCATGGAGATCAGATTGCACGACAAAATTGATTATCCTTGCCTCCTGGTTCATGAATCCGTCGAAGTCAAAAGATCAACTGGGCTCCTTATGCGTCAACTAGGCCGCGCGAGCCAATTGCATTTCTTTATTTTACCACCTGGAGGTCCTCCCATGGTTAACCACCCACCATTGGACTAACTATGCCAGCTTGAATACTATCATGACTATGATGGTTACACTAACCGCCAACTGCCATCCTAGACTGCGCCGACAAGACACGTGTTGACAAGGCGCTGTGTCGCCAACATAACCCTCACATATCTCTGCCATAGCGCGATGACGCCTACCATCTATCGGCCTTGATCCAACGATTATGGAGACTTGTCATTCTGCAACCTCTTTCCCTTAGTCCCTCACTGGGCCCGCGGCACATGTGGCACTTCCCTATTGGTCCGACGATCGCTTAATCCTTACTGCGCCAGCTGTATGAAACATGGTTCTGCCAGGATACGTGGTGCACGGGCGCTATGTCACCGACGTTAATTCCTGGGTAAGTCTCGATAGCGAGACAGCGCCAGCCGTAGATCCCTGCGGATTTGGTGATCATCAAGACTCGCCATTCGTGTTGAGATTATTGGACCCGTTGTATGTCGTGCGTTGACTCATACACATGGTACCTCCTTATTTGGTTCGACGAAACTAGTTGGCAACCCAAGACCTGATCCGCAAAGCGACCACGTGTCAGCTAGGCACCATGTTGCTATGTAGAAATTGAGGCTAAATTCCCATAGTGCTATAGCGCCCACTGACAGCGTGCTCTAAGATTTGCATGTGTCGCCATCCAATTTGCCACGCTGACTGCGCTTGCACAGTACCCGCTGGGACCCATCCGTCTGATAATTCCTTGCCACAGTGAACTTTTTGTTTGGGCGCTATGTCACCATCCAAAAATGCATGGGTTTTCCATTGGCGCCATGGCACCTCACCGTGTTTTTTGAAATCTCTGGGCCGTGAACCTGTCTGCCCGCCACCCCGAAACCTCTGACCTGCCGTACTCTGCGACCTGCGACTGGACCCATCCCACTCATTTCCCTATCTGTAACTGCACCACACCTTGGACGACACCTGGTGATCCACATGGCGGATGGTCGCCATGTTGCTATGATAAAATCTACACATCTTCACCATAGCAAGATGGCGCCATCCATTGATGCGACCAAATCCGACTATCGTGAGGACTCGTCGTACCTCGTGCTTCCGCCCTCCATGTCGATACACCTGGCATCACCTTGAGACATGGCTCCACCTGACATGCATCACCAGGGTGTGATGTCGTTGTCATAACCCTCACGCAACTCCTCCATAGCGCGATGGCGCTTACCGTTGATCCGAGCTGATATGATGGTCGTGAACGTAAGCCCTAAGTGTGTTAGCCATGCTGACAAGAACTCTGACCTGGAACACGTGATTCCTTCTGATTTGTCACCACAACACCTGATTCTGCTAGTTGTTGAAACTTGTCGCTGTAAATGTTTCCGCCAGGCGCTATGTCGCTATGGAGATTTTTTGGCCGATATGCGATAGCGACATAGTGCCAAGGGCATCGAGAACCTTTTTCAACCCGCAAAATGCCGAACCCACCCCTGCAACGTGTCGTCAGGGCATCATCATGCTATAATAAATATCATGCATTTTCCTTATAGTGCGATGGTGCCAACCGTCGGCACTGCTTAGATCTGATGGCCAGAAACTTGCACGCTGAAACATTAAAACAGTTATTCGAGAGTAATCGTTGCACGAGCCACACTTTTAAAATTTAAATTCTTGGCGGTAAAACTAGAGGTAACACTTTTGGTGACTCACAAGGGGCATGAGCCTGCTCAATGCATGACCAGTGCTTGAGAATGATCCATTGGGCTATGGAGTCAGAAAAGAGGGCCTAGAAGTTACGAAACCGAGAGCTGCAAGAAACCCTAACCCTAAATGAGGAAATCAAAACATTAAAGAACCCTTGAACTCTGGCTCTATCTTTGTGACTTGAAAACAAAAAATAGGACCTCCTCAGCAACCTAAGACTTGTCAAAACTTCGGGAACTAGTGACTCAAGAAGTGAGCCATGTGCACGTGCACTTATTGTAAAACAGGAACAACAGGAAGCAACTAAACTAACTATGTACATGGATTCACTACTTTTTCAGAAATAGGGCTTCAGATGGATCCCATTGACTGGAATGGGTAGAATTTCACCATTTGGCCTGCTTAGCTGGAACGCATTGGCCTATTTGTAACTGGAGATCAGATAAGGGCCACTCCATAGTGGATCAAATTTGGAGTGCCTTCCTGGTTTTGCTCTGTCTAAGTCCCACTTGAGAACTAAATCTCCCTCTCTAAAGATTCTGGCCCTTGCATTCTTATTAAAACTCTTCTTCATCTGTTGCTGGTGTATCTCCAAGGTTTTCATAGCTTTGTTTCTCTTTTCTTCTAGTTCAATCAACTCTGCCATTCTTACTAACATGGAACTATTTTCAACCAACTCTAGCTGATGAGCCAACTCCAAGGATGGGAATTCCAATGAGATTGGAAGTCTGGCCTCCTTACCATATACCAGCACAAAAGGTGAATTCCCAATAGATCTCTTGGGTGTTATCCTATCAGCCCACAGAGCGGTCCTTAATTTTTTATGCCAGACCCTCTGATTGTCTTCTATTGTTCTCCTTATGATTCTGATTAGATTTTTGTTGGAAGATTAAGCTAAACCATTGCCCTGCGGGTAGTAATTCGATGATGTGCTCAGATAGATATTGTGACTCATTGCCCATGCACAAATCTGGATTCCAACAAAAGATTTGGCATTATTTGAGATGATAGTAGAAGGAGCTCCAAACTTAGATACAATTCCATCAAGGAATTCAACAACTAATGGCTCTATAGCATCCTTCAAAGCAACTGCCTCTGTCCACCTAGTGAAATAATCGGTAGCAGCCAAGATCCATTTATGACCTGCACTCAATGGGGGATTAATGGGCCCTATGAAATCCAACCCCCACTGGGTGAAGGGCTGATCTGCCTAAATGGGGTGAAGAGGAAGAGCTGCAAGTCTCTGTTTTCCTGAGAAAAAAGCACATCTCTCACATTTTTTCACATACCTATAACAATCATGGAACAGAGATGGCCAATAATATCCAGCCCTCATGATCTTCATGGCGATTGTTCTTGCAGAGAAGTGGCCACCATCAGGGCCATCATGAAGTTCTTTAATCATCCTCTCAACCTGATCCTCTTCAATACATCTCAATAGGGTCCCATTAAAATCCCTCTTGAATAGGATATTATCAATCACAACATAGGGAATGGACTGCAGTCTATATTGTCTTCTTTTAGCTCTTTCCAATCCCTAAGGGTATCCATTCCCAGATAAAAAGTTCCTCATGTCATCCATCCAGCTCCTTGGGGCATTAACATTTCCTTCTGCCTGTTGCTCTGCAATTACCATAGCAGTCCCTTTATCTGAATCCTGACCTGACAACATTTCTTTGCATAATCCTCTCCCTCTTACCAACTTGGTAATTTGAATATCAACATCATATTCCATTACCCTAGTGATCCATCCAGCTCTCTTTTCACTGATGTCCTTGCTTAACAAGAAGTCTTTTACACTCGCATGGGGCACCAACAAATGGATCCTATTGTGGGATAAGAGGTGTCTAAATTTCTTCAAGGCTCTAATGACTGCAAGGGATTGCTTCTCAACAAAGCTATACTTATCTTCATATTCCTTGAGCCCTTCACTAAAGAAGGCTATGGGCTGCTCCTCATTCTTGTCATTTGTCTGAGTCAAGATAGTAGAAACACTTGACTCACCACCTAAAGTGTAGAGGATGAAATCTTTCTCAAAATTTGGGTTCATGAGAGTGGGGGCTGAGGCTATGGCTACCTTAATTTCTTCAAAATTCTCCTTCCCCTCCTTGGTCCATGAGAAGACCATATCTTTCTTAAGCATGGCTGTGAGGGGTTTCACCATGATGGCAAGATTAGGAATAAACCTTCTTACAAAATTTATCCTACCAAGGAAACTTTGCAGCCCTTTCTTGTGTTTAGGGAGAGGGAGGGCAAGTATTGCTTTTGTTCTTTCTGGATCAATGGTCAACCCATCCTTAGATACAATGTGTCCTAGTAATTTCCCTTGGCTTGTAGCAAAGACACACTTGACTGGGTTGAGGGAAACCCAAAACTCTCTACATCTTAGAAATACCTGTCTCAAATGGTCAAGATGATCTTTTACATTCTTGGAATAAATAGTTATATCATCAAGGTATACTAAGACAAACCTGTCGATTAATCTATTGAAAGCTACCTCCATCACCTTTTGGAATGTGGCACCTGCATTTTTTAGTCCAAATGGCATCTTGCAATAAGCATAGGTGCCCCATTTAGTAGTAAATGTTGTCTTATATCTGTCAGATTCTTTAACCAACACTTGGTTATAACTAGAAAATCCATCAAGAAAAGAGAACCTCCTTGACCCACTGACCTTGGACAGAATTTGTTCCATAGAAGGGAGAGGATGGTGATCCTTAAGGGAAGCTTGATTAAGATCCCTAAAGTCCACACATAGTTTGATTTCTCCATTCTTCTTCCTTACAGGGACAAGGTTAGCCACCCATGATGAGTGTTTGATAGGAAAAATTATGTTAGCTTCAATCAACTTGGATAGTTCCTTCCTCATTAAGGGTTCAATCTTGGGATTCACTGGCCTCTATTTTTGCCTTACTGGTTTGACCCTATCAACTAAATCTATGGTATGCTGAAACAAACTAGGGTCAAACCCCTTTAAGTCATCATATGTCCAAGCAAACACATCATTAAATTCTTGACATAAATGAATGAAATTTTCTTGCTCAGCCTCAGAACATACCTTCCCCATGTTAAGAGATTTTCCATCAGCAATAGTAACTAGAGCATGATCATCCTTTTCTGCAGCTAGATTTATTCCTTTGCCTCTTATCTGATCATCAGGATTAAAGACACTCTCCAAGGTAATGAGACCCTTGGGCAACTTGTTGGAACTGAGGTGAATGATCTGATCACCATACTGACCTTGTAGTCTTGACTAATTTCTTTCTGAAAATTCTGCTTCATTCTGCAAGAAATTCACAATCTGCTCATCAGACTCAAACACCTGCCAATGAGTATTATTATTAGGAATAGCAGGCCTTACTACCACCCATATTTGTTGCTTCTTCTCTTCCTCAAGATTCCCTGGCACATCATAAGATACGCCCACTGGTGCAAGTCTATTAGCATATTTGTTTTCTTTCCTAGGAATGCTCTGGATATTAAATGCTTGGAAACCCTCAAGCAAATCCCAGACTCTGTGTTTGTAAGACTTGAGTAGGCCATTTTTGGTGATATTCTGATTTCTCACTTGGTTCACTACCAACTCACTATCTCCATATACTTTCAAGGCTTGAATTCCCCTCTTTTGGGCAAGTAGGAGACCTTGGATCAAAGATTCATACTCGGCCACATTATTGGTACAACTGAATTGGAGCCTAAAAGAGAAGTAGTATCTTATTTGTGTAGGAGAGATCAACATAACACTAGCCCCTACTCCATTTCTATTCCTTGAGCCATCAAAGTACATACTCCATATTCCACTTATGTCACCATTAGCTCCAACAAGATCAGGAACTTGAGCCTCCTTCTCTATGATGCAATATGTACTAAGGCTTGTCTCAAGAGTTTCCGACATAGGCTCAAACTGACATGTATTTTCCCACTCATCTAAGAAGAAATCAGGAATCTCTACTATGGAGGTGGTAGGCTCATTTACTATGTCATTTTCATCCATCTCCAAAATAGGGCAATTCATATTAATGAAGTTGGGGGTGTAGGGTTCAGTGTGATGAAGGGCTTGAGGTTTTGCTCTAATTGAAGCATTGGCCCCATATCTGGTCTTAAATGACATATAAGACTAGTCAGCAGATATGAATCCACCTATTTGGGCAGTGAAGTCTCTTGAAAGACAGATGGAAAAATAGGGCTTGACTTCAGCAACAGATATGTCTTGAATCACGGTACAACCAGGGCATGCATGTAGGGCCATTTCCACATTCCTAAGGATGCCTACGATTTTGACCGTACTCCCATCTAGTTGTAACACATTACTAATAATGGGCTCATATTTCATTCCTAAAGCATCAGCAACACACCTAGGCATTACTGAGCTACTAGCCCCCGAATCTATCATGCAATTATGGACTAACTTGCCCCCTATAATTAGAGAAACATAGAATGGAGGAGGTCTAACCTTTTTATTTGTCTCCACATTACCTGATGGTTGTACTAAACTAGTGTCATTCTCCATGGTAGATGACTGATCTTTGGGCTCAATCTTTTCCAATTCTTGTTGCAACATCCTTTTCTGCATTGGTATGGTGGCAACTGCATCTCACATGGAAATGCTTACATTGGTTTTCTTCATTTTCTCTACCACACTCAAGGGTGCATTAGGAATTTTGGCAGAAACTTTGGGAGCTGTACCCATGAGAGGCCGAGATGGAGCAACATAGGGATCACTTGCATCCTCCTTTCTTGGACCTTGCCTTTGTTGTTGTGAAGTGTTTGTCTGCTCATTTGCTTTTTGTGTATGAGGTATAACACTCAAAGTTGAGGCCTGCTCAGGAGAAAGGGGGGCAGTATGTTCCATAGCTCTCTTCTTGCTTCTTGTGTTATGAGCAATGAAATCCTAGTTTACATTACAATGCTCCTCCATCTGGTGATTCATAAAAGAGCAATCACCCTGCCTCTGAACATATGAGGCCTCCTTGGGATGATCTTCCTTGTGTGATTGCTTTACTACGGACTCCTGGACAGTTAGGGCCAAATAAGATTCTGCTTTCTAACATAGGCAATAGGTATAATAATAGTTACATGAAGGAAAGAAGTCTTGATCTTGGGCTAAGTTATTTTGAGGAACTAAAGCTCTACTCTGATTTGAGCTTGAAGCAGCAGCATGACTATTTTGCCTATTTTGATCAAAAGGGCTATTCCAATGATTAGGAGGCCTACCACCACTTGGAGCCTTATGTTGTAATTGGGGAGGCTTGCCACTTTTGGCTTGCTGCCTTTCTAAGGCCACCACCTTGTTACTCATTTTTTGTATTAGAGAAAAACTATCCTCTAATCTCTTCCCTTGGTCCTTCAACTCCTTCCCCTGCTCTTGCAATTTTTTATCCAGAGTCCTCTCTCTTTTATCTGTATTCAACACTAGACCTTGGAGCATTTCCTTGAGTTCATCTATTCCGTTTGAGGATGTGGAAGCTTGGGGAACTGGAGTAAGAGTTTGTGATGTAGAAATTGTAGGAAGGGGGGCTATCGTTGGTTGGTGGTTGGGAACATTAGGAAAGAAGGGCATAGGAGGCCTTGGAGCCAACTTTCCTCCTTGTATTAGGATGTTCTCGGCTTTTATAGCTGTCTCATAAGCATTCGGTAATGTATCTCCTCCCATAGTTTGGATTGTAGTGGCAATGTCACTGTTGAAAGCTCTAAGGTAATGCAAGAAGGCATTACCAGGGGTAGGTTTCACTATAGTAGGTATTCTATCCCATGTTTTTTGGAATCTGTAATTAAAATCAGTCATACATTCATGGGGGGCTCTTTTTATTGTAGTCAGATGCTCTAGTAGTGACAAATGGTCACTCTTATCCTCAAAATGTTTGCATAATCCTGCTCCTAGTCCATCCCAATCAGTTATGGAACCATGAGCTAAGCCTCTATACCACTGTAATGCTTTTCCTTTTAAAGATGAGGCTAGAAGTCTGACAACAACATTGTCTTCTATAATACCATGAATATTGCAGACATTCGCTACCTCTTGGATATGATCCAAAGGGGAAATAGAATTTTCACCAGTAAAATCAGGTATACTGTTTAGTGCAAATACAGGTATATCATGTCTTTGGGCTAACAACAGAGGACTTCCACCATTAAAGGTGGCAAAAGCATGAACTCTTGCCTGTGCCATATAAACAAGTGTTCTATTGATGAGTGTTGATGGCAGTCTAGGCTGAGTTCGAATAGTAGGGGGAGTAGAGACAGATCTTACAGGTATATCAACTCTTATTCTACCCCTAACTGGTGATAATGAAGTTCTAGTCCTTCTTCTCCTAGGATTTGAAAGAGAAGGCTCTTGATATTGAAATTTATCTCGAGAAGACGCCCTTGTTTCAGTCTTGGGAATGAATTACTGCAAACTTGGTCTGGAACCAGACTTTTTGATGTTCGGAGTCACCAAGTACTTGAAGAATCAGCCTCTTAAAGGCTCAAAAACTGAAGCCAACACTACTTCTTCAGCATTTATCTCTAGAATTCTTTCTTCTTGACACCAGTAGACCTGAAATATTTTGATATGAGTCCCACCGGGCATGCCAAAAACTGTTGTCACTTAGGTCTGCACCCTTGTCCAAGGCCTATGCGTGAGGACAATCTTGTGAAACATGGAAACAACCTCCAAGCTGTGGGACTTGAACTGCGAGGTTGAGTCTCTGGAGAAGGCCGGCTTCCTCTTACTGTCAGGGCACACCTATCTATTCTCAGAAGGGAAAGGGAGAAAGAGAGCATTAAAGCAAATCTACCTAGTCTAATCTAAGGCGGTGATGCACCAAAACAGAGTGTTCAGACTCATTACTACCCGTATATGCACTACAGAACTAGGGTAACATTAGAGGTCATACATTCATTCAGGCTTATATCGACCAACAACCACATACAGATCAGGAGACCAATTGAATAGCACCAGGAACAGAAGATTTCACTTGTATATTATTCAAAAGGCCAAAGATGGATACAGTATGCAGATCACTGATCTCAACAATACATCAATGAGAGGCAAAATGCTACACATACACGTTGATGGCTGAAAGAGATGATACAAGATGTTTTATCTAGCTCTGAGACAAAGGGATTTTACACTGCAAATTTGCAAGCAACAGCCGAGAAAATCAGGAAGAGTCGACCCTTACAAAATGTACAGAATCTACCTTTATAGTTCAGGCGTTACTGAGATCTTTTACTGCTGAAATGACCCTGCAACTACCTGCCATTGAGTCCCGTGGAAGACAATCATGGAAAAAAAATCCAAAAAATTTGATCTCTTTCGCCAATAATGTCCTGAGAAGACTAAAAATGGTGCCATAACTGTGCTTCGACCTGATAGATGGGTCAACGGATGAATGAAGTGTCCTTCTATGTTTTACATTTAGTCTGGTAGGTTGAGATTGATCATGGAGATCAGATCGCACGACAAAATTGATTATCCTTTCCTCCTGGTTCATGAATCCGTCAAAGTCAAAAGATCAACCGGGCTCCTTATGCGTCAACTAGGCCGCGCGGGCCAATTGCATTTCTTTATTTTGCCACCTGGAGGTCCTCCCATGGTTAACCACCCTTCATTGGACTAACTATGCCACCTTGAATACTATCATGACTATGACAGTTACACTAACTGCCAACCGCCATCCTAGACTGCACCGACAGGACACGTGTCGACAAGGCGCTGTGTCGCCAACATAACCCTCGCATATCTCCACCATAGCGCGATGGTGCCTACCATCGATCGGCCTTGATCCAACGATTATGGAGACTCATCATTTTGCAACCTCTTTCCCTTAGTCCCTCACTGGGCCCGCGGCACATGTGGCACTTCCCTATTGGTCTGACGATCGCTTAATCCTTATTGCGCCAGCTATATGAAACATGGTTCTGCCAGGACACGTGGCGCATGGGAACTATATCGCCGATGTTAATTCTCGGGTAAGTCTTGATAGTGAGACAGCGCCAGCCGTAGATCCCTATAGATCTGGCGATCGTGAAGACTCACCATTCGTGTTGAGATTACTGGACCCGTTGTACGCCGTGCGCTGACTCATACACATGGTACCTCCTTATTTGGTTTGACGAAACTAACTGGTAACCCAAGACCTGATCTGCAAAGCGACCATGTGTCAGCTAGGTGCCATGTCGCTATGCAAAAATCAAGGCTAAATTCCCATAGCGCCATAGCGCCCACTGACAGCGTGCTCTAAGATTTGCATGTGTCGCCATCAAATTTACCACGTCGACTGCGCTTGCACAGTACCCGCTGGGACCCATCCGTCTAATAATTCCTTGCCACGGTGAACTTTCCATTTCGGCGCAATGTCGCCATCAGAAAATGCATGGGTTTTCCGTTGGCGCCATGGCACCTCACCGTGTTTTTTGAAATCTTCAGGCCGTGAACCTGTCTTCCCGCCACAACGAAGCCTTTGACCTACCGTACCCTGCGACCTGCGATCGGACCCATCCCACTCATTGCCCTATTTGTAACTGCACCACACCTTGGACAACACTTGGCGATCTACGTGGCGGATGGTCGCCATGTCACTATGATAAAATCTGCACATCTTCGCCATAGCGAGATGGCGCCATTCATTGATGTGACCAAATCTGACGATCGTGAGGACTCGTCGTACCTCGTGCTTCTGTCCTCCATGTCGATACACCTGGCATCACCTTGAGACACGGCCCCACCTGACACGCATCACCAGGGTGCGATGTTGCTGTCATAACCCTCGTGCAACTCCTCCATAGCGCAATGGCACTTACCATTGATCTGAGCTGATCCGATGGTCGTGAACGTAAGCCCCGACTGTGTTAGCCATGCCGATAGGAACTCTGACCTGGCACACGTGGTTCCTTCTGATTTTTCGCCGCAACACTTGATTCTGCCAGTCGTTGAAACTCGCCGTCGTGAATATTTCCGTCGGGCACTATGTCGCTATGGAGATTTTTCGGTCGATATGCGATAGCGACATAGCGCCAAGGGCATCGAGAACCTTTTTCGACCCACGAAACGCTGGACCCACCCTTGTAATGTGTCGTCAGGGCGTCATCGCGCTATAATAAATATCGTGCATTTTCCTTATAGCATGATGGTGCCAACCGTCGGCACCGCTTAGATCTGACAGCCAGAAACTTGCAGGTTGAAACATTAAAACACTTATTCGAGACTAACCATTGCATGAGCCACACTTTCAAAATTTAAATTCTTGGCGGTAAAACCAGAGGTAACAACTACTTTTAGTCAAATAGATATAATTTTTAGTGGTTTTTTTAGTCACATATTGTTGTTTTTGTACTAGTGTATTAAACCTTAATAATGTGAAAAATATAATTAGAAACCATAAGAAGATACACATAAATGATAACACCATATATTTTAACTTGGGAAAACCTTGATTAGAGTGAAAACCTCCATGGGGATGCTACTAAAAAAATAATCAATTAATATAAAAGTTCATTGTAAGAGGATGGACTCTGTTAGGAGCCAACAAAATACATTTAGTACATATCAATCCCTATTAGGATACCTCGAATCCTTCTTAGATGATTCCAACCAAGTTAGGAGTTGTGCCAACCCTATTAGGAGTTGTAGAAGGTAGAGGAACACACTATCCAAAAAGCTTTAGGGAAAGGACCACCAAACTTGTTGTTCAATTGATCTCTCTATTATTCATTGCAAAATAATAGAATGTGGAATAACTTGACCTCTTTCTCTGCCTTCTTAACCAAACAAAATTTCTTCAGATCTCAATACCATTTTTTTAAACTCATATCACACTGATCCCTTTAATCACTTACACACATTTACCAACTTCATATATTACTTGCACAGCTTACTCACTTATGTAATTACACACTTCATCATAATGAAAATAACTTTCCTTTATATCATATCCTAAAATTAATTTTGTGAGTCAACCTTAAGGATTTTTTGACTAATTATAATAGAACCTCATTAAGATATTATAAAACATTACATCTTTTTGTAATTATGAGACATATCTATCTCATAGTAAATACACGTTCTCACATATATGACCTTTGACCTTGCACACATGGTGACATCATACGTAGGTTATTTATTTTCAGTGTCTAACTTTTCTTACCATGATTCTATCCATATTAGGAGATACAATTCAGGTACTCTATTTTCCCATTGTCCTCTATAATTCTTAAATAACTCTTGTATGTCTTCAACTCTCTACATGCTTAGTTTTCCACTTGATCATGACACAATGTACAATATATTATAAACTATAATTGACCTTGAATCATCAATACATAGTCCATAGGATGTTGTTCTCTACCTACTATTCTACCATTCCTTACAAAGAAAATAGTATATGTTGACATCAATGACAAACATGGTCATGAATGCAACATGCCAATCTTCTCAACTTCTTTATCGATGCTTACCTAACACTCCCCCAAAGGAATACCATAAACATATTCAAGAATGTGCTAAGTTACTAAGAGGGGAGGGTTGAATTAGTAACTTTTAAAACATTACCTATTTCAATTGTAATCCAATAAATAAATTAGCACTTAATTCATCACATCTGATCTAATTACACACATGAGAAACTAAAAACATGAAATTATCCATAACACTTGAACATAAAGATTTGGTGACCTAGAATTCTTCCAAATAGAAAGTAAAACTAGGGTGAGGATGATACCCACAAAATTTAGTATTGTAGCATAAAGTTTCCTTGTTAAGGCTTACATTGATCACTTCTAATGATCTGCCCTATTAGGAGCAAATATGACTACTAGGTCCACCTTGTGAGAGGATATACAAATATAGAATGAAGTTTGCACTCAGTAAAGAGATTTATAAAAGACTATTAGGTCTACCTTGTTAAAGGATTTTGACTAGTTCACCTATTAGGATGAAGTAGTAGATATCTAACTTGCAACTAAGTTTCTGATAGAGATTTCTTAGTATAATGATCACCTTTCTATGATATCTATATGTCTCTACTACTCCTTATACTATTATGGCTTTAAAAATTCTTTACATGCTGCTATCATAAGTTGAACTTTTCGCATCCACATTACAATACATATGCTCACACATTCACTTTCTCTATCTTACTCATTGGATATGATACAATAAATTATATATATATATATATATATATATATATATATACCAATCCAAATTAAAAAAATTACAAAGTCAGTCATGGTACAAGTTAACATAAATAGTACAAAGTCAACCCATGCGAAGATACTCAAGTTCTAAAGACTGACTCTGTGAGGTTCTAATACTCAGCATCCACTATCAATGCATGTCATCATCATGAAATGGGTAGACATAGAGGCTAGATCTATACTAATCACTTTCAACTTGTCTTGAACTCAGTTTGCACTGATGACTCGGTAGATATTGTGCAACTTAAAAAACACTGAATCACTTAGTTAGCATATAGTTGTTTGGTTAACACTAGCTTTGCATCATATGAACTATGAACTTGATAGACACTGAAATGCTCGGTAACCACTGATAAACTCGGTGAATACTAAAATACATGGTTCGAACTACTAGACTTCATATTGATTGAATCTACTTGGTAACCACTAGGATTAGTCCAAAAGACTTGGTAGCAACTGTAGAGCTCAATGGCTTTTGAATTACATGGCAATCACTGTAAACTATTCAATGAGCTTGGTAGCTATATCAAATCTAAATAAGTGTATGTCACTAATAAAAAACTTGACAGATATGTCAACAATATCCCTCTTTGGCATTAGTGATAAAAACACTTATTAGCCCAAAATTGAATACCTTGTATTCATCACCACGTGATACTAGCTCGGTATATTTTTAAGATTCTTCAAAATTGATCTTTATAAGGTATATACAAAGTAGCTCTCCACCATAGCATATTTCTCCCCCATACTATGTGTTCCTCTATGTACATTTCTTTCTTTCTCATAACATATAACTTTTCTTTTATATACATATGACATTTCTCCAATGTAACTTTTCTCCCATATCTCCCATATAATAACATATCTTCCCCTTTATTATAGTAATCCCAAAGATGTATTCTAACATATTTACATAGAGACAAAAAAATGGGATAAGAATTTAGAATGTACCTTGAGGGTGATTTCCAAGGTTTTATCCTAATTTCCTTGCAAGACCTTGCATGTATGAATTGCAATTTGCACCTCTACTAATAGTTCAATCATGTAATCTGCAATAGAGAAGTTGTTATCATGGATTAGAGTCTTTGAATATACAATGTGTTTCTACATAGCATCCATGACTGGAAGGATCATATTTTGTATGTTAATCAACGTTGAATGGATCCTTGCTTCTTCTCTTAGCAATTCAGAGTGTATTTTTGACAAATATCTAATCTTTTTGAAATGTGCAGTGCTTGAACTAGGGACAAGTTGCAGCTGCTAAGCACTTGCTCTAAGATCTATATCAATTTTGAAAAAAAATTCCTTTACTTCCTTTCTATACTTAGTGACATCACATAGTTTCCCAAAAAGTGATGACACATGTTAGGAGTCAAAATTGAAGCCCTGATTTTGAGTACCACTGAGAAGATTAGGTCCTATAAACACCTTTTGATGCATATGTACCCAGCTATCCATTTTAGGCCCATAAGGTGTTTAATGTTTCTAAAACCTTCCATTCAGCATATCCACTTATTTCATGAAGATAAATTTACATTTTGAGTCATTTTGTGAAGTCCTATTTTGAGCAATTGTTAAATCTGCATTTTTGCCCAAGTGTCAAACAATGATAGGAGGCTATGTTGGCAATTGAATATCTTGCACCCAATTATGTTTTATAACTTTTTTTTTGGGAATATTTAGTGTCCATATTAGAGAGGCTATGTTTTAGATTTTGAGTTATTTGGAATCTGTTTGAGTAGGTTTTGAATCCATCAAAGTTGGTCATTTATTGATGTCATGCTGATGTCAATTGTTATGAATTTTGGGAAGCCCTGTTTGACTTGTTATAATTTTGACCCAGTTGATCAAAATGAGAAAATTCCTTTTTCATTTTATTTTAGAGGTTAGAGATTTTCTATGTTTCAAGTTTGATCTTATTACAAATCCATTTGATCAATTTTCAAACACGATTCCAAATGCAATTTCTAACTTTTTTACTAGTCAAGAAGTACAGATTTGTCAGAACCCTTGTTCATGATGCTATAACTTGAGATCCATGATAGATAAGATTGAATGGATTGTACCACTTTTTTGTACTCTAAAAATAATTTAAGTGTGTCAATTTTCAAGTTTTGATGAATTTTTCTACACACTTTCCCAGGTCAATTCCATTTGCAAAAAATGATTTTATGCCATTATTTCCAGTCATCAATTTATGAGTAGCCTAATTTGACCGCTCACCAAAAATGCCTATTTATTCATCATGAGCCCAGATCCTAGATTCATACTCTCCCTATGATAGTGAACCAATGCCCCAATTTTTGTTTCTCCAAGTGTCAGTTTACCCAATTTTTGAAGCCACATCTGAATGTGATTTGTTGTTTTCTGACATGTTTTCATACAAGTAATTTTGAGAAGGAAACTTTGATGGTCAATATATTTTTATTGAGATTTCATCATGAGACAAGATTTTATAGGGTGCAAATATGCAGAACAACAAGTTCCTGTATCTAATTTTAGAACCCGGTCATATGTTCAGGCTAGTTTTTAAAGCTAGCCAACAGGCCTTGTTAGCTAAAAATCACAGTTTGCAAAAAGATGTAAAATGAGTGTCATTCATTTTCAGTGGTTGAATTTGATTTAAATCAATGCCAGAGGGTAAATGAGGTAGTTTTGTAGTTCAAGTGTTCGAAAATGAAATTTTTTTTAGCCGTACCCACTTTGGGGCCCGATTATTTCTACCAGACCCATATGATCCCATGGATGACAAGGTTACTTTCAAGATCTAAAGATATAAAGACCAATGAGGATATCAATATGCTTATACTTTCATTTAAGATATAAAGACCATATAAATCATACATAATGAATAATAAAGAAGTGCAAAAGAGGAAGTGGGGTGAGGAAGCATTGGACATGGTTGTGTAGACACCTAAATTTGATTACACTATTTTAGTAATCCTATTTAGTTATCTAAAAAGGCATTATTAATTAAATTTCTATTTAATTAATCCTTTGTCATCCCCTAGTTGATTAATTTAATTAATCATCTATAGTCCTAATTGATAAATCAAATAATCTATTATTTATCAATTAAATCTTTTTCTCCTATCTAATTCCAAAAATCCCCATTTATTAAATAAATCTATTTGATAAATGAAATCCTCAAATTCAAAAACCCCTAACCTATCTCTAATCCTCCATTTAGCCTAATCCACCCCATCCACCCATACTAACCAAGCTTAGCCACTAACTCACCCACCCTCATTAATGCCATCCACTTGCACATCTCTAACATCCCTAATCTAATCCTAAACCCAAGCCTAATCCACCCCCTAATGTTGTCACATTCCTTAAACAAGTTTAAGACTTTCCTAATCCAAACCAAAGTCTCCCCTCAAAAAACCCAACCACTAAGTCATGAGTGCTCTTACAAAACATAAAAGACTCTTACAAGCCCACTCATGACTCTTACACCCATCTTCCACACTCTTCCCTCTTCCACACTCATTCCTCTTACATCCCTCTTACATACTCAACCCCACTCATCATGACTTTAACCAACCCTTTACCCTACCCTCTCACACTCATCCTCCTTGTGACAAGTTTCACCTTCTCATTGGTGCTAAACAAGCACAATCCATGTGCTCTCCTTTGAGTGCATCCTAGCCCTCCTTAAGCCTTCATCCATCCTTGCATCTAAGCCCTCCATCCCTCTACCCCTTAGCCTATAAATTGAATCCCATCCCAAGCTATTTAATCAACAATCTTTGAGCTAAAGTTACCATGCTATTTTGAGAACCAAAGCCATCAATATTACCCTTATAATGCCAAATTGAGAGCTCACAAAGCTACCAATTTGCCATTACCCATCTCCATTGAAACAACTTTTGAGCATCTTGAGCATACATCCACAGCAAAAGGACACATCTACAGAATCAAGAAAGCATGGAGTGTTTTCTCTTGTGAGGTTTGCACTTCTTGTTCTCTTTCTTTGTCTAAGCATATATGTGAATTTAGTTTTTGGTTTGTGAATGTTTACTTTATTTGTTAATGTTCTTTGCACACTAATTTTGGTTCTACGGGTTGTTGACAAGAAAGACCATGATGATAATGGGAAGTTGGAAAGGATGGTATTTATGGGTAACCTACCTTTGGGGTTCAAGAGGAAAAAGAAAATGGAGGTTTTAAAGTTCTTAAGTAGTCAAATGGACTGCTAAGATATCTAGCTCATCAGACATGACAAAAGAAAAATACAAAGAGAAAATTGGGAAACTTTCTAACTTAGCAACCAATGATTCTAAAGGGATTTTGGTAGAACTAGCATCCATTAAGGATCATTCTAGTAATAGCCTGAAAAATAAAAATTTAGAGATGAAATCTATACCAGTGGAAGTAGGGATCCATGCATAAAAAGGAAAACCATGCTTAGCTAGGGGCATTATGGACCAAGAGAAGTAGCTAAGTATCTTATACTAGAAACAAGGCCAAGTAACTCAATTTCCAAGAAAAGTTGCTCAAGACAGATGGTTGTAAAAGGAGATTGATGATTTATAGTGTGTACTTTCATCAACTATGGCTCATGAATAAAAGTGCAGGGTGCCCATGAATGCAAGGAGATAGAAGTTGTGTTTAATCGCTTTCAAAATGGGGTAAGTTTGGTTAAGAGTGACAAAATGTTGATCAAGGAGTTATTCTACATAGAAATTAAGGATGTTTATTTAACAGATGTCAAGGACTTAAAAGGTGAGTTTCATGTAAAATTATTGCAAATTTGTAAGAGATTGTGAGAAAACTTTTTGATAAAAATTTATGGTAGAATGGTTGAACTTGTTATGAAGTCCCCTTTCACTCAGAGAGAATAGTACAAAGAAAGCCTATTACAAATAGCATTAATTGTGGAAGAAGATCAAGACCACACCTACCAGAATTGGCACTACTTCTTGAGAGATTTGAAGCTTGTAACTACCCAAATAGAAGCCAAGGACTAGATGCCAATTAACTTGAAGCATGTTGTCATGAAGGTGGATATTCTTGAGGAACATATGGGTTCTACAGTTAGAGAAGGATGTCTCTCTGTGTCAAGAGCCAACACGATCCTTGTGAATTTCAACACTCAGGAAGAAATTCTTGATATTCCAATAGGTCTTGAAGATCTCTTGATTGATGTGTAGGATATTGGGCTAGAGCTTGCACCTATAGAAGAATCAATTTCAAATGAAAAATTCTTGTCCAATCTTAGATCAAGGCTAGGCTCTATCTTCTAAAAAAAAAAATGAGGTTTAAATGGTGATTAGTGGCACTCTATGTTTCAACATTTTGTTGGAAAATTGATTGATCGAAGGTGTGAGCACGTTCAAAGGTGGCTTGGTAGTAATACCATAATATTTTGGGCAATCATGATTTACAGAAGTTATAATTAGAGGTAGTTGTAGCCCTTGCAGAGCTAAAACAAGGGCTTTATGTCTGTGGTTGCAAATGATCTATCTATTTTTGGAGATGAGTTCTACAGAAAGGTCATTCCTCTTATCACTTTTGCATGGGAAATCATGTATGTGTAGAGAAATGCATGTATTTTTCTCTTGAAGCAAGTGTAGGAATTGAAGTGGAGGACTATCACAATTTGGCAGGTGATGATGGAGTCATGGCATGAATGAGAAAAAGGGAGAAATAGTTTCAAAAAAGTATCCCACATTAAGCAGGCTAAGAGGTTTTTAGTTCTTTAAATACTAAAAGAAACATCACATGAAATATCTTGAAGATTGGTACCTTTTGGAAAAGCAAAGCAAGTGTACATGGGTCCCAGTTGGCCTGATGGAGATAAAGAAAAATTTTGGACTAGTGTGCAAAACAAGAGGATGACATCAGCGTAATTGAAACTCACCAAAAAAATCCAAAATCTAGGAAGGCGCTATGTCGCCACCAGAAAATGGCAAGGTTTTTTGGTAATGACATAGTGACCTGCTTGAGAACCTCAAAATTTGGTAAAGGAAGATGTGGGTGCTACCTGGGTGTAGAAAAAAAATAGAAAATTGACAAGTGGCACCATGGCAAGTAGATATCTTTGACACACTAGATCGTGCCATGTGATAGATCTGACGATGGTCATTATGTCACTAAGGAAAAGTTGCAAGGAAGTTAACCATGCGACATGGTGACCAACCAGTTGATTATGACATGGACAGTTATGTGGCGTTGATGTGGCATGACATGGACCAATCACTGAGTGTTGACATGTATGGAAAATATGACATGTGTCACCTTGTCGCTATGTCATTGATGATGCCGTAGAATGCTGACTAGGATAGTGAGATAGCGACCATGATGTGGCATGATGATATTTCATACTGACTTGGTGGTACTGAGAACTAATCTAGTGCTAACACGTGTCAATGGTGGTCAAACTAGGTTTGACCCAGATTGAAAACTAAGGGAAAATTTAGAGGTTTTCAATAAAAAATTATTCCTTCTCTAGAAATCACGTGCATAGTCAAATTTTTAAATAAAGTCTAAATTTTTAATATTTTAAGTGTTATGAAAGTCATGGTTGGGAACCTGAAATTCAGAGGGGCATAATAGGGGAATTTTTTCATTGAAATGGGCACTCCAATATACCATCAGAACTAGGAGGAAATGATCAATTCATTTTTGAGATCAATTTTTGTATAGGTGCTCATTGGTTCAAGTTATAATCGAATTTGTGGTTTCTAGGGCATTCTCAATAGAACAGGTAATTCTCACCATGGAATATCAAAATTTAGTTGAGATGCATTTGGTTTGCTTGGTTGGCTTAGTTTATCAAAATTTGACACATGATGATGAATTTTGCTTCAAGTATTTCATAATTTGCTTGCCTTTTGATGGCACTTCTTAGAATATTTGTCTTTTGCAATTAGTTATGATTTCCATCAAAATATCTATAATACTTTATGCTTTTTGAGGCCAAATTATGGAGATTTGATATGTAGTTATAGAGAGAGGGTAGAGAGAGATTTTTTAGTTTCTTGGGAAGGAATTCTGAGTGTACACATGTCATCTTTACAATAGATTCAAGAACTCACTCTCCTCTATGTCATTCTCTTTCTCTCTCATTGTGGAGGTTCCAATTTTGAGAGGAAAATTGACTCACTACTGAGACACCATTCTTTTAGCATAATTCTCTTGTATAAACAACAATAGTAGAGATAATATAGGAAGTTTAGATCTATTAAGTGTTTTTCATGTTTTGATTTTAGGCATATGAATGTATTATTCCAAGGAAATCAATAGAAAGAACATGTTGAGTTTCATCTTAAATCTTGTCTCCTTCATCAGTAATCTTCAATGTTTTATGATCTCTTTGAACAAAGAGCTTAGGTCATAGTTGCAGTCCCTTAAGGTTGTATGGTGTTTCATTTTTTCTTATAATTCAAGGAGTTATGTAAATGCTTTAGAGAAATCAACAAGGTTGCAAGTTTATTGATGAGGATATCATGTAGGAATGAGATTTAGATTGAACATAGATGTCTATTTACAAGGTGAATCGATTGATTCTGAAGATACAAATATGTCTCAGGTATCCATATGTATGTGATTGATTCATGGAATTTCCCAATAGATAAGGCACTGATCAGCTACAAGATCATTAGTTCTTATTGTTTCATATTTGGGGTGTTTTTGAATTCAACATTATTAATCAAATGCTTTTCTCCCTTTCATGTTGAAGAGATGAAAAGTCTAACCCTCACTTAGCTTATGAATTTCATAGATTTGCATTTAGCTATTGTAGATCTATGTATTGCATGACTTATAAGGAGATATAAGGGTTAAATCTACTTTGATAGATTCAGGAGTATGTTTTTGCACTATTACCATATTGATTGAGTCTAAGGTCCACCCGCCTAGGTTTTCCAAAGCCTGGAGTAGAAGAAGGGTCAAGTCTTATAGTTGGCCCAGTGTCTGAAATGATATATGTTAAAGATGGGAGTTAGCTACCCCTAGATGTACCATATTCTCATCGAGGTAATTTGAAACTTGTAGCATTTCAAAACACCAACAACACATTTGAACATGATGCCTCAAGATTGACCAAAATTGTTGAAAGATCAACTTGATAAATGGCTATTTTTTGAGCAATGTGCTTTAGCACTTTATTGATAAATTTCTTTCTAGCTTTTTAAAATAGCTTATGTTGACCTTCGCTGTCCTCATTGAATTTTTGGACTACTTCTCCAAGCTAACACAAGAGAGGTTGAGAAGAATCAACCTCAATTCCTATTGCCTCAGTCAAGATATTCTTTCCATCATCAATTATCTTATACTCTCTATCTCTTTCCTCTCTTAATTGTTGTTGTTTTTACTTTTTCTATAGGAGTTCACCAAATATGTGCATTTAGTCTATAGAAAGATTATAAATATCCCATTTGGGAATTACTATTTCCTCATCTAAATCTGTGTCTTCGACTATTTCCATTCCTTTCCCCAAAAATTGTGTACTTGATTGAGCCTTAGGCTCAACTATCCTTGCACTTATTACTTTTGTACCTAGGATGGAAACAATAGTAGACATACTTGGATTTGTAGTAAAGACTAATACTATACTGACTAATGGAATACTTACATATATATTTGAAGAATGCAAAATTGATCAAGTCAAAATTGTAGAATCCAAAACTAAAGTAGAAAAAACTAGAGAGCTTACCATGGATGTACTCAAAACTGAAGAAGTCAAAATTGTAGAAGTGAAGACTAAAGAACTCAACTTGGAAGATGAAGGAGTCTGCAGCTTAGTGGATGAAGTGGAATTCACTTTTGTCAATGATATGTTGAGCTGAGTTGGGGCAAAGAGTGATTGGACATTTGACGTATCAGTAGTAGTCACAACCAAACTTGTTGAAGCTATAGATCCATATTTGATGTAGTCGATGGTTTTCTTAGGGAGTGATAAAGTGAGGCTATGACCACTATAGCTATCTTGACTGGGTTAGTCTCCTCATCATCTTACTTTTCTTCCTTGGTAGCTTCTAGACCTATTGTTCATTTTCTCTTTGAAGACATCAAAGTAGTTGTCCATGATGTTGGTATAGTTCTCACCCATTTCTACAATATATATATATATTTATTTGGTAAAGTACAAGCACATCTTCTCTCTAGACTATAGTACCTTTAAAAGGGAAGAACTTCTAAAAATAAAAGAATAGACAGGTTAATAGTGAACTAAATTTGCATGGGTTGGTCTTTGATGTTCTAATACTTTCCATATTTTTGTTGAATTGCCTCAACAATAGGTTGGAAAGGTCATATGATAAGTTTTTTTTAGCCACTTTATATTCCAAATCCATGGCTTCACATGACACACTATTAAGATGGTTTGAACTGTATATCTTATGCACAATAACATGAATTCCAAATTTCAATTCTGCATCTGTAACACTTCTTATTTTCATAACTCTACCATCCCACTTGGCTAGGGTTTTCTTTTCCAACTCTGCTTGACCTAGGGTTTTCATTGTTTTGGCTTTAACAAGCATGGGAAGGCAAGTGATTCGATGAATCATCTTCTTTTTTATCAGAATTAGCTACTCTAACCATAGTTGTCCATTATGCACTTGGCTAAGGAAAAATCTAATCCATTTAATTTGAAATTCTTAGGGCATATGGGGTATATGTGTCAAAGCTTTTGCTTCCAAAAGTTGATGCTCAAGTTTTAGGGTACCATCAACATATAACTAACCTAAGGCATCATCCATCTCTAGAGTACCAATTTCTTGGATAGCACATTTAAAGTTAGTATGAATGTCACTAACAAGAAGTACCCTGTGAGGGATTTGGGATTGAGGTCCACTTGGGTCTAGGGTTTCAGCAATCGCAAGTGTGAGCTTGAAATCTAGTGCTTTCCATTCGACTCCTCGAACCAACATGTTAGACACATTCTTGACCTTGTTGCTATTGGATGCCATTTTTTCTTAGTATCTTGAGAGAACTTTGAAAAAAAATTGTAGGAAATTCACTCAAGTCAATTTGATTGCACTAAAAATAGCCCTTCACAACAACACTCAAAGATTCATGGTAAGAAATGAATTTGATTCCATGCCTTTTGTTAAAACTTTTCCATTGATGCTTGGCATAGAGGTAGATAAGTTAACAAACTGTCATCCACAATATGATATTGATTACTCAGTGACATCTTCATGATTCGGTAACCATAAGTGCCTTTGTTACTGCCAACCTTGCTTGATAGAGTCTATGACCTGACCTTACTCAGTAGAGAAGGTAACTTGGTAATAACTAATATCGAACTTCCTTAGTGATCCCTTTGTATCTTGTATATGGATTTGGATCTTTGTCACTTTTCAACTGGAACTAATTTGGATGTCTTCTTTGATAGCTTGGTTCCAATTCTTCCTTGAGAACTTAATTAGGAATGGTAGAGTCACCCAATTCTTGAGTGACTTGACCATCATTGCTTAGACCAGTATCCTTAGTAGACTTAGGAATCCATTGTTGTCTCATCTATTTTTAGATGTTATCAGCCTTTTCTTTCTTCTAATCTTTTATTTTACTAGTATTCATATAGTTATTGGCAAGATGACCAAGTTCTATACAAGTAAAACATCTTTTAGTGGTATCTCTTTTCCTCATATGATGTTTATCACAATTCATACCAATGAGTCCAAGTTCTCCATAGTAATGCCATCTACACTAGGTATTGTGGTCCCAACCAAATATTGCATTATGATGCCTTGTGTCCATGTTTCTTACATTTATGAGAATTCCCTTCAAATCTTGGTTTCTCTTTCCATTCATTAGCCTTGTGACCATGCTAATTGCAATTGCAGCATTTTCCATTGAATTTTTCTTTTCCATTACTCTAAAATTTGGTTGTTGTATGACCTATCTTATCATAGTGATTGCAAGTAGGTCTTTGATTCTTTTGAGCATCTTGTTTGGAGGATTCACCTTCTTTGTATCCAATTCCTGCTTTTTCTTTTTGGCTATAAAGGTTTTGCTCATTTAGTTGATCCATGTTTGCTTGAGATTTCAGCATTCTTTAATGGATTTTCTTCTCAATGTTTAGGTCATTTCTCAATCTTTCATTTTCAAATCTTAGGCTCATGATTTCCTCATTTGCATTGGAGAGCTAACCAATAAGGTCTACTTGCTGAAGGGATTAGTTCTAGATTTCATTGTTCCTTCCATCTATTTCTTCTTTTATCTTGTTTCTCTATTCCAATACTTCACATAACCTTACTTACTAAATTTCTTGTTCTCTTTTTAGCTTTCTTACTTCTTCTTTTAGGGAAGCATTCTTCTCTAGGAGTTCTTTGATTCCATCATTTGCTTCATCTAAGTTGCTTGAAGGGTGAAAGTCTTCAATTCTTTGTTCAATGTAGAGATGACCATTCATTTGATTTGAAAGTTCCTTTCTTCTTTTTAGGGATCGGTAAAGTTGTTCCTTAGATTTCTTGAGTTGGGCAATGACCATTTCCAGATCCAACTTTTCATTTTCAACAGCTTTGTCAAGTCTGAATATCTCCATATCCTTGATCTTTAATCAAGCTATTAAACTTTCTCCTAAGAACCACAAAGATCTAATGCCAATTGTTGGAAATATTCAAGACTATGCTAAGTTACTAAAGGGGAAGGGGTGAATTAGTAACTTCTAAAATTTTACTAATTTCAATTTTTATCCAATAAATCAATTAGCACTTAATTCATCACATCTAATCTAATTTCATGCATGAGAAACTAAAAACATGAAAACATCCATAACACTTGAACACAAAGATTCGGTGACCTAGAGACCTTTCGAATAGAAAGTGAAACTGGGGTGGGGATGATACCTGCAAACTTTAGTACTATAGCATAAAGCTAGCTTGTTAAGGCTTACATTGATCACTTCTGATGATCTGCCCTGCTAGGAACAAATAGGACTACTAGGTCCACTTTGTGAGAGGATGTACAAACATAAAATGAATTATGCACTTGGTAAAGAGATTTATAAAATATTGTTAGGTCTATCTTGTTAAAGCATTTTGACTGGTTCACTTGTTAGGATGAAGCAATAGATCTCTAACTTGCAACTTAGGTTACTAATAGAGATTCCTTAGTGTAGTGATCACCTTTTTATGATAGATATGGCTTTGCTACTCCTTATACTATTGTAGCCTTTATAATTCTTTATTTTTAGCTATCATAACTTGAATTTTTTTCATCCACATTACAATACATATGCTCACACATTCACATTATCTTTCTTACTCATTGGATATGATACAATACATTACATATATATACCAATCTAAATTACAAAATTATAAAGTTAACCATGACACAAGTTAACACAAATATTACAAAGTTAGCCCACATGAAGATACTTGGGTTCTGAAGACTGACTTGGTGAGATTTTGATACTTGACATCCACTATCAATGCTTGGCATCATCACGCACTTAGTAGATATATAGGCTCAATCCATACTAATCACTTTCAAGTAGTCTTCAACTAGATCTACACTGGTGACTCAATAGATATTGTGCAACTCAGGAAATACTGAATCACTTGGTTAGCATGAAGTAGTTCATTTAACATTAGCTTTGCATCACATGAACTATGAAGATGCTAGACACTGCAATGCTCGATAACCACTGATAAACTTGATGAATACTAAAATACACAATTTGAACTATTGGACTTCATATTGACTGAATCTACTTGGATTAGTCCAAAATCCTCAGTAGTAACTGTAGAGCTTAGTGGCTACTAAATTACATGGCCAGCACTATAAACTATTCAATGAGCTCAGTAGCTATACATAATCTAAATAAGTGTGTGTGACTAATAACAAACTTGACTAATATGTCAACACAACACTCATGCTAACAAGGTCATCCTCCTTAGTTATTGTCCCAATATTTTTCCCTTTCACAACATGGATTTTATACTTTGTTTTGTTTTTCTTATCAACCTTAGTCCTTTTACTCTCCCTAGTAAAGCCACCTTTTGAGACATAGTTAGTTCATTAGAGAAGAAATGCTATCATATCTCGAGGATCATTAATAATAAGATAGCTTCCTTCCCCACATACGGACTTGGGACAAGGGAGAACCATTGAAATAGTTAAGATTGATTTAATAGGGTGAGGGTTTACTACAACCTCAAAAGAAGTCACTATTTTTGGCTTAATATATTTTACCAATTCATGCAAAAATAAATTTTTGGTAGATGTATGAGAGGGATCATATAAGGATTAGGGAGGAGAGTAGTTTTACAATGTAGAACTCTAGGCATTCGATGAGGGTCCTTACTCTATGGAATGACAGGGGATTTAAAAGGTAAACCATGTTCCTCTATAGATTTTTTGGGATCTACTTTAGATCTCATGGGACAAGAAATACATGACATATAAATGTGACCATATCCTCTACACTTCATACAAAAATAGATCTTCCTTTTCAAAAACAAATGGTTCAACCCCAACCTTGAGTTTAGGGTTATAGATGTAGGGAGAATATTATTAACTTTGACATTGACACAAATTCTAAAAAAAAAAGGGGGAGATTTAGTTTGAGTAACCTTGTCCACTAATAGAAGGGACCCAAAGGCTTCCACAAAACCTCTAAATAGTTCACCATTCCATAAACCAAAGAGTAGTCCTTGCAGTCAGACCCACATTGGTGCAGAAGCTCCTAAGTCAATAGATTCATCAACTTTTGGTTTCCACTTAGAAAAATTAAAGATATTTTTCTTGTTAGACCCTAAAAGTCAAGGCCTATTAGTAATGACTAAGAGAAGATCCTCCTTGACTTCAAAGGAAAAAAATAAATAAACCATTTAGGAGAGCATTAATCTTGACACTTCCTTTAAGAGACCATGTATTTGTAGCCCATTTCCTAAGTTGGTCTATGGTCAGCATAAAAAGAAAGAATTAACAAATTAGAGAAAGATCCATACAACTAATAGAGTCATCAATAATATCATTAGGAACCTAAACTATGCTTTCATTGACCATGCAAGGATTGAACAATTCAAAAGGGGACACCACCTCCAAATAAGAAACCCACTTTCTTAGCAAATGAACTTTCCTCTTTGAGTCTCACAAAGGGAGAGCCGACCTTATTATTTGCTAGAACTTCCAATAGAGAGGACTATTGAACCAAGGAAATGTTAGAAGTTTAATTAGGAAACTAAGATACTAAGAGAGAGGGGGGGGATGGGTTGAATCAGGATCTATAAAACTTTTATCCTTTAAAAAAACTTTACTTTATTCACCATATTGGCCTTCACATATCTAGTTCATGCATAGCATAACTTGTAAAATTAAATATTATAATAAATACATCTATCTATCAATCACATCCATGAAATGTAAAAACTTGACAAAAAAAATTGGTCACCCAGAAACCCTCCAAGGTGAAGGTAAAACTAGGGTGGGGATGACACCCAATAAATCTTCACTACTATAGAAACAAAGTTAACCTGTTAGGGTTACCATTTTGGTCACTTCTGATGATTTACCCTATCAGGCATGTGTCATGCTAAATGTGTTTAAGACTATTAGGTTTTACCTTGTTAAAGGATTTTACACTTACAATAAATTAAGGTCTCTATTAGGAGATTTACAAAGGTATGTTAAAACCACACTATTAAGAGATTTTCCTTGATTCAATTTGTTAAAAATACCTTAGTATCTGATCCTTCTATTTGAACTATAATTTTTCATTATAGATCTCCTTCCAATCTCTGATTTGATCTCCAATCTAATATGTCTTCACTCAGTCCTTCACTACTTCATAGGATTTCTATAATATATTCTTCTTAAATCTATCATGCATGCACATATGAAGCTTAATGCCTTCACTTCCTTCATGGATCGTGTCATAGTAACATAGTTCCCTCTTTTCATCACAAACAAATTGAATGAAGAATAGGTGTGATGTTTTTTAAATTCTTCATTCTAAGCTTCCACATGTCTTGGCATGAAGCCATGCAGTTGTAAACTTTGCATGAAGCTTATGTCTTTCCTTAAAGCCTATGTGGCCCACTGGCTCACAAGGGCTTTGATTGAAGCTCTAAGGGCTATGCACAAAGCCATTAGGGCTTCTCTCAAATCCTTTAAAGCTTTCATTTTTATTGTGTCGACCAAGGGGCTTCATTCAAAGCCCCTCTAGGATTGGTGGTTAAATACCTCAAGGAATTCATACAAAGACCCTTTGCTCTAAGTCCCTAAGATAGGCTTTGCGTGAAGCCTGTAAAAAATGAGATTTCAAGAATTATTCAAAATTTCCATCAAATTTTTCCCTTTTGAGGGCTCAAACAAGGGCCAAATATGTCCATATTCAAAACCTAAATATATAAAAATGGTGTACTCTCAATAAGATTTCAAATGACTATATTTTTAGCACATATTTTCTTTATTGTGATGTTTTATTTTTAGTTTCTATTAAATATAGGTTTTTTTTCCATTTCGAGAATCCTTTTTTGAAGCTTTAGGAAAAATAGAAAATGATAGAATATATATATATTTTTTAAATATGATCATCAAAGCTATGTGTGTTAGCTTTCTAGAAAATCAAGAAAATTTCTATTTTGATAAATACAAATCAAATTATATTGATAAAAGAAAATCTATATTGAAATTATCATTAGTGTCACTTTGCCACTAAATAAAATCTATCATTTTTGACAAAATTGAATAAAACCAAAAAAAATTGGTAGATATTAATGTTACTATTCTAGCCTTGAAAGAATTTTGCATTTATCATATTTTTAAAAAAATGGTATGTTGATCAAAACACCCAACAATCTTTGGAAATGTCACCCATCAATCTTTTGAAATGTTAATTTTCATATAAACCACTTCTGAAAGGAGATGAAAAAATGAACTTCAATCAAATTTAAAAATAAAAATAAAAAATTGTTTTAGAAACTAGATAGAAAATGCTAAAATTTACTAGTTGTTATATACTTTATGGATTTTTAGTAACATGCATTTGAAAATGGAATTTTCTTATCAAATATCTATTTTAGCATCAAACTTGGCCAAAAGTGGGAAACATTACCATGGCCTGATCCTCTGAGCACACTTCAGAATCTCTTTTGTGTTAGCTTTTCTCACTTGTATATGAAATATGTTTGGATCTACCTATTTAAAGAATTGTGTGGAGATTTCTAGACAATTCCCTTTTTGCCTCATCATTTGATTGGTTGTTCATTCCTCATAGGGATTAGTGATCCATGTCAAAATGCATAACAACATTTGTAAAAAAATTTGCAATCATTAAATGTCATGTCCATGTCAGCTTCAAATGGTTTACCTCAAATTTTGTAACATTTTGGACTTTTATGTTCTCTCTGTGTTGCATGGCACTCAATGTTTATGATGCACGATCATAACTATTATATATGTTGTTGCTTGGCCTTAATTGTGCTCAACTGATTGCATAAGAAATCTACATCAATGTGCTCTATCTTCTCGACATTCAGTAGTTTTGGCTTTTCCAAAACATAATTGGTGATCAAATACCTTCTCATCTCCTATAGAGCTCGTCATATACATGATTATTTACAAGTCTTTACATGACTCAACCTATATAGAGTAGCTCGATCACAGTGATGACCATCTAATATTGCCTTATATATGACTATGTGTTTCATACTAATAGACAACAAGACTTACAAATATCAATCGGAAACCCCTATTTCCAACAAAGAGAGGCATTAGAGGAGAAAATGAAATGAGAAATCTAGGGGAATGCAAGCTAAATCAAGGCCATAGGGCTAAGGGCTAGGGAAAAATCATTTCAATGTTACTCTTTAGCAATTGTAGAAGAAAATATTTGAAGAAAAATGACTTAAGAATCTTATTTTTAAATAGTTGTTAAGGTGACATTCCTTTGAATTTTTGTATGTCATTTCAAGTAGTTTAATAAAACTAAGGAGTAATAAGGTTTACATTATATTTGGTGCAAACCCCCTAATAGGGCCACATTAACAATGTGTATGTAAAATTTAATCAAGTTGGCTCCTAACTGAACCCACTTTACAAGAGTGAAAATTTTGGGTTGTCAGTTCCTTAGTGGTCTTTCCCTTTATAGGGTTTTCACATCAAAATAATTGTGTCAAAATGTGCGAATGATTATGTTGCATATTTATTTCATGTTTACTACTTAGTATTGCATCTTGGTATGAGAATTTAATGAATTTATAGTTTACTTTGATAAGTTTGGGATATATATTAGTTAAAAGTTTACTGGTAAAGATTCAATAAGTTGTAAGTGTGAAGTTTTGATCTATTTATCAATCTTATTAATTGCAAGTTGAAATTGTTAGTCCCTTCCTTATTTATAACACATGGAACTAATATTTTTTTTTGACCCCCTAATGTATTTCTTTATTTAAAAAGCTAGATCATATCCTAAAGTTTTTGTGATGTTTATATTTAAAATCATTTATCAAACTAAAATTATTTTTTTATGATTGGTTAAAGCATATTTTCCTCGGTGTAAGTCCTATTCTTTTATAATTGAAGTTTCTTTAAAAAACTCAAATGATGGAAGTGCAATTAATATTCCTATCTCAATCTCTTTAATATATTATAGAAGTTTTTTCCATGTTTCAAACACTCACAAATCAAATTAATGACAACTATCTATTAGATTATTTTTAATCTCTAGAAAATTCTCACATTTGATAATACTTTTAAGCAACTTTTTAAAAATGTATGCCTGTAAATGCACTTGTCACACCTTACCCATTCCTTCGAGCATTTGTTGGTGCCAATGATGATCATCTACCTAAGACAATTTTATATATCTTTTTCACTCAATCACCCTTTTGATGTCTAGAAAATTCTATATGTGATTGCAATTATAAACTCGACAATGTTTTTCTCTTTTCTAACAAATCATTTATAGAATGCTCAATGGTAGGAAGAATTTAATTTTAATAATACTTATTATTTTATCAATTTTTTAAAAATTTTAAATGTTATAGTAGAATTTTTTTCCAAAACAAATGTTTTAATACTAACAAATTTAATATTTAATATGTTAATGTTTATATATATATATATATATATATATATATATATATATATATATATATATATATATATATATATATATATATATATATATATATATATATATATATATATATATATATATATATATTTGTTAAAAATTTAGTGTTTCTAGCAACTATTTTATATTCGAACATATATTTTATATTTTCAAATAATGTTTTATAAAAAATATTTTAAAAAAATCTTAAAGTAGATAATTTTTTTATTAAAATATTTTACTTTTATTGTCTCAATCATATAAGAAATCAAGAAATAATTGAATTTGATATTTTTTATATTTATTTTAATATTTTATAATGACATTTTTGTTTTTTAAGCTTCACTACTTGATGCAAGACCAAAATAATTCGGGTTTGAAATGTTTGCATCAGCTTTTTGAACCACATGTCTCAATATCAAGTACTAAAGTATTCAACTTTTATTTTGTTCTTCAATGTGTATTTTTTCAACCATTTGTAAAGAAGAATGCTTAAAATACAAATATAAGAAAGAGCCAATTAAAATCATATCAGTATTTATTGGTGTCAATTATCAATTCTAATAAGAAACTAAACTGCAAATTATTTTAATGGATCAAGTATATTATGAAGATATGTTAAAAAATGGTAAAACATCATTTCACTCTTTATTCTACCAAACTCTCTATTTTGGACAACCAAAATCTCACACTACAAATCTTTTAGGAACAATTATAATGCATTTAAGAGATACTCAAACTTTAAACTCTAAAATGATTTTAAAATTAACTAGTGAGAGCTAACTCCCACTATGACCCCAAAAGACAGGGACTACAGCTCCCAAAGAGCTCTTGTTAAGATGTTCAAAATGATAAATGTTGTGCTTATTACTGATACTTGAGGCTAATGGTCGTTTAGATATTTTGGTTATTATCAATATTGCATTATGCTTAACTGGTAGTGACAATAGTTGCTTTGGATTTAGTTTTATTATGCTTAGTTATTTGATGTTTTTATTTTTTTGTTTATCTTCAACTTTATGGCAATTGTGCTTAGAAGCACTACTGTAAATTCTATTAATGAGTATAATCATTGTAGCTCGAAGTTTCATTTTTACTAATATACATTCTTAATGGTTAGAATCTATAAAAGTTTGGCTATGTATACAAGTTGATATTTTAGGATTGGGCATCATAGCTATATAGTTTTCTGTTTAATGTTTTATTGATGTAGTTTCAAATTTTTTGTTATTTTTATCTATGTCTAGGCAAAAGTTGTTTGATAGTTGTGTCTAATTGTTATTTCATTATCTTCTACAAGAAAACTTTACTAATCATATTAATATTAAACATTATACTACATCAATTGCATTTCTTAAGCATAATATAATAATAAAAAAATATTAAATACTAGTTACCGTTCTGCTAAATCAAATGAGCTATTGATAAATATAAAACCCCGAATAATTTATCTTAAAATAAACTATGACAATCGATAAAATATAACAATGGCAAAGGAAAATATATCTAATATAAATTAATTAAATAAAGATACAACATCTGGAGCAAATATGGCCACATGTGAATGGAAATTTTGTCGCTGAGTGTGAGAGAAATATTCAAACGCTTGTGCATTGACGACTGACCTGTCTTGGTAGAGTTAAGATAAGAGCCTTGTAAGAAGGCAATCCATTATAGCGACTTTTTGGAAGGTTGTTCCACGCTGCAAGCTCAAGAAGGTGCATGCAACATTCTTTTCCTTATTAACTGTCTCTTATTGCAAGGTAGACGAAAAGTGGTCAACATTTCTATTCCACTGAAGACATTAAAAGTAAAGAATAACATCATTACTCCAGTTGTAAAGGACTACCATTTTAAAACAAATCGTGCGAACGGTTGTTTCGAAAGATATGGTTGTAGATATTCCTTATTTTGTTTTAACACTTTGAGCAAAAACAATTGCAAATTAGACTATATCATGACTTGAAATGATGAGTTATAGTTGTCGTGTCTTGTCTTCTAGACAGAGCTTTTCTTTACTAAATAAGAAAGTTCATTATCAAATATGAAAGCTGATTAGTATGGATTGAAATGAATGGCAGGCTTCAACGCATCATTTTAGTTTCAAAAGTATTTAGTGTTTGGTATGTTCAAAGTTGCCTTTGATTTGCCTTCGATTTCTCAGAACTTAGCACTTTCCCGACATTTTTCCACTACTCATATGCCTCCAAAATGTCCGAGTGTCATTAATATTCCTTCATGCTTCATAGACTACAAGAGTCCATTTTAAAAATATCACGGCTTGCTCTCAGTCGCACCACTCTCCCAGCGGTGGTGCTTTTGGTCGGCACTGCTCTTCTGGAGGTTCTGGTGGTCGGCACCGCTTTGCCTCGCCTCCCCGGAGGTCTGGTTCGAGGTGGTCTCCAATAGCTTCTCTTGCTGCTCCTGCTACCAATTGGCCCTTTGTGCACTCAGACCCCAAGTGGGTCCTCCCAGGCTTGAGGGAGAGAAAGATGAAGATAATGCTATTGCTGCTGATGATGGATGGGCTCCCTCTAAGCCGTCTCCTCACCTCACCCTTAGGTGGTGCTCTAATCATAAGGATACTCCTCCCTTGGTTGGCACTGCATTACCAACTTGAGGATTTCTATGTTTTCTAATGTTGTCTAAAAGTTTTTTTTTTATGAATAGTTGATTTTCGGCTTGTGGCCATATGAACTCGTGGGGTGATCATGTTTCCCCCAGCCCCTTTTTGTGAATATGTAACTTTATTGGTTTTTTTTAATATAAGGAAGGGACTATTTATCTTTAAAAAATATCTTAACATTACATAGCCATAACTCTTTATTATATTTTAATGTTTCTAGGGTTGTTTATGATCACAAAAGGAGAGTATAAAAATCTATTTCAGCCTTAAAACTTTATTATTTAAAAGTGCACGCAGATGCGTGCATGCGCGCGCTTGCACACACATAGTGTTAATAAACCATTTATAATGTTCAATATTTTATTTTGGAGATTTAAAAACAATAAAGCTCCTATATGTTCAACATAAGCTTATTAAAAAAAAATTTATTATCCTTAGTCTTTATTGAAACATTGAAATTATGAACTATTGTCTAATACTTTATATAAAAGTTTCATAAATATTCACCAAACTTGAACAAGAATAACAAAATAACAAAATAGTTGACATAAGATTTTCTTTGCATTCTAAATGTTCTTGTACTGTTAGAGTTTGGTATAATAAAGAAGCCTATCGTGTAACTTATCTTTTGAATATGATAGCCATGTGATGATATCAAGAATTAATTAATTCATAGTAGGAAGGATAGATGTGAACCCTCATCTAAGGAGTATTTATCAAATATTTGGTGTAGAACTGTAAAATGATAAAGACCTACATGAGAACTGAAAGATTATTACACCCACTAACATATTGTATAATTATTCTACAACATCACCTCTAAACAAGAAATATACATTCCTCGTAAACTATTGAAATTATAAACTATTGTATAATACTTTATAGACAAGCTTCATAAATATTTTCCAAACTTGAACAAGAATAACAAAAAAAATAAAAATAGTTGACATAATATTTCCTCTGCATTCTGAATGTTCTTGCACTATTAGAGTTTGGTATGATAAAGAAACACATTGTGTAACTTATCTTTGTAATATGATAGAAAGAGTTAATTAATTCATAGTAGGAGGATAGATGTGAACCCTCATCTAAAGAGTATCCATCAAATATTTGGTGTAGAACTATAAAATGATAAAGACCCACATAAGATTTGAAAGATTATTACACCCACCTATTGAAGTATAGCATAAGTCAAAGTGATATACTCATTACATTGAGTAATTGTATTCATGGTTTATATGAACATTGTTTTACATCTCATATTATTGATGTGTGTGTGTGTAGACATCTATGTATAATAAATTACTTTACTTGCTCTTATGATCCAAAGACACTATTGTGTTATGAAGTTCTTGAATGTAATTGTTTCACCACCACACATCTCTACGAGACATGACTTTGTTGTAAGCCTCTATTGGATTGATTTTATTACAGCTACCTCATTGATGATATATTATCCTTAAGACAAGTATCTTATATATATATGTGTGTGTGTGTGTGTGTGTGTGTGTGTGTGTGTGTGTGTGTGTGTGTATTATGCATTATATGGGTATGTGCAGGTTCATGGTCAACCAAACTATGCTTTTGAGTGGCAATAAAAAATCAAAAAATCAGAGTTATGTCAACTTGACGTGCAATTTTCTACTTGTTATTGACATTATATCAAAAATTTGAGAGAAAAGAATCTCCAAAAAATTGAATCTAGTTTCTAAACTACTAGGACTTATCTAAAAAAAATAAAAATTGATTGGTCAAAACTCTGAATTTTAATACAATATTATAAAAATTTCAAAAAAAAAAAGTAGACGTATGTCTGACCACCTTAATCAAAATCAAATGATAATATTTTTTAATAATATTCTAGATATAAGTAGTAGACTCATGCCTGGATGTGACACATATTTTGGGTATTTTATTCTAAATAAATAATAATTAATTAATTTTTGACTTTAGTATTTTTGGAATAAAAAAACTCTCATGTTTGACCACCTTAACTAATTCAAAACTCTACAAAATTCAATTTTTCATTTCTTTTCCTTATAGTAGAAATATAGAATGTGATGCATCTTTTCGATTTAAAATATGTTGTACCATTTGAAAGTTATAGTTATTTTTCAAGTAGTGTGTCAGTTAGCACTTTATACGTAACTCGATTAGAAAATAAGTAATAATTACTTACTAAACTTATAATTTGGCAAACCTTACATTTACGAAAAGAGAAGAACATTCTCAAAAATTCATTTTCATTTCATCAAATTTTGGTGGAAAAAAAGTCATCAGCTACATGTTTGAAGTAAAAATCACATAAAAACAGGCCAAAAGCATATTTTTAAGATGTTTTTAAAGTTGATCATATAGGTTTGGTATTAAAAGATATAGTAGACCTTATAAAGATATTAATTATTTTCATTTAGTATCAGGGTGGGTGGGAAAAAAGTTGGAATAGATTTTGAAATGGTTTGAGATATTTTAGAACTATAGATTTTTCAGATTGCCACTTTTTGAAACACCATGATCCTGCACATACCCATATATTATTATATAATAATATAATTTATATTACATATATGGTTAATATATTAATATTATATATATGGTTAAAGTTGAGTTATACATATAATTATTTATTAACAAAATGGTGATTAACTATAAAGACATGTCTCTTCAAAAGGCATGAAGAAACATGTCTCCTCCTCTCATATTTATATAAGATCCAAATCTGCATTTGGAAATCATCAATCACAATGGCAATGAATACATATTTACAGAAATGATCTTAGCTACTTTAACATGGTATTAGATCCAACTGCAAATGTATCAAAGATCAATTGTAATACAAAATTCTATATAGTGAATGTGTTAACATTGACCATGTTTATACCCTGGTGAATATAGGATGCAACAAGGAAATGTGATGAAAGACATATTGAAACACATTTTATCATATGCAATAAGGAGTAAGATATGACAACACCAATCATCTCTTGATTGTTTTTTTATAAATATTTGGTAGTGTATATCCAACAACACCATACACTTCAAATAGGATATGGTTATTGTCAAATCAACAGAAGTCTTCTAAGTATCAAAGTTAATTATTATCAAGATTAGAAAATGTTATGGGCATGAATTGGAAAGAAATAATAATAATCTCAGAATAATATGTGCATTTTCATAGTGTCCAAACACAAAAAATCAAAGCTTCCATCCAAATAGAGAGCTACCAAATACAAATATTGAGGACTAAACAAATTTAACACCATTGGGAGTCATCTAGTTGGAACAGTATAAGAAGATAAATATCTTTGTAAAATAAATGACTTGGTTGAAAAATAGTGATTAATGAAATACACAAATGGTAATGCTTGACAGATTATTACAAATGTGCTAGGGGTGTTCAAACAGATATAAGGTATATGGAAAATGAAGTTGTAAATGACAGAAATGAACAATATAAGTATATGAAGCAATCATAATAATAATATCATTAAAAGAGGAAAAGGATGCATAAGGGTAAACTTAGTCCTCACATATAAACTCCCATCATATGCAATGACCAATGAATTTATAGGTATAGTCGAGGTGGAGCAATAATAGGATATTGCAAACATATTGCATATGAAGTCAAAGGATATAAGAAGGGAGGACTGATCAGTACAAGGGCAAATAGAAGGCAGATGAAATATGTGCAACCACATGTGTATGAATAAGGGAATATCAATACACTCTTTTTACAAGCTAGGAAATACCTAAATGCATTGGCTATAGAGGGTCACATCGACATTAATCCGTGTGATAGAGCAAGTGGACCCATCAAGCCAATAAGAATAACATATATGATATGCTTTCAAAAGTAGTGTATTATGTTTATACATTAGTATTTAAAGGCTAATGTATCATGAATACATTTATAAGACATTTATGAATTAATTATTTGTTTATATATATATATATATATTTATTTATTTATTATTATTATTTTTTTAATTTTTTATTTTTTTTAATATGAATTTTTTGAGTTAGACATGTGCTTATCTTAATTACATAATTGAATGGATTGTAAAATAATAATTATATTATATTGAGGACAGAGAAAATAATATATAAATTCTATTATCATTATGGTGACTAATATATTATTCGGTTATGCAAATAACTATGTTTGAAATATTTCCTTATTCATTATTTTAATAAGAATTTTTTAGTCATTGTTAGTTATTTGACAATCAAACAACATGTTTAAAATATAGATTAAAAAATATATTGGGATTTATTATCCTTCAGTATTATCGTAGTCTCTCTTTCTTATTTGTATGCATACTACCAAGAACTATGGGCCTTGATCTTTTCTTTTGAGATAAGGGTGATTAAAATTCATTGCATGATAGGTCAAATTTGGTATAGCACAGGAAGGAGGAGATGAAATATATGAAAGAAGAAATATATTAAAAAAGAAATCATCAAA
The DNA here is from genome assembly GCA_028749045.1 of Cupressus sempervirens. Lineage (NCBI taxonomy): Eukaryota > Viridiplantae > Streptophyta > Pinopsida > Cupressales > Cupressaceae > Cupressus > Cupressus sempervirens. The sequence continues at coordinate 954,997,588 of CM053785.1, read as the reverse complement.
CATTTATGCGAACTTGATATTGAATCACGATACACTAGTGAAGTAATTAGAAGGGAGAGAGGTAATGTTAGCAAGGGCCAATAACTTTTGGTTCAAACTTATTTTCATGGAATGAAAGATAATCAAAATTACAACCAAAACATCGTGGGATCCATAAGATAAAAGGAAAGGCACATAAGTTCTTGCCACTTGTTGATGAGATATCTCAAGGTGATAGTAACATAGTACTTGCATGATTGTATTGAGGTAAGTTATGTGATGTAGTAATTCTTTCAGATTATAATGAGATATTGTCTAATCATATCGACATATGGAAGATTATGATTATGATTATATATATATATATATAGAAATGATCTTATTTATTATCCTTGAGTATTTTGTTTATCTAATCTTTGTAATATCTTGCTTGTTTTTCTATATGAGCATTTTCCTTGATCTTTTCCTTCAAGAATTTTCTTGTAGGAAAAGGAGGAATAATATCAGATTAAGAGAAAATCTAACAATTTGTTAAAGGGAAGTTTATTTTAGAAGCCTAGAAGCTTTATGTTTAGCAAGATTTAGACACATTTGTCAGAGGGAGCAGATAGAGGATATGGTTTCATCAACTGTCAGTGATATCAATCATATTGATACAAAGGGAGTAAAAAAATGTTGCGATGGAATCTTCAGTGATCGATAAATTGTAACAGTCAAGAGGACTGAAATCCATTCAACTATGTGAATGAGCCTACCCCTTTTGATGTAAAAGTGTTCAACGATATAAGAGTAGGAATTTTACATTAAGGGGGGAATAATAGGCAATGTTTCATTCTCACTTGAACCATCCTTATGAAAGGAGATATTCCATGACCTTTATGTGTAGATAAGTAATTTTATTTTTTTTATTTATCCAATTTGTAATCTCTCTTTTATTTGCAATTCTATACATACTATAAGGGTGATCTGCCTTGATCTTTTCCTCTATGTCTAAGGATGTTCTCACAGGAAAGGAAAGTTGGTACTTTACACATGATATCATATATTGGGAAGACTCAAACTAATGATAGTAATTCCAAAGACCCTAACAATTAAGATGGATAAAGTGTGGATCTTGAAGAAAACATATTTAGTGGTTGAGATTCTTCTATATTAAGAGGGAGTATGACACTTTATTGAAGGCAACATAGGAGCTTAGAAAATTGATACTCAGAGAGAGTCTAAAAATGCATGTGGGTGATCACATGATGTTGATGGGCCTAGTCATATGGATGTCATGAGGGATTAATGATTTTGATAGGCATCCTTGGTAAAGAGAGTTTTTGAGGAAGTAACTAGATGGCCTGACTTTTCTAGGATCGATGTTTAGAGGGTGAAGTTTTGAGATGTGATCCTTTGTGGATGATATCTTCTCTATGAGGAGAAGTTATAAGAGAAATTCTCTATATTGTAATCTCCTCTATGAGAGAGAAATATGAGGTGAAAACTCTTTGTACTACTCTATGACTAGGTTCATGGTGGTAATTATCACACATATGATATGTAATAAAAGGTGACGATCTTTCATTGACATATATGAATAGAATTTAACCATTATAATATGATGATCTTATAAATGGTAGACCTATTATCATGGTTCTCTAGGATGGATTTTTCCGAGCACCATGATAATGAAAAAATAGAAGGTAATCTTTGTCTTAGATGACGATCTTGCAAATGATATGTCTATTATCATGAAAACTCTAGATATTATTTTAGACAATTAGATATCATTGATAAAAAATGCATTATGATTACTCTAGATATTGTTTCAAATAATTATAGATCATAATATATGTTATGATAGTGTTTATATCATTATAATTGTAGTTGTTTGACAAGTCACTATTTTAGAGTGTTAAAGTTAGATAATATGTTGTGTATAAAGATCCTTGATACTGATATCTCATTAAATGTATTCTAGTCACTACTCCCTTGCTAAGAGGGAATGTTGAAGCATAGCATTAGTCAAAGTGATGTATCATTATATTGGATATTTGTTGTCATGGTTTATATGAACATTGTTTTACATCTCATATTATTGATAAGTGGTATAAGTGGACACCTTTTTTCTAAAATCGGCAATTTTTAAACTTCAACAAGAATTTGAAAATAGTTATGCTCAAGATTTTAAGGTATGACAAAAAAAAATAGTAGTCCTTTGAATCTAGTTTCTAAACTACTAATTTTTTTTCAAAATGGTTTAGTTTTAGGTTCTAAAAAAAGGGGGCCATAGAAAGTGGTACTATTTATTCCAAAAAAACATAACATAGTACAAAGTGTGGCCCTCCTAAAATTTTAACCCTTTTTTTGAAATTCTTTAATCGCTCCAGTCAAAAGTTACTTAACACTATGTAGTTTATCCTAGATTTTTTAGGTAATTTTATAATATGTATTTTTTTTTTTTTTTTTTTAACTAGACACATCCCAAAAATGTAAAATATCTATGTGCTCCCCCTAGAAATGATTAAAAACTAATCTAAAATCAAAAATTCTTTTTTTCAAAGTGTGTAGAATGGAGTCTAGTTTCTAAAAAACTAAGTTATTACAAAATTTGATGAACGAGCTAAAATCTATGACCCAATTAGTACATGGTGGTTTTTGATGAAAAATGGACATACATTAAAAAGACATTATAGATGGAAGATTTGAAATAGTTCAAATTAAAAATAAATTATATGGTTATATAGCTAACACAGAGACCTACAATGTCATGTAACCTAATCTTATCGATTCCCAACTATGAGGAACCTTGAAGGAGAGCACACATGAAAAATCAATCATTTTTTGTATTTTATCAGCAAAACACATCTCAAACTTGTTTATAGACTCCAAACCTTTGGGTTGGATCTCCAATGCAAACCTTTGAATAGCGTGTACACCCTATAACGCATACATGATATAGCGTGTACACACTATTTAAAACTCTTTAAATTTGGGTCTCAATAGCATGTGCGGGCTATAGTGCACATGCACTATAGTGTGCATGCACTATTGAGACCTAAATAGTGCATAGAGAAGGAAGAAGAGACACAAATAAAGAGCAAGAGAGAGGGGGGGATGCTGTGTGTGTGTGTGTGTGTGTGTGTGTGAGAGATAGAGTAGGGGATGGGAGAGAGAGGAAGTGTGAGAGAGAGTAGTGGTGGCAGAGAGAGTACAAGATGGGAGAGAGAGATTGAGAGTAGGGGATGGGGGAGAGAGAATATAGGATGGGAGAGAGAGATTGAGAGTACGGAATGGGGGAGAGAGAGAGTAGGTGGTGGGAGATGGAGTGAGAAAGGGAGGGTGAGAGAGAGGAGGATGGGAGTGCATGTGTTTGAAAGAGAGAGAGAGAGAGAGAGAGAGAGAGAGAGAGAGAGAGAGAGAGAGAGAGAGAGAGAGTAGGGAATGGGAGAGGGGGGAGAGAGTATCTCGAGAGAGAGAGTAGGGGATTGGAGAAAAAGAGTAGAGAATGTGTGTGTGTGTGTGTGAGAGAGAGAGAGAGAGGGAGTAGGCAGTGGGAGAGGGAGTGGGAGAGGGAGAGAGGGGAGATGGAAATGTGTTTAAGTAGAGAGAGAATAGGGGATGGGAGAGAGTGTGAAAATGTGAGAGAGAGTAGAGAGGGAGAGAGGGAGAGTAAGAGAGAGATAGAGTGAGAGAGAGTAGGCAATGGGAGAGGGAGTGGGAGAGGGAGAGCAAGTGAGAGACAGAGTAGGGGATGGGAGAGGAGAGAGAGGGGGGATGGGTGTGTGTGTGTGAAAGAGAGTACAAAATGGGAGAGGGGAGAGAGATATAGAGAGAGTAGGGGATGGGAGAGAAAGAGAGTAGGTAGTGGGAGAGGGAGAGAGAGGGGGGATGGGAGTAAGTGTAAGAGAGAGAGAGTAGGGGATGGGAGAGAGTGTGAGAGTGTGAAAGAGAGTAGGGGTGGTAGACAGAGAGTGAGAGTAGGGGATGGGAGAGAGAGTAGAGAGGGAGAGAGAGAGAGAGAGAGAGAGAGAGAGAGAGAGAGAGAGAGAGAGGGTAAGCAGTGGGAGAGGGAGTAGGAGAGAGACAAGGGGAATGGGAGTGTGTGTGAGAGATCTACAGAGTAGGGGATAGGAGAGGAGAGAGAGTGGGGATGGGAATGTGTATCTGTGAAAGAGAGAGCTTAGGGAATGGGAGAGGGGAGAGAGAGAGTAGGCAGTGGGAGAGGGAGACAGACAGAGAGGAGGGGAATGTGAATGCGTGTAAGAGAGACAAAGTAGGGGATGGGAGAGAGTGTGAAAATGAGAGAGAGATCATATGGGATGGGAGAGAGAGAGTGAGAGTAGAGGATGGGAGAGGCTATGAGGAAGAGTAGGGGATGGGAGAGACATAGTGAGAGTATGGAATAGGAGAGAGAAAGTAGAGAGGGATAGGGAGTACTTGAGAAAGAGATAGTAGGCGGTGTGAGAGGGAGTAGGAGAGGGAGAGAGGGGGGATGGGAGTGTGTGTGACAAATCTAGAGAGTAGGGCATGGAAGAGGAGAAAGAGGGAGGGGGGATGTGAGTGTGTGTGTCCATGAAAGAGAGAGAGTAGGGGATGGGAGAGGGGAGAGAGATTAGGGGATGGGGGAGAGAGAGTAGGCGGTAGGGGAGGGATTGGGAGAGGGAGAGGGAGAGAGAGAGTGGGAGTAGGGGATGGGAGAGAGTGCGAGAGAGATTAGGGGATGGGAGAGAGAGAGAGAGAGTGAGAGTAAGGGATAGGAGAGAGAGTAGAGAGGGGGGATGAGAGAGAGAGAGAGTGTGTGTGTGTGTGTCTATGAAAGAGAGAGAGTAGGGGATGGGAGATGGGAGAGAGTAGGGGATGAGGGATAGAGAATAGGCAGTGGGAGAGGGAGAGAGTGAGAGTAAAGCATGGGAGAGAATGTGAGAGAGAGTAGGGGATGGGAGAGAGTGGGAAAGAGAGTAGGGAGAGCGAGAGAGAGGGGGATGGGAGTGTGTGTGATAGATCTAGAGAGTAGGGGATGGGAGAGAAGAGAGGGAGGGGGGATGGGAGTGTGTGCATGTCTATGAAAGAGAGAGAGTAGGGGATGGGAGAGAGTGTGAGAGAGTAGGGGGTGGTAGAGAGAGAGTACAGGATGGGAGAGACAAAGTGAAAGGATGTGAGAGAGTGTGGGAGAGAGTAGGGGATGGGAGAGAGTGTGAGAGATAGTTGGGGATGGGAGAGAGAGAGAGAGTAAGAGTAGGGGATGGGAGAGGAGAGGGAGGGGGGATGGGAGAGGGGAGAGAGAGTAGCCAGAGAGAGAGAGAGAGTAGCTGATGGGAGAGAGAGAGTAGGTGGTGGGAGAGGGAGAGAGGGGGATGGGAGTGTGTGTAATAGAGAGAGTAGGGGATGAGAGAGAGAGAGAGTAGGTTTTTCTAGAGAGAGAATGGGATGGGAGAGAGAGAGCGAGAGTATTGGATGGGAGAGAGTGTGAGAGAGAGTAGGGGGATGGGAGAGAATGAGCATAGGGGATGGGAGAGAGAGAGTAGAGAGGGAGAGAGAGAGAGAGAGAGAGAGAGAGAGAGAGAGAGAGAGTAGGCAATGGGAGAGGGAGTGGGAGAGGGGGATGAGAGTGTGTGTGAGAGATCTAAAGAGTAGGGGATGAGAGAGGATAGAGGGTGAGAGAGAGTAGGCGGTGGGAGAGAGAGAGAGAGAGAGAGAGAGAGAGAGAGAGAGAGAGAGAGAGAGAGCAGGGAATGGGAGAGGGGAAAGAGAGAGAGTAGGGGATGGGAGAGGGGAGAGAGAGAGAGGAGGGGATGGAAGAGAGAGTATTGAGAGAGAGAGGGGGGGGATGGGATTGTGTGAGATAGAGAGAGAAGTAGATGGGAGAAGAGAGAGAGTAGGGGATGGGAGAGAGGGTAGAGAGAGTAGGGGATGGGAGAGGGGAGAGAGAGTAAAGAGAGAGAGAGAGAAAGAGAGAGTAGCGGATGGGAGAGAGAGTAGTCTGAGAGAGAGGGGGGATGGGAGTGTGTCAGACAAAGAGAGTAGGGGATGGGAGAGGATAGAGAGTGAGAGAGTAGGGGATGGGAGGCGAGAGAGAGTAGGGGATGGGAGAGGATAGAGAGTGACAAAGTAGGGGATGGGAGAGAGAGAGTGAGAGAGAGTAGGCGATGGGAAAGGGAGTAGGAAAGGGAGAGAGAGAGAGAGAGTAGAGGATGGGAGAGGAGAGAGAGACTGAGAGAGAGTAGGGGATGGGAGTGGAGAGAGAGAGTAGGGGATGGGGGACGGTAGGTTAGGGAGAGATGTGTTTTGACATAGTGTGTATGCACTATAGTGCATACGCACTTTATAGGGCATATGCGCTATAGGGAATATGCGCTATAGTGCGTATGCACTATGTCAAATCACCCAAAAATGGTCACAAAGAAAGTTTGGGTCCCATTTCATCCATTCTTTTCTTTTTGTCTGTAGTACATTTTGTTGTTTTGACAAAAAACACGGGTTTCAACATAGTGAACACTATTTGAAGACTTTTTGAAGGTAGCAAACACCAAATTCAATCATTGGATAAGCTATTTGAAAACTTTTTGAATATTCTTTGTATAGAAAAGGTTAGTGCAGTCCTTTTAAAATATTTTTTGTTGATATATAGATACAAATTTGATTATAATTTGACATACTATTTAATATATTGTGTATTCATTAAAATAATCATAATTTTTATATGTATTTCAATGATTTTTAATTTGTACATTGTACATAATTTAGATGTTTGAATAATTTGACATGTAGAAATCATCATCATGCCAACGAAAAACCAAAAACTCAAACAAATGAAGATAGGGAGAGAGATTTGGCAATTAAAAGATATAAAATGAAACTACTATGTGAACAAAGAAAATTGAAAAGAAATAATGAAGAATTGACTTTTGAAGAGGATCAAGAACCATCGATACAAAGAAACAAAGAGAAAGATTGGGAAAGACAAAGAGAACGAATGAGATAGTTACGCCCAAGAAGACAATTGAATTGTGAAGCTACACCATCTTCCAATGTTGGAGTCATATGACTCATATCATCCTCTCATGTTGAAAAGACACTAATTTGTAAATTTGATGATGTACACACTCCATCATGTCATGTTGAAGGCACCACATCAACATATCAAGTAGGTGATATTCTATCTTTTGCATCTTATTGCTAAGGCACATCATCTTCGGTTCAAGGTACATAATACATTGAACTTTATGTTGATGTTTAAAATGTTGAGGGAATGGAAGAGATTATAAAACTTTCTAGAATTCATTTTAGAAGACCAAAATATTTGATTGATATTGATACTAACATTTTGAAATCAATGCATGACAAGATTAACAAGTGTACTTGTCAAAGAAAAGTTAATCATGTGTGGAGATTAATTTTTTAAGAATTAAATATTATAGGTCAATGTCAATTATTTTTTGAAATGATGAGGAATTTGAAATTTAGGCCTATCATGAAGATTCCTGGGCTAAGAATGATGGATGATTCAAATGAAATTAACATTGTAAAGAATCTAATGAGTGCTTATGACAAAGTGGGTTCTAAATCATGCACCAAAGATAGTAATAACACAAGATGAGTACTTACATGAACAATAGTAAGTACCCAAATGAAGAAATCTTGACTCATGAGAAAGACAAGAAAAACATTGAAAATTGGTAGAGTTACTCTAAGAAGAGCCATGCTAAGGTGTGAGAGATTGGAAGATCCAACAAAAAATGAGTTATAGACATTTAGTGGTAGACTACCATAAAAGGATAAAGAAATTAGTGAAGCTTTGAAATCATTGATTGAAGATTTTTGGAAAAATAACACATGTGTTTTCCCTAATCAAAGAGATGTTGTAAAAAGGAGGATTGGTAGCCAAAATCGAGACCCACATGTGAAACATTTTTTGGACACAACTCAGACACAATTTTTTGTAAAATTTATTGGTATGTATCCTCAAATTTGAATAAGTCAAAGAGTTTTTGAGATGGGTAAACCTTTTAATGTCAAGATAAATCACACATGCACAACTTGTTGTTGTAGGATACATATTGAATTTTCTAACCATTTTCATGTTTTTAGGCATATATGTGTGTTTTTGCATTCTAAGTTTGTTTTACATGATTGTGACATGAATGAGCCACCAAGATCTTCAAGGGAATTCATATCCAACATTTTATGTGAAATAAGGGATGGAAAACAATTTTACAAGACATTGTGTTTGGATGGTATATGCTTATTTTGTGATTCTTTGCAACTTTTATCATCTTGTGAACATATTGATAGTACACATGCAATTAAAAATAAAATAGTAGATTACACAAAATTTAAGACAATGACATATGCTCTAAAAGATGTGATTTAGTCATTGAAAAGATTCTAGTGTATGAGTTCATGAAATTTTTTTGTGAAAAGATTATTTACAAGTGTGCAAAGCATACACATAGAGCTCGATGGCTGGATTTGCAATTCAAGTTGTGCAAGGATATGTTTCCACTGGATACCATTGTTTTAGTTGTAGACTTCACAGAGAACTACACACTACAACCACAAAATGACGTGCAAAAAAAGTATTATACTTCTCAACATGTTTCCATATTTGTTCACATAAAATTCATGTATTCACCTACAAGTATAGAGGATGATAGGAAGATTTTTAGGGAGTACCATTTTTACATCAGCGATGATCGATCACGTTCTACAGAGTTTGTATAGGGTTGTTTTCAACTATTTTATGGAGATTTGACTAATAGGGGTGTAACATATCATCAGCACATTATTTGGTCAAACAATTGTGCATCTCAATTCAAGAATGCATAGATGTTTTATTGGTTGAGCAGGATGCACATGTTGTGTAGAATTCAATATATGTGAAATTTCACAGAGGCTGGTCATGGAAAGGAAGAACATGATGGTGTAGGCACATGCATCAAAAGAGCCTTAGCTCATGAAGAACTAAAGTACAAAGATGGAACAATATTGACAGATGCAAAATCTATCATCCAGTACTATAATGCTACAATGGGTCTAGGTAAGGAAGGTGAGTCTATAGTTCATAAATTTTTTTGGTTGATAGTTAATACTAACATTGCACCATATGAGGATTTTTGCACATTAATAGAATCCAATGAGTTGCACTCTTTTAGAAGCTCTGATATAGGTTCATGGAGTATCCACACACAAAAAGTGGCATGCAATTGTCCATCATGTGCAGAGGAAAATTGGGATGAGTGTAAGTCGATTGAATGGGTAGACAAATGTGATATATGGGTTTTGGATTGAATTGACACCTATCATCCCCCACAAGAACTGGAAATGGTAGAGATGGATTCATCTATTCACTTTGACTGCTTGTTTGATCTAGTGCAACCTAGTAATATATATTTATATATCTTGTAATTTCAAAATGTAACTTTATAACTTTTAACTAAGTATTTTTTGAATTAATGACCACATTTTGTACATTTGTCACTGTAGGCCATGTTTTTGTTGTTATTGCACCTAAAGACAATCAAGAAGGGACAGATTATTATTTGGGTCATTGTGTCTAAGCCAAACAAGAATTGGATCACTTAGTTATAGATGGAAAAGGTTTAGAGTACCATGTTGATGCAGTGGTTGTAACCAACACATGGCTTAGATGATATTCTATAAAGAACCCTAACTTGTGGTAATTAAAGGATTAACAAATTGAGAGGAAGATTCTTCATTATTCAAACATTTTTGTCACATCAAATGTCCACTTGATAAAATATGGTAGAAAACCACATAATAAGATTCTTTGAAAAGTTCATGAGTTAGACCACGAGGAGACATTAAAATGTAGAGAAAATCTAGTTGGCTCATTAGATTGAATAGGGAGAGAGGGAGAGAGAAAAAGAGTGATCATTTGGATCCAAATACAATGTTGCAACCTCTCCCTAAGACTATCCACATGACAAGGTGGGTATTGTTATGATGTGTAAGTGGTGAAATAACTTTAAATCACAAATTTTATGTTTTGATTTGTTTAGAATCTAGAACATTATTTGAATTTATATTAGATTATTTAATAGGACCCATTGTCAGATTAGTCATTTGAATAAGTGAAAGTTTAGAATTTTTTGTTTGGATGAAAATGTAATGAAAGAAAATGAAAATTGTTAGAATGTGAATGCTTTGTGATGTAAAGTCATGATTGTGTGCATGTAACTAGAAACTTCAAATTGGAAAAAGCAAGGATACATTGGGAGAAGTTTCCAAGACTCATCAAGCCATTCAGTAAGCCACTTCATCATTGCTAGAAGCTCAAACAAATAATTCTTTGCATTGGGAACATTGTTACCAATAATGATATTATGACTAACATGCTTTTATCTTTTATTTTTTTTGTCATCTATAATTATTTTAGATAAACTTAAAAACAAATTTATATTCAAATCATAAACTTATAAAACTATTACTAAGGTGATACATTCATGCATATGCATTATTAATAGCAATCACAAGGTCTTTACTTACAACAACAATTTCATCATTCATTTTTTTGTTTCATTATTCCTATGAACTATTACTAAGGTGATACATCCAACATTTAAACATGATGCAATGGACTTTAAATGACTATCAACACAACACAATGTCAGCCATAGAGGATTTGCCAAGCTTATCACAATCAACAACCCCAAGGATGTGGAGTAGAATAATTTGTAGCTACCATCACTTGGGAGTTGTAGTAGGTGGTGTAAACATGTAATAAGACTTGCCTGTGTAATTAGTACACACCATGAAATAAATCTATTCTTCATTAGTGAAAACAAACAGAGACATATCAACTTGTTTTCATTATCCCTTAAGATAACATTTAGAATCAATGCATTCCCTATGGTATTGCTATGTTCATCATAGTACAACTTAAAGAGAAATACTAGAAGATCTATTGATTCTTGAATGAGTCTAGATATAGTAATTTTATGAAATAAATAATTTCTTCTCATGGTAACCCACTGAGTAGGCTCCATGGAAGGGGATCTTTTAATAAAAATCAGGAGGAATCTAGTGGTTCAAATGCTGAAAGTGAGTCTACTAATAGAGGGACATTTAGGGGCAGAAGATCTAAGGGCAAAGGAAGGTCTAGTGGAAGAGGGCCTACTGTGTTCACTGGTAAGTGCTTTACTTGTAACCAAGTAGGACATCAGTCCTTTAGATGCCCTTCAAAGAACAAACAAGGATATTACATTTATTTGGTTCTATTCCTTCTTACAATTTTTATTGCCTTATGTGTTTTGGGTTCAAATTTGAAAAAAAGACACTCTCATGTGTCCATTCTTAAATTATTGATGCAATGTTGCAAAAAATAATTCTTTTCAAATTAGTTTCTTTCTAGAGTTGATCAATATGAAATATAGTTAGTATATTCTAAAACAAATAAGAGAACCCAAAAATGATTTATCCATGATCATCACAAGATGACAATCTGAAAAGTGTTTATTGAGCTAATTTTCCTGGCTACAAGACTAGTATTTCATTATCCTTACTAATATTGGATTTGAGTGTAGTTTCAATATTTGGTAGCTCATTACCAAGAGTAGTCATCTCATAGAAACAAAAGTCTTCCAGCCTAAGCTTCCCTTGAAACTTGTTTTATAGTTCTTAATTTCTAAATTGAGAATCTTCTAAGTTGAGAAGCATTTCAAATGGATTGAGTAAGACCTAGCAACAATTTACAATTCCTTTTGAATGTTTTAGAACTTAATCAAAGTCACTATTTTGCACATCCACATAACAGTCACAGTTTTCAATACTTTTACCTAACAGTTATACTAATCTCTTTAATGTAGAGGATCCATTTCATGGGATCAAGGGCCTTGAGAAAATGAAATGGAAATTATTAACCTTTTATTATATAAATCTAACATTTTATACATAGAGAAATGGATGGGAATGTGATCACAGTCTAAAATAGTGAAGAAATCAGCATGGAAATGGTGGATAGGTACAAAAATGGGAGTTATAGCCACATGAAAGGAGTATTTTGTGATTTGGATCATCTTATATGACCAATGTAAAGGTGTATGATCAGCCAATTTGATCTAGAAGTTTGGGGACGGGTGATATTAATGATACCCTAGATTTGAAGGTTTGAAAGAAGGTAATTTGGGATTTTGGGGTTCCATTCGGTCTAGGATAGATTGCTTATGGAATTGGGGTTTTTATGACATGAATGATGATCATTGAAAGTTACAAGGTCTAGGAGTCTATTATACTAGGATTTTCTTTGTTAAATTAGCCACTTTCATGCTAAAAAATAGGGCATTAATCATAAACAGGGGTGTTGCTCCAAAATGACCATATGAAAGATTTTGATATGTTTTAGTACTTTGAAAAGGGTGTCCAGAAATGTAATTATCCTATCAAGTACTTTGGATTAATTTTAAGTTATTTAGACTTTTGTGCTGCTGAAGGGCTACTAATTTGTCAATTAGGTTTCTTAAGACACCTTGGAAGAATTAGGCATTGGGAGTTGGGTCTAGCCAAGTGGATGGTTAAATCCAATTGAATAGACATTATATAACTCATAAAAGCCTTATTTAACCCTTGGTTAAGGCCTTTACATGTTTGGAGTTATTTTGAGTCATATGGAGTTTGTAGGTGTTTTTTGCAACTTGGTTAACATGCTTGCTTGAAGAAGTTTGGAAGTGGAGTTAGTCTTGTGGATCCAAAGGTGTGGAGTTCAGTGGGTTAAGCCTTTTGAATGATTATCCTCTAATAAAAGATTGAGTGGGTTGGGTCATTGTTTTAGTTACACTTGAGGAAGATATAAGGGCATTGTTTCAAAGCAAAGGGATAGTTAGTTCTTTCAACATCAAATCATTGGTTGACCATCACCTCTGCATCACTTAAGGTGCCATCTCTACTTATAATTGAACAAACTATATCATTCACTCTCTAAATAAATGGTGAAATAGTTATAAAACCCTTTCAATCTCAAACTCTCTACTTTCCAAATACCCTTCTAGGAGTTATAAAACCCCTGTCAATCTAAAAGCTTCACCTCTTGACTAGTGAACCTTTCTACTACTGATTGTACATGCATTTAGGCCTAATTAGCCTACCCCAATAAAGGAACCCTATCCTCCAATAATCTCCAAGACTCCCCAACCTAAAACAGTCTTTCTAGACCTCTTAAGAGACAATATTATCAAACCCCCAAAGTATCACCATTCATCAAACTTCCCAAATTGAAAAACCCTCACTATTTGAATAGGAAACCAAGGGCTTTGTAGGAAAACACCTTACAATCCCTCTAAAAAGACCTTTCTAAACCTTGGTTACCCTATCCATCCCTTGGATCATTCCAAGCCATGACTGGTATCCCTTAATCAACAATTTCCCATCTTTTTGAGTTCTTCAATGGCTTCATCTCAAATCCCTGCATATATTCACTATATTAACATGATCTATTATTCATTTGACTGACCAATCACGTGGACGAACTTCTAAATAGACTGGTGCAGAGGCACTTAGAGCACATAAGGAGTTCAATAAAACTTTGGAGATAAAAAAGGAGTTAATAAACATGAAGACAACCAATGACATCAATTGGAGTATTTTGGAGCCTATAATGACCTATAAGGTTAATCTATGTAATAATTTTGGAATAAGTATAAAAAGGCCTAACAAGCCTTAGGGCTAAAATTGGAGTCTAGGATAGGATTAAGTGTTAAAAGTTTCAAATAGGATAAACTAGTCTTTTTCATAGGTTAATAAGTCCATTTAAATGATTTGGTAAAGTTTTATCACTGTTAGTCATTTTGGTACTGATCAGTCTTTGGAAAATCTGATTTTAAGATAGTTTTGTGTAGATTTCACACTATGAATGTCATTCTATGAATGTAGCACTCCAATTCTCATAGAATGGCATCTTATTAACATACATAATATCAATTTAACATGTATAGTATCTTACTAATCTTGGAAATTCAAGTTCGATTAATTTATGTGGTGATCACCATAAAGAAGACTAAGAAACTAAGTGAATTTGGATGATAGGCTGAAGGTTAGAGAGTTTTGGCCAAACAAGGGCACTATTTTATGTCAGAATGTGTATATACATGTTGTATGCAAGGTGTTCCAACCTTTTTTTTTGAAGGAAATTTTGGGAAGCATGACATTGAGGAAGCCCTAAATTTAAGGGTTTCGAGGGCACAATTTGGTGATTTGGTACCTAGAAACCTATTGGAGTCAAACTGACTTCATAACACTTTGATTTGGACCTATTTATGACACTATAAAAAGATTTGGAGCTTGCAAGTTTGAATAGTTAGCACTTCCTTTGTAAATACATGATAATTAGGCCTTAAAAATATGAGAAACAGTGAAAATAATCATATACCTTCCAAAGAACCCTACCATATCCTTTTGGTATGTTAAGATATTCCATAAAGGTTACTAAAATATATAATTTATTTTCGTAGTGTTTTGGAAAAAGTTGAAGAAAAATCCTTGTGAGTGCTACAAGGCATGCTATTAGGCCTAGTTTGAGGAATATTGAAGTTTTGATATCTAAACGATTGAAGAAATTCTGAAACTTGTTCAAGTACCTTGGATTACATATTTTATGGCTATTGGATCACTTCATAAGACTTGATGGATAATTTAACATTTCACTTATTGAAGGCACTTTTGGTCACTCGATCCAATTGCGCATTTGATTGAGTTTATATTTTGACCTTGGTTCCACGATATTCCCTTGCCACCTTAGCATCATAGACCTCATCTTCTCCCACAAACCCAAAGCATGAAAGGGAAGAATGAAATTGTCAAATTTGTAATGCATTGCCAAGAATGGGCAAACTTAGGCCAAAATGGCACAAGTGAGGTTTAAGGAGTTAAAAGTCATTAAATGTTAATACCATAGTCAAATGTAATGTATTTTTTTCATCAAATTCATAGTATGGAGGAGTAATAGGTCATTCAAGGTTAATATACAAAATATGCTTAAATGTTGCACAAAAAGATGTAAATTGCAAAATATTGTTAGTATAGCCACAAATGGCTAAAGGATGGGATTAGGGAGTAGAAGTAAGAAGTTAGTAAAGGTTGTCTTTAAACATATTTAGAGCCTTTATATTAGTTAGAAATGTTGAGTTTTCGATTTTAAAACTTTGTTGTCAACTTGACAACATTTTCATATGTTAAGTTAGTACACTATTCCAGACAGTTAGAGATAGTTAGGAAGTAGTTACTGTCATTTTCTTGATGTGTAGAGTCTATTTGGGAAAGATAAACATGGGAATAAAGAGGGAATCCTAACAGATAAGAATTGATACGAATTTTCATTGGTTTGCAAAAATAAAAATTTAATTCTCTACATTTCATAGTGTTCATTGTCCCATGATAGTCATTGCAAAAAAAAGTTGTATTTTGGATTGAATGGAATTTGAATTATTTAATGTTGTAAGTGCATTTCTTGGGGTTATTAAGACATTTCCATTAGTGTGATGTTATCTTCATTTCCTTTTATTGATTTAAAGCAAAGGACTGTTGTGTTAGTGACTGGTATTCTAGGCACAGTCAACATTTAGATTTGTAGCCAACAACATGGAGTGACCCTCCCACACCTGTAGTGACTGTAACTTGGTGGGAGGGGCTTCATTAATGTAAAAATACATTGAAATGGCATGTTCTATTGTAGGAAAATGAAGTAAGGGCCTTGGAGGATCACTGTTTGTTGATATTTTCTATAGAAACTAGTGCTTGATTTGATACCACTCATGGCTAGGAATGATTGAATGATTAGAGGGGCTAGAAAATGGTTGGAATGGTCTATTAGGATGCATTGTAAGGTGTTCGAACTTTAGTTAGAGTTGTGAGTGATTTGATAAGGTAATTTGATGCAGATATGACACAATGGAAGAAAGAAGCAAGCCCAACCCCTACACAACCTTCAATGTGCTCACAAGGATTGAACAAAAGATTTGATCTACTTCCTCAAGTGCATACTCCTACTAGCAACCAATAAAAAGGGTTTCTAGACTCACCTTCCACAAGTAAGACTCAAAACAATATGCACCCAACTCAAGCAAATATGACAACCTCCTTTGAAATGGGCAAAATGAGGATTTTATTGTTCAAGGCTTTTCCACCACCAACAAGGTCTTGGGAAAACTTAGTCTCAACTCAAATAAGGCAAATCAATCACTGGTTGTACTCTCAACAACCCACAACCCACAACTCAACTTGCAATTTTAGACCTAGTAGCCTATTAGGTCTCCTAAAACTGATTTTTACCAATAACTCTAAAACTCATCAAAGGACCTAGGGAATAAAATGTTGATTCAAGTACCCGTTTCCAAGTTCTAACAAATTGCAAAGTTTCAGAGACCAACTTCACTCCAACATATCCCAACCACCACCAAGTACTCAGGCCTAATTGGCAACTTTAGGCTTTGTTTTCAAAGAAAATGGTAAAGAATGGGTGCATGAAATCAAATATCCACTTCTAAGTTGTTCTTTAGGCTCAAACAGGGGCACTTTGTTTTGAAACCAAGTCCTCAAACTCTTTCCATCATTCTATCCACTCTAATCTCTCCAAAACAAGGTCAAATACATGTAGATATTTGACCTAGGGCTTCCTTCCAAAATTCACCAACTTGTCCTCCTGATCCAAAACTAAAAAAATAAAATAATATACAACCCTAATTTTCTCCATACTAGAGAAGAGAGAAATCCACTAGTGGAATCTCAAGTTAGGGGCATTTTATTGTCCAAACCCTCAAAACAAGGGTTTCACAGACTAGCAAGGAACAAAATTTGATAACTTTTTCCAAACAAATGATAAATTCTTCAAATAAAAGCCAAAAGCGTTAAATAAGTAACTCCAACTCTTTAGTCTAGAAGATTCATCCCCCAATTAGTGGATTATGTACAACACGTGAAAAATCAGAGAAAAGTGCTAGAACAACAAGAATTTTATTGACTCTTGAAAGAAAATACAAACTAAAACCTCTATATATCTCCCTCTTTGAATGCTCAGAGCTTGTATAGGCTATTTACAACTGATCTAACTAACCCTTGGTCAGTTTTAGCCATTGGAAGTTGTATTTTAAAAAGTTGTCAAGAAAATTGCAAAAGTTACTAAGCAACTTTTTTGCAATTTTGCAATTTTTGCGCTAAGACAACTTTTATTGCAAATATGTTTGCAAATGGACTTTACAAACTCCTAGGGACCTTATTAATGTTCTAAACACCTAGACATGTCTAGAAAACATAGAAATAATCAAAAATCCACTTATTGGACCAATTGATGCCCAAGGCTTATAGTTGCACAATGGGTTCTTGTGTCCATTACAAAGGTGGATGGTCATAGGGAGATAATTAGATCTATCCCTAGACCTTATTACACCAAGAAAATAAAGAAGATTAGGTGCTTTGCACAATAATTTTTTTAAAACCTTTGATTTCTAGCCCAAGAAATGAGGGTTTGGTGGAAGTGTGCATAGATATGCATGGCTTCTTTAAAAAATTTAAAATCATTGTATTTAATACATTTTCTAAGACTATTTTTTGTTTTGGAGTCATGGAAGTAAAGGGATATAGAATTTCCTTCTTTGAACAAGGACTAATTAGGCCTAATTGAAGGGTAGGTTGTGAAGGAAGTCTTCACAAGTCTAAAGGTTAGAAATTGATATTGATATGAATTTAATATCTCTAAAAAGAGTATTCAAAAGTGTGAAAACATTCATAGATTTTTTGAGAATCTTGCAAATGAAATGCTAATTTCAGTGTTGGCAGGCTACTGGATAGGCCTAGAAGGTCATAGTTGAAGAATGGTGAAAGATGGATTGATCGGAATGAATGGGGAGTTGGAATATGACAAATGTATTATGTTAAGATGTTCTAAGGTGTTAGGATCAAGTGTTGAGGTCAGAAATAAGTTTTGTTGTGTTGGAGGGACTAGGTACACTAGGTGGCCTAGGATGGAGTTTGTCAAATGAGAGATTGGAATAAGGAAGTGGGAAGGTGAACTTGATTGGTATGGTTGTGGAAGTGATTTAAAAAGTTAGAGAACTCTATCTAACCTTGGAGTAGGACTGATTCATTGAGTTGATTCCAAGTTTCTTGTTGAGTCTTCAAGTTGAGTTAGCCTACTTAAGGTGATAATGAAGGGCTCTGCATCATAGGTCCTAGTGTACCTTGTAGTTTCATGTGTCCACTTGGTGCTCCTACACTAAACAAAAACAAGAAGCATGAATACCATTTAGACCCTTCATATCATCACTATCTCAAATCTCAAATCATTTTCAACACTAATAAAAAAGAACACTAAAATATTGAACTCAATCATAACAAAAGATAGATTATTATACTCAAACTCATGAAAAACACTAGCTCATTGATCATGTTGATCACATTAGGCTCCTTCCTCATTTCTTCCATTTGTGATGATGTAAAAAGAGAAAAAATGCATAAAATGTTGTCCTCTTACATAAATTGCTGTCCTCTTGCATTTTTCTCCACTTTTTTCTATAACATCAAGAAAATAAATTGAATATTAGGATACCCATTTCACTCTTCTATAACATATCAAAAGATGAGGTATGGTTGTTTTGGATCAAGTCTTTGTTATTACACTATGGGCCAATTTTTAGGAATAAAAATGAGCAATATAGGTGATTTATCAAGGAAATTTTTTTTAAAAATATTTATTAGAAGGTTATAAAGGTCCTTAGAGTCATTGGGTTAAGTTTTAGGCATCTACGAGTTAAGATGTCAAAAATTGCAAAAAATTGCAAAAGTTGTCAAAGCAAAATTGCAAAAATGCTAACAACTTTATAGGAGTTTGGGAACTGGTGAAGGGCTGAGCAATTGCAAATAAGTTATTTTATTATTTCCAAAACTTTTCCAATTCATAGAATTGGAATCAAGTGAAAAATGTAAAAATCACTTTTTGTGCAAAGTTGCATTGTTGAAATTTGTATAAGTTACTCAAATTTCCAACTTAGTGGAAAAAGGGTTGTGGGATAAAAATTTTTGTTCTGTTAGCTCTAGGTGGGTGGGTAAACCCTATCCCCAACCTCATCTCATCTCATTCAGTGCTTGAATATTCTTGTGTACGCCAAACCAAAATGTCCCTAAGGGTCACTAAATGCTATAGGGCACTGATCTTTAATAGGGCATATCTCGAAGCTTGTGCGAGGTATGGATGCATATCTCTCACTGTTTGGAGGTCATATGTACTTTATTTTAATTTTGCAATGCCGTCTTGGGTGATGTTGAAACTTGTAGTGTTGGTCAGTACAAAGTTGCCAACTGCCAAATCTCTCTCACTTTTTGTCATGGGATCAAACTATATATTCTATTAGCTCCGAGTGGCTAGGTAAATGTTATCCCCAACCTTTTCCTATCTCGTTTAGCACTCGAACATTCTTGGGCATGCCGAATTAAAACATCCCTAAGGGTCACTAAATTCCATAGGGAAATGATCTTTGATAGGGTATATCTCAGAGCTTATGTGAGATATGGATGTGTTTCTAGTTCCTATAGGATCATGTTGTAGAGGTCTACAATAACCTCTCTCACTTTTTGGAGATCATACTCTGTTTTGGTTTTGCAATGCCATCTCGAGTGATGTTGAAATTTGTAGTGTTGGTCACTACAAAGTTGCCAACTGCTAGATCTCTCTCACCTTTCATCATGGGATTGAACTATCTATTCCACTAGCTCTGAGTGGGTGGGTAAACCCTATCCCCAACCTCATCCTATTGCATTCAGCACTTGAACATTCTCAAGCATGCCGAACCGAAATGTCCCTAAGGGTCACTAAATGCCATAAGGAAGTGATCTTTGATGAGGCATATCTCAAAGCTCATGTGAGGTATGGATATGATTCTAGTTCATATAGGACCATCTTGTGGAGGCCTACAATAACCTTTCTTTCTTTTTGGATATCATACTCCATTTTGATTTTGTGACACCATCTCGGGTGATGTTGAAACTTGTAGTGTTGGATAGTACAAAGTTACCACCTGCCAAATCTCTCTCACCTTTCATTGTGGGATCAAACTATCTATTCCATTATCTCTAGGTGGCTAGGTAAACCCTATCTCCAAGCTCATTTTGTCTCATTCAGTGCTCAAACATTCTCGAGCATGCCAAACCGAAATATCCCTAAGGGTCACTAAATGCCACAGGGAAGTGATCTTTGAAGGGGCATATCTTGGAGCTCGTGTAAGGTATGTATGTGATTCTAGTTCCTGTACGACCATGTTATATAGACCTACAATAACCTCTCTCACTTTCTGGATATCATACACCATTTTGATTTTGCAATGCCATCTTAGGTGATGCTAAAACTTGTAGTGTTGGCTAGTACAAATTTGCCAACTACCAAATCTCTCTCACCTTTTGTTGTGGGATCGAACTATCTATTCTATTAGCTTTAGGTGGGTGGTAAACCCTATCCCCAACCTTGTCCCATCCTGTTTAGTGTTTGAACATTCTCAGGCATGCCGAACCAAAATGTCCCTAAGTGTCACTAAATGCCATAGGGTAATGATCTTTGATAGGGCATATTTTAGAGCTCATGTGTGGTATGGATGCAATTCTAGTTCTTATAGGACCATGTTGCAGAGACCTATAGTAATGTCTCTCACTTCTTGGAGACCTTACTCCATTTTGATTTTGTGATGCCATCTCGGGTGATGCTGAAAGTTGTAGTGTTGGTGAATACAAAGTTGCCAACTGCTAAATCTCTCTCACCTTTCATCCTAGGATTGAACTGTCTATTTCATTAGCTCCATGTGGCTAAGTAAACACTAGAACCAACCTCTTCCCATCCCTTTGAGTGCTTGAATGTTCTTGGGCATGCCAAATTGAAACATCCCTAGCAAAGATAATGACACATTAAGGGGCTTACAAGAGTTCATAAGTTTCTATTTATCTCCCCCACATTAAAAATATCATGGAGAACACATGGTGTGATGTGTAGAAGGATAAGATTATAAAGGGCTCATAACTTTTCCTCCTCATCATAACTCATGATCTTAGGGGTTTATTAGAGGTACACTTAATAAGGCACATATTCTAATGTACCATAGGTTTATAAGGTTGTGCCAAAACTATCAAAGGAATGATAGAGATCACTATTTTGCATTAGTATAGAGACAACATCAATGATAATCAATGCATAAGGTAAGGGTATTTTGAATGAATGGGATCAAAGGAAAATATTCAAGGCAACAATAATGAGTGTGATGAACAACTCTATAAACCTTTGTAGTAGTGTAACTATCAACATCTCTAGAAAAACTCTTAAATCTTTATCAAAATGCTAATTTCCATGAAAACAATGACATGGTATTTAACTTAACATTCGTGTTCATCTCTAGAGCTTTTTGGTAGGGTTAAAGAAAGTGGAATTTTTTTGTATGTAGACGGAAAAGTAAAAAAATGTCAAGTGGCAAAGTATGATCATGAAAATCTTTAAAATCATTTTGACTTTTCTTTCAACTAAGCACAACAATAGTACTTGGTCCAAACAAGTGAAAAAGTACATGTGAGAAGCCTATTTAGTAGCTATGTACAAATGGAATAGAGGTGTCCAATTGAGATCAATGATTAATTAAAGTATAATGAAAAACTTTTTTAAAGCTAGTTTACTACTATATCACATAGATTATAGTCATATGGTAAAAAGCATAGAGAATGGCACAAGGGCACCAAGAATAAAGAAGCAATTCATGAAGCTAGTCAAGTTACACATGAAGACTATGAAGACTTTGGAGTTGCCTAATGAAGATGAATGTTCCAAAAAAGACTATTGGGTTCTAAATGATGTAAGTCTAGTAAATTATAATGTGCTAGCTTCTATAATGGTTTGATGCCATGAAGTGGCATTTGAATTAGGAATGAATTTATATGCTTAAAAGGATTAAATAAATTTAATTTGAACCATTAGTGTCCAATAGATGTTTTAGGATAGGTTCAAGTTATAAGAGTGATGCTATTACTTGTCTTCTAAGTTATGGAAAACCTTTGGAGTTCTTAAAATCCAATTTAACAAGTTTTTAAGAATTTTTAGAAGTTTAAAAGTTTAAATATTCAAAGTTAGACATAGTGAGACAACAATCTTAATAAATCTAGTAATCATGTGTAATAGAATAGAAGACATTTAGTACTATTTATAGTAGGAGTAATAAATTAAAATTTTTCAAGGATCTTTTAACAAAACATCTAGTTCTGTTTGTGCAAGATGACTCACAATCAAATAGTATAATGAGTTGTAAAGTTGTGAGTTGGTTTAGGAAGGGATGACCACGAAGGAACAATCACAGTTCTAAAGTTATGAAGAGGAGCTCCAAATGCCATTTAGGTGGTGGTAGGTTGGTAGTTAGAGGAAACTTATTAAATCTACTCCTATTTTTTTAATGTTGAACTCTATTAGAATAAATTTATAAGTTTCACCTAGCATGAACTAACAATTCAACAAAGACTTTCAAATATTTTTGCATACATGTTAGTGCACTAGTGATACATGGTAATTTTTAGGCTACACTATAGGTGTACTAAAAACACCAGATTCACATATAATATACAAGGTTGCACTGGGACGGGGGTACTTGGGGTACTTAGGGTATAGGTATGGGTATAGCTATTTTTTATAATAGGGGAGGGGGGTACTTGGGTATGTAAAACTTTATTTTTAATTATACTTTTATATTTATAGAAAACCTAAATTTATGAGTCATGAGAATGATTTTTCAAATCACAAACAGTGATAAAGTTTGCAAATGTAATGTATTGTTTTCAGTTTTAGATTTGTTATATGTTTGTACTAATAATTTATGCTAAATATTTAGATGCATAACATAGAAGGTAGGCTTTAAACATGAACAAGAAGATTATAAATCAATATGACAATGACATATTGCAAATAATAAATTTCTAGCTTTAACACTGATAAAGTTTATTGCTGATCAATATTGTATCAAAAATTCAAACTAATTAGGTACTGAATTAAGCTTGATAAACAAATAATAGAGAAGGAAAACTTTAAACATGAACAAGATCATAAATCATATGATGATGACATATTGGAAATGATAAACTTATGCTTAAATAGTGATAAAGTTTATTGTTAGTCAATATTCTATCAAAGTTTCAAATTAATTAAAAGTATTGAATTTAATGTCATACATGAACATATCTAATTTAATGTCATACTTGAACATATCTAATTTAATGTCATACATGAATAAACATATAATATAAAATGATAACTAATAATGTCATGTACATTAACAAACACATAATATATTATGATAACCAATAATGTCATACATGAACAAACATATCATATATTAACCAATAATATCATAAGTCTAATAATGTCATGCATCAAATAAATGCCATACATCAAATATAAAATGACATATATACATCAAATGTATATTGAATATGTCCACTGACATAAAATCCAACATAAATGTCTACTGATGCCTATGCATGTATGTCTATCAACTATATCTTCGCCTTCCCATGAGGGGAAGGAAACAAGTCTCTAGAGTATTTCAATCATCATGTGGAGGGAGACGGTGGCGATGATGGGGTGTTTCTCACATGCTCACTTGTCCTCTTGTTGAGGCACTTCTATAACTCAAGCTGATACAAACAAAGCAGATATGAATCAATAATTATTATACATTAAAATCAAATATATGTACACACAAAATTAATTATTTTCTTACTACCATCATATAGTCGCTCTACAAGTCCACCTCAAAGGCTCATGGACAATCAGGTGTGACAAGACCCTACAACAATTGAATCAATATAATCACTTATAAATAACATTAGAAATTTTGATACTAACTATTATAAACAACAACTAAAATGAAGAAAATTCTTTCATACCCTAGTCAATGGCTATGAACTAGCCATAGTTGTAGCCACTCCACAATCGACAGACTGCTAGAGATGAGGAGGAGTCTTCGATGTCAAGAGTTGCATGTAATCCATTACACGTTAAATGTAACATGAAACTTGAAACAAATATAATCAAATGAATTAAATTAACATGAAACAAATTTACTTCTATGAAGCTCATGTCACATCTAGGATCGAAGTCTATAGTGAATGTCGATGGTCTTGTAGAGAACTAATGCACATGCATAATTTTTTTTTCCAATCCTTCATATGATTACATAATAAATATATGTATTAATTTAAATGATTAAATCAATACATACCTTTGGACACATTGAGAGGATGAAATATGGGGTCGAGGGATCGCTTCTAGGGCCGCCAACACTTTGACCCTAAATTTTGAACAATGTAAATATATGCTAATTAATTAGTCATTCACCATACATATAAAATGTGATAAAATTATTTTATTGTAATTTACCTGTGTGTCAATACCAAATGTCTCATTTAGGAGCCAATTAGTCACTAGCCCATCATCTGCACCATCTTTAGCATGACTACCAAATGTGCATAAGGATCTGCATGATGTGCACATGTGACTGCGACATGCAAAAGGCTCCTCCTCAACTAATGGACTCATGCAATGAATGAGGTTCTACATCAAAGCTCTAATAGTCCCTAGAGCACTAGCCTCTACATGTTCCTTCACAATTGAAGGAATAGTCACATGATCACCCTGTGGCTTGACCACAAGTGCTTAACTACATTAGGGTCATGACATGCCCCCAACCTCTCAAAATGATGATCCCCCACCTCTACCCTGAGAGTCTAATATATCAAAATAGTTGGGGATCTCCCCAATGAGAAACTTGCAATACAATTTCCTTAAGAAATACATTGGGACCTCATGATTATTGCAAGGAGGGGCATCAAAAACCATCCACCATCTATCCCAAAAATTATTTCTAATATCATCATGTATGCACCAATGGATGGGGAACTATTTAGTACTCTCTCTAACAATATCTTGTTCACCAAGTTTTCTAAATAATGCACATATTCTACCTTTTGGTATATCTTTGTTTTAACATCTTGATATGATAATTTATTTGCATAATATCTTTTTTGTTCATCCCTCTTAACCTGCCAAAAATCTAACAAACCATTAACAGAAGCAATGTGGGTCTTAATGGATTCGACGGACGATGCCAATTGAGCTCTCATTGGATTGGCTTGTCCACATTCTTTAAACCAACCAATCAGTCCTTCTAATTTAGTTTTCCCTCTTTCTATTTCATTTATTATGTTTTCTTGTGTGCCAGGAGGAGGTCTTGCAATTGGTTCAGGTTACGAAATTTGTTGTTCTTATTGTTGAGGGTTTTGGTTTTGATCTTCTTGAGGGTTTTGGTTTGGATCTTCTTGGGGATTTTCTAGTTCATTATTGACATTTCCTGATAAGAAATCAATTAAAATTTAAAGAAAAATTGAAAAATAGCTACAAAACAATATAAAAAATATATAAAACAATGCAAAAAGAAAGTTAGATAACATAAGGCATGCTCATGATCTCAAAATTTGATAGCGAGGAGGCATATTGACACGGTGGTAGGCAGAAAACTTGTATTGTTGCAATCCACATACACATTATAGTGAGGAGAAGTAGCAAAAAAGAGTTAAAATGAATGGGTTGTGGGTATGAAGCCCATTTATAAAAATTAGGTTTTTTTAAAAGCACATATGCACTATAGTGCATACGTGCTATGGCTTGGGTTACCCAAGCCATAGTGCTTGCATGCTATAGCACATACATGCTATTGAAAGTTAGAAAAAATAAAAATTGTGTCACCTTTTGTCACCACAACTTGGTGCACTTACCTTACATATATATATATATATATATATGGTTAAAGGTGAGTTATACATATAGTTATTTATTAACTAAATGGTGATTAACTATAGAGACATGTCTCCACCTCTCATATTTATATGAGATCCAAATCTGCATTTGGAAATCATCAATCACAATGGCAATAATTTTACATTTGCAGAAATGATCTTAGTTACTTTAACACACCATTATATTGTATAATAATTCCACAACATCACCTCCAAAAATGATATATACATTCCACACAATATGTAATACAACTAATACAAGACTTAAACAACCCTTACTATAGGGTCAATGCACGATGTTGAAAAACCAAACAAATTGCCTAAGTATTAATTAAAATTTAATAAGATAAAGTTAGGAAGTTTGATATAGAAACTTCGAATGTTTATTAGATAATAAATTATGATAGGAACAAATTTAATATAATGATGTATGCTTCTCATTTATCATCGACATTCAATTCAAAAAATATATAAGATGAATATATTATGTGAACAAGTTAGAAATGTTACTATGTAGATTATTATATAATTTAAAATCATATTTTAAAGTAATGCACTCATTCTTTCCCAACCACTTTTGTCTTATGATATTAGAAAAGGAATTCCTCACCATAGTCATGAATCCCCCTTCTATGTTTCTTTATAGAAATAACCACCATTGATGGTGGAGTATAAGCATGATTTGGTAGTTGGTTTTCCTATTTCACATTATCTCAAAGAGTATATTCAATTAGTAATGCAAGGGCATCTTGGGTCCTTTGAAATCTTGTATGAACCAAAAATATGGTATGTTTAAATTTTATATTTATACAGTCTTTGAGTTTTCTTTGGGTAGGATTCATTATGAATCATATACTTTTTTGACCCTTATGCTGAGTTCATGAAGTCATATTGGACCTTTTTCTATGATAACACTTGGAGCTAATTCTTATTGATAGGATAATGAAGGATTCTTGGCTCTTCCTATTTACTATACATGCTTCACAACCAATTTACATATTACAATCTTCTAAAATGTTCTTGGTTATGCAATTAACATTCCTTTTCAACGATTGTTCGTATTTCATTAAATTGAGGTAGATCCTTATGATTTGGGTCATAACTTACATTTGTAATAAAAATTTTTATTCTTTTAGCATGTAATATGTTTGAGCCCAATTTGTGGCTTGTGTAGCTATAAAAAAATTTAACATTGTTCATGTAGGGAAACATTGGGGTTTATTTCAACAAATTATTTTGGATTATAATTTCGACTAGAATGCCCTAAGAGTGTCAATCTAGGACTCATAAACTAATGACAGATATAATTACTATTTGCTTAAGGGATGAAGATAATAGGCCAGGTGATTATGAATGCAGTCTATTTCACACACAATTAAAAGTGTTTACAAAAATTCATGTTCAAAGAAACCGCACTCTCTTCTAGAAGGAATCCACACTTGCAAAAGTAAGCCTATTTAGATTTAATAAGCTAGCATTAATTAACACAACATTGTTATACTTATGAGAACCAAGTACTTAGCCAATTAAACATTCATAATAAATGTCAAATAAAATTAATCTGAAATAACAATAATAATCTTGATGGATTCAATTTGTGACAGGAAGGTAAAATGCAATAGGAGACTCATAGAATGATGGTTACCAAATAAGATAATGAAAAGCAAAAGGAGACTTGTGATTTTTTCTAGGAGGTTGTAATCAAAATTAGTAGCATTATAATAAAAATAGAATGTTTAATCTGGTTATAGCAAGATGTATGTGACGTAGCCTAGTGTAAGGGAAATATGTGGAATGTTGTAGTTTATCACTAAAATAGTCAGATCAATTTCTATGAAACACTCACAAGTTGAATTCTAATATTTAAAGTATATTATTAGAGAGCTATGGAAAGAACTTCAGAATAATAAATCTAATAAAATTGTGCATTAAAAAAATCATCAATGAATTATTTTCTTGAAAAGTGCTTCATACAAAGTATCAATTACTCACAAATAGGATTTTCAAAATAGAAATAAAAAACAATTAAAACAATCTCACCTGGATTCTGAGAGGGGGGCCTTTGTCTGGTCCTAGTGATTAGAATTTTCTTAAATTAGTTGAACTGCTTCAACATATAAACACAAATGAATATGACAATCAGAATGTGAATGTTTTTGCAAAAGTTAATCATGTCTTTATATGACATTATATTATATTTCATACATACATACATACATACATACATACATACATACATACATACATACATATATTATAAAGTCTTAAACAAGAAATAGTTATAACTAATCAAAAACTTGTTGGTCTTTGTAATTATTATTTTCTATTAGTTTCAACCACCTAATCATATAATAGGAAGAATCAGATGGTCATCACTGTGACCAAACTACTCTATATAGGCTAAGTCATGTAAAGACTTATGTATAAACTTGTGTATACCGAGTTCAATAGGAGTCCAGTAAGTTTATGGTCACTGAGTATTTTCAATGTAAGACGACTCTAATTTTGACAAAGAAGTTTTTGAATATGCAAGCTAAGCTACATAGAAGGTACCGAGCATAGTAGAGACTAACTCTTAGTAACATATATAGTGACTATCACATGTTAGAAACAATAATTGACAATAAACAAATAATTTATATTCAAGTCAAGAAAGATGAAAACTTTGAGATAAATTTTTTCAAGCCAACATGGAAGTGATATTTAATATTTGTAGAGTTTTTTCATAGAGTTTTTTTTTTCCATGTTTTATAATGTGGATCATAGATCCCTATGTTATATGTTGAATAAATTATATGAAGAGGCAAACAAGCTATTCATAGAATTCAAGTGTGAATGTGCGAACATTGCAGAAGAGACAAAGAGTTTTGTAATTATAGAATAGAGCAAGTGATCCAGTCAAGCCATAAAGGACAAATGAGCATTATCACATCAAAGATCTGATCACATTATAAAGAGGAGATCCAACATCAGCTTATTAGAGGAAATCAAGGATCATGTATTGAATCAATTTTAAGAGATCTAGTTAGGGTAAATCTAGAAATAGAGAGGTTTTAAGACACCTTTATAAATCTCCTAACAAAGTCCTTTCTTTTCTTAAGTGTGAAATCCTCTAATAGGTTGAGATCTAATAGTCTCAAAAGATTTTAATAGGTCAGACCCCTCACATGGTAGATTATTGGATATGGTCAAACATTATAACCCTAATAAGTTAACTTTATTACTATAGTAGTAAAGATTTGTGGGTATCATCCCCACCCTAGTTTTACCTTCATTCTAAAGTATTTTTGGGTAACCAAAATCTTTGTGTCATATGGTTACTTTTCATGCATGTGAATAATATATTAGATAAATATGCTATTACAATTTGATTTTATAAGCTATGCATGCATAATCAATTGGATATGATATGGTAAATGTGGTGAATGTATTGTAGAATTGTTGAAAAGGTTAAAGTTTGATAGATCATGATTCATGCCCATTTCTCTTGGAGAAGGTTACCAACTTGGAGCTTAGATCTTGAAAATGGAGGATTTTAGATCAAACAAAAATATTGACAAGCAAGTGATTAACATGAAACTCATACTACAAAAACTTGAGACAACAAGGAAATATTTGAAGAAATCCTAAAATCGATAAAAGAATTGGCTATTTAGGATAAACTGAAGGACTGTTTGGAAAAATAAATTCAAATGTCACAAAATTTGTGGATCTATTGGAAAATAATAGACTCTTGAATGAAGAACTCAAAGCACTAAAAAGGGAACATGATATTCAATCAGTAAGGTTATGTGAAGTAACTAAGAAAAAGAAGAAAGCTGAGGAATAAAAGGTTTTTGTTGAGGAAGACAAAAGGATAATGGAAACTAGACTTGAAGAAAGGATATTTGATGTACAAAATCTCACAAACATTAAACTTGACATGTTGAATCAGCTCATGCTTGCAAATCAAGAGTTGAATATAAAGGATGTGGAAATAGAAAATCTAATATTAGAAAAGGACTTACTGAAGAACAAACTAAAAACTAAAAAAGAACTTGTAGAAAGATTCAACAAGACAAATTAAGTAATGAAATACTTTGAAGAACTGATGAGGTCATCTAGAAACACTACTAATTAAGGACATTCATCTACCAAGCAAGTAGAATCATCCAAGAGTGAATAACTAAGAAATGCAAAGATAAAAGACAAACCAACATGTTATCACTATAGAAAATTTGGTCATACTAAAAATATCTTCAAAAGCAAAAATGAAATGGAAAGTCCTAAACCTATATTTACCTATTAATGGTTTTACTTCAAAAAGTAAGGATGTCAAATATATGAGTGTAGGTTAGTAATGAAGAATGTATATATACTACATCTAGATTTGAAGGCTATTGATACAATTTAAAAGTATGGACATAGAGCATATAAATGCAGATGATAGGAAAAACCCTACTAGACTAATGAAAGGAAGAACAATGCACCTAATAATGTATGTTTCAAATGTCGCAAGTTTTGATATTCAAGTAAATACTACACAACCCAAGTGCCAACAATAAATCCCATCAACACCAAGGGTAAATGCAAAGTGGATATTGATCAAACAAGGAAGGACATGAATCAAACATGGAAGAGAATGATAGAAGATGGAAGCAGTAGAATGAATGGAGTTGAAATCATCAAATCTAATGGAGAAGGTTGTTGATCTCAGATTGGTTTTGACAAGTGAGTATCAACACACTTAAGCTATTTACTCAGTTCATGTCAAACTAGCAATACATGCTGAGCACAACATGCAAATATTAGACTATGCCAAGTTGCAATGAGTGTCAAGTCACACATGTGTTGAATCACTCAAGTACCAAGTAGATAGACCATGCCAAGTGATTCAAGTGCTGAGTAAATAGTGGATGTTGAGTAATGCAGGTCCTAAGTCACAATATATAGAAATACAGTGCATGTTGAGCACTAGTGACTTCAAATTTCAAATGAAACATTTTTGACATATTTGTTTGTAATGGTGAAAAAAACTTGTTGGTGTTTTAAAACTACTAATAAACAAAATGCTTAATACCAAGATGAAAATAATCACACAATCTAAAGACTAGCTATTTCTTATTAACAATTGTATGTGCAAACCATTTGGGCCCAACTTC
Source organism: Cupressus sempervirens (assembly GCA_028749045.1). Taxonomy (NCBI): domain Eukaryota; kingdom Viridiplantae; phylum Streptophyta; class Pinopsida; order Cupressales; family Cupressaceae; genus Cupressus; species Cupressus sempervirens. The sequence goes on along the minus strand of CM053785.1, from coordinate 954,966,674 downwards.
AACAAAACCAAGGGTGCTTTTCTACTCTTTAGGCTCTGCAAAACTAGGGTGGGTATACACAGAGATGATTCAAGACTGGGAAACACTGTATGAGGATTATTTTAGTTTCATTCTGATTCTCATCTCAAATCCTCAAATACATGCATAATTCATGACAATTTACTAAACACATCCATATAATAGATCTGGCCAAAATTCTTCTATAGGTTTGCAGATGTTCTCAGTAATAGTGGCTAACTGAAGCTACAACATTCCATGCAAACAAGTACAAGCCAACTTTGAAAATCTTCAAGAAATAAAAGTAAAATTGATTATAATTCTGCATTTGAAAACCATTTATTATAAATCTCTCTTTTAGCTAAATTAATTTGACAAGGGCCTAATCCATTGGGGTTTAGAGTCTACAACAAATTCTTAGATCTAATTTGTTGCCTTACAACAAATTTTATCCGCAATTCTTATTTGAATCCATCATTCAAAAATCATTTCCCCTACTATAGCAATCTTATCAAATTCATCAAAGCTTTTACTTAATCCATTGAATTAAGGGTAGTGATAAATAGATATATAACCTAACTAGATTGCATTTAATTGCACAAGCCTTTACTTATACAATATCAAGATAACCAAGTAATCGAAAGGAGACAAGATTCAAAAAGAACTGATATGGGGAAACTTCATAATTTGTATTCATTTTCTTTGAAAATTGTATACATTTACAGTAAACTCAGAATGACCTTTGGAAGAAACACAGGGATCATTCTATTATTCATGTATTCTCAGGAACTAATAGAGAAAATACATCACAAACTTTCTCCAAACAATAGACCAAAAATAGACTAAGTATATCACTTAGAAAACATAGAATTCAGACCCTTTCTCTTGCCTTGGAATGTCACTTGTGTAGTGTGACATGCAACAAACTTCAGGAAAATGTGACTGACAGTTGTCCCTTACAAGGAATATTTACATAAACCTATCACAAAATGACAAAAATGTGGGCAACATAAGATATCCAAATCAAAACATTCTTTTTGGTGGGTTAGCTTCTGTCACATGTTCTAGTGTTGCTGAGTTGGCTATTGATTTGATCCCTCTTCATATGCAACTACCAAATTAGCCAACAATGAAGTTTGTTCTGATGATGGCACATTAACTTCCACCTATAGGCTTTCACCATATTTATCCTGTATGGTAGGAACAACTTCTACCTTTTCCACTTCTTTAGTTGTATTCGCATCCTGTGGTCCCAGGTTTGCAACTGAAAGTGATAGATTATTCTTGCCTTCTTCTTCTGGTTGGGCCTGAGTAGTGACAGTGTCAATGATTAGGATTTCCTCACCTTGCACCTCATCACTATTAGTTTCATCTTCATCAAACTGTTCACCAGGAGCCATTTTTGCTATCCACTTGTCAAATAATGTGTCATCTAGCCAACTGAATTGCAAAATATCCCTCATGTCTCTTTAATATATATTTAGCCTCATTATCAATAGCAACATGTTAGTAAATAGTTTTGTCCTTCCAAAATTACATACAAAGAATGACCCAAGATGCCCAAATAGAAGAACAATTTCCACTAACAATTGGAAATACTATCATGAGATTGATAATTTTCCTCTGAATTGAGAGGTATAGCTCCCTCTTAGAAAGATATTCAAAGAATTTAAATAACTGGTTAACATAAAGGATTTCTAGTATTTACCCATCACTATGGGATAAATACAATTATAAGATTTATACGCTATCCAATGAAGAAAGAAAATGAACAAATAGCCACAGGACTACCTATCTAGTTTCTCATATCACAGGGAAAGAACAAAGAAGCATTATTTTATTTTGCTGAATATGAATGATAATGCAAAATTGCACCTAAACCATGAAAGAAATGACTGTAAAATCATTTTGAATCCAAGAAAACCATATTCAGACTTCAGAATCTAATGTATGAAACTCTCTTTTATTTTAGATTCATTACAAAACAATAACAATATTATTTTATCTCTGTCATTATAGTCAAGTTGCAAAAAAATAGAAATAACACTGCTATTCCCCTCCCTGTTACAATCATTGCACATAAAAATGTATTCTCCCTTTCCTGTAGCTATAGAACTACTGATGAAGAGAAGAACCACTACTACATTTGAATCTTGCAATAAATAACGTTTTGGATTGTCTTTTGGTTTCCATAACCATTTCTTGAAAAATCAGTTTAATTATTCTCAAGAATAATCTTCTTCTTGCCCCTTTGGAATTTTAATAGCTAAGCCACTTTAAAGTTTCATAAATTATAAAAAATCTTTTACCAAATTTAAAATGAATCCCATGTGCATTCTTTGACAAGTGGCATATGCTGGTTACAGATTGCTATCATGATTTTGTAACTGTCACTAGTAATGTTTTGCTGCACTTAAACAATCATAACTTTTGATCTGTCAAGAATCTTGCAAAACGGCTTGGAGAGAACTTAGATAATTAGGTTTACTCAAACATATCCAGAATTCAGCTCAATCAAATGGTCGGATTAAAAGTTATGGGCCCCACAACATGACTAATTTTTCTGACTGTGGCATATTTGCATTCGCTGGTGTGTTGACAAACCTACATTCATTCTATCATAACTTTTGACTTTGGAAAATTTTTGAAGATTTCCTTGGTGGACCTTTAGAAAACTTTATTTTGAACAACATATCCAAAATTCGATCAGATCCAATAGTGGAGTTAAAAGTTATGTCACCCGCATTGTTACTGTTATTTTAATGTTGTCAGAAATTTTGACTCTGCAGACTCAAACATGAAGTTGAAGTAGAAACCTTTGGTTCAAGTTCAAGTTCGACTTCACAGATATGCTGCACCTTGGAATGTATTAACAATTTAGCCTTTTGTAGACCCAATCTTAAAATGAAGCAAAAAAATGAAGTTATGAATTTGATGGTTCCACCTCAACATATCTTCATAACTCTATCGCCTTCACAGGTTAGAGTTCATAATCTATCATCGGCAATTAAAAGCCAACATAAATTGACTTTGCAGAGTTAGCTTGGGAGTTTAGAACGTGGGTGCTAAAAGCATGGTAACAACTGGCTCTAACTGGGGATATGGGCCATGAGGGACACAAAGAATCTAGCAATCTCTAGTTGAGACCAGTGTCTAGCCATTGGGCAATAGAGTCATGGGAACAAAGAAAGGAGAAAATTTATAGAGAAAGGGAAGGACAGGGAGAACACCAAAGCACAAAGCTAACAACAAGCCAAAAACCAACAAACCAAAGCAAACTAACAACACAACCACAGAAAAACTACACTAAACACTACCAAAACTCAAAGAGAAAAAATATCTACAAATGTACATAGGTGAGCAGAACTCACCACTAGACTAGAGCTGAGGAAAAACATACACAAAGACGTTCACTAGCTGTGAGAAGAAAGAACCCTTCCTAAACAATAGGTTGTGCCAGCATAGCACAACCCAACACCACTTCCATTTGGAAAACTCTTCTTCTTGGTATTTCAGACTGATCATGCATATGAAATTTATGCACCAATCATCATGTCCAAAGAGCCATATCTTATCATAGCATTCTAATTTTTCGTGGATATCTTGTGAAGAATTTCCAACTTCTTTTCCAAAAATACCCTAAAAAAAAACTTGGCTCAAAAATTCTCATAGTAGGAATTATATTATTTTTAGCACACCTACTCTTGGAATCAACACCAACAAAAGGCTTCTCAGAATTAAAAACATTTTCTAGATAGAAGTGTGCCTTTCCAAGCATAGAGTTGATCTCAATCAGCACAAATCCATAATCCTTTGCTTCTAATAAATTTGAAAACTCTTTATCTAAATTAGAGGAATTTGAAAGGCTTATACTTGGAGTTTTCATGAGAGCTATTCCTTCCTTGCTTGCTAATAGAAAACATGACAACATTTCTTCACTATGAGATAATGTGTTTGCTGAAACTTTTAATGGTCCTTAGGACTTTCCTTGCAGCATACTTGCTTCAGCATTTTTCAAGCCAAAGAGAAATAAATATTCTTTCCCACATGGAGGTGATTCTTGCATTCTTAAAAGAGGGTTTTCTCTAACAATGTCATCTTCATGAAACCTGTTGGCAAGTATAGTGGGTTAAGTTCATTCCATTCCCACTTATCATCTAGCTCTTCAAACTTTATTTTTGTCTCACTTGCTAATTTGTCCATTGCTTGGAGAGTGTCTTCTTTACTCGAGCATGTGAGAGGTTCTTCTATTTGGGGACCTTTGTTATCACAAGTGAGTTTGATTGCCTCTGATTCATGAAGACTACTCGACTGGGGTTTAACCTTAGGCTACAAATTAGCATTTGAACACCTCATAGGAATGTAGAAGTCCTCTTGCTATTTCTCCTAATTAATGCTGATTGCTGAAATTGCATTTGAAAATTCAATAGAAGAAGATTAAAAGATGGGGTGAGAGGTATCCATTGATAAGCTTGTATCTGACTCATTTTCAGCCGGCTCTTCCTCTACAAGAGGCATACTTAGATGTTTCAAAAAATCAACTGATTGAGAAGTATGCTCGCTATTATCCTCAGTGTGTGAACAACAAAATCCTATTATATTACAAGAACTATTTTCTTTAGGTGTGACTCCTTGAGAATCTTCATCATCATATTCAACATGCAGGTGATATGATCCCATTGTATGGTGAGGATTGTTTTCAGATAAAGGAGGTATTATCAAATCCTCTGCATGGAAAACTGGTGTAATTTGACAATAAAAAATAGAGGTTCTTGGTTTCACTTTTTTGAAGACAAGCCTTCTCGTCTTGGGTTTTACCTCCAGATGAAATTGTTGTTCATAGAGGCAAACTCTTCCTGTAAAGATTTATTACTTGCATGCTCATTTTTTTAATTTCAAATCTGGACTTGAGACTTTTGCAATGTTGTCTTGTTGAAACCAACCAGATAAAACTAAATCATCTTCAATTGTTATAGCTTCTTGCTTAGCAATTTCAAAGTCACATACCTTACTTCTTTTGAGATGAAATTTCACTTTTGGATGTAATGCTGCAGTAAATATTGACAACAGGTTATCTTGGCTGGGCTGATCAATTTGTGGAATCTTTTCCAAGGTTCACGTGAATCGATCCACAAAGCTTCTTATTTCTTCATTTTCTCCTTTTTGAATCTTGAAGAGTTGGCATAATAAATCACCCACATTAATTGTTGGTTTAACTCTCGCAAGAAATTTATTTTCCAGCACATGGCAACCAGTTATGCACCCATCTTCCAAATGCTGAAACCAAACAACGGCATCATCAACAAGAGATTTAACAAATAGATGTACATACACATCTTCTTCCAAAACACCAAGAATCCCACAGGCTGTTTTGAATGCTTGAATGTGGCTGTCTGGATCTTGATCGCTTCTTTTGGAATACTCAGGAAAATATTTTTTTGACCCGACAGGCATGAGTGTGAAATGAGATAGACCAAAAGGACCAAAATGAGGCTGCCATGATTGAGTTGTAGCCAAGGCCATAATTATACTGGGTTTCTTTTACCAAAAAGATTAGAGTCACCAACCTCCATCCTCAGGGAGGTAACCTTCAGATATCCAAGGAAAGAAAGCACTAAAACTTCACTTTCTTCCCTAGTAGAGTCACCAAAAACTGTTAGTAAACAGTCTTGTCCTTCCAAAATTACATACAAAGAATGACTCAAGATGCCCAAATAGAAGAACAATTGCCACTAACAATTGGAAATACTATCTTGAGATTGATAGTTTTCCTCTGAATTGAGAGGTACAGCTCCCTCTTAGAAAGATATTCAAAGAATTTAAATAACTGGTTAACATAAAGGCTTTCTAGTATTTACCCATCACTGTGGGATAAATACAATTATAAGATTTACACGTTGTACAATGAAGAAAGAAAATGAACAAATAGCCACAAGACTACCTATCTAGTTGCTCATATCATAGGGAAACAACAAAGACACATTATTTTATTTTGTTGAATATGAATGATAATGCAAAACTGCACCTAAACCATGAAAGAAATGACTGTAAAATCATTTTCAATCCAAGAAAACCATATTCAGACTTTAGAATCTGATGTATGAAACTCTCTTTTATTTCAGATGCATAACTAAACAATAACAATATTATTTTATCTCTGTCATTACAGTCAAGTTGTAGAAAAATAGATATAACACTGCTATTCCCCTCCCTGTTACAATCACTGGACATAAAAATGTATTCTCCCTTTCCTGTAGCTATAGAACTGCCAATGAAGAGAAGAACCACTACTACATCTAAATCTTGCAATAAATAATATTTTCGATTGTCTTTTGGTTTCCATAACCGTTTCTTGAAAAATTAGTTTAATTATTCTCAAGAATAATCTTCTTCTTGCCCCTTTGGAATTTTAATAGCTGAGCCACTTTAAAGTTTCATAAATTATAACAAATCTTTTACCAAATTTAAAATGAATCCCATGTGCATTCTTGGACAAGTGACATATGTTGGTTATAGATTGCTATCATGATTTTGTAACTATCACTAGTAATATTTTGCTGCACTTAAACAATCATAACTTTTGATCTGTCAATAATCTTGTAAAATGGCTTGGAGAGAATTTAGATAATTAGGTTTCCTCACAAATATCTATAATTATTCTAAATCCAAGGGTCGGATTAAAAGTTATGGGTCCTGCAACATGACTATTGTTTCTGATTGTGGCATATTTGTATTTGCTGGTGTGTTGACAGACCTGCATTCATTCCATCATAACTTTTGGCTTTGGCCAAATTTTTAAGATCACCTTGGTGGACCTTTAGAAAACTCTATTTTGAAAAACATATCCAAAATTTGATCAGATCCAATAGTGGAGTTAAAAGTTATGTCACCTGCATTGTTACTATTATTTTAATACTATCAAAAATTTTGACTCTACAGACTCGAACACGAAGTTGAAGTAGAAACCTTTGGTTCAAGTTCAAGTTTGACTTCACAGATATGCTGCACCTTGGAATGTATTAACAATTCAGCCTTTTGTAGACCCAATCTTAAAATGAAGCAGAAAATTGAAGTTCTAAATTTGATGGTTCCACCTCAGCATATCTTCATAACTCTATCTTCTTCATAGGTTAGAGTTCATAATCTATCATTAGCAATTAAAAACCAACCCAAATTGACTTTGAAGAGTTAGCTTGGGAGTTTAGAACATGGGTGCTAAAAGCATGGTAACACAACAAATTCTTGTTTTAAAGAATCAAAGAATATTTAGGCCTTCACCATTTCTTTTGTTGTGGTAGCCCACCATGCATGCCCTATTTCATTTATGACTTGATTCATTCTCAAATAGAATAAATCATCAAGTTCTTTTTCCCATTCCTCTTTTCTTTTCAAATTATTTCTTCTATCTAGGGCATGAGGGAACAAACTGAATTTTGGCTCTTGTACTTGTTCAAGTAGCCTACTATTAGTTTTTGTAAATGAATCCTTTTATTGTCATAATCAGCAAGATCAAAAACAATATCAAATGTTTTTTCAATTTGATCAAAAGAATCATCTATAACAAAGAAACACAAAAAGGTTATTGCTTTCTCTCTTCTTACCCATTTATTCACAATAGGTTTCAGAGCCTCATCATTGGCTTTCAAATCGTCCCAGATACTGATCACCCTAGCCAATTGATCATAAATTATTGGCCATTCAACTTTGTCCCCCAAATATGTGAGAGCTTTTAGTATTTTATCTTCATATTTGGATTCCAATTCTACATGTAAGGCCCACAGTTTACCTTTTTCTTCTTCAAAATCCTTAGCAGTGTAGTAATGTGGCCTTTGGGGTGTATCTTGTATTTCTATGAGGGGGGTAGATTTGAAGGGTTCAACTGGGGGGTGAGGGTATGTTATTCTTGGCCTAGTGGATTTTCCAAATAGCTTGTTCTCAAGCTCAATTCTCTTTTTTACCTCTTTATTGTAGGCATCCACCATTGTTTCATACTTGCTCTGCAGCTTAGTCATCTCCTTTTCTTCCCTTTCTACAGTAGCCAAGGCAAATTGAGAATAATCCACATTCATGTGGGTTGCATGTACATGTGAGGTATCAACAACTCTACTCACAATGATACTCCCTCTTAATCCTAAATCATCAGGCTATGATGGAGCAGCCCTGGATCCTCTTCTTAATGACCACATAACAAGAGAAGCTTGGTCATTACTGAATGCAATCCCCAAGAAATCCTTTTTATTTAGATCTTGCAATCCGAAATTATTTGATATAGAATTAAAAATCAAGGCATCAACAATGGCCCAATTGGGCAATAATAAAATATTGCAACCTTCACCATTTGTCTCCCTTCCTCAAGGGTTATATTCTAGAACTCATGTATAATCTGTTCCTTTATTTGATTCTGAATGGAGGCTTCATCTATTTCTGGATGCTTTGCTTTCATATTTTTACATCTTTCCTCAAAAATGTGTATGTTTTCCATCCAAGAAAATTGATGGAAAGCCCTAGACCTTACAAAACTATCATCAGACAAAAATTGTTGACTAGATTGTTCCAAAACAAGGTCTAATTCCATTCCCCTAAAATCTTCTATAGTTAACTCAAAACTTGGCACTGGAGGCTCCTGGGAGTTCCCTTCATCAATCTTTTCTTGGGTAACAAAGACTTCCCCTTGTGATCCAATTTGTTCAATTTTCTCATCAGTGAGAGACTCCTCCTCAGTTCTCATAGGGGTTTGGGAAGGTGAGTAACTTTCATCATGTTTTTGCTCTTTCCTTATTATCTTTCTTCTCTTAGGAGAGGGTCCAGGTGGCCTTTTTTCAAAAGCAGCACTAGTAGATTCAACTATTTGTTTTCCTTTATTCACAATGGGCCTTTGATCCTAAATGATAGGATATCTTGTTCTCCTTTGCACAACTAGTGGACCTAGCCCTATATTGGGAGTGAAACTTAATCTTCTCATCATTTCCCTAGATTTTTTGGGAAAAGAATCGATGAAATGTTGCTTCTTCTCATTCATTACCTCCATTATTTTGGGGAATGTACTCATAAGCATATTTATTCTATTTTCATTAGTTACAACATTACTAAGAGGGCTATAGCCTTTGTCAAAACAATTAATAAAATCCAAAACTTTTGAATATACTCTCCATTTTTTTTTCTTTGTTTCTTGCTCCTGCAGAGAGTACTCATTCCTTATTACATCTTCAAGGAAATAGAATTCATGCTCAACTGGACAAAGTCTAATCCTATGCCTAAGGGCTAAATTGAAGAAACCTTTTGCATCACAAAAATGAGAGTGAGATACTTCCATTTTATATTGCTCCAAAAATTTGTAGAAGAAGACCCACCCTTCATTGGTTATTACAAACTCGTGGGCTACTATGGAAGTGGGAAAAATTGATCCTATTCCCTTTTGTGCAAAAAGGCTTCTTATAATCCTCCCAACTACCACAAAAATTCAGCTACTCCTACCTTTCAGGGCACTTGGTAAGGTAGTACATGCGGTACTCCCTTGAATCCATAAATTCTAATAACAGTTGAAACTGAATATGGGATAATATCTCCCCAATTATGTGAAACTTTCAGATTATGGGGATTTTCCATAGGCCTAATAAGGTGCATTAGTTCCTTAGGAATTCTTGGATTGTCACTCAATATGAGGCATCTCAGTTTGGAGGCAAAGTGCCTATCAAATCTAACAAAACTGGCATTTTCTTCCTCCCCAGTCATATCTACACTCCATAATTAAACTGGCAGTGCTTCCCCCTCTTTTTCTCTATTCAGAACCATTTCTTTACCAAAGTATGTAACACCCTTAAACAAAAAAATATGCATTGACAGGGAGTATTGGCCCCAAACCTTCTCCACCTTGCCCTTTGCCATCCCCACCAATCCATTGTGAATCTCATTAGACAAGTAGGAAGTAAAATAAAAAATTATTTCGACACCAAATGAGGAGATTTGAGTGACCATATACATAAAACTCACAGGGATAAAGTCTTCTTCACCCTCTCCAAAAACTATGCATAGCGTCCTTTATATCTCTACTGCCCTGGTATTGAAGCATGATTTCTTGAAAGGTTCTTTAGAGGATGATGTTATTGTTGGTAGGGTTCCAATTTTTCCAATGTGGGCCTCCAATACACCTTGTCTAACTACATCCTTCTTTGACATATATTCTTTTTCTAACTCTGTCAAATCAATGGGCACATGATACCTAGTGAGAGGTCCCAAATGGACAACTTCCCTAATCTCTTCTGGACTGATGGTGATTAGAATTTCACCATCTACTCTTCTCACTACCCTAGTGGCTTGATCATAACTCTTTACCACAGCCTCAAGGAGGTCATAATCCATGAATACACTGGGAACAACTAGCTTTCCTAGGTCAAAATTCCATATATTGGCATGTGGGGAATACAATTTTCTTTCTGCAAACCATTTCTTGAAAAAATTTAAACTGTTTTGTGAGGTTTGAGCATCTTGGACCCAATTACTCTTATCATATAACCCATTAGCTATCCTCACCCTAGGGTTTAATGAGGTCAACTTTTTAACTTGCACTGTCTCTATAGTAGATTCAGGTAGCAACTCAAGCAAGTTATCATGTACATTTCTATCCAAGTAATTTACTTGACCTAAAAATCCCTTCTTTGGAGGAATCTTTGATTATGCTTTACAAAACTAAAACACCTACAGAGATTATAGTAGGATTACTTACTTGAATTCTATTTTCCTTTTCCTCTGTATTCTTGCAACTTCTTCTATGAACAAACTGCTTCACAAAATTGCCAAACTCTAGCATGATTTTCTTCAATAATTGCTTCTACTCAGGAATAGCTCAAAATCTTTGTTCGTGTAAGGTAAAACTAATAAATCTTCTATTTTATACTCTATTTTCCCTCACATGTGAAGCTTTCATGTCTAATTAATATGCAGAGTGGCACCACCTTTTATGTTTAAATCTGCGTCGTTGATCTTTAAAAATCCTACGATCATGTGATATGGAGCAAGACAGTAAGCATTGAACTTGACAAGTTGGTTAATTTATCCAATGAAAATTTCCCACATACATAGCTCCTTCCTCGATGGAACTTTTTTTTGGACCCACTAGTGACTAAGGACACGTGTCAACAAGTCACTACTTATCTATACATAAAGAACAAGCACCTTGCTATAGCAAAGCAGCGATAGCCATCGATCTAATCTTGATCTTTGCAGATGATATGGTATTGTACTGCTTAGAAAGACAGTGGTGGGCCTTCATTCACTATCTTGCTATACGTATTTCCCTAGAAACTCTTCATGGAGAGACATCAATGGCCATTGATATGAGATTAAATCAAATGTGGAGAAATTGCACAAAGTTCCCTGAAAGGTGGTGGGCCCCATACTTGCTATGCCACATAGCTTAAACAACTTGCAACTTTCCAAAGAAAAATAGAAAGGACTTTTGATTCTGCTTTGATATGATGATCAAGATCTCGTGTACACTTTATGAATGGGGCATGGGTCCAGGGTAATGATGACATAAGAAAATCTGCATTGCTGGCACCCAACCAAACCTTACTTCAGTCCTAGTCACCATCCATGTTACTTGAGGTCCCACTAGCTATTGATTTTTACGGTGCCTTGCTACTTCGCTAATGGTGAGATGTCAAATTTTTTTGATGGCGAGGTAGCAAGCTCTGAAAAATTTAATAAATCTCAGTGCTATGAAATACAAGGAGCCATCAAATTGTTATTTCTCCTACCAACTACTTCTGACAATAGCAGTTATTACTTGTCATGCCACCTGGACAAATCATCATTACTAATAAATTTTGAAGCCATCGTGTCTTTAATTTTATGGCACCTCTCTACTTCACTAATGGCAAGATGTCAAGTTTTTCTAATAGCGAGGTAGCGAGGTATCGAAAAAATCCTCATTCTAGTGCCGACTTCTGACTACTTTCATTGGGTCCCCTTTTTCGATACTGATAGTACTTGCATGGTGTACATGACTGAATGATCAGCCAGAAAATAATTCTCTAACTACCATGTCTTCATTTTGTAGTCCCATCTTATAACTTTCTAGCACTCACTACCTCACTATACATAAAGAGTGTTGATGTTTTCATAGTGAGGAAATGACAATGGTGGATCTATTTAGATTGGATGGCTAGGGAATCTAAGATGAAAAGTAGCTCGGGGGCACATAAGATAAAAAGAAAATAGAATATTCACCCTATTTGAAAATTCAAATATTTTGCACTTGAGAATTTATGAATGGAATGAAACATAGGGTTATCACAAAATTTTCAAAGGGTGGCAAATGGATGACTTATCTAGAAACTCTATTATCCATTAATGGGTACAATCTGACTTTTCTATATCTGGACAAAGGATTTCTATCATACAAAAATTTAGACCAACAATGGCTCTGTTTGGGGACATTGAATCCTATGGATTCAAGCGAGGGCTCAAAATTTTTTGGAGATTAGACTACACACCTGAGCTTTAAAATGACAACTTAGAGAGAGCAAGAATGCAAAACAAAAGAATATATAGGGAATTTACAGAAAAGAAAAAGATTACACAAAATGTACAAGGAAACATAGACTACTACTCATGGAGAAAATAAGTATTTTTCAAGAAAAATACATCTTCAAGAACTATCCATGAACTGGTAGCTCAAGAATATTGTCTGATAGATCTTTGAGTATATAGGAATCTTCACCCCAAGAATTTTCAATCAGATAAGGGCCTAACCAGATAGGATAAAATTTGCCATGTTTTCCTTTATCTTCTATCCTGGCATTCCACATAAGGACCAAATCTCCACTTTCAAATTTCTTTCTTACCATTCTTTTATCATAGAGTGTCTTAACTTGCAGTTGCAACTTTTGGTTCTTAAGAGATGCTTCTCTTCTGGTTTTTGTCAGTTCTACTAGTTCACCCATCCTTTCTTGCATTTCATCTATAGTATCATCATCATACAACTGAATGTAATTCTAGAGTCCTATCAAATTTTTCTGAGGTATTCATGCTTGAATTCCATATGCCATATCAAATGGAGCTACACCAATGGCTTTCTTCCCAATTACCCTGTCAGCCCATATTACTAAATGTAGCTTGGAATCTCATGCTTTCTTGTTATCATCCAATGTTCTCTTAATAACCTTTAATAGGCTCTTATTTATGGATTTATCTTGTCCATTTCCATGTGGATGATAAGGAGAAGAAAATGATCTTGTTATTCCATATTTATCACAAAACTTGATGAATTCCTCAGACCTGAAGCACATTGCATTGTCTATTACAATTTTTTGAGGACAACCAAATCTAGAAATAATATTATTCAGTAGAAAATTGATGACAAATTTACTTGTTGTGTTTCTTGTGGGGATAGCCTCTACCCATTTTGTAAAGTAGTCAGTAGCCACTAGTATCCAAGAATAGCTAGTGCTAGACTTGGGGGAAATCTCTCCTATGAAATCCATAAACCATTGTTGAAAAGGTGCTTGGACTTCCATTGGCTTCAATGGAGTATTGCCTGAGAACTTTAGTTTTCCAAAAAACCTCTGACAAGGGTCACATTTTCTAATCATAATTTGAGCATCCTTGAAAAGGGAAGGCCACCAAAATCTAGCCCTCATCACCTTATGTGCAGTGGTCTTGACCATATAGTGTCCTCCACACACTACAGCATGCATTTCCTCCAAGACTTCTTTTTCCTTTTCTTGATCAACACACTTCAACAACACTCCCTCAAAATTTCTCCACCATAAACTACCTTGGACAATTATGTATCTGATGGCTTGCAATTTAGTACTCCTCTTTTCATTTTCAGGAAATGGGGAGGAGCTTCCATGTGTTGCAAGTAATATATAACATTGGTGTACCAATCACAATGATCCATGTCACATAAGTCTGATTTGAGGTCATTGACCACCACATTTATTTGATTGGCATCCAGATTAGATTAGCCATGAGTTTAGCCAAACCTTAAACTCTTACCAACTTAGTTATCTATATTTCAATATTAAATTGTTGGATCCTATTGATCCATCTACACCTTCTGCCTGATACTTCCTATTGAGAAAATATGTCCTTCACAGCTACACTGGGTACAAAGGAAATAACAATAGCACCTACTAGGTAGCATCTAAAAGCCTTTATAGCCTTTACCAAAGAATATGCCTATTTTTCTTTTGTCTCATATTTCAATTCAGTAGGCTGCAGTGACTTATTGAAAAAGGCAATGGGCTATTCATATCCTTCTTCATTTTTCTGCAACAAGACTGCAACTACATTGTGAAAGGATGAAAAATAAAAAATATGCATAAGCTTTGTGTAATCTGGAGTTCTTAGTATTGGAGCATTTTTTATTGCAGTTTTAATATCCTAGAATTCTTGTGAAGGCTCACCATTCCAATCTATAGTAGCTCCCTTTTTGAGCATCTTTGAGATAGGTCTACTGATTTTAGCAAAATTGGTAACAAACCTTCTAAGAAAATTGGCTTGGCCAAAGAACGATTGAATTCCTTTTACATTCTTTGGCTTGGGGACTTTATCAATAGCTGCTACTCTCTTAGGGTCTATTTTCACCCCATCCTTGGATACTATATGTCCTAGTAATTTGCCTTGTGTAACCCCAAATGTGCATTTCTTTGGGTTCAAGGATACTCCATATTCCAAAGCTTTGATAAAGATTTTCTCCAAATGTGTTCAGTGATCCTTAGCCTTCTTAGAATATGTTGTAAGATCATCTTGGTATACAACCATAAATTTGTCAATATAATCATGAAATGCCACATCCATGGCTCTTTGGAAAGTAGCTCCTACATTAATTAGGCCAAATGACATCCTTAAATATTCATATGTTCCCCATGGGGTTGTGAAGGTTGTCTTGAATTGTTCACTTTCCTTTACCAGAACTTGATTGTATCCAGAGAAACCATCCATCATTGACATTAGCTCAGAACTAGTCACTTGTTGCAACATGGCTTCCATATTTGGTAATCAATAATTGTCCTTCAAGGATGCAATGTTCAAGTTCCTGAAATCCATGCACAATCTTATATCTCCATTTTTCTTTCTGATAGGTACCAAATTTTAAACCCAAGTGGAATGCCTAATTGGTTTGATTATCCCCCCATCCCTTAGTTTCGTCAACTCTTCTTGCATTTTGGGAGCCAGGGTAGGGTTTACTGGTCTTTGTTTCTATCTGAAAGGTTTTACATTATCTTTTAGTGGTATGACATGCTAGAAAAAATCTTCCCTATAAGCCTTAAGGTCATCATATGACCATGAAAAAAAATGTCTATACTTCCTAAGCAATTCAATCAATATTTTTCCTTATTTTAGTAGGTAGATTTTTGCCAATATAAACCTTTTTGTGAGCTTCATTAGTACCAAGATTTATCTCTTCTAATTCCTAAGGCTTACGGTCTTTAACTCCTGGTTTGACTCTATCTTGGTTATCAGAAATACTACCCAAGACCACTAACCCCTTAGGAATCTTGTTGGTTTCCAATTGCATAATCTCTTGGCCAAAAATGGTTTCTTGACCATATATGGTTTCAATTAAATCATTGCAATTCATTTCCTAACCATGGTACTTGTCTTCATTGAACAAAAAATTTGTAATATCTTTGTCATCTTCAAAGACTTGCCAATTTTCAATGTTATCTAGTATGGAAGGTCTATTTTGTACCTCAATTTGAGATATTCCTGCAAATGATATCTCCTTAGGCTTGATTGCTACATTTGCTAACAAATCAGCAATCTTATTTTGAGTCCTATCTCTCCATGAGATACCAAATGCATCAAAAGATTCTATCTGATCCCAAACTACATTTCTATATTGCTTTAATCTCCTATTCTTGGATGCATAAGTTTCTTTTATTTGGGAGATAACTAATTCAAAATCCCCTATGACATTTAACTTCTTAATCCCATGATGTGTGGCAACATTCAATCCTAGCAACAAGGCCTCATACTTTGCTATGTTATTTGTGCAAGAAAACTTCAAAGTAAATGAATATTTGCAAGTAATTTTCTCAGGGGAGACAAAAACTACCCCTACCCCAGAACCTTCTTTCGAACTTGCCCCATCAAAAGACATTTTCCATATTACTTGTGAGTTCATGCAACATTCAACTTCATTTTCAATGATAGCAGGTAAATTTTCAACTTCTTGAATAATCAATTCAGCTCTGAAGGCATTTACACCAGTATCTGAGAAACAAGTGGAGTCTCTATCAATTTCTTCCCCTAAAATGTGATTGACCCTAGGCTCTCTATTTACCTTGACCACTTTATCACCTATGTGGAAAGTAGCATAAGTCAAATCACATTGCAGGCTTCCCCCCATGGTAGCACTCCATTTTTTGGAGAGTAACATTCCATAATGTGGACGTATATCCACTACAAGGATAGACATGGTTAACTCTACTTCAAGATATGCAGCTAATTTGAATGGTAAAGCATTTATGTTTCCAATGACTGGGACTTCCCTAGCATGCATTCCTCTGCATCTACCCTGCTTGGTATCCACCTTCAATCCTAAGGGTTCCATTACTTTGAAAGGCATTATGGTGTTAGAAGCTCCCGAGTCTATCATGCAATTTTTTAGGGTCTTCCCTTTTATGATCCAACTGAGGAAAAAAGGGTCAATATCTTCTATAAATTCCACTGAGGAATCATCTAAAAACATCTGGGGAATCTGGGATATGATACGACTTTCCTCTACTACTAATGTGGTTTGTTGGGAAATAGTTTTTTCTACAACAATATTATTGTTTCCTATCCCTCCCAACCATAATAAAGCCTTGCTCTTATGTTCTTCAATTCTAAGAAGTTCAAACAAAGGTAATTTTACAGTTATTTGGGACAACATAGATATCATATCAACAGGTTCAACAATAGTGGGTTTTACAAGAGTACCTGGAGTTGAAGTCTTTTGAACAGCAGGCACCACTATTTGCTTGATAATATTAGGTTATGATTTCTTTTGTTGCACAACTACTTTTATTGTTTCATTTATTTGAAACTAAACCTTTTTTTTTGGTTCCCACTTCTTACCCTTGTTGTCATTGATCTTAGACACATCTACGTTGACTTTCTTATTTTGATCATTCATCTCATGGGTGATATCTTTGATGAATACACTGGATGGCTTTCTTGCATCATTATTCATTGTTCTATTTCTCAAATTGTAGTTACTATGGACTTGGGAAATCATTTCTAATGTGATTCTATCAATCTCCTCTTTGGAGGGCATTCTTAAGCTTGTGTGACCTACATCAAAAGATGTAACACATACCTTATCTATATCATAACCTTCATCACTTGAAAGTACCTACTGATGATGTAAATGATAAGCAATTCTCTGACTAGTAATATCATTTTTAGGTTCCTCAGAATTAGAATCTACAAAGTCATCACACATGCTCACCATATTGCAACTTATATCATCATGGCTTTTCTCTTCACTTCCTTCTTTAGGCTACACACCTTGATCTTGGGAAAATGACTGAGCAACAACACAATAATTAGTAGAATGAGGTGATTAACATACAATGCACCATGGTACATCATCATTCACATTCATAGTATTCCTTTGTAGGAGATCTGGGGTACCCTTATCCTTCACATTTTGTGTCTGGTTGGTACTGGCTTACCATCTTTCCATTGTGTGGTGTAAGAGTAATTTTGCATTCTAGGTTGTCTATTTGAAATTGCTATTATTCACAAGAGTTCTCTCAGTAACATTTGGCTTATTGAAACTAGTGAGATTCATCTTCTTTAGTAATTCCAAGACCTGGCCTATAGTAGGTTCTTCTGGCTTTTTTCCTCTAGGAGTTTTATCACCCTCCCTTCTGTTATTGTTCTTGGGATTAAAAAGCTTTGGATCATACCTCCTACCCATTTTTCTAGATGCCTTCCTATTATTCTCTATATTTACTGCAATTTTATGTGCATCCCTTAAATTTTTGGGATCCTTATCCCTCAATTGATAAGCCATTTTTCTATCAAAAGCATTGGAATATGTTGTGACATAGACATCCTCATTCAACGTCATAACTTGAAATAGTTTGTACATAGCTTTCTGGAATCTTACATTGAAGTCAAATGTGGACTCATTTGGGTTTTTCTTGATGTTATTGAATTCATTCAACATGAATCCTACATTAGTGTTGTCTCCATATTGCTCCTTGAACAATTTCTCCAAGTCACTCCACGAGGTGATACTATCATCAGGCAACCTCCTAAACCAATCCCTTGCATCCTTAGTTAGTGAATGCACAAACAATTGCATTACCATATCTTCATGTTCAACTTCATAATCATTTAACATATCAATGAAAATTCTCAAATGTTCTTCACCAGTGTTAGCATTATTCCTAGAGAACTTAACCACTTTGCCTCTTAAATCAAATAATATGGTATGTGGAGCACTAGGAATACTGGCAAATGATATTTATCTATACTTTTTAAGGTATATAGGTTTCTTTTGGAAACCAAGAACATTTGAGGTACTAGCTATGTTAGATTGGTTTAGAGGAGTAGCTTGGGATTGTTGAGGTTGGACAAAGGGGACTTGGGTGCTAATGGTGGAGGATAAGGCAAGGGTAGATTGGGATATTCACTGAGTTTAGATTATTGGACCACTAGCTGGTGTAGGAGTTTCAGGTGGGATAGAAAAATTGGGCCATGAAGCCAATGCAAAATTAGATTTTATGAATTGTATTTTTCTCCTAGTTTCTGCGGCTTGAGCTTCATTCTCAACCTTCTCAATTTCTTTTGCAAGATCTTCCTTCTCTTTTCTAGCCTTCTCCACATCTAGATCTAATTTTGACATGGAGAGTTGTATGGGTTTTCTTAGTACAGCTTGAGGTTCATTTATTTGGATTCCTATAGCTTTGCATTTCCCTTTATCTAGAGCTTTTGCAGTGGGCTCTACAGGGTCCACTTGAATAGGTTTATAGGCTTAGACTTGAGCAATAAATGGTTCTTGCCTTTGATTCATGCATTTTTCTTGTTCTTGAACTTTAGCTCTTAGATTGTCTACATCTTAAAATACATCAGTATGAAGAGTTGTGGTATTTTCTTCTAACTTTTTATTCTACTCCTTCAAGGTAGCCATCCTTCTTAGCAGAGCATCCCTTTCTATTATGGCATCCAAGGTGGCTTGCTCCTTCTCCTTTTCAAGATGAATGCATTTAGCTTCTTTCTCAGCAATCCATCTCTTTAGAACTACTATCTCAGAATGCACTTCTTTAGGATCTATAGAAGTAGCATCTAAAATAGTAGGATCATCCAGATCTATAAGATTGGGCTCCATGTATGGGGTTTCTCTGGGATTAAAAGGATCATCAAATGAACTCCTAAATCCTAGCTTATAGTTCATATTTGCTATAGGATCTGGCCTTGATGAAGCAATTCCTACTGTGGACACATCTTTTTCCTGAAAAACTCTCTCATCTGGTAATGGGGTACTAAAAATGCCTCCTAAGAGTCTTGTAGTTTCATATTTAGAACTGAGTGAAGAAGACTCTCTCTCTTATACTAGTTGATACTGGGAATTGATGGATGCATCACCTCTGGGTTTCCAGGTTGGATTTGGATCTATCCTTTTCTTATTTTGGTTCTTCCTTCCACCTTGGGGTAAATCAGCGTACATTGGTACATTAGGATTGGCTCTCATATAAGCTCTTGTGTTCTTTCCCTTGTTAGCCATATTCACCTTTTGTTAAAACAAGCACTAGCTTCAAATCCTTGACTGAGTCACCACCCTATTCTCGGGGAAATACACAATGAAAATTATTTCTGACTCAAAGGAAAAAACACACAAATAAAAATAGAAATATCTGACACAGATAGGCCAATCACTAATATCGTTAGACTGCAACTCTTGCTTGTTAGATAAGACACTTGGATAGGCTGGATATGTCAGTGTGTAGCTGTGGTACTTAGGCTATTCCCTTTTTAAATTCTCAAGGTTTTTCACTAAAATATTCCCTTATAACCATGGGCAAAACTTAAATAACCTAACACACACATACACAATAGAACCAAAAAAATTGTAGTACTTTTCAACAATGTGTCGGAACACTCCCCACTAGAGTTGCCATTTTTTTGGTGTTTTAAAACTACTAAGCAAAAAAATGCTTAATACCAAAAAATGAAAATACTCACACAACCTAAAGACCAGCCAATTCTTATTAACAATTGTATGTGCAAACCATTTAGGCCCAACTTCAACAAAACCAAGGGTGGTTTTCTACTCTTTAGGCTCTGCAAAACTAGGGTGGGTATACCCAGGGATGATTCAAGACTAGGAAACACTATATGAGGATTATTTTAGTTTCATTCTAATTCTTATCTCAAATCCTCAAATACATGCATAATTCATGACAATTTGCTAAACACATCCCATATAATAGATCTAGCAAAAATTCTTCTATAGGTCTGTAGATGTTCTCAACAATAGTGGCTAACTAAAGCTAAAACATTCCATGCAAACAAGTGCAGGCAAACTTTGAAAATCTTCAGGAAATAAAACTAAAATTGATTATAATTCTGCATTTGAAAACCATTTATGGTAAATCTCTCTTTTAGCTAAATCAATTGGACCAGTGCCTAATCCATTGGGGTTCAAAGTCTACAACAAATTCTTAGATCTAATTTGTTTCCTTACAACAAATTTTATTAGTAATTCTTATCCGAATTCATCATTCAAAAATCCCTTCCCCTACTATAGCAATCTTATCAAATTCATCAAAGCGTTTACTTAATCCATTGAATTAACAACAGTGATAAACATATATACAACCTAACTAGATTGCATTCAATTGCACAAGCCTTTACTTATATAATATCAAGATAACCAAGTAGTTGAAAAGAGACAAGATTCAGAATGAACTAATATGGGGACAGTTCATAATTTGTATTCATTTTCTTTGAAAATTGTATACATTTATAGTAAACTCAGAATGATCTTTAGAATAAACATAGGGATCATTCTATTATTCATGTATTCTTAGTAACAAATAGAGAAAATACATCACAAACTTTCTCCAAACAATGGACCAAAAAAAGACTAAGTATATCACTTAGAAAAAATAGAATTCAGACCCTTTCTCTTGCCCTGGAATCTCACTTATATAGTGTGATATGCATGTGACTGACAGGTGTCCCTAACAAGGAATATTTACATACACCTATCACAAAATGACAAAAATGTGGGCAACATAAGATATCCAAATCAAAACATTCTTTTTGGTGGGTTAGCTTCTATCACATGTTCTAGAGTTGCTGAGTTGGCTATTGATCCAATCCCTCTTTGTATGCAACTACCAAATTAGCCAATGATGAAGTTTGTTCTGACAATGGCACATTAGCTTCCACATGTAGGTTTTCACCATCTTTATCCTGTATGGTAGGAACAACTTCTACCTTTTCCCCTTCTTTAGTTGTATCAACATCCTGTGGTCCTGGGTCTACAACTAAAAGTGACAGATTATTCTTGTCTTCTTCTTTTGGTTGGTCTTGAGTAGTGAGAATGTTAATGATTTGGATTTCCTCACCTTGCACCTCATCACTCTCAATTTTGTCTTCATCAAACTATTCACTAGGAGCCATTTCTGCCATCCACTTGTCAAATAATGTGTCATCTAGCCAATTGAATTGCAAAATATCTCTCTGTCTCTTTAATACATATTCATCCTCATTATCAATAGCAACAAATTCTTGTTTTAAGAAATTAAAGAATATTTGGGCCTTCACCATTTCTTCTATTGTGGTAGCCCACCATGCATGCCCTATTTCATTTATGACTTGATTCATTCTTAAATAGAATAAATCATCGAGTTCTTTTGCCCATTCCTCTTTTCTTTTCAAATTATTTCTTTTATCTAGGGCATGAGGGAACAAACTAAATTTTTGGCTCTTGTACTTGTTCAAGTAGCCTACTATTATTTTTTGTAAATGAATCCTTTTAATATCAAAATAAGCAAGATCAGAAACAATATCAAATGTTTTTTTCAATTTGATCAAAAGAATCATCTATAATAGAGAAACACAAAAAGGATATTGCTTTCTCTCTTCTTACCAATTTATTCACAATAGGCTTCAAAGCCTCATCATTGGCTTTCAAATCCTCCCAGATACTGATCACCCTGGCCAACTGATCATAAATTAGCCGCCATTCAACTTTGTCCCTCAAATATGTGAGAGATTTTCTTAGTTTATCTTCATATTTGGATTCCAATTCTACATGTAAGGCCCACATTTTACCTTTTTCTTCATCAAAATCCTTAGCAGTGTAGTACTGTGGCCTTTGGGGTGTATTTGGTATTTCTATGAGGAGGGTGGATTTGAAGGGTTCAACTAAGGGGTGAGGTTATGTTATTCTTGGCCTAGTGGATTTTCCCAATAGCTTGTTCTCAAGCTCAATTCTCTTTTTTACCTCTTTATTGTAGGCATCCACCACTATTTCATACTTGCTTTACAGCTCAGTCATCTCCTTTTCCTCCCTTTTTTTAGTAGCCAAGGAAAATTGAGAACAATCCACATTCATGTGGGCTACTTGTACATGTCAGGTATCAACAACTCTGCTCACAATAATACTCCCAATTAATCCTGAATCATCAAGTTGTGATGGAGCAGCCTTGAATCCTCTTCTTAATGACCACATAACAAGAGAAGCTTGGTCATTACTGAATGCAGTTCCCAAGAACTCCTTTTTATCTAGATCTTGCAATCCCAAATTATTTGATATAGAATTAAAAATCAAGGCATCAACAATGTCCCAATTAGGCAATAATAAAATATTTGTAGCCTTCACCATTTGTCTCCCTTCTTCAAGGGTTATATTCTGGAACTCATGTATCATTTGTTCCTTTATTTGATTCAGAATTGAGGCTTCATCTATTTATAGATGCTTTGCTTTCATATTTTTACATATTTCCTCAAAAATGTGTATGTTTTCCCTCCAAGCAAATTGATGGAAACCTCTAGACCTTACAAAATTTTCATCAGACAAAAATTGTTGACTAGCTTGTTCCAAAACAAGGTCTAATTCCCTTCCCCTAAAATCTGCTATAGTTAACTCAAAACTTGGCATAGGAGGCTCCTGGGGGTTCCCTTCATCAATCTCTACTTGGGTAACAAAGACTTCCCCTTGTGATCCAATTTGTTCAATTTGCTCATCAGTGAGAGACTCCTCCTCAATTCTCATAGGGGTTTGGGAAGGTGAGTAACTTCCATCATGTGGTTTCTCTTCCCTTATTATCTTTCTTCTCTTAGGAGAGGGTTCAGATGGCCTTTCTTCAAAAGTAGCACTAGTAGATTCAACTATTTGTTTTCCTTTATTCACAATGGGCCTTTGATCCTGAATGACAGTATATCATATCCTCCTTTGCACAACCAGTGGGCCTGCTCCTATGTTTTCCCTCCAAGAAAACTGATGGACAGCTCTAGACCTTACAAAACTATCATCAGACAAAAATTGTTGACTAACTTGTTCTAAAACAAGGTCTAATTCCCTTCCCCTGAAATCTTCTATAGTTAACTCAAAACTTGGCACTGGAGGCTCCTGGGGGTTCCCTTCATCAATATATACCTGGGTAACAAAGACTCCCTCTTGTGATCCAATTTGTTCAATTTGCTCATCAGTGAGTTGCTCCTCCTCAATTTTCATAGGGGTTTCAGAAGGTGAGTAACTTTCATCATGTGGTTGCTCTTCCCTTATTATCTTTTTTCTCTTAGGAGAGAGTTCAGATGGCCTTTCTTCAAAAGTAGCACTAGTAGATTCAACTATTTGTTTTCCTTTATTCACAATGGTCCTTTGATCTTGAATGACAGCATATCCTCTCCTCCTTTGCACAACCAGTGGGCCTGCCCCTATATTGGGAGTGAAACCCAATCTTCTCATCATTTCCCTGGCTTTTTTTGGAAAAGAATCAATGAAATGTTGCTTCTTCTCATTCATTATCTCAATTATTTCAGGGAATGTACTTATAAGCTTATTCATTCTATCTGCATTAGTTACAACATTACTAAGAGGGCTGTAACCTTTGTCAAAAAAATTAATAAAATCCAAAACTTTTGAATATACTCTCCATTTTTCTTTTTCTTTTTCGTGGCTCCTATAGAGAGTACTCATTCTTTATTACATCTTTAGGGAAATAGAATTCATGCTCAACTAGACAAAGGTCGATCCTATGCCTAGGGGCTGAATTAAAGAAACCTTCTACATCAGAAAAATGAGAGTGAGATACTTCCATTTTATACTACTCCAAAAATTTGTAGAGGAAGACCCAGCCTTCCTTGGTTATGACAAACTAGTGGGCTACTGTGTAAGTGGGAAAAATTGATCCTATTCCCCTTTTGTGCAAAAAGGATTCTTCTACTCCTTGCAACTGCCACAAAAATTTAGCTACTACTACCTTTAAGGGCACTTGGTAAGGTAGTACATGGGGTGCTCCCTTGAATCCATAAATTCTAATAATAGTTGAAACTGAATATGGGATAATATGTCGCCAATTATGTGAAACTTTCATATTATGGGGATTGTCCATAGGCCTAATAAGGTGCATTAGTGCCTTAGGAATTCTTGGATTGTCACTCAATATGAGGTATCTCAGTTTGGAGGCAAAGTACCTATCAAATCTAACAAAACTAGCATTTTTTGCCTCCCCAGTCATATCTGCACTCCATAATTGAACTAGCATTGCTTCCCCCTCTTGTTCTCTATTCAAAACCATTTCTTTACCAAATTATGTAACACCGTTAAATAGAAACATATGCATTAATAGGGAGAATTGGCCCAAAACTTTCTCCACCTTGCCCTTTGCCATCCCCACCAATCCATTGTGAATCTCATTAGCCAGGTAGGAAGCAAAATCAAAATGTATTTCTACACCGAATGAGGAGATTTGAGTGATCATATACATAAAACTCACAAGGATAAAGTCTTCTTTACCGTCTTCAAAAACTGTACACAGGGTCCTGTATATCTCTACTTTCCTAGTATTGAAGCATGATTTCTTGAAAGGTTCTTTAGAGGATGATGTTATTGTTGGTAGGGTTCTAATTCTGCTAATGTGGGGCTTCAGTACACCTTGTCTAACTACATGCTTCTTTGACATATATTCTTTTTCTAACTCTGTCAAATCAATGGACACATGATACCTAGTGAGAGGTCCCAAAAAAAAAACTTCCCTAATCTATTATGGACGAATGGTGATTATAATTTCACCATATGCTCTTCTCACTACCCTAGTGGCTTGATCGTAACTCTACACTGCGACCTCAAGGAGGTCATAATTCATGAATACACTGGGAACACCTAGCTTTCCTAGGTCAAAGTTCCATATATTGGCATGTGGGGCATACAATTTTCTTTCTGCAAACCATTTCTTGAATAAATTTAAACTAGTTTGTGAGGTTTGAGCATCCTGGACACAATTACCCTTATCATATAACCCATCAGCTATCCTCAACCCAGGGTTTAATGAGGTCAACTTTTTAACTTGCACTATCTCTACAATACATTCAGGCAACAACTCAAGCAAGTCATCATGTACATTTCTATCCAAGTAATTTACTTGACTTGAAAATCCTTTCTTCGGAGGCATCTTTGATTATGCTTTATAGAACTAAAACACCTATAGAGATTACAGTAGGATTACTTACTTGAATTCTATCATCCTTTTCCTCTATATTCCTACAACTTCTTTTGTGAAGAAACAGCTTCACAAAATTATCAATCTCCAGCACGAGTTTCTTCAGTAATTGCTTCTGCTCGGGAATAGCTCAAAATCTTTGTTCGCATAAGGTGAAATTGATAAAATATTCTATGTTATACTCTGTTTTCCCTCATATTTGAAGCTTTCATGTCTAATTAATACACAGAGTGGCACCACCTTCTGTGTTTAAATCTGAGCCGTTGATTTTTAAAAATCCTACGATCATGGGATATGGAGCAAGACAACTAGGTGTTGAACTTGACAAGTTGGTTAATTGATCCAAGGAAAATTTCCCATGTAAATAGTTCCTTCCTTGATGGAACTTATATCTGGACCCACTGGTGATTGAGGACATGTGTTAATAAGTCTCTACTTCACTATACATATAGAATGAGCACCTTCCCATAGCAAAGCAGTGACAACCATCAATTTGATCTTGATCTTTGTAGATGATATGTTACTGTACTGCTTAGAAAGATAGTGGTGGGCCCTCATTCACTATCTCGCTATACGTGTCAC
Source organism: Cupressus sempervirens (assembly GCA_028749045.1). Taxonomy (NCBI): domain Eukaryota; kingdom Viridiplantae; phylum Streptophyta; class Pinopsida; order Cupressales; family Cupressaceae; genus Cupressus; species Cupressus sempervirens. The sequence continues at coordinate 954,940,416 of CM053785.1, read as the reverse complement.
CGTAGCAACTCTTCATGGAGAGACACTGATGGCCATTGATCTGAGATTAAATCAAAGGTGGAGAAATTGAATGAAGTTCCCTGAAAGGTGGTGGGCCCCATACTCACTATGTCACATAGCTTAAACAACTTGCAACTTTCCAAAGCGAAATAGGGAGGACTATTGATTCTTCTTTGATCTAATGATCAGGATCTCATGTACACTTTATGAATGGGGTGTGGGTCCGAGGTAATGATGACATAAGAAAATCTACATTACTAGCACCCAACCAAACCTTACCTTAGTCCTAGTCACCATCCACCTTACTTGAAGTCCCACTGGCTATTGATTTTCACAGCACCTTGCTACTTCTCTAATGGTGAGATGTCAAATTTTTTCGATAGCGAGGTAGCACGCTCCGAAAACTTTAATAAATCTCAGCACTGTGAAATACAAGGACCCATCAAATCATTATTGCTCCTACCAACTACTTCTGACAATAGTAGTTATTACTTGTCATGCCACCTGCACAAATCATGGTTATTGATAAATTTTGAGGCCATCGTGTCTTTAATTTTATTGTGCCTTGCTACTTCGCTAACGATGAGATGTCAAATTTTTTTGATAGCGAGGTAGCAAGGTATCAAAAAAATCCTCATTCTAACGCTAACTTCTGATTGCTTTCACTGGGTCCCATTTTTCGGTACTAACAGTACTTGCAAGGTGTACGTGACTAAATGATCGGTCAGAAAAGAATTCTTTGACTATCGTATCTTCATTTTGTAGTCTTGTCTTATAACTTTTTGGCACTCGCTACCTCACTATACATAAAGAGTGCCCATGTTTTCATAGTTAGAAAATGACAATGGTGGTTCTATTTAGATCGAACGGCTGAGAAATCTGAGATGAAAAGCAGCTCAGGGGCATAGAACATAAAAAGACATTAAAATATTTGCCTTATTTGAAAATTCAAATATTTCGTGCCTGAAAATTTAAGAATGGAATGAAAAGTAGGGTTCTCACAAAATTTTCAAAGGGTAGCAAACGGATGACTTATCTAGAAACCCTATTATCCATTAATGGGTACAATCTAACTTTTTTATATTTGGACAAAGGATTTCTATCATACAAAATTTCATACAAACACAACTATGTAAACCATTTTATTTCCAACTTAAGGATAGATTACAATCTTTTGGAGAGAAGGAAAAATCTATAGTTGGATTCCCTGTGTAATTACATGCAACCAATTAGAAAATGGGAAGGTTTAAGTGGCAAAATGGATGGATCTTAGCCATTGATTCATACCTAGCCCCAAGTCACCAGATTTTTCTTAATGAGAAAAAAGTGCTTAAATCTTTAATAGTTTATGATGGGTGAATGATCAAATTGGAGGAGCAAACAATATAGTTTGCAAAGCACTCAAGGTGACTTAGAAGTAAGAGTGAAATGCAGAATCAACTAGAGAAGAACAAAGGATAAAGAAGGATGCAACATTGATACATTAGATTGTGAAGGATCTAATTAGATATTGTGTAGAGGTGATCTGTCATCATGAAAGCAAGTGCAAACTGCAAGATCTATGCCAAGACATTTTAATAGGTGATTTCAATTAAATTTCTTAACAAAGTAGTCCTAATAGGCTATATGAAATATTTTAATAGGGTTCTTACTTAATTATAAGTTGAAGTCCTCTAACCAGGCACACTTCAAATAGGGTGTTGAAATCCTCTAACTAGGTGGGACTTAATAGTGTTTGTAAGCCTTTAATAGGGAAGGCTAGATGCACTTTATTACTACAGTAGTGAAGATTTGTGGGTGTCATCCCCACTCTAGTTTTACCTTCTCAGTTGGAGGGTTTTTGGGTAATCATATTTGGTGTTATGTGTGTGATTGATTACATGTTTACATGATTTGGATGCATATAATTTACATCTTATTGTAGCTTATTTGTCAATACATGTGATGAATGAATGGTGAATTTTTTTATGAGTTCAAGTTTAAACACCTGATTCACCTCCCACCCCCCCCCCCCCCCCCCCCCCCGCCCCCACCAAAAAAAAAAAAAAAATTTACTCTCTTCCGACATGTAATTCCAACAATTGGTATCAGATCCTTGTTCTCTTAAAGAGAAGCTTTCTAGCTTAGAGGAAAGGTCTTGAAATGGAATTCTACAAGCTAGGAAAGACAATTTAGAACCAGGAGATTGAAATACAACTCATACTACATCAACTAAATGAGGCAAGAGAGGAACTAAAGAAATCCTTGAAGAGAAGGAAAGAGACTACTATTGTAGAGAATGATACACTATACAAAGAAATAGGTAGTACCAAGCTATTTGCAAATGGAAACTCTAATGAATTTCATGTAGTAAATACAAATCTAATGGAAAAGAATAGAATCCAAGTTGAGGAAATAAAAAATCTCAACCTAGAGCAAGAATCACAAACTATACTACTATGTGAGCTAACTGAACAAAAGAAGAAAGCCATGGAAGACAAAGCCATGATTGAAGAAGACAAAAGAATTTTGGCAAATGGATTGGAATAAAAGTCAATAGAGCTAACCAAGATCTCCAACATGCAATTGGATACTCTAAGTCAAATGATGAATGCCAACTATGAATTGAATGTCAAGGACATTGAGATAACTATATTGAAGTTATAGAATGAACAACTATGAGTAACCTAAAAAGAGAAAAGGAATTTGCTAAAAGTCTCAACAAGCCAAATGAAGCCATCAAATACATTGAGCAATTATTGAGATCCCCTAGATCTAACAAAGATACATCAGTACTGGACTACACAAGCACTGAAGAAGGACAATCATCCAAAGTTTCTGAAGAAAGGAACATCAAAGGAGTGATCCCACAATAATGGGTTCCACTTTTTGACCAATTTTGACACTAAAATCAATATTCTTGAAACAAACCTCACATTCGAGTAACTATATCTCTAATACTACAAATAATTTTAAGATGACATAAACTGGTGATTTCTAGTACTCTATTCCTACTTTCCAACCATATTTTTTAATTTATAAAAAAAATAAGTTAAGTCAAATTTTTCTTCTCTTCCAAAAAGTGGTACATATGAAAAATCAATATTTTAAAAGAGTGATAGTACATTTGACATACAGAACTTTTTTTTTCTAGAAATGATAATGAGGTAATTCTTTCGATGCTGGATTTGTAACATCAATACCTAGAGGATGCATTTTGTTTGATTCAATTTGGTTGAATATTGTATAGTTTATGATGTTTTGAAGTGACATCGATTGTAATTCAAACATACGTTCATTTTGACACAGAAAACTTGAACTCAATTTATCATAAATCTATATTTTTTTTAGTAGAAAGCTATCCTAGCAACCTATTTCCTAGATATTTTTCAAAAAAAAATTGACCTAATACACAAATTTTCCCAAAGTGTTGAAGTCAGTTGATGTTCAACTGTTAATGAACCTATAATGAGTTAAACTCATATTTGAAAGTCTTAATAAATATAATATGTATTATAATTATAGTTATTGGAAAGCTTGTTCCAAGCAGCATAAAGTGGCATTTTTAATTTTACAATAGGAGATTATTCAATCTCAATTTTGGGGGTCAAAAGAGCCAATTTCATTTTTCTTGAGAAAATAGTACCAAAAATTTATAAATTGACATGTTCACATGAACACTATGTTTGTGTGAACATATTAGACATGTTCATGCAAACACATGTTCATGTGAACGTATGAGAAAAATCATCTAGCGGTCAAAACTTTAAGTTAATGTGTTCACGTGAACATGTAAAATAATTTGTGTTCACACAAACATACAAAAAAGCAAATTTATCAAGATCTCAAACATAATACTAGAATTTTGATTGCAAAATTGGCATTAAAATATGTTCACGCAAATATAATATTAAGGTATGTTCACATGAATATATCTTATTTAAACTCAATATGTTGATGTGAACATATAATTGTATTATGTTTGTATGAACATAGTTAGCACATTCGCATGAACATACACAAAATTCAATATGGGAAATTTTCATCATTTCATAGTTTCCTTCATCCCCCAAAAGTGGTACCGAGTATTGTGGGTTCAACCAAAGGTAAGAACTCCAAACCTACTTGCCATAATTGGGGTAAGAAAGGATGTACTACTAATGTGTCCAGGAGCAAGAATACAAATCAAAATGTCAAGCCTAAGAACATGACTCATTGTCATAAGTGCAATAAGCAAGGTCATCAGGAACATGAATGCAAAACCATGACCATGCAAAAAATAATATTTGAAGGATATTGCTACAACTATTAGAAGTATGTACATAGAACCTTTGAATGCAGATCCAAATCCATGTGGTCATCAAACAAGCCAATAAAGGTAAAAAATGATGGAAAAATTAATATTTGGGATTATAATACAAGATATAGTTGTCACTATTATCAAGAATATGGGCATATTCTTGAGAATTGTATTAGGACACACTTAAATGGTAATTGCAAAAGGTGGTTGAATCAAACTACATGTTTTAGCAGTTTGAAGACTGGTCACATTAGTAAGCATTGTCCAACTAGGTCAAAGACACCAAGTTGTGAATTTGATAAAGGAAAAGGCAAGGCAGATGTTGAATACATCAGAGATGAGACTAAAAAGACATGGAAAAAGAAGAATGATTGCAGTACATCAAATGGAAAATGGATTACTTCACCCAATGGGTCAAGTGAGCACACCTCATCAAACTAGGCAATCTAGTGGTATGTGGGATTGATATTTAAGTTAAAATTTTAAGATTTTTAGGTTGTTTCTAAGCATGAAATGATTTGTGTGTATGTTAAGTTGAATGCTAGTTAATGATGAGTTCATAGTAGCTATCGAGTGATGTAAATATCAATAGATACCAAGTGATTCTAAAAATGGTTGATGTTGAGCTTATAGCTATACATGCACTAAGCATTAAATGCAAGGGTTTCAAAGGGTATTTGATTGACTTTTTCTCATTATTCATCATTTTGAATTCAACAAAGAGAAAGTAGAGTAGAAGGTGATTCAAAAACCTATCCAAAGCATTTACAAAGAATTTGGTAATGATCTCACACTAGGATATAGATTTCACAAGGTATTTATCAAAAACTGAGTTATGGTGTTTACTTTTGCATAAAACCTAGTTTGATAGAATGGCATTCAATTCAAAAAATGTAAAAGGGAAAGAGGTTTTGAAAGTACAACTTGTTACTAATGAAGTGAAACAACCAATATTTAAGGCCATTCCTGATATCACCTATAAACAAGATCCTTCTGGCACTTTTTCAAAGATTCCACCAAACATTATCATGGTGTAAAATGTTAGAAAGTGTGACAATTGCAAAATAGGAGGTATAGGAGACATGGATATTAGATATTCATATGAAAGATTGTGCCAAAATGGTGTTTTGAAGGAGGAATACAAAATTGTTGAGAAAAGGGTTTGACACTAGCCCTAGATTTTCTAAATGTGTTCAAAATTGAGTGGATAAGAACTGTTCAAAGTAGAAGTCATGATGGTTCTTTATGGCTAGAAGGTGGACTGATCAAAATCACCAAGAGAATATTACATAGGGTAATTTGTTATCCAACCCTAGATTGACCAAAGACACTTAGAAGTGACTCCAAGGAAGTAATTGAGAAGAACACTAGAGCAGTTCGAAATAAAAGGGATATGACTATAGACACCATCACTATTCCACTGGTAAACTTTTCTATAAGGGTAGTCTCTCATAAATTCTATCAATATAGTAGATTGAATATGTACCCTACATAGCTATGGATGTTGGCTACAAGATTGTAAAGAAGATCATACATATGATCTAGAAAAATTGCAATTACAACAATTAATGGAAAATCTTGGAGCTATCGGGAAAACCAAGAGTACACAATGTAAATTTGGTTCAATTATAGTTTGTATATTATTTTATCTATAGAATACATTTCCCTCTTTTGGTATTTTAGGATGGAAGACCAATAGGTCAATTGTAGTGCAAATCAATGAATACATTGAGCAAATTGCAGAAATTTTTGAAACATTGATGACAAGTTACTTTAAAGATTTTAAGAAATCAATGAAGGAAAGAATGAGAATACTAGTTTCTTTGGTTGAAAAAAACTATAATGACATATCCTTTCTTTTTCATGCTGATTATGCTTTTGTGCAAGCTGCATCACCAAGGGTTAGATGGTTAAGACCACTTGGGTATGAAATTAATGTTGATGAAGCTTTAGCAGCCATCACAACACTCATAGTAGAGGAAATTAATAAAACTACAAAGATATATGGCAACTATGGTATGGTGAAATCAAAGATTACCATGGAGTTAAAAACTACCTTCACACTCAAGAAAAAAAATAAGCTAGTAAAGAAACTAAAGGAAAAATTTGGAGAGGGTGTAGAAGAAGAAAAAAAAGAAGAGGATGAAGAGGAAGAACAAGTAAAAGCACATGAACCTCTTGCATTGACTCAAGGCATGGGATAAGATAAGGAAGAGGAGGAAACTAAAGGTTCTAAGGGAGAAGAAGTCGAGGAAGCACCTACTCATGCTGAGCCAAAGAAGAGAAAAGTTAAAGCACAACTAGTGGCAAAGGAAAAGAAAATATTCAAAACAAGCCCAACCAAGCCTACAACACCAACCACTAGATCTAGGACATGAGAAACAAGAAAGTATAGAATTAGATGAGAATAGCCAATTCAAAGTGGTAAGTCACAATCCTGTATCTAATTCTAAAAATTTGTGTGAAAATTTCAAAAGCAATGCAAACTTATCTAGTTTGAAACATATTGACTTTGATAAATTGGGAAAAGAAGAGAGGAATCAAGTGGATTATGCATTATATGCCATGATGTAAGACTCCGCTAGAATTTAATAACACAATACCAAAAGTTTTATATGATGTTGTTGAGAAAAAGTGGTATTATTTTTTAAATTTGGAGAAATAAATTAGAGAAACAACATTAGCTCAAGTGATGCTAGAACTAACAAAGGGACATGTTTCTAAGGCTATAAAGAGATATGTGATTAGGTTTACACCTAAATATAGAGCATTCAACATTCTTCAAAATAATATTGAAGTTGAGGCCAAGAAATCAACCCAAATATGGAAAATTATCTATAGGTTGACCACTGTGAAACAAGAAGAAGCTGATCCCTCTAAGGATAAACTTGTTAATAAAAAATATGATGACTATGATGATGATAAAGAAAATTATGATAAGAAAGATGATTTTTTTGGGAAGAGATTGAAAAGCAAGATGATGAAAAGACAAGAGTTGAACAATAGCAAGATGAACAAAGTGTGTAGGACAAAAAAATGCCTAATGTCAGTCCCCCTCATGTCACAATTAAGACCATAACTATTAAGGATGTTTTTGATGATTAAACTTAGAACATAAATCTACTTACTATAGAAGATCTGAAAAATATTCTAGACCAATCTACACTCCAAGAAAAACTCTATAAAAATCTAGTTTTGGTTAGTGTAGAAGAGTTGCAAAAGGTAGTAACTGAGGTCACAAGGGAAAAGGTGAAAACACAAGAACCACCTTCTATCATCCCTTTAGTTACTAGTGTACAACCTTCAATTCAAACACTAGTAGACACATCTACTAAGGTTGACACAAGTGTTAAAGTTGATAATATTGAGAAGAAGCAAGAAGAAGATAAAGATACAACTATAAGACAACAAGAAACAAGATAGATAGATTCTTCTATACCTATAGCACAAGAACAATGTCCTATTAAAGTCATAGTAATAGATCAAGGAAAGTTTGAAGAACATGAGAAAACACCTAAAGTGAAGGAATAGGAAGCAATCCAAGCATTGGTAACTCTACCAACATCTAGCAGTCCTTCTACATAGGTTCTTTAGAAGCTGAGCATAGAAGCCATTCCTTTGCAAATCTTAGTGCCAAGCCCAAGATCATCAAACGTTGATAAGGTAATTCACTATGGAGACATAAGCCTTGATGAAGAAATAGTGACTTCCATATTTGACTATGACACTATGACATTGGAACAAATAGGTACATTACAACAAGCCTTAAAGAAGAAAAAACATTAAGAAATGCTCAAGAGAGAACAGAGGTAGGAACAAGCACTACAAGATATTAAAGATATATTTTTAGATGCATTCAACCTGCCAACTCTTAAAGAGATAGAGAAAATGATAGAATAGCTGATAGATATAATGAAAAGGGTCAGTAATGAAGACCTTGATACTACTACAAAACTTTTATTATGGTTTGAGAAGAAGTTCCAAGGAAAGGGGAATGAAAAAATATCAAGTGAAATAGCACTAACTCAAGTTGCATTGGCAACTAAGGTTGAAGTTTCACAAAGAAGGTACTTGAGAATACATTCTCATTGTACACAAAGCTATGCGATCCTACACTCTTCACTCAAGAGACCTAGAGCCATATTTTGAGTCTGGAGAGAAACCTCAACATATCAGATAATAAGCTACCTTAGAACCTAGCTCAAAGTGAGAAGCATTTCAAAACATTATTTTAGACACAAATTCAATTAGTTGTATTAACAATAATTGAGGTTAGCATAAGAGCCAAATTGACATGTATACAGGCATCCCTTACCCCACACATGGAGATATTGCACAAGGAAAAAGGTTATGCCAAGAATCTATTGAAGAAAGACCCCAATCTTTCTACTCTAGATGGCCTTGTGCACCTCGTTGCAGTGCTTACAATCCAATTAAAGTCATTGGATGTTGCACATGACAACTAGGATGTAGCCCTTAAGATCATAATGGAAGTCTATAAATCACTTTTGGACAAACACACTATAAGTGTATAACCCATTTGACATAAGTGACAAAAAGGGGGAGAATAAAGAGAAAGGGGGAGAAATATAACATGGGGAAGATATAATACAAGAAGAGAATAAAAAAATAAAAAGATATACCATGGGGGAGTATGAAAAAAAGGGAAAGAAATAACAAAGGGCAAGCATAGTAGCAAACAAAGTTATATCATTGGGTGATATACATTTTTGGAGAGTAAAGTCATAAATAGATACAGATATCAGCCAAGATAGAGTATATTAGATGAAAGAGTATTAGATACAGTGCATTGAAGTTAGAGAGGGGCATATGATTTGGATACAAAATAGACACATTAACTTAGGGGGAGCTATCAATTTTGAGGTATATAGGTTATTTTAAAATTTTGAAATTTTGAAAGTTTTGTATATAAGTTGAGTCATGGATATGTTATTGTCGAGAAGATTAAGATTGATTATGTATATTCAAGTATTTTTGGCACTCATGTCAAAGGGGGAGATTGTTGATCTCAGATTAATTTTGACAAGTGAGTGTCAACACACTTAAGCTATTTACTTAGTTCATGCCAAACTAATAATACATGTTGATTACAACATGCAAATATTAGACTATGCTGAGTTACAATGAGTGTTGAGTCACTCATGTGTTGAGTCACTCAAGTGCTAAGTAGATAGACCATGGTGAGTGATTCAAGTGCTAAGTAATAGTGGATGTTGAGTGATGTAGGTGCCAAGTCACAGTATATAGAAATGTAGTGCATGTCAAGCACCAATAGATTCATATGTTGAATAATACAATTTTGACAAATTTTTTTGTAACAGCACAAACAACTATGTAAACCATTTTTGAGACAACTTAAGGATAGATTATGATATTTTGGAGATAAGGATGAATCTATATTCGGATTACCTATGTAATTACATGCAACTAGTCAAAAAATGGGAAGGCTTAAGTGGCAAAATGGATGAGTCTCAGTCATAGATTTATAGCTAACCCTAAGCCACCAAAGTTTTTTTAAGGAGGAAGAAGCCCTAAACTCTTTAATAGTGTATGATGGGTGAATGATTGAATTGGAAGAGTGAACAAGATAGTTTGCAGAGCATTCAAGGTGACTTAGAAGTAAGAATGAATTGGAGACTCAATTAGAGAAGAGAAGAGGATAGAGAAGAATAAAACATTAATACATTAGATCATGAAGGATTAACTTAGACATTGTGTAGAGGTGATCTGTCATCAGGCAAGCAAGTGCCAACCAAAGGATCTATGCTAAGGCATTTCAACAAGTGATTTTAATTAAATATCTTAATAGATTAGTCCTAATAGGCTATATGAAATCCTTCAATAGGGTGCTTACTTAATTGTAAGTTGAAGTCCTCTAACCAAGCACGCTTCTAATAGGGTGTTGAAGTTATCTAACAAGGTGGGGACTTAACAATCTTTGTAAGCCTTTAATAGGGTAGGCCTTTCATAGGGAAGACCATGGTTCATGGTTAAATCATTGTAACCTTCATTGGATACACTTTATTACTATAGTAGTGAAGATTTTTGGGTGTCACCCCCACCCTAATTTTACCTTCTCACTTGGAGAGTTTTTGGGTAATCATATTCGGTGTTATGTGTGTGATTGATTACATGTTTACATTATTTAGATGCATATGTTTTACATGTTATTTCAACTTATTTTATAATGCATGTGATGAATGAATTGTGAAACTTTTATGGGTCCAAGTTTAAACTCTTGATTCACCCCCACCCCCCTCTCAGAAGTTTATACTCTTCCTACTTGTAATTCCAACAAAGGTGAACATATCTATTGTTTGAATTATTTAGAATAATGAAGAGGGGGGATGATAAATTATCCAAGGTTTAGATGTACATAAAAAACTTTTCTTAGGTTAGTTAACTCATATCCATAAAACATATTCATCATGCATGCTAGAACATACAATTACTCAAAATTGTAGGTTACTAGCAAAACAACTTTGCGAAAATGTAAGCATGAAATATTACAAATTTCATAACACATTTGATACAATGATTGAATGTGGAAATGCAGTTTTGGGAAAAACCACTAGTAACATGCCACTCATTCTCACTCTTCTTAAATTATTCCCTATGAAAGGCCTATTAGAAATAGGGATTATTGAGAGGGGGGGATGAATCAATAATCTACAAACTTTAGTCACCAACTAGATATCATTTCTTACTTTAAACTATGCATAACAAAATAATAAATCAATGTTGAATAGTGATAGTAACAAAGCACAAAGATAACTCATAACACCATTTTTTTAAACTATTGAAACACTGACCAAGGGAAAACCCTAGTGGGGATGATACCCACTAGATAATATATTCATATATATAAGTTTCTTATTAGAGGATGAACCCTATTAGGAGTCAATGAGTAAATGTAGTATAACTCCTTGTTAGGAGACTTTGAACCTTTGTTAGGAGATTTGAACCTTGTTAGGCGTTTTGCCAACCCTATCAGGAGTTGTGGTATAATGTATGCAAGAAGAGCCCACTACCCAAACATGCAATTTTAACTACAAGAAGTTCTCACTGCTCAAACAAGTAATTTATTGTTATCTTTCTTGCTTGACTAATCTTTGATCTTCAACTCAATCTTGGATCACTAGATAGCTCATATAAAATTTTGCATATATCACTTATACAAAAGTTTTCTCACTTTGCAATCTTACAAAATAGCACATGCAAGCACACTTCTTATCGCTAGAAGTCCTCTACAATAATACCTTTCCTTTACACAAATTAATACTAGGTCAGCTAAGACCACAAATCACTTTTCCAAGTTAGAGTAAACATCTAGGATGTCAACCCTAATTGCACAAGTAATTGTTTTGTAAACAAAACAATTCTTTATTTTAATTTCATTGTCTTGCTTCATCAAAACATGATTATCTATGTTCCTTATAGTCAATACAAACTTTTGAGGTTATAAACATCATCACCAACATGTATACTATCTCCATGTAACTTCACTAGTCATCATGTGACATCTACAACAAGTTATAAACAAAACAATACACTACTATAAACCAAATTCTATACTTGGACTATTTTTTTATTACCAAACACTAAGTATCTTTATTTCTAAGGTTTCCTATGAACATGTACATAATGTGTTGCCATAAATGACAAAAATTACTTATCACTATTAGCCAATTGTCAACAATCTCCCCCTTTGGCTCTAATGGCAACAAAATAGGAAAAATTGGCTAAGTGACAACAAATTAACATAAACAACATAGAAACATTAGATCTATTACAACTTATTCAACTTTACATATATGATCCCCCTTACAATATACTTTGCTACTTTTATTTACATTATATCTCTCCCCATTGTATCTCTCAAAAAAATCTCTGCTTTAGATATGTATACAATTTTCACATGTATCTCTCCCCCTTTGACATCAATGATGAAGGTCAAATTTTCAAGATACTATCCAAAAACTTTCAAAACAATTTGCCTTGCTTATGCTAATATTATCTTCATACAATCATCAAAAATAGCATTCATATTGTCCATACCTTTGGTCCATGTCTCTTTGGTTGACTCAACTAATGTGAGAATTATACATAAAGCATATGATGCAATCTCAACTATATTACTGTCTAAATACAAATTTTTTGAATATGTATCCTTTTCCTTGACACATTCCTCTAATAGCTTCTTAGAAAAAGATAATTTCAAAGCAATGGATTCTCTTAAATCAAATGTTCTCTTCAAGATCTATTCTTTCAAAAGTTCTACTTTCATGATGTCACTGTGAATACTAACAATTTGACTCTCAAAATCATGTACTTTGCTAGATGGATGTTGGATTTGGCTAGAAAAATCCTCTAGTTCACTCATCTTTATCTCTATCTAATTGTCTGAGTCTTTAGTTAGCTTGTATGATAAGGTACACTTAACATACAAAGTTTTCCCTTCTTGGTGATATTTTTGAAGTACTTTTATACAAGTATGAAGATTGACTAAGTTGTTCATGATATTATGAAAAATGGTGCTAAACAAGTTAGCATCATGGGAAATTTGAGCCTTCTTCTCTACAACATTTGATAGATTTGTAAACTCTTCATCAAATGATTTTAGCATTACTTCAGCTCTTTGTTCAGGATCTAAATCAATGTGTTGAACTACCAATGTACTATGTAGTGTATCTATTACTTCCATTAATGTCCTTTGTAAACTATTCACTTTTCTATTCTTCTCAATTAGCTTTGTTAGGGATGAGATTAGATCTATCTGATCATCATCATCAGTAGATAAACTAGCAAGAGAGAGAAAAGTAGATGAACTAGATAGTTTAGTCTCATCCTCCTTCTGATTCTTTATTGCTTCTTTAGTTATTCTCTCTTCCTTTTCTTTTTTTTCCTTTTCCTCTTTTTCTCGCTTCTCTTTCAATCTTTTCTTTTCTTCTTCCATAGTTTTCTTTTTCTTCTGTTCATCTACAATTCTTTTCTTATTTTCTTCTTCCTTTCTTTTCTTATCTTCCTTAAGCAATTTTTACTTGGCTTCTTCTATTTTCTTCTTTTCTACTACCAATTTTTGGAAATATAAGAGGAGTGACTGAGAGAGGAGGGGTGAATTAGTTACTACAAAATAAAATCCTAGATCCCTTAGATGTCAATACAAAATGCAAATAGATAACTAAATACTTCTAAATCTTGGTAAACACACTAAATTTTGTAACTCAGTAATAATTGGATTAGCTTTGTAAATGGTTAACAAATAAACCTTTAGATGATATCTATGATTACCATTACTTTAACTTAGTTGCAAACACATAAAAAAATAGCATGAACACATTTGACACTAGGATTTAATGTGGAAACCCAATTTAGGAAAAACTACCAATTGTAACTCACTATTATTCTTCACTCTTTTGAAGTAAGCCCTATTAGGAGTCCACCCTATTAAAATTTTAAAAACACACTATTAAGTGTGACCCTATTAGAGGACTTAATCACCCTATTAGGAGTGGCCTTGTTAGAGGTTTTGAGAAAAAATCAATGGAATTTCCACCTTGTTAGAGGATTTAAAAATAGTTTTTAAACCAACTTTGTTAAGAGATTTAGATCTCTACTACAAAGGTTAGAGAGTAAAAATGAGATGACTTGATTTGAATGCACCTAAATTGCTGATTATAGATTTCTGTTATAGCTTGTACTTGATCCTTCTTGATCGAACATATCTTTTTTTCTCCACAAGGATATTCTACTTATCTTTCAAATTCACTTCCTCTTCTTATCATTACATCTTCAATCACATCATCATCTCTTACACTTTTTCTTTTTTTCACACTTTGAAATCACAAGTTGACCTTATACTTATATTGTCTATGTTGTCAAGTCAGCTAAAATATAACTTAGAATAATCAATATTCATCACCTCAGTTGGTTGTAATCAATAGATAAATCAATTAAGCTTAATACAAAAAAATAAGAAAATCCTTCATTAGCCAACCCAACTTGGTAGAAGCTAACTCAGAAATGATTTTCTATGTTAACCATTTGGAGCTTAGTTAACATTGTAAACTTACAAAAGTCCTTTGGAAATCAAGTGAGCTTAGTTAGCACTTGTTCCATCCAAATTTCCTTTTTTAACCAAGTGAGCTTGGTTAACACTCATTTTCTATAACTTTTCCTTTGATGCTCATCTGAACTGGGTAAACACTACCTTCTAAACTAGGAAAACACAAGAATACTTGGTAGACACTAAGAATTGTCTTCACTACCAGACTAAGCTCAATATATACTGACTAATAATGATATGAAATTTTTGTAACATCAAAGAAAACACACAATTAACCAATTGTATCCAAAAATCTCCCTCTTTGGCATTGATGGCAACACAACATGTTGTAGCACAAAGAAATTTTGGATTTGGCCTTGAGAACTCCCTCTGTAAGTATGAGCTCTTCCCTTCACTGGATTCTATCTACAATAGCTATTACCAAGTTCATTTAGAACATTCTCCCTCTTTGATCAATCTTCTTCTTTGAAAAATTCTCCCTCTTTGATTCCTTACTTTATTCTAGTTCCAAAAATTTCTCAAAGATATGACAATAAACTTCTCCCTCTTTTAGAACACATGCCAAAGACAATAATTCTATAAATACCATTTTACCTTAATTACTAATTCATCTGCAATATGCCCTTTCCAATTCTACACCAACTTATTGATCTTGAACAGGTTCTAGTTGACACATTCACTAAACTTTATTTAGTAAATTTCAGATAGGGGAATGACCCCTAGCTTACTTCTTAGATATAGAAATGCATCCTTAGGAAATGGCTTGATGAATATGTCTACAATCTATTCTTTTATATTCACGTATTCAAATCTAACTTCTTTGTTTTCTACTAACTCTCTTAAGAAATGATATTTTATGGTAATATGCTTTGTTTTGGAATGCACTACTAGATTCTTTGATATGTTGATTGCACTGGTGTTATCACAAGATATGACAACTAGATCTTTTATTTTTATCTTCATTCCTTCCAATAGTTGTTTGAACTAAACAATGTTATAACAATTACTACTGCTACTACATATTTTTCCTTTTCTATGGATTGAGATGTGCAATTTTTCTTCTTACTTGTCCAAGATACTAGTCTTTTACCAAGAAAACATGCTCCATCACTAGTGTTTTTTCTGTCATCAATGCTTCCTACCCAATCAACATCAATAAATACTTTCAAGTCCAAATTGCCTCTGAGTTTGTACCATAAGGCATATTCTTCACTACCTTTTAGATAACTCATGATTCCTTTGATTTCCATCATGTGATTTTCCTTTGAATTTGTGAAGAATCTTGCCACCATGCCAACTCCTAATGCAATATCAAGCCTTGTATGCACTACATATTGCAATTTTCCAATCATTGATCTATATGTGGTCTTATCTACTTCTTTGGGTTTATCATTTTTGGAGAGCTTATGTCCAGTAGACATGGTGTTCCAATAGGTTTGGAATCTTCCATTCCAAATTTCTTCAGTATCTCCTTCATATATTTGGATTGAGTGATGTATATACCATCCTTGTTTTTTTATATCTACAACCCAACAAAGAATTTTATTTCATCAAACATGGACATCTCAAATTCTTTAATCATTTCATCTAAGAATTCTTTGCATAAGTCATGATTTCATATAAATAGTGTAACATCAACAAATATTTCTGCCAACATAATCTTCTTATCTGGTCCTTCTTTGATATACAAACTGCTATTGTCATCTGTCCTTTGAAAACCAATATGTACCAAGTAATTATGCAGTCTTTCATACCAAGCTCTACGGGCTTGTTTGAGACCATATAATGCTTTGTGTAACTTGCGAACCATGTCTCTTTTGCTAGGATCCACAAAACCTTCTAGTTTTTCAATGTAGACTTCCTCATCAAGAATTCCATTCAAGAATGCAAATTTGACATCCATTTTATATACTTTAAATCTTCTATGTGCTACATATGCTAGTAAAGTTCTAACACCTTCTAGTCTTGCCACATGAGAAAATGTATCACCATATTCAATACCTTCTTCTTGAGAATAACCTTTGCACTCTAATCTTCCTTTATTTCTTGACACTTTTTAATCTTCATTCATCTTATTTCTATATACCCACTTTTTACCAATTACATTTTTATCCTTGGGTCTAGGAACAAGAGTCCAAATTTTATTCTTTTCTATTTTTTATATTTTTTCATTCATTTTTGCAATCCAAATTTCATTTTCCAGAACATCCTTAACAATTCTAGGTTCAAATTTAGCAAGTAAACATATATCTTTTAATTTTCTTCTTGTCATTGCTCCATTTGATTTGTCTTTAATGATCTGAGTAGGTGCATGATGTCTTTTGACATATCTTGCTGAATAGGTTCCTTGGTCTTTGAATGAGTTCCACCATCTTCTTCTTGAATTTCAATTTCAAGATTGGGTTCTTTTGTCTTTGGCTCAGGTCCATCAGGTTCAATTTGAACTAGCTTGGTAGCCTCTGATTGTGACTCGGGTTCTTGAAGCTTAGGTTGCACTATTTGCAACTTGGTAACTACTGAAGTTTTTGGTGACTCAAGAAATGAAGCTTCTTTTCTCTTAGATATATTTGGTGGGGTATTAGGTTCATAGTAAACTAATCTCTTGTAATTTTTAGGTTCCTTGTTGCTTTCTTCTTCACTCTTTTCTGCAAATTCATCAATTCTAACATTTGCACTTTATATAATTTTGTGAGTAGACAAATTCAAACATCTGTATACTTTTCTTTTGTAGGAGTATCCTAGAAATATGCCTCCATCACCTTTTACATTTTCCTTTTCTAAATTCTTTCAATAGACAACATTTGTTGCCAAATACTTTCAAGTAACTTACATTAGGTTTGTAGCCATACGATACTTGATATGGTGTTTTGTTTGAATCTTTCTTTAACTAAACTTTGTTCAAGGTATGAACTATAGTGTTGATATCTTCCTTCCAATATTTGAGAGTAACATTCTTTTCAATCATCAGGGTTCTTGCACAATCCATGATAGATTTGTTTCTTCTTTCTGCTATAACATTCTGTTGTGGTGTACTAGGGGCTATTACTTGCCTTTTGATTCCTCTTTCAATGCAGAAATTATTGAATTCATGAGAGATGAATTCACCACCTCTATCTAATCTTAAGAATTTAAACCTTTTTCTAGTTTCCTTTCCTACTCTTGCCAAATACCACTTGAATTTTTTAAAAGCTTTTGATTTTACTTTTAGGTACATTACTGTCATCATTCTAAAATAGTCATCAACAAAAAGAATGAAAAACTTTTATATACTATAGCTTTCTATTCCAATAGGTTCACATAAATTTGTACGAACAATTTCTAAGACTTCTTCTAACTGATAGTCTTTGCTCTTAAAGCTTGTCTTTCCCATCTTACCAATTTGGGAATTCTTACATAGACCCATGTTAGGTTTCTTCAAATTATGAATACCTCTTACTCTTCTGTGTTTGCTTATTTTGACTAGATTATCAAAATTCATGTGACATAGCCTTTTGTGCCATAACCAACTTTCTTTTAGTTGAGCAATAAAACATGAAAAATCACTAAGATCAAGATAAAATAGATCACATTTTGTTTGCTCACCAAATCCAATCAAATTTCCTTTCCTATCCACTAGTTTGGCCTGTCCATTCATGAATTCTACTTTGAATCAAATGTTGTTCAATTGTGCCACACTTAGTAGATTATGCTTTAGTCCTTCAAACCAATAGGCATTGTCACATACAAGTTCTTTAGTCAACAAGATACATCCTTTTCCTTTTATGTTGGAGGGTTTATTGTTTCCAAATCTTACACTACCTCCATTATAGTAATCCATATGCTCAAATTTTCTTTTGTTAGAAGTCATATGATGTGAGAAACCACTATCAATAATTAAAATATCATTTTTTCTAACATGAGAGATAAGTTTCATCTTATCTCATTCATCATCAGATTCATCTTTTACAACAATATATACCATTTCATCTTCACTGTTATCCAAATCTTTAGGTATAAAAGAAGATTTATTACCTTTTTATTTGGAGTTCTTGTAGTTTTTGAAGTCCTTTTTTCCTTTATGCTTGTTACTTTTCTTCTCATCCTTTATTTCCTTGTTTGGACACCTAACAACAATGTGACCAACTTCTTCACTAGAAAAATAGATCAGACAAACTTTACCTTTGTACTTTCCTCTACCTTTGGAATACTTCCTTACAAGTAGGGATTCAACAACTTCAAGATCACTATCTGAACTTTCTTCTCATGTGTCATCTTCTTCACTTCCTGATTGACTAGATTTTGACTTTTGTCCCTTTTCTTTGAGTGAGAGTTTAGCTTTAAATTCAAATTCAATATTCTTTGAACTAGGAACATAGTTATCATAGTTATCTAATTCAAAAGCTATCAATCTTCGAACTAGAGCATCCAAGCCTATCTTGTTATATGGATCACATCTCTTTTCTTGAATAGAAAACACTCTAATTGCATAAAGAGGAAGAAGAGTTCTAAGCACTTTAATTACAATCATTTCTTCCTTAATGTCTCCTCCACATGCTTTGACTGCACTTACAGTAGCCTTAATTCTTTCCACATATTTTGCAATGTTTTCATCTTCTTTCATTCTCATTTGATCAAATTGTCCTCTAATTATTTCTACTATGGATCTTCTTACATTTTCATCTCCTCCATAGATATCTTTCAATTTGTTCCACATTTCAAAAGTAGTTTTGTAATCCTTTACCTCATCAAATTTAACATAACTAAGAGTAGATGTGATATCAATCATCATGATATTCTAATTCTTCTTTTAGAAATTTCTTCAACTGATAATGTTCCAGTAGGAGTCTTATATTCAACATCAAGGTACTTGCAACTTGAATCACTAATAGTAGCTAGATGTAACCTCATTAGTCCTTGCCATGCTGCAAAATTGTCTCTATTTAGTTCAGGAATCTCTCCTTTGTAAGACATCTTGATCTTTAGCTTAGGTCCTTGAAACCTTCTCTACAAGTACAAAAAGCATTTATACCAATTTTTGTAAATATAAGAAGAGTAACTAAGATGGAAGGGGTAAATTAGTTACTACAAAAATAAGTTAGATGTTAGTACAAAATGCAAACAAATAATTGAATACTACTAAAGCTTGGTAAACACGCAAAATGTTGTAACTTAGTAATAACTAGATTAACTCAGTAAATGATTAACAAATCAACCTTTAGATGTTATCTATGATCACCATTACTTTAATGTAGTTGTAAATACATAAAATAAAATAGCATGAACACATTTGACACCAAGATTTAATGTGGAAACCCAATTTGGAAATAATTGCCAATTGCAATTAGTTATTGTTCTTCACTCTTCTAAAGTGAGCTCAGTTAGGAACCAACCTTGTTAAAGGTAGAAAAACACACTGTTGGGTGTGACCCTATTAGAGGATTTAATCACCCTATTAGGAGTGGCCTTATTAGAGGTCTTGAGAATAATTTATTGAAATTGCCTCTTTATTACAAGATTTGCAAATAGTTTTTAAGCCAACTTTGTTAGGAGATTTAGATCACTGATACAATGGTTAGAGAGTAACAATGAGATGACCTAATTTGAATGTAATTGAATTAATGATTATAGATTTTTGTTTTAGCTCATACTTGATCCTTCATGATCAAATATATCTTTGTTTCTCCACAAGGATATTCTACTTATCCTTCAAATTTAATTCCTCTACTTATAATTAGATCTTCAATCACATCATCATCTCTTACACTTTTTCCTATTTTCACACTTTGAAATCACAACTCAAACATATACTTATATCTTCCACTTTTTTAAGTTGGCTCAAATACAATATAGAATAATCAATATTCATCACCTTAGTTAGCTGGCATTAATAGATAAATCAATTAAGCTTAATACAACAAAGCAAGAAAATCCTTTGTTAGCCAAACCAACTTGGTTAACACTGCAAACTTATGAAAATATTTTGGCAACTAAGTGAGCTTAGTTAGCACTGGTTCCATCTATCTTTCCTCCATTAATCAAGTGAGCTCGGTTAACACTCACTTTTTGCAATTTTTCCTTTGATGCCTATTTGAACTCAATAGAGACTACCTTTTGAAATAGGAAAACATAGGAATGCTTGGTAGACACTAGGAACTATCTTCACTACCTAAGTGAGCTCAGCATATAGTGAATAATAATGATGTGACATTTTTGTAACATCAAAGACAACACACAATTAACCAATTGTATCCAACATCTGTAGATATCTTCAGTATCTAGTTCAATTGGTTTAGAACAACCAAATGGATTAGTATCATCAATGTTAAGTGTAACATTGTTTTGATCAATCTGCATAGTGTCACCACTTACTAACACTTCTGAGGTTCTAGGAGTGGGAGGAGATGCTACCTCTATCAACATTTGACTGATTGTTAATGCAATTTCTCTTCTTAACTTATCCTTCTCACCAATCATGAATAAAAATGGCCTTAATTTGTTCCTAGAATATGGAGCAAGGTTATTCAATAGTCTTTTAATTTCATCTTCATCATTAGTCTTGCAGATGGTTTTGAGCATAGATTTCCAAAGTTTAAGGTCTTTTTTCCTTGTAGGAACCTTCTTTTCAATGAGTCCCTGATAGACTTTTTTTTGTTTATAATGCTCTCATGATCCTTCAATTTTAGATTATTTGATACAATATATCTCACAGTAGATATATCTATCTGATATTTCTCAAAATTGTTGTATAAATTGTTGAAGTTGTTTATCTAAATAAACTTGCATTCATTGGAAATCATTACCTTAATCTTCTCAATCTTTGGCTTCCATGGTTGTCGAGATTTTCTTGCGACTTGCTTAGCTGGAGTCACCTTTTCTGCTTACTTACTTTCTTGTTTCTCATCTTCTTCATGACTAGGGTCAATTGTTAAAAATATTTTCTATCTCCTTCCTAGTCCTGTGGCTAGCTATTTGACTCTCTTTGTCTTTGTAGACACTGCTTCAACTAATCTCTTAGACTTTCTTTTTTATTCATTGGGCTAAACATTAGACACTGCAACATATGGAATGCTATATTCTGAATATGTCTTAGCAACTTATATTGATAAAGGTTGTATTCTTAGTACACTTTTCTTCATTTTTTATCACATATCCTCAGATTCACTCTCTATCATTCTAGCCTATGATAGTGCCTTCTTCATTAGTCATTCAATCTTCTTGTGAGATGTCTTCTATAAGGTTGCTTGATGAGAATGGTAAGTGATCTCATCAGATGTGTGAAATCTATATCCTCCTTTGTCTCTATTTGAATTCAACAATAAGTCAATATACCCAATTGCTACATCATCATTTAATTCATAGCTCAAGGGATTAAGAATTATCTCCCAAGGTTCCACTAGTTGAATATATTTATGATCTATATCAACTAACATACAAATGTCTTCCTTGAATCTATTCATAGTTGTAGGTGCAATTCTATATCTTTGTTTCATTTCATTCTAAAATGTCCTCATTATTAGATTGTCATTGTCTAATATCTTTTTTGTAGGCTGCCTTCTATATACACATGAAATCTTCTCAGTAGTGCATATATTACTACTCATTATTTCTTGTTGATCTCAGATTGGTTTTCACAAGCGAGTGTCAACATAGTTAAATTATTTACATAATTCATGCTAAACAAGTAACATATGCTAAGAAAACCATAGACCATGCTAAGTCATTGTGAGTGCCAAGTTACTCATGTGTTGAGTCACTCAAGTGCCAAGCAGATAGTTTATGTTAAGTGACATAGGAACCAAGCAAATAGTGGATGCTAAGTAATGTAGGTGTCGAGTCATAGTAGCAAGATTAGTGCATGTCAAGCATTAGAGACTTCAGATGTTGAGTGACACAACTTTGACATATTTTTTGTAATGGCACAAACAACTATGTAAACCATTTTTCAATCAACTTAAGATTGAATTTTTGATATTTTGCAGATAAGGACAAATCTCAAGTTGGATTCCCTATGCAATTACATGAAACTAATTAGAAAATGGGAAGGATTTAGCAAAAAAATGGATGAATCTCAGCCATAGATTCACACCTAATCCTAAGTCACTAAGTCTTAGATTAAGGATGACAAAACCCTAAACTATTTATGAGCATGTAAGGAGTTGAAGGAGTGAAGAGAGAAGTTTTTGTGCACAAAAAAAGCATTCATGGTGGCTTAGAAGTTATGAAGTGAAAGTACATTATAAAATTAGTTAGAGTAGAAAAAAGGATAGAGAAGATGATATAGGATAGAGACATCTAATCGAGAAGGATCAAGAAGATATTTTTTAGAGGTTATCTATTATCATGAAAGTAAGTGCTAACCATAGGATCATTGTTGAGACATTCTAACAGGTGATTTGAGTTAAAATCTCTTAACAGGGTAGTCCTAATAGGCTATATGAAATCCTTTAATACTATGATTACTTAATTGTGAGTTAAAGTCCATCAACAAGGCACACTTCTAATAGGGTGTTGAAATCCTTTAACAAGGTGAGACCTAATAGTATTTGTAAGCTTTAGCAGGGTAGACCTTTCATAGGGTAGATTATGACTCATGATCAAAACATTGTAAACTTCATTTGATACACTATATTACTATAGTAGTGAAGATTTGTGGGTTTCATGCCCACCCCAATTTTACTTTCTCACTTGGAGGGTTTATGGGTAATCATATCTGGTGTTATGTGCGTGAATGCTTACATGTTTACATGATTTAGATGTATATTCTTTATGTGTCATTTTAATTTATTCATTGAATGTATGAAATGGATGTGTGGTAAATGTTTTATGGGTCAAAGTTTAAACTATTAATTTACCCCCCCTAAAAGTTTACCTTTCCTATTCTATTTTCAACAATTGGTATGAGAGCCTTGTCCTCTAAAAGAGAAGCTTTGCAACTTTCAGGAAGCATCTTGAAATGTAAGTCTATAAGTTGGGAAAGACTATTGAGAATTAGGGAATTGAAATACAATTCATTCTACATGAATTGAATGAAGCAAGAGAAGAACTAAAGAAATCCTTGAAGGGAAATAACGAAATTATTATTGTAGAGAATGACATACTATACAAAGAGATAGACATTACTAAGATATTTGTAGATGGAGACTCAAATAAATTTGATGCAACTATTGCAGATCTAATGGAAAAGAATAGATCCCAAGCTAAGGAAATTAGAAATCTCAAATTAGAGCAAGAATCACAAGCTATACTACTATGTGAAGTGGTTGAACAAAAGAAAAAATCCATGGAAGACAGCCATAATTGAAGAAGACAAAAAGGTTTCAGTCAATAGACTAGAAGAGAAATCATTAGAACTAACCAAGATTTCCAACATGCATGGAATTAGATACTCTAAGTCAAAAGATGAATGTCATCTATGAATTGAATGTAGAATGAACAAGTGTAGTGTGACCTAAAGAGGTAAAAGGAATTTTTTGAGAGTTTCAAAAAACTAAATGAAGCCATCAAATACTTTGAGAAATTATTAAGATCCCTAGATTCAACAATGATACATCTGGACTGTGATACACAAGTACTGAAGGAGGAGATTCATCCAAAAGTGTAGAAGAAAGAAACAACAAAGGTATGAACTCCAAACCTACTTGTCATAATTGTGGTAAGAAAGGACATACTGCTAATGTTTTCTAGACCAAGACTACATATCAGAATGTCAATCATAAGAGCATGATTCATTACCATAAGTGCAACAAGCAATGTCATCATGCACATGAATGTAGAACCAAGACCACGCATACCCAAAGATTTGAATGATATTGCTTCAATTATTAGAAATATGGATGTAGACACTCAAAAATGGTTTGTATCTATGGCTTCATCACTTCTTCATACTAATTTGTCTCATTTTTTCATTCTACTAACTCTGATCTTTTGGCCAGATTGACCATATTTTGTCATTTGTATCCCCTTTCACATCAATTTTATATCAACTCATAATCATATCAAATCAACTCAAAACCATTTTAAATCAACTTAGAATCACCCCAAATCAACTCAAAATCACTCAAAATATGTCCTAATCAACCTAGAACATATCAAACATCTCAAATCAATCATCATTTATCGAATTTGTAGGTATTGTTGTGGTTTTCAGTGCCTTGGAAACCTATCAACCTATCAATCTTATTAGTTGAACCTTAATATTGTCGTGCTTCATAGTGCTAGGTCAAACTACCATTCATCTCATTCAATATTTGACATTGATGAGGCTTTCAATGTTAGATGATGAAATCATCAACCATTTTAATAATATTGACAATGTCTATCGATGTTATTATGATCAAACCTTTTCAATCAATTTCAATCCTGTAGCATTTACAATGGCAGTTAAATGTTACATATAAACCAATTCATGTCATGTGCCCTTGGCATGTTATCAATTTTGATCCATCAATCAATTTGACCATGGCTTTGGTCTATCTATCATCATCTTATTCAATCTATATTATCATCACATTTTTATTAAAGGATACAATCACATTCATTTAATCATTTTTGGTCAATCATCTACTAATTTTCTCTATAGAATTAAATAACCCATAATTTAATCCTATTGTTCTTTCTAATTATTCTTCCTAATTATCATCCTCAATTAATTAATTATATTAGTTAATTGACTCATTATCCTCAAACCATGGGAATTCTTAATTTCCTAAGTCCCATTTTCCATCATTAATTCCATTTTCTACTCATTCTTATTTTGTGGAATAAAAGGATTTTTAATTCAAATATTCCATAAAATATTGCATCATCATGACACTTGGATATGACACCTCATGGATTTTCCTTTGACACTTGGATAAGATTTTTCATAATCAAATATTCTTATTCTCTTACGCACGTCTCTATTTGGCTTATTTGTCATAGATTCTTGTCTTTAAGTGGGCTTGAGATGTCTTAAGATGTGTCATAGATACTCTTCCACATTTATCTAAGTTTGACTTCCATGCATCATAGAATCTTACAATTCGCATATTTTGTCACATGTGTCATGGATTCTCAAAGGAAAGTCTTGCCACATCACATACCTATTCGTGAAAAATCCAATCCTCTCACCCTCCATGTTTATTATAAAGTGGACACTCTTTCTCTCATTTTGGGTCTTCTTGAAGTCTTGGAAGTCCTTGAATCTTGGAAGTATTGGAAGTCCTTGAACCCTGAAGTCTTTTGAACTCTTCAAATTCCTTAGATCCTTAGCTTCTTTGCATTTTCACACCATTTTCACTCAAGCTTAAATGACAACTTCAATTATTCTCATGGCATTATCCACATCATAGGCTTTTGCTTCAATTTTGTATGCACTATACGCAACTTTGGAGCTACAATTGTTTGGAGAAGAAAGAAGGACATGGGAGCTACAAATGAAAGAGGGGGTTTTTATTGCTTTCTTTACTACTTTGGCTTTCATGGTAGACTAGTGGGTGCTACTACATGATTATTGAGTTTTGTTATTTTCTCATAGTATGTCATGGATTCAACCCATTTTCTAGTTGCTACATTTGGTGAACCCGACGTGAACATGCATATCTAACTTGGGTTTTTTTGTTTTGTGCTTGTAGGTGCAAGTAAGGAGCTCAGTTGGAAGGTTATAATAACTATTTTCTATTAATTTTCACACCTAGATTAATTAGGGGGTCTAATAAAACACTTATATGCTCTTGTTTCATCAATTCAGTTAGCTTGTTGTCCTAGGGTGCACTCTGTTCCGTCAGGGCACACTTGGGACCCCTAGGAGCAGTTTTAGGAGTCCAGAAGCCACCAAAACCTCTTTTTGTTGTTTTTGACTTACCAAATATGCCCAATTGGGCCCCAAATACATCATTAATGTAGTCTACACTGTTTGGGTGCAATTGGGAGTGTAGCTTTGAAATTTTCATTTTTTGGTTCTTATCTAGGCACTATTTCCCCACACTTTGCACCTGACTTCCCAATTGTGCCCAAAAACTACCAACTACACCCAACTAGCTCCCAAATGAATCATAGACATAGTTTGCACTATTTGGGTGCACATGGGAGTGTTCTGAGCCATTTTGGCCTTCTAGGGTGCCACCTGCTCTGCCAGAGCACACCTGGTTCACAATGAGCACATACATGAATCAGAATCAGCACATAAGGTTTCCATTTCATTCTAGAACTTAGATTAGATGATTTTTTTGTTACTAATGGTCTACTTATAACATGTTTCAATCATGGGATGAAGACATGATCATAAGAAACTACTAATGTGTGCTTTGTAGGATGTTGTCAAAGACTTTGTGTGTCTTTCAAAACTATGTGTGTGGATTTCCTAGATTAGATAACACTTTTTTTGGTGCTTAAAATGAACTTTTCTTTTCTACCTAGTGTGTCTACAGTGTTTAAATCCCTAAGTTACATTGGACATATCCTCTCCCTTCTCCATTCATGGATCTTGGGTGTAAGAGAAATCCATGTAACTTCTATAGGAGGCCTGCCTTGGACCAAGATACTTGATATTGGGTATGCCAGGGGACAAGCTTAGAGTGATAATGGGCCAAAGCCAGGTCAATTTTCTAGCTGCTATGTAAACTTTGATTAAGGTGAAAGTTGTTTCGACGATATTGCTGCATGATAGCTCTCCTCCAGTACCCTTGTGGTGTATCAAACCCTAGTTCTCAGGGCTAGGAGACCTTCTGTGAAAGTTTATCATTCACTTGCCAAATGAAATGCCCTTACTAAAAACCATTTTTTGGTGGCCAAAATCCTTTCTATCCACTAGCTCAAGGGGTCACCCATACCCGTGAAGACATCCTACATTCTCATGGTCCTTAGTAGAGGCAACAGTCCCTTGGGAAGTCATGCCCCTTGGGAAGCAGATCTTGGTAGCCCCAAAAAGTGAGTGCATTGTAAGGGGGAGCCTATAGTGCCAAGATCCTAGGTTGTCCACTCTAGATAAGCATGGCTAAAATTTGGTTCAAGTAGGAATTCAGTGGGTACAGTCCTAAAAGCCTAGGTTGTGGTGTGCTCGTTCACTTTTAACAATAGTTATTCTTGTCTTAATGTGTCTTGTGTGTGTGTAAAACATAATCAAGATAAAAACAAAACTTTTAAATTTACACCTTGGATATCATTTGAACTTGTGAAAACATTACACATTGTCAAAACATTTCAGCCCTTTTTCAAACTTTGAAAGCTTTGGTTCAACACACTCAAACCTTGGAAAACATGGTGACTTGTGCTCCTAAACATGCTATGCAAAATGTAGATCTCACACTTGCATAGACTTCACTTGCATTCACCCTAGTATAGGCCTCATTTTTGCATCATATAGACTTCATATTGAACCTTTTAGTTCACATTTAGCATCTATTACCTTTTATATTGCATCCATTTAGGTTTAGTTTACCTCCCTTAGTCTTTTGCATTCCCATCTCAAAATCAGCACTTTGCATTCACCACCTTGCATCTTTGCATACCTACTCATCATCTTGACCACTTTATCCATCATTTTGAGTGTCCTAACCATCATTTTTAGCATTCATACTACTCTTAACATTGTCCCATACTATTTACCTCTTTGTGACATCAATCTGGAAATCATAGCTCCTAGAATTGCCTTAGTTTTAGCATAGTTTACCAATTGCACCCTGAAACTACCAACTACACCCTAAAACTACCAAATACGTCATAAAAATACCAACTATTTCATTTAAATAATTGGCACTATCTGGGTGCACTTGGTGGTCCTCAGACCCAGTTTTGGATTCCAGATAGCATTTTGGGGCTTCAACGGTGTCCTTAGGTACCTGGTCAACTCCCCTTGCATTAGCTTTCCTAGATCTACATTTTGCATCACCTTGTCTTCATTACCTCCACATAGGACATCATTCTATAGGTTACAGCATAGTCAAACCCTATCAAATTGTCCATCAACCAAATTTTCCTTCTTGAGCATTTACCCTCATTTTGTATATCCCAAACGTCATTATCAACCCTTGGAAACCATCCTTTCCATAGTCTAACCTGCATACACCTAGCTTTAGTGTCATTACCAAGTCCAAAACATAACCCTAATTGTCATTTTGCATACCTTAGAGTCATTTTCATCCCCTTTAGTCAAACTTCAAAATGACACCTTGCATTTGCATTTGCATAACGTTCCTAGGACATTTGCACTTTGCATGTCAAAAACTTAATTCATTTAGCATTTCCTCACATTTCATAACACTTAAAAATCCCAAAAATACTCATATATTGTAAACGCACCACTCTAAATCACCCAAAATACTCAAAATTTTCATTGTATCTGCATTCTTAGGTATCATGCTAGCACTTACTAGGACACGATCAGCTCAAAGACTTGAGGAACTCTATCAACCTTTGTTTTCTAAGGCACAAGCACAACCAAAACCTCATCCAAGATAGAATAAGAGCAAGAAAACCCAACAAACCATTGATGAAGAAAAAATTGAGTCATCACAACCTTTACTTGTAGAACCTTTAAACATGTATCCACAGGAGCACCATAACCAAGCTATGACACAACAAACCTTAAATAATACACCTAAAATGAGATTTCCTCCAAACACTTCCCCCACACATGGGATGGTTTAGTGGAGTCTTGACGTTGAACCTATATTCATGCCAATACCACCTTGAGGTGGAAGTGTACCAACCACACCTAAGGATGAACAATCACATTCCTTCAAATTCAGCCAACCTAACACATCAAACATACAACAAGGTATTGTACACCCCAATGATGACTCTGACACTGATTATGGCATCACTGATCAAGAAATGGCTAGGGCATCTTAAGAAAAAAACTTTCATAAAAACTTCAAACTTTTGGCAGCCCAAGAAATTGTCAAATTCAACCCAAATATGGAAGGACCTAAGTCCAAACATCAAACCAACACAACCATTGAAAACCTACAACCCATGATCAATTTGGTCTTAGATAAGGGAAAACAACCTTTGGAGTTTTCAAATGCAATAATGGCACCTATAAGGTTCCATCAAGAACCAACAATTGAAATCCTCCAAAGTACATTTGAACACATCAATGTTAATCCCTTGTTTGAAGAAATACCACCAATTCCTAAACACCCCAAAAGGACATTGAGACTTGATTTTAGTCACATGATGCAACAACAAGATGCACCTAAAGGGACTTGTACTCTAGGGATGCTAGACATACCTTCTTTGGAGGCAAATCAACAAAGTACACCTTTTCTATTAACCATGCCAAGTGGTATGACATCAAGTGTTACAGAGCCTCCCATGAGTGCACTATGTGCAACATCATCTAGAACAGTCCCTATTGACATACAAAGGAAAAGTCTTATTAACATTACACCAATTCCCAAAAGGAATAAACCTCATTGTCAAGTCAATATGATGTCCCAAGCAGAAACCTCCAAAACACAAAGGAGCCAAAAACACAATACCAACATGAGGATCACTTCCCGAGGACTTAGTCAACTCCCACAACAACATCAACCTATGGTGGCACAAGGACTTAACACTTCCAACCCTCAACCAAGTATACATCCACTTAACACAAATCCCACATATCAAAAACAACATCAACCACAATGACAACAACCTCAAGTGGGGCAAACATCCAACATTCCTAATATGCAGTCCCATGTGAACCCACTTGACTTACACACAATTTATCAACAACAATTTTAGCAACAATTCCAACAACAACAAAGCATGTTTGCTAAACAACAAGAACAACTCAAACAAAAAATGGAATATTGAAGATGACTTGAGCAACAAATTTCATACCAACAACATTTATTACAACAAAAACATGTGCCACAAAAACCTCAATATATATCTCTACAACAACACTCACATACATGGTCTCACATACAACCAATAGAGGTATCCCAACAATAACTACCACACATGGCACAACAACAACACATGGTACAACA
The DNA here is from genome assembly GCA_028749045.1 of Cupressus sempervirens. Lineage (NCBI taxonomy): Eukaryota > Viridiplantae > Streptophyta > Pinopsida > Cupressales > Cupressaceae > Cupressus > Cupressus sempervirens. Next base: position 954,910,112 of record CM053785.1, on the reverse strand, counting down.
ATTCTACTCAATCTCACAACAAGTGCCACATCAAATACCACAAAAAGTTCCCCAACACTAGGGACCCTTCTATCTTTGAGGTACTGACATACCTCCACCACCTAGCAACACTTCATCAGACTCATCAGACATAGAAATGTTAGAACCGAGTATGCATAGTTCTCTCCATAGAAAATAATCTACTCATAGATACAAAGGACTTGAAGGAAAGACTATCGTACAAAACCCCAATGAAGAGCTATTACAACAATTCAAACAACTTTCCAAACAATTTGAGGCATTGGGAGTCCAAAAGAAATAGGCTCTATATACAGAAAGGGGCCTACATCCTAATTCATTTGACAAAAGTCTGTATATGCCGCTATTCACAAAACACTTTGAAGCTCCAAGGTTTGAAAAATACCAAGGAAAAGGAAACCTTATTGATCACGTCCAATAATTTTTTGCTTCATGTACCAAACTTAGTGATGAGCCCACTTACCTTATGAGATTGTTCCCTCATTTTCTAGGTGGGCCTGCACTTGAATGGTACTCTAAACTTCCTAGCAATATCAAATCTTGGCTAGAGCTAGCAAACAAGTTCATCTCCCACTTTTCCTTCAACATTACAAATGAGGTGACACTTTCTTATTTGTGCTGAACTAAAAAAAAGATAGGAGAACCATTCATCATATTCTTACTTCATTGGAGAAGCTTAGTTAGCCAATGCTTTCTAGACATTCTTGAAGAACAACAAGTAAACTTGTGCATTGAAAACTTAGTCCCAGACTTAATGTATGAACTCAAAATCAAGAGCCCAATCATGATTTCTAAACTAATGAAAAAAGGGGCTAGTATTGGAGATGCTCTTATCCATAAGGGAATCCTCAAGACAAAAAAGGACAACACCAATACCAATTCATCTAATGACAAGACAAAATTTCTCTCCAAAAACAAGAACATGACTAATGATGGCATTATGGATGCCCAAAAAATTAGCATAGGACAACCTTAATTGACTTTGAAAGGCACAAACCCCACAAATTCACAAACTCTTAATCAAACAACACCTCAACAACAAAAGACTAAGACTTCCACACAAGAAAAACCTTGAACACATCCTAGAACCAAGGACAGAAAATTCACACCATTGGGGATACCTCTTAAGACTACATTCCAATAGTTACTAAGTAATAACTTCTTGTAGTTACCCCCAATCAAAGATGAACTGTTAACTAAAGCAGATTGGTGGGATGACAAAAAGTACTATGATTACCATTGCACCAAAGGATATAATACTTCATTGTGCTTCCAGTTGAAACATGCAATACAAGACCTTATTGATTATGGTGTAATCATGGTTGATCCATCACTGTTAGCATCCAACTTTGATCACACCATATTCAAAGATCCTTTGGGTAATCATGACAAAGAGAAGCCCTCCAGTTCAAACTCCAACTCACAAGCTAATTTTAATTACACATGCATGGAATATGACTACACTATCAACTGTTTCAATGAGTTTGATTCTTGCATATCCACATTCACATTGAAGGCTGAAGACTCTCATTGTGTTGTCACTACATGCCATACCAAGATCACCCTACCTGGAGCACCATCTAGACCTACTACTTCTAATAGACCTTCACCCCCTAGTAGACTTATTTCTCCTACTTCATCTAATTATAGCTTTGTTGAACAGCTCAACAAGACCTTTGTGCAGATATCCATTTTGGACCTACTGCGTGTGTCCCTCGAACACTAGAAGATCCTAGAACAAGCCCTTAAAGAGTCAATAGTACTAGATAACATGAATTTTTCCTAGTTCCAAGCCATGGTTGGGAACCTATCTGCATCACAACATATCACTTTTTCCCCTCATGATGTTCCTAAATATAATCTCAACCACAATGATCCCCTTCATCTCAAAGTCTTCATCCATAATTCCAAAGTCAGACGTGTCTTAATAGATGGAGGAGTAAGACTAAACATATGTACTCTTAAGGTTGTCAATAGTTTGGGTTATTCTAAAGATGATGTGGATCCATCTTGAAGAATCACAATAAAAGCTTATGATGATGGTGAACGCTTCTCCCAGAGCATCATCACACTACCTATCATAGTTGGTCCAGCTACTAAAGATACATTGTTCCATGTCCTAGATATAGAAATGAATTGCAACATGATACTAGGATGCCCTTTCCTTCATGCTATGAAAGCAGTACCTTCTACATATAATCAATGTCTAAATTTTTCCTATGACAATGTGGAAGTTACCATCCTCGGTGATCTAGATCCTTCCTAGTTTTGTGCTAATCTAAGAGATGCTGCTACATACCAAGTCCCAGTAAAAAATGAAGCACAATCCATAGATTCCTCTAAGTATGTGGATGCTAATATACTCATCATTAAGGCCAAGGAAAAGATGAAGATTGAATACAATGGGTGTGGAGAATACTTTTTGTCTCATGTATCCCACATCAAGGAGTCACCACTTTCTCCCATTAGTATACAAAATTCCACTTCCATCAATGAGAATATTTATATTTGTATGGAGAAAGAAAAAGCAGAATGAGAACCTACTTTGATATCTCCTAGCAAGTATGGACTTGGTTTTACTATCATGCAAAAACAAGGCTATGATGGCTATAGCAGTCTTGGATCTTAGAAACAAGTAATCATTGAACCTATCACTACAAAAGGATGACCTCCTAGTTTGGGGCTTGGATTTAAACCATTATGAATAGGTGCTTCTAGTACTATGTTACCTATGTGTAAGACTATGGATGTTTTGAATGATGAAAAGGCATCTGAGGATATCTCACCTGAAACCAACAATCCTATACCTTCTGAGCATAACCCTAATGACCGTACTAAATCAAATACCCATATAGCTACCTTCAACCAAAGCCCATTCAACACTGATGATGACATCTCCTCAAGTTATCCTGAACATTTGGATTGGGACCAATGCGGACCACCAATTTTTTGATCAATTTGACAATGATGGCATTGTTATAATAGACTTTGAAGGCATTATGACTAAAGATCATAAAGAAGCAATTTCTCCTAAAGAGAACACATTGGCATATTTTGGGGAGCCAACTCCACCTTCTAGTTACAAAGAAAAAAGAGAAAAAGATAGCAACCATAGGTCTCTTGGTGAAAATTGAAAGGTGCCATTAGACCATAAAAAATCAAAAGCTAAGAAGCTCCCAAGGATACAAGATGAAAAAGATGATGCCATGAATATCAATGTTCCAACATTCAACATGCCACAAAGTCTTTTAGAGCTCTCTCGGTCAACATTTGTATGGAAGGTCATTGGTCTCAACCCTAACAACCTTCCCTTATATCCATTTGTTTATCCCCAAATCTAGCTACCTAATTTGTCCAATAACCAAAATAACACCTTTATCTAACAAGCCTTTGCATATGTCATCATCAGTAACATCCCACATGACATATCTATTGATCCAATTATCCTTAGATGCCTTGATTTGCAAGAGGTAGACATTATCTTACATAAGTTACATGATAGTATATCTCAAGTCCTTTCAGTTGGTTTTATCTTAGCTATAGACTCAGAAGGACTCCTATGTAGTTATGGTTAGTTATGGATCCATAGCTTATCAGCTAGTAGCACCAACAATAGATATCCTCTTAGCATTTGTTAGTGACATTCTTGGTTCCATCTAAAAGTCCTAAAAAATATTTTTAAAATAGTAAAAAGTCATGAAAAAAGTCATGAAAAAATGGATGCCTTGATGAAAACCTTAAAAATAGGGGCTTTGGGCAAGTACCATGGTGAAAACTTGGCAAATAGGTGCCATGTGTAATCAATTGTTGCTCCTCCATCTATTGGGATTCCATCTGGTCTTTTCCCCCTCTATCATTCCTTGATCATATCCTTCATATTGCAAGACATCCTTGGTCCCTTATCATGGCTCACAAACTAGTTAATGTCCTTTGTTACCTTGCCTAAGCAGCACTAGTCTGCACATAGTCTGTCATTGGCCTTTGTACATAGTTTGTGTCTTGTCTGGGGGCATATTACCTACACGGTGCATGAGTTTGAATTTGAATTGGAGGCATATCCCTAAGGATTTTTTGTCTGTTGGACCTATCACCTAACAAATTGGAGCTAACACTTGTATATGCTTTTATGATCCTTAAAAAATCCTTAAAAATTCAAATATGATTCTGAAAAAATCACTAAAAATCACATAATGTCATGAAAAAATCCTAAATATTCAAATACAATCCTAAAAAAATACTAAAAATCACATAATGTCCTAAAAAAATCCTAAACATGCAAATACGATCCTAAAAAAGTCACTAAAAATCACATAATGTCCTAAAAATATCCTAAACATTTAAATAACATGTCCTAAAAAAAGCACTAGAAATCATAAAATATCCTAAAATAAACCCTAAAAATCATAAAATGACCTAAAGAAATCAATCGCACAAAAAAATCAAATATCCTCAAAAACCCTAAAAATCACAAAACCCATCAAAAATATGCAATAAACCTTGTACATGTTCAATGTGGATCACCACCCCTTTTGCATAAACACTTGCACGTTGTAGACTGAAACTTAAAGCACTACACTTTCAAGACAATCACACTATCTGGTCAATGTGAACCAACAATCAATCCAACATATGCCTATGAACCTATCAATTGAATCCATGAACAGAGCTATCACATCATCAACATGTCAAACACCATCTCAACACCTAAAACACTAAAAAGTAAGCAATAATGGACAAGAATGGTTGTTGGCTCATGTTGTTTAGTGAGTGATTTAGTTTTCTTTTCTTTTCTTTTTTATCATGTTCCTATGCTTCTCGATGATATAAAACTGATCTATGAGAGTGCTCGAGATGGTTCATGGTCATCTTTTTCTATTTATGTCTATTATAATGTACCTTTGAAAGCTTGGGGCATTTACATATGCCTTAGGAAGGACAAGGTCATTTTCTATCTACATCATGCTTGTTTATGCAAAAGGCTTGCATTTGTGCTCTGGCCCTTTATGCCATGATGTGTTGCATTCCATTTGCCATATCAAAATAAATCTCCATTTGACATATAGTGCACTTTCTAAAATAAAAAGTCTTCCCATCATACTAACAATTCTTCATCTCATTTCCTGTCTTTTGCATCTTCTTCATCTACTACCTTGGTCTCATACTGTGATACAAAATAAACATTGTCATCCTGCATTCCTACATATGTCTGAACTCCAAAATGATCCAAAGAAATAAATATGGCATTCACATTTCATTTGCATCCATGTTACATTTTATTTTCATTCATTCCCTATCATTTTACATTTCATTTTCATTCATTTACATCCATTCCATATCATTCACATTACATTAAGCATTCATTCATGAGAAAAACATGTGGCAAAAATAAAAGATGGCATTTACTACACCTAACATCTAATAAATCAACATGTAATGTCATCATATATAAGTCCACACAAGAAGAATAAATGTATCCATATAAAAAATCTAAAGCATATGTATAATCCATAACATATAGTCATCATAACATAAGTCCATCCCATAAATGTCGCACAAAGGTGTCAGAGTATGTGACCATGGTTTACATCAACACTAATTGCCTGTAGGTGTGAACCATGAAAGAGCATAATAGAAGCCAAAAAGTAACATAGAGAGACCCCTATATATGTGATTCTGTTAGTGTCATCTCGTGCTATCCCTAGCCTCGTGGCCTCTGTTTGACCTTGAGGATGATCCCTCTACTCTCTATGGTGGCCTGATAGGAACCATCACCCCCGCACTACTTTGTGTCCTCTATGTCCTGTGGGAATGAGATCTCGATGCATGAAAACTCTCTACTCTCTGCCCCGATGGCACCACCCTCTCATACTGATCTCACCAATACTATGCCTCCATGTGATCCTTGCTCATCATCATCACTAGATCTCAGAAGTTTGCATCTTTCATGCTGCTGATGAACTCTTAAGACTCCTGTGCTACCATCTCTGCCCTATGCATAGCTACATCTCTCTCAACCCTAACATGGTTTCTCTCAGCCATCACCTAATCTCTCTCCACTATAATGGCATCCCTCTCTGCCACAACCTAAACCAACTGAATCTATAGCCCTCTGATCACCTCCAAGAGATCTAAATGACTAGGCCCTACTTGTATTGGTAGTAATGCTCTCTTAGTGTCATCCACGGGATCCCCCTCCACATCCATCGTAGCTACATCCCTAACCTCCAAGTAGTCATCCCCATCGCCATCCACACTCCCTCCACCCTCCTCCTCATCATCTCCCTCATCCTCTCCCTAGAATCCTCCTCATCCTCTCCCTCATACTCTCCCCTAGCATCCTCCTCATCATCACCCTCATCCTCACCCTCATCATCCAATGCATCATCCTCATCACCCTCATCATCCCCCCTCTCATTATCCTTAGTGTCATCTCCCTCCTCATTCTCCCCCTCCTCATCATTGCCATCATCAAATCCCTCCTCATACTCTCCCCCATCCTCCTCCTTTTCATCCTCCAGCTTATCTTGTGGCCTCCCTCAAGGTATTGGTACTGCAGGATCTGTCAAAGGTCTTGGCCAATGCTATGCAAATCACTTATCATACACTGTTGTTGTGCCTGCATCCACTATATCTACTACTGCACCCCATAGTCTCAACTATAACTCTGCTAACTATGCATATGCTACTTGTGTCTTGATAGGTGCTCCCCACTCTCAAACCTTTTCTCTAGAGTGGGCAAACAATGCTAACCCTATAGGTACATCATGTGTCTCCCCAAACTATCTCCATACCCTCTCTAGTAGGTACATTTCTATAACTAGGTGACTAATCACTATGTACCCTATGAGGTAACACTCCTACCTACAATATGGTAAGTGGATGTCATCATCATCCCATCCAGGGAAATCTCTATATGGTCTCCATATGAATTGTGTCATTGTGTCTATCTAATGGCAAAAATACCTTGCATATCCCAATGGTCCTCGGGCTAGAACACCTCTATAGCTATAAGCATATGGCATATCATCCACCAACACTCATTCTACTAGAGGCCTAAATACCATAATATACTAATAGGCCTAGATCTATAATAATGTACCACCAGTGCTGAAGGATAGTCCCACTCTATATGATACCTGATGCAGATAATAATATAACATCCCCAACATGCATGGGCCCCAAGAAAACATAGTGCCCTCCATAATCATCTGCTCAAGCACTTGACCCCATCCAACCAAGAATCCATGTCCCCATCTATCAGGTATTAGAAATCCACAAATCACCCAACAGATCAAAACCATCAACTATTCATGGTGTGCCACCAATAAATCCCATCCGATCTCATAGTCTCAGATTCCTAGCTCTGCATCTCCGCATCCAAATAATCAATGAAGAGTTGCTCACCCTGTAGATGGGTCATGCACTACTAACTCTCTATGTATTAGGATCCTAAAGATTTTCCATACATCCTCTAGTTTAATAGTCACCTCCCTATTCAGTAGGTGAAATGAACTAATCTCTGAATGCCACCTCTCTATCAAAGCTGTCAGCAAAGCTCTGTTCCACCTCACCTTTGGCATAAATGTCAAATGATATAATCCTAACCTAGCCAATATCCCCCACTTACTAGGTGTCATTTAATGATGTAGTCCAAGGCTTTGTGGCTTATGTCCCCATACTTTTAAAAGGGGTAGCTCCTCTTGCATAATCACATAGCCTTTGTCAACCTTCTATGGTTTTGCATCTAGTTTACCCTAATTTTGACCCAAGTTTGACTTAGTTTGACTCTAGTTGGACTATGCTTAACTTTTTTTAGCATTTTTGACTAATTTGACTTTTTTTTTGAACTCTTCCTAGGATTTTGAACATGTTTCCCAAGTTTTGGGTCATTTCGAGCTCATTTGCATCATTTTGACCATATCCCTATCCATCGGTCAACTTTTTTTTCCTCCATCAAAGCTAAGTTTGACCAAATTTGACTTTTTTGACTATCCTAGACTACGTTAACCTATTTTTTCAACTCTTCCTAGAGTTTTGAACATGTGTTCCAAATTTTGAGTCATTTCGAGTCCATTTGCACCCTTTCGAGCCCTTTGTACTCTTTGCTATCAACATTTACCTATTTTTGACCTTCATTTTCCCTAAGTTTGACCAAATTTTAAACATGCTGACTAATTTTGACTACATTTTCTCATGTTTTTAACATCCCCCTAGGGTTATGCTAACTTGTACCAAGTTTCAGCTCGATCTGGGACCATTCAGACCTTGATCAAAGCCCTAGAGCATCCTAGGGCACAGTTGGGGTTCCCAACTACGTCATTGATGCAGTTCTTCATACCAAGTATGTCATTGATGCACTTGGGAATGTAAAATGTTTCATCAATACACTTTGCTATTTTTTGGGTACAATATGGGCATTCGGAAGCCCTAACTGGCCCCAGGACCCCCAGTTGACCCTATTTGACCCTGTTTGCCTCCGACAGACTCCTAGGTGCCTAAAAAGTAGTAAAAAGGCATGAAAATATAGAAAAAAGCATAAAATCACAAATATGCCCTTGATGTACTCACCAGAGGTCTAGCATCTACCTATCATCGAAAGGTTCGCACCCATTGACCATGATGTTGCTCCCTAGGTAGTCGATCCATCCTCCTTGCTTTAGAGCTCTTTTCTTGCAAATGAGAGAGTGAAAATGACCTTCAAACTCCTCTCAAAGCCCTTTTATAGATTTCTACTACCTAAATGGATGTGCATGACATACTTTCTGTGTTGGTCACGCTACCCTTTTTCACTCTAAAGCCCATAACTTTCATGTTTTAACTCTAATTTTTGATCCATCAGTTGCTATGGCTTTGTTTTCTCAGTGTCGATGAAATTGACCTATCATATGTCTATGTTGGTCAATTTATCAAGGGGGCATAAATATATACCATATTTTTGGGCCATGCTTTTATGGTATTTCCATTAGCATTCTTTGACACAATACTCTAAATCACATTGTATCAAAGAGGGGAAAAATGTAGATGCTCAAAAATAGTTCACATTTATGGTTTCATCACTTCTTCATACTAGTTTGTCCCATTTTCTCATTCTACTAACTCTGATCTTTTGGCCAGATTGACCATATTTTGTCATTTGTATCCCCTTTCACATCAATTTCATATCAACTTGGAATCATATCAAATCAAATCAAAACCATTTCAAATCAACTCAGAATCAGTCAAAATTAGTCCTAATCAACCTAGAACACATCAAACATCTCAAATCAATTATCATTTATCCAATTCCTAGGTATTGTTGTGGCTTTCAGTGCCTTGGAAACCTATCAACCTATCAATCTTATCAATCTAACCTTAGTATTGTCGTGGCTCTCAGTGCTAGGTCAAACTATCATTCATGTCATTCAATCTTTAACATTGTTGAGGCATTCAATGTCAGATCATGGCATCATCAACCATTTTAATAATATTGACAATGTCCATCGATGTTATTATGATCAAACCTTTTCAATCAATTTCAATCCTATAGCATTTACAATGGCAGTTAAATGTTACATATAAACCAATTCATGTCATGTGTCCTTGGCATGTTATCAATTTTGATCTATCAATAAATTTGACCATGGCTTTGGTCTATCTATCATCATCTTATTCGATCTATATTATCATCACATTTTTATCAAAGGATACAGTCGCATTCATTTAATCATTTTTGGCCAATCATCTACTAATTTTCTCTATAGAATTAAATAACTGATAATTTAATCCTATTGTTCTTTCTAATTATTCTTCCTAATTATCATCCTCAATAAATTAATTTTATTAATTAATTGACTCATTATCCTCAAACCATGGGAATTCTTAATTTCCTAAGTCCCATTTTCCATCATTAACTCCATTTTCTACTAATTCTTATTTTGTGGAATAAAAGGATTTTTAATTCAAATATTCCATAAGATATTGCATCATCATGACACTTGGATATGACACCTTGTGGATTCTCCTATGACACTTGGATATGACACCTCGTAGATTCTCCTCTAACACTTGGATAAGATTTTTCATAATCAAATTTTCTTATTCTCTTATGCATGTCCCTATTTGGCTTATTTCTCATAGATTCTTGGCTTTAAGTGGGCTTGAGATGTGTTATGACACGTCATAGATTCTCTTCCACATTTAGCCAAGTTTGACTTCCATGCATCATAGGAACTTATAATTGGCATATTTTTTCATATGCATCATGAATTCTCAAAGGAATCTCTTGCCACATCGCATATTTGTGGGTGACAAATCCAATGCTCTCATCCTCCATGTCAATTATAAAGTGGACACTCTTTCTCTCACTTTGGGTCTTCTTGAAATTTTGGAAGTCCTTGAATCCTTGAAGTCTTGGAAGTCCTTGAACCCTTGAAGTCTTTTGAGGTCTTCAAAGTCCTTAGATCCTTAGCTTCTTTGCATTTGCACACCATTTTCTCTCAAGCTTAAATCACAACTTCAATTATTCTCATGGCATTAACCACATCATAGGCTTTTTCTTCAATTTTGTATGCACTATAGGAAAATTTGGAGCTACAATTGTTTGGAGAAGAAAGAAGGACATGGGAGCTACAAATGAAAGAGGGGGTTTTTATTGCTTTCTTTATTAGTTTGGCTTTCATGGTAGACTAGTGGGTGCTAATATATGATTATTGAGTTTTTTGATTTTCTCATGGTATGTTATGCATTCAACCCATTTTCTAGTTGCTACAATGGACATAGAGCTTTTGAATGTAGATCAAAACCCATGTGGTCATCAAACAAGAAAAAAAAGGTAAGGAAAAATGACAACTCTTACAACTATGATTACTATACAAGATATGGCCTTCGTTATTATCAATAATATGGACATGTTCTTGAGAATTGTATTAGGACACACTTCATTGATAACTATCAAAGACCATTAAGTCAAACAACATGTTTTAGCTTTTTGAAGATTGGTCACATCAATAAATATTGTCCAACTAGGTCAAAAGCACCAAGTTGTGATTTTGGTAAAGGCAAAGACAACGTAGATGTTGAATACATCAGAAATGAGATGAATAAGATATGGAAAAAGAAAGATGATAGCAACACATCAAATAGGGAAGGGATCGCTTCACCTAATGGATCAGGTGATCACACCTCATCAAACTAGGTACTCAAAAGGTATGTGGGACTGATATTTAAAACCTATATCATACATCAGTTCCAAAAGTAGCTAGTACTGAAAAGACTACATTAGCATGAGTAAAGATAAAAGATATTGTTAGAAATTTAAGATAAATCTTTGAGTTTTTCATGTTGTTTTTTAGCATGAAATATTTCCTATGTGTGCCAAGTGAAATTAGACAATGTTGAGCTAATAGTCTGGCTAGTTGATGCCAAGCTCATAGTTTTTGTTGAGTGATGGAAATCTCAATAGATGTTGAGCTTACAACTATGTAAGCACTTAGCATTAATTATAGGGTTTTCAAAGGGTATTTGATAATTTTAGCTCATTTCTCATCATTTCAAATTTGAGAAAGAGCAAGTAGAGTAAAAGGTGATCTAGAAATCCATCAAAGCAATTGAAGAAATATCTAAGTAGTGATTCTATGCCAGTTCATTAGATTTCACAAGGTATTTATCAAGATCTGGGCTACACATTTTAAAACTCATAAACCCTAGATTTACATTATGGCATCTAGTTCAAAGAATGTAGAAGGGAAGGAAGTTTTGAATGTTTAGTTAGTAAGTAATGAGGTCACGCAACCTATTTTCAAAGCCATTTCTAAAATTGCATATAAGAAAGACCCTTCTAGTGCATTATCGATAATTTTGCTGAATGTAATAATGGTTCAAGATATAATAAAATACTAAAACTGCAAGACTATTAGCATTGGTGAAATAGAGATCAGGGAGGCATATAATAAACTTTGTGGTACTAGTGTTTTGAAGGAAGAGTTCAAAATTGATGAAAGAAAGGGATTAACATGAGCCCTAGATTATCAAATGTATTCCAGACATAGTGGATTAGGATAGTGCTTAGTCAAATCCATGATGGTTCATAATGGCTAGAAAATGGACCTATTAAAATAACTAAGAGAATGATCCATAGGGTTACTATACACCCAACCCTAGATTGGCCTAAGACACTAAGAAGTGATTCCAAGGAGGTGATTGAGAAGAACACTGGAGCTGTCTAGAACAAGAGAGGCATGACAATAGACACAATCATCGATCCATTGATTGATTTTTCTATAAGAGTAATATCATACAAGTTCTGTCAATCTAATATATTAAGAAATGTGCCCTATATAGCTATGGATGTGGGATATAAGATTCTAAAGAAATATCATACATATGATCTAGCAGAGCTATAATTGCAACAATTGATGGAGAACCTTGGAGAAATCAGGAAAACTAAGAGTGCATAGTACAAATTTGGTTCAATTTTAATTTTTATATTCTTTTATGTGAAAAAGGAATTCCCCTCATGTGGCACTATGGTATGGAAACCCAAACAGATCAATAGCAGTGCAAATTGGTGAGTATATTGAGCAACTAAGAGAGAATTTTGAATCTCTAATGACAAGCTATTTTGAAGACTTCAAGAAGTCAATGAAGGAATGATTCAAAATATTAGTATCCCTAGTTGGAAAATAGTATGATGACATCTTTTCTCTTGTGGATGCTGATTATACATTTGTACAACTACTACACCAAGGGTGAGATGGTTGAGACCCTTAGGTTATGAAATTAGTGTGGATGAAACCTCAATAGCTATAAGAATATTATTGGAAAAAGAGGTAAAAAAAACTATAATGATATTTGAAAACTATGATATGGTAAATTCCAAAATTACCATGGAATTGAAGACTGTGTCAACTTTGAAGAAGGAAAAGATAGTGAAGAAGTTGAAAGCTAAGTTTGGAGAGGGTGCCAAGGAGGAAGAAGAAGAAGAAAAAGAGGATGAAGAGGAAGAAGAAAACCAAGCACACAAACCTCTAGGTTTGAAACAAGGCATGGGAGAATATCATGAATAGGAGGAGACTGAAGGTGCTAAGGGAGAGGAAGTTGAAGAAGAACCTACTCTTGTTGAGCAAAGAAGAGGAAGGCCAAGGCACAACCTATGGCAAGGGATAAGAAAATTGTTAAACCAAGAAAAGCTAAGCCCACTACACCTACTACAAGAGCCAGCACATGTGCAACTACACAAAAGGCCAATGAAAAGAAAAAACAAACTGAACAAGAAGGTCAAGAGAAAAAGAGACCAAGAAGAAAGTGTGCAGCAAAAGTAGAGTTTGATGAAGAGAAAATAGAATTAGGTGATAATAACCAATTTAAGGTGGTGAGTCATAATCATCTTTTAGATATTTATAATTTTCTTGAAAATGTTAGAAATAGTGTAGATCTATTAGGATTTGGTTATGTTGATTTTGATAAATTGAGTAAAGTAGAGAAAAATCAAGTGGAGGAGGCCATATATGTCATCATGGAAAAATTCAAGACAACTCTACTAGATATTGCTAACTCAATGCCTAAGAGTCTATATGATAGAGTTGATAAAAAATAGCACTATTTTTTAAACATGGAGAGACAAATAAGAGAAACATCTCTAGCCCAAGTGATGCTAGAGCCAACAAAGGCACAAATTGCTAAGGCTATGAAGAAGTATGCACTTAGGTTTGTACCTAAATATAGAGGCTTTAGATTTTTGCAAAACAACATTGAGGATGTTGTCAAGAAGACCACTTAGATGTGGAAACTTACTTATGGTTTGACAACAGTAATGGAAGGAGAGGAAGAACCCATTGAAGTAAAGGATGATGAAGAAGATAATGACAAAGGTGACATAGTTGGAGGAGGAACAAAAATGCAAGAATATGACAAGGTAATAGTTGAGCCTAAGAAGGTAGTAGAATAGAGTGTGTAAGATACACAATTGAAGTTTTAGTCCTCCACATGTCACAAATGAGACTACTAAGACAATAATTGTCAAGGATGTTTCTAATATATTAACTCAAAGCATTAATCCCATTACTAAAGATGATTCAAAGAAGATATTAGATTATTCTATACTATAGGCTAAACTTTGTGATAATCCTATTTTGGTTTGTGTGGATGAGCTATAGAAGTTGGTGACTCATGTCACAAGGGAAAAGGTGAATCCACAAGAACCACCTTCTATCATCCCTCTAGAAACTAATGTACAACCCTTAATAAAGGTACTAGAAGCCATATCAAATAAGGTTGATACAATTTCCAAGATTGATATAATTGAGATTGCACTTCCACAATATAGTGGTAATATATTCTAGAGTTTTTCTAGAATTTGATTGTGAAATTTTTTTTAGCATCATTGTAGAGAAAATCATAGTGGAAGCACAAGTTGCTACTATAGAAATAGGTCAAATGGACTTATCTACACCTACTGCATAAGGACAAGGTGCAAATTAGGTCATTGTGGTAGAATAGGGCAAGCCTAAAGAGAGTGAGATGACACCAAAACTAAAGGAGAAAACTACTAGCTAATCCCTAGTAACATTACCAGTATTTGGCACTCCATCAAGTCATACTCTTCAAAAGCTAAACATGGATGCTACTTCATTATAGATCTCAATGACAAGCTTGATTTAATCAAAGGCCAAAGAAGTAATTCAATATGGAGATGTGACCCTTAATGAAGAGATAATTTTTCTAAAGTTTGATTTTGATACCATGAAAATAGAACAAATGGGCATATTATAGTAAGCCCTAGCAAAGAAAAACCATTAGGAAATGCTTAGAAAGGAGCACAAGTAGAAGCAAGCATGTAAAGACATCAAAGACATATTTTTAGATGCATTTAGTTTACCAACTCTAGATGAGACCAAGCCACTAATGGACCAACTGTTAGATATAGTCGAGAAGGTTAGTAATGAAGAACTGGATACAAGTGTCAAATTACTTGAATGGTTAGAAAAGAAGTTCCAAAACAAAGTGAATGAGAATTTTTTTGGTGATATAGCACAAACACAAGTTGCATTGGCAACTAATTTTGATGATGTGAAGAAGGTACTTAAGAAAATATTCTCATTATACACATAATTATACAATCCAACACTCTTCACCAAAGATACTAGAGGTCACATTCTGAGTTTGGAGAGCCAAATTATTGCATCAAGTGTAAGATTGCCAATGAATATAGCTTGGAGTGAGAAGCATTTTAGGAAATTTCTTCAAACATAGAGTTACTTAGCTATATTGATAGAAAATGAGACCAACATAGGGCCAAACTAACTAGCATCCAAGAAACCCTCACCCCCATATGGAAATCTTGCATATGGAGCTAGGCTATGCTAAAACCCTACTGAAGAAAGACCCCAATTTTTCTACCTTAGGTGGTCTAGTTCACCTTGCTACTAAGCTTGCAATCCAAATCAAGTCATCAGATGTAGCATGTGAGAACTGGGATGCAACTCTTAAGATGATTCTAGATGTCCATAAATCTATTTTGGACAAATAGACAATCAATGTATAGCCCATTGACACAAGTGCCAAAAAGGGGGAGATATATATATTTTGGGGACAAAAAGAAAAAAGGGGGAGAATAAGATAAAGAGGGAGACATATTTTTGAGAATGAAAATGGCATAAGAGAAGCCAAAATCAGCTAAGGGAGAGCAAGCACCAAAATATAAGAAGTATCAGATGAAAGAATATTAGCATGAAGTCAAAGTGTATTAGTAGAGACACATTTACTCAATAGAAGTACCCATTTTTGGATATAGAATAGACATATAAAATTAGGGAGATTTATCAAATTATAAGGTATCTAACTTATTGGAAAATTTTGGAATTTTGAAGTTTTGTAAATAAGTCAAGTTGAGATATGTTATGCTTGTAAGATTAAGGATGATAATGTATACTCAAGTGTTTTTGATACTCATGTCAAAGGGGGAGATTTTTTTATCTCAGATTGGTTTTGACAAGTGAGTGTCAAGACACTTAAGTTATTTACTTAGTTCATGCTGAATAAGTAACATATGTCAAGCAAACCATAGACCATGCCAAGTCATAGTGAGTGTTGAGTCACTCCTGTATCGAGTAGATAGTATATGCCAAGTGACATAGGAGCTGAGTAAATAGTGAATACTAAGCAATGCATGTGTCAAGTCATAATAGAAAGATTAGTGCATCTTGAGCATCAAAGACTTTAGATGCCGAGTGAAACAGTTTTAACATATTTATTTCTAATGATACAAACAACTATGTAAACTATTTTTAGCTAACTTAAGATTGAATTTTGATATTTTGCAGATAAGGATGAGTCTCTAGTTGGATTCCCTATGCAATTACATGTAGCCAATCAAAAAGTGGGAAGGATTAAGCATCAAAATGGATGAATCTTAGTCATAGATTCATACCTAACCCTAAGTCACTAAGTCTTCTTAAGGATCTAAAACCCTAAACTCTCTATGAGTGTGTAAGGAATTGAAGGAGTGAAGAGAAAAGTTTGGATGTGAAAATAGAGAATTCATGGTGGCTTAGAAGTTATGAAGTGAAAGTACATTGTAAAATTAGTTAGATAATAATAAAGGATATATAAGAGTATACAACATAGAAACATCTAATCAAGAAGGATCAAGAAGACATTGTTTAGAGGTGATCTATTATTGGGCAAGCAAGTGCTTACCACAAGATCAATGCTGAGACATTCTAACTGGTGATTTTAGCCAAAATATCTTAATAAAGTATTCCAATCAAGCTATATGAAATCCTTTAATAGGGTGCTTACTTAATTGTGAGTTAAAGTCTTTTAACAAGCACACTTCTAGTAGGGTGTTGAAATCCTCTAACAAGTTGAGACCTAATAGTCTTTGTAAGTCTTTAACACAGTATACCTTTCATAGGGTAGATCATGACTCATGATCAAAATATTGTAACCTTCATTGGATACACTTTATTATTGTAGTAGTGAAGGATTTTGGGTGTCATCCCCACCCCAATTTTACCTCTTCACTTGCCTAGTTTCTGGGTAATCATATCTAGTGTTATATTTGTGAATGCTGAAATTCTTACATGATTTATATATATATTATTTACATGTTATTTCAATTTACTCATTGAATGTATGAAATGGATGTGTGGCAAAATTTTTATGGGTCCAAGTTTAATCTATTGATTCACCACACCCACCCATCCCAAAGTTTACCTTTCCAATTGTATTTCAAACATATCTGTGATTGATAAGTAGAGAAATCTCTTAAGTGCATTAAAGAATATATGATATATCAATGGTTGGAATCTAAACACACCATTCCTGGTTCTCTTAATCTTTTCAAGGCTTTCCAAGCATTTCATTCTCAATATTTCACTCAGATTTACATGTTCTTTCTCTACACATATCTAATATGTTGCATAGATGAATCCTACTAAAAGTTCATCTATCTTAAAACTTGCACAAACTGAATATGCAATAATCCTACTTAGAAATATCACATCATCTTGCTCAATGGTGCTAATCACCATAGCCTTTCCATTGTATACTGCTCTAGTATAACTTTCAATGTTCTTATTTACCAATTTCTCACCTATAGGTACATTGGATTATTTACTAAGACTAGTTACCTCATAAATAAGATTAGCAGAAATGTCAACCACATTATCTTGCATCCATAACTTACCATCATGTATCCTTCCTAATATGATTTTAGTCCATTCATCTATGTCTAATTTATGGTATAAATGATACTTAAACAATTTAATTCCCTTAGATGTTCAAATCTAGGCTTTACTGTCATGTCATGGTTCTAAACTAGTTCCATATATTTGTTCATGAGTTCACTACCAATTGACTCAAACTTGTAATTCAAATAACTGTCTACATCTTCAAGGTAAAATATTTTTTTTAGAGTGATAGACAACACTATGTTAGTGTTTCCATTAGTAGGCTTTATAGAAACTCTCTTTAACCTAGGTCTATATTGATTCTCAACACTATGTACTACAGACATATCCATGATCTTATCAAAAAATATCTTTTACTAAACAAATTTATGGGAAACAATAAAATACCTCTTTATGAAAATAATATTTTCTTTAAAATCACTATGACAAGTCTCTTCTATATGTTCTTCACTTTGGATGTGTTTGAAGTGAAGTGAAAAATCAATTCTGAACTCCATTTATTCATCAACTTGAACTTGTGTTAATTGTAAACTTTGCAAATATGAAAAAGCTATCAATTACGTTCTATAATAAATTAACTACTCAAGATCATCTATCCAATCTTTATATGTCACTTGAGGTTTACTATAGCCTCCTTCCATCATGAAAAACATCCTAAAGACTTCAAATCATGAAATTCTCTACAAAATATACTTTTCATATACTATTATAGAATCAACCTTTACTGTAATACCAGTAACTCTAAATTTCATCATAATTTCTTTAGATGACATCCAAATTACAAGTGAGCTTAGATACCATCTAAACATAACTAGATACACATGTTTTCAACTTTGCTACCTCTTATTTAGCTTCTGAATGAAGTTCTCAAATTTTGATGTTGTAAACAAGCTTAATTCAACTTAATTGAATCAAAATCAACAACTAACTTTGATCTTCTTGCCTCATCATCATCTAACTTTTCTTTTGAGATAGTAGTTCCATTTACAAATGCTTCATTAAGTTCCTCTCAAAGTTCACTTACAATGTTTCTTTTCTCTTGATTGTCTCTACTAGTATCATATTTCCTTTCATGGTTCCTTCTATCATTCCTTATATTCCCAAAGTTTCTTCCATTGTTCCTTTTGTCTCCAAAGTTTATATCTATTCAATAGTACCTCACCATGTGTCTGAAGTTATTGCATAACTAATATATGGGTGCTCTACTTCTAGGATTCTGTTCATCATTAGGTGCATGAAAATTATGAGAAATGTGTCCTAGGTTGTTACACTTACAACACATGATCTATCTCCTATCTTCATAAGATCTTCTTTCTCTTGATGTCCTTTCATTAGATCTTCTTCTATCTATAGGGTTCATATTTCTAGACATTCTAATATTTCTTCTATTATTATCATACTTAGGTTTCCTACAATCAATTACATTATGACCCATAACATGACAATTATTGCAATGAAATTGGATTTAACATGACTTATTAGTACAATCTCTTTTCATATGACATATTTCATTACATAAAAAGCATTTAGCTCTAAATTCAAACCTAGTTTTCTTCATCTAAGATTTCAACTTGCTTTTTTTGCTCAACTTCTATAGGTTTCTCAAAAGATTGACTGGATTCAATCTTATCATCAGATTTGTCTTCTTCTTTTGGATCTAATCTTATCTTAGGTTTTTTCATAAACATGTTAATTAGATAACCAAGACTAGTCTTATCATAAGTAGGTAGATCTATCTTGACATTGAATCATCAAGCTTTTCTATGCTAGAATGAAGTTTCTCAATTTATTTTTTGTGCTATGTCAATTCACCTTTCATAACTATATTGTACTTATAGTTTTCTTCATTATCTTCTTTCAATGTTTCAAACTCTAATGTTTTGTTTGCTAGATTTGCTCCTAGATCTAGATTTTCAGTCTTCAAATTAGATTCAACTTTGCTAGGAGCATTTCTCAAAGTCCACTTTAGATTTTTAAACTTCAACTTATGCTTCAAAATCTTGTATTATATTTTCAACTTTGAATAATCATCATCACTAGTTCCAGATTCAGTAGATTTGGGCTTGGATTTCAGATGATCAATCTTTTGCTTCAACTAACCAATGTAAACTTTGGAGTCTTCATATCTATCCTTCAACTTATCTCTTTCTTTAGTAAGGATATCAATTTGTTCAAGAGCTTCCTCAAGGTTCTTCATGAACTATTCCTTATCCATAGGGATCTTACTTAAGCTATTAAGCCTCTTTAAAATAACTAATTATTAAAAATAGGGATTGCTAAAAGGGATGTTGAATTAGTAATATACAAACTTTAGTCACCAACTAGATATTATTACTCACTTTAAACCATGCATAATGAAGCAATAAACTAATGCTAAATATTAATAGTAACAATGCACAAATATACCTCATAACACCATATTTTGTTAACTAGGGAAACCTTGGCCAAGGGTAAACCTCAGTGGGGATGATACCTAGTAGATAATATACTAATATATAAGTTCCTTGTAAGAAAATGGACCCTATTAGGAGTTGATAAGAAAACTCAGTATAAGAAGTCCCTCTTACGAGACTTTGAATCCCTATTAGGAGATTCCAACCTTGTTAGGACTTGTGTTATAATGTATGCAAGAAGAGCCCACTACCCAAACATGCAATTTCAACTACAAGTAGAGCTCACTGCTTAAACAAGTAATTCAGTATTATATTTCTTCCTTGACCAATCTCTAATCCTCAAATTGATCTCAAATCACCAGATAGCTCATATAAAACTTTTCATTTATCACTTTCGCAAAAGGTTGGTCACTTCTTAATCTTACAAGATAACGCTTGCAAGCACACTTCTTCTCACAAGAAGTCCTTTGCATAAATACCATGCCTTTACAAAAATTATTTTTGGGTTAGCTAAGACCACAATTCACTTTTCCAAGTTAGACGAAGCATCTAGGATGTTTTCTTTAATTGGACAAGTAATTTTTTTATAAATTGTTGGTAAACAGATTTGTCACAATAGAATTTGCCCAATGGAGTGTGTGGCAAACTGTTCACAAAATTTGGAGAGGCCCTTGGTATTCGGCCTTCCTCCGCGTTTAGAGGGGCAACTCCCTCATATGATATAATTTTGAAGCTTTTTGAATAAAGAACCTAAAACTAAAAGGGGGAGAAAGCTCATGATGACAAATGTACCACATGACTTCAAAGCTTTCTCGAACTACTAACTTAAAACTGCTAATAACAATGATCAAGATCTATGCTTGAAAACTATTACTAGCACAACACTGATCCACATATTCATAAAAATCTACACCATACCATGAGAATGCTCTCTACAAAGAGAATCAACATTTGTAACAATTTAGATTTAAAAAGAGGGAACTCAAACTGCACATTCCATTATTTTCTTGCACCAAGAACTTAAGAAGAATTTCTGATTATAAAGACAAAATCTGTACATACTTTCCAAATATCATCTTTTAATAAAAATTTCAGCATAGTGTTCCCTTATTCTCAAGCCCAAAAGTCCCTTTACAAAGACAAAAGATGTCCTTATACAGACATAGAGGTTAATAAATACCTCTTCGTGGTTAATAACCACCTCCCAAAAATGTGATTTGGGTGAGGTTAATTAACCTCAACAAAATTAACTTATATGCTCTAAAACTTGAGCCTTAGATATTTTGAGGAGATGATTGAATAATAGATCCTTATTGATCCCTCTCATAGATTATATGTGAGCTAAAATTCAAATACAGTGACCTTCCCAAGTTCGTGTATACTATCTACAAGATGCTCCAATCTACCTACCATCTCAATCACAAGTGAAGGAAGGGTGGAAAATAGTTCACCACCTTTTGCCATGTTTCATGTACTTTCACGCTGCATCTTCATATCACCATTGTTCTTCTCTCCTTCATTAAGGTGAGGTATTGTAATGCCAATATGCACTAATTTTTCATAATGCTCGTTTGGGTTGTCATTGATTGTGGAGGAAATTTATTCATGCGTTTTATGCTCTCACTCAATTCATGCATAAATTTCACTGTCTCCATGCCCACTTTATAAAACCATGGCTTTGTGAATTCAAATTGGCTAAACTTGGATTTCTCATGTGGGGAGTGAATACAATCATGCTAGGAAAGGACACAATAAGCCATGTGACAAAGCATGCCTCCTACTTTCACCTATTGCTTCCATGGATGCCTGAATCTAAACTTGCCATGGGCTGGTTTGGAGTGTTCTATCACTAGTTATCATGTTTGATTACTCCTATCAAGTGAATGTTGCTAACTAGGGGAGGTCAAGCATTTGGTATAACAATCATTCCTTTTTCCATGCTTTTTCAATTCACGTGTCTTGTGTGTGGTCACTGCCAGGAAGCCATGGGTTCTCAAAAACTGAGCCAACATGACTCTCCATTTTTTTCTGTAGTACTTGTTTGCATCTTCAATTGCCTTGTCTATAGGTTCATATTTGGTTTCCCATGTTTTACTCATTGAGTTCCACATCTAGGCCACTTGATCATCACTACCCATATGACTATTAAGAATTCTGCATTTCTTGAGAATGGAAACATCCCTCTCTATATCAATCAATCTATCCATCAGATATGTGTAACATGTGAGAGGCTTTTCCTTTGTCTGCAAATTAAGCTCAAAAGCTGCAAGATTCCTCAATACTACCTCTGTAGAATCATTGATTGTTATTTTGGATAAGAAGAAAGTGGAGATTGTGCTCTTAAAGCTTAATTTTCTTAGGTCTCTTGAATGATATGGTGCAAACTATATGCCTACATCACTTAATACTATTCCAAATGGAAAATCACTGACTGCTATAGCAGATAGCATCCACTTAATGAAATGCTTTGTAGCTTTTTGAAATCTCTCGTTCTGTGTGCATCCTGACATTATAGCTATTCGTGAGATGCCATTTTGTTCTGACATTCTTTCAAAGAGTTCCAAGACCTTGTCCACATAGCCACTCTGTGCATATCTGGCAACCATCACTATCCATGAAACCACGTTTCAT
Source organism: Cupressus sempervirens (assembly GCA_028749045.1). NCBI lineage: Eukaryota > Viridiplantae > Streptophyta > Pinopsida > Cupressales > Cupressaceae > Cupressus > Cupressus sempervirens. The sequence continues at coordinate 954,887,401 of CM053785.1, read as the reverse complement.
TCAAGCATTTCGTCAAACACTTTTCAAGCATCCATGAGGCTTCCCAATAATCTCCCACTAATTAATTTGGAAAATTCTTCGCACTTTAACACCCTTAAGTCTGCCAGCAACTATATCCATTTCATCAATGTTCTCAATATTCACAATCCATCCTGAAAGAATAGTCATTGATATATTAGGAACACAACTCATAATGTCAATGAAACTAGTGACTAAGATTCAAACATAAGACAATTTCTCCAACTATGTCAGGCTCTGAATTCTCTCTATATCTACCTGACACTCCTTGGCTTTAATTACTTGTATGGAAGTGAGGCCTTCTAGATTAAGTGTTGTCAGTTGAACGTATCCACTTATCTCAAGAACTTCGAGTTTTGCCAAATTAAAGAGGTCCACCAAAATTGTCAACTTTTGATAGTCATTCAACTACAGGATAATCAAACTGCTTATGTGGGGAAAAGGGCATTTAAACTAACATATATGCCACAGCCTCATATGGTTTGTATGTTGAAAACTGCCTTCCCACTGGGCATAATCTGCTCTGGACTACGTATATGGCTATTACCACCAGTCATGAAAAGGTTTTAGATAAGAGAGTCCTTCTCTTTGATAATGCCATGAAATCAAAACTACTCCTCTTTTATTATAACTTTCATGTGACACAGGTCAATAACTGTCTCTAGGAGGTTAATGAATACACATTTTTGGAGAGGTTAATTAACCTACTCCAAAATGTGTATTTTAAAAGTTATCATTAACCTATTGAGAGGTTAGGAAAAATGTATTTTTGGAGAGGTTAATTAACGTACTCCAAAATGCACAATTTGAAAGTTATCATTAACCTCTTGAGAGGTTAATGGTTAATGATAGACTTGAAAATAAGTATTCTGGATCACAACATTAAACTGTGATAAGTTGGAGCTTAGAAGCCAAATTTTAAAAATTTCAAATGCTGTGCAGAGCTAGGAACGAGCTAGAGACATGAAGATTTAGAAACTCACAAAAGCTTAGAAATAAAATTGCCAACTTAAAGCTTAAAACCAGGCAAGTTTCAAAAATTAACCGAGGCTTATAAAATTGAAACAATTTTATAACTGGACAACATAAACAAAACAATTCTTTCTTTAAATTTTGTTTTATTGCTTCATCAAAACATGATTATTTCTATTCCTTATAATCCATACAAATTTTTGAGGTTATACACATCATCACCAACATGTATACTATCTTCTTGTAACTTTTCTAGTCATAATATGATATCTACAACAAGTTATAAACAAAAATATACATTGTTGTAAACCAAATTCTATACTTTTTTTAAATACCAAAAACTAAGTATCTTTATTTCTGAGGTTTCCTATGAATATGTACATCATGTGTTGCAATAAATGACAACAATTACATATCACTATTAGCCAATTATCAATAAGGCCAACCTTGTTAAAGGATATAATGCACATTGTTAAATGTGACATAGTTAGAGGATTTCAATCACCCTCTTAGGGGTGAGCCTTGTTAGAGACTTTAGATCATTCACTTGGAATGTCACCCAATTAAAGGATTTACAATTAACAACTAGATCAACCTTAATCCAAAGGATTTACCCTACATTAGTACAATGATTAGAAAGTAATGATAACACTTGATCTAATAATAACTTACAAATCACTTGTAGATTAGAGATCTTTGTTTCATTCCTCAAATTTTCTTGACTTTCATACACTTCAACTCTGATTGCTTGTTCACCTTTCAAGCATCCATACCCTTAAGCCTTCTTTCTTTGCTTGCCACTAGAAATATCTTCTATTTGATCTTTGATGAATCAATATTTTCCAACATTGATCCACCTTGCTTTTGATTAGCCATCTCTAAAATTAAAAAATTAAGATTTTTTTATTCATCCTCTATCATCCATGAGAAGGTTAGGTAAAATTAGGTAGGATTCAATGAATCTATCCATATTTTAATTTTAGTCTCTACTAGAAACTTCTCCTTCAATCCTCTTTGAATTTTCCTCAAAATAATTTATCATGAATTTTGTGTCACAAACTCATCATAGTTATCTTTCACACATTTCACAAAATTCAAGAAAACAAAATAGTCGGCTCAAATTTGTCAAATCCATGATTTAACATGAATACTAGCACTCAACATCAATATGTTGTCACTCAACTTCCATACTGTTCTTCCACTCATCATCAACTAGATCACTCAACAAACACTAAAGTTTACTCAGCTTATACTATATCACTTGGCATACACTACAATTTGACTTTTCTAGGTGCCAACTTTTTCTACTTGGCTTGTACTAACTTTTCTTGGAACCTATAGTCCACTCAGTCAATCTTGGTAGACTCTATTCTTCTTACTTGTTATTTTATACTTAGTCACTATATCCAACCTTTGCAACCTTAAGTAGACAATCACTGCACTATATTATCATTGTCTTAGCTGGTCCTTATACTCCTTTTTCATACCATAACTCAAACTTTTCTCTAGGTACTTTTTTTTATCTCATTTGATCAAATCCTACCCATTTATAAAAATAAATGATAGTAGTCAAATAAACTAAGTAGATGTCTTACCAACAAGTAGAAGGTTTGACATTAGTGACAAAAAAATGATTGAAAAACATTCTCATACCTGTATCAATCTATCTGCAATAATCTCCCTCTTTGGCATTGATGGAAAACTAGTACAACTAGTACAACCAACAATAATACCAAAAATAAAATAATTCCTTCTATTGAAATATCTCCCTCTATTATCATCATTCATCTTTTGTATTGATTTACAAATTTTTGTTCTGATCATGATGAAACAGAAACAAAGAAACAAGAGCAAATACAAGAACAAAATATGGACTTCTTATTATCTCCATAAATGTGGAACTATAGAATTCACAAGTACAATATGCTAATCCACATGGGTGCCTTCATTATAGTAATCTACAAGATAATAGTATAAACTACACCCAAAGTTGTCCTAGACAATGTTTAGGCATTTCTTAAATAGATAATTTTATGTCACTTGGGAAGGTTCTAGACAATGAAACTTAATACTAGGGTTGGAAAACCCTAACAATACATATAGAGTTGGCCAAATACATCTTTGAAAATTATTTTACATATATTGGGTAGCTCAACCTTGGAAGGCCCTAACTCTCAAATTGTTGCTCTGATTAGCTATTATAATCCCTTTTTAAAAACACCAACTCTTGATCTATAGGCTCAGAACTGTGCAAGCACCCTTCCACTGAGTTTTTAGCCCTCATCTAGGAAATCTAAGGCCTTAAATGATGAGCCTAAAGATTTTTCTACAAATTTTTCCATTGAAAATCTACAATAACTTCTCTGATACTTAAGCTAGCATAATGAGATTTTTATGTTATGCTTATAGCTCTAAAATGAACCTTCCTATAGAAAATGAGAACATTCTAGAGCTTGTATGAAAAACTTACTAAAAAATAGAAAGTTCCTAGAAATAGTAACCCCCTATCTACTACTCCTTATTAAAATAGAAAAGACTGAAAGAAATCAATATTTTTGGGTAATGCAAGATTTCTATTACACCCAGGATGCTCTTGCAGCAGACACCTGAGGTAATTTAAGAAGTGACTTCATCATGTCTTAGGTGTTTAGAGGAAAACCAAGATGGTTAACCTTCTCCCGTGCTAGCCATGATGAATCCTCTAATGGCCTCCCTTTATATTTGATCATGTATTCTTCATAAGTTTTGTTCCTTATATTTTTTCCAATGTGATTGTATAGTATCCCCTCAATCTCCTTTGTAGCTAAACTAACTAATAGAATACTCCACTATGCTTTTGCAACTTCATCTCCATTAGCTCCTTCATAATACTTTGTCAAATATGAAATACTAGTGAAATATTCAATTCAACAAGTAGCTCCACTTCATAAGCATTTCTAGAATCATGCCTTTTCAATATCTTGCATGGTCCAAACTTCTTCATCTTCAGCTTATTATATGTACCCACTAGAAAATGCTCCTTTCTCAAATAAACCATGACTTCATCTCCAATATTAAATTCCTTATACATCCTTTTCACATCTACCTTATCCTTGTATTATGTATTCATGTTTATGATGTGCTTCATTACCTCCTGATGTATATTCTTCAAATGTTTAGCAAAATCTTCTACTTTAGCACTGCTTGTCTTTTCTTTATCCAACTACTACAATTTAGAAGAATTTCTAGGACTGCTCTCATATACAATTGAGAATGGTGATTTACCAATACTTATGTTGAAAAAATTATTATATGCAAATTTTGCCTATGGTAAAATCATATCTCATCCTTTTGGCTTGTCTCCAACCAAACATCTTAGTAAATTTCCTAAACTATGATTCACAAATTTTTCCTATTCATCACTTTGTAGATGATGTGATGAACTAAACTCCAAGTACATCTTTAATTTATTCCATAATGTGTCCTACAAATACCCAAAAAAATTGGTATCTCACCACTTCTCTAAAAAATAACTCTTTGGCAAACCATTTCATCTCACCACTTCTCTAAAAAACAACTATGCCACACTGTTGGTAGATATATTTGTCACTATAAAAATGGCCCAATGAAATGTATGTGAAAAAATATTCACAATAGTTGGATAGACCCTTGATATGTGGCCTTCCTCTACATTTAGAGGGTCAACTCCCTCATATGATATAATTTTGAGGTTTTTCAAATAAAGATGAAATCAAACTTTTAAAGGTAAGTAGAAAGCCATTGATGATGAATGCACCACATGACTCCAAAGCTTTCCTAGGCTAACTTAAAAGCTACTAATAAAAACAATCAAGATCTACACTTGAGAACTATTACTAGAACAATGCATGATCCAAAGATTCATAAACATCTACACAATACTGTGAGAGTGCTCACTATAAATAGAATCAACATTTATAACAATTTAGATTTGTAAGAAGAGAACTCAAATTGCAAGTTCCTTTATTTTCTTGCACCAAGAACCTAGGAGGAATTTATGATTACAAAGAGAAAAATTGTACATACTTTCCAAATATCATCTTTTGATCAAAATTTTAGCATAGTGTTGGACATTTTTCTAAAGTCCAAAAATTTCCCTACGAAGCCAAAAATGACTCCTTATATAAGCATAGAGGTTAAGAACTACCTCTTTGAGGTTAATAATGACCTCAAAAATATGTAATTTTTTAGAGGTTAGTAACCTCACTTAAAATAGCCTATACAAGGAAAACACCAAAAACATTACTGAAGCTAGAATTACTAAGAATGCATACATATCCAATCACTGGTCTTCTAATTATGGACTCTATCTATTTGGACATTATTGACCTATACTAGAATGTCCTATAATAATCAAGGATGGTCACCATTGAATCATAATTGGGAATGAACATGTTCTCCATCTCGAGTTTGAAATGTTGCAATCTTTTAGAGTGACTACAACTAGACTAAGCTTCATCATAGTTTCAACATCTAACACATGATTCTCCATTTTTGCATGAATTTTGATACTGAAGGAATCAAGAAGAAATTGGAAATCAATCTATTGAAGATCATTTACTACTACTCCACCTATGATAATAGAGACTAGCTCATCCACAACTTTTATTTTTAGCTATTCACATTGGCTATTAGTTTTTCAAATTCAATGATACCTGTGCTAATATTTATCATCTTCCAATTAATACTTTTACTCTAGATACATGTCTAGTTCTCATTTCAATCAGCAATAATTTTCTAAAGAACTAGGGTGTTTGTATCTAACTTGGACATTTCTTGTAGTTCATCAGCTACTTTTTGCTAGGTGACTTTCTACTCTTTTCTTCTTCCTAGCTCCTTAGACATGTCTTCTATCTGTTTGATTGCTTTTCCATATATTTCCTTCACTCTAGTTATGAGTTTTGAAGCATCTTCTATCATTTTTTTTATCAAAGCTTCAATCATCATAGTATGTGACTTGTGTTTGTTTACTCTTTCAACAACAACATGATGAAGAATACCATTAGGGCCCATTAAGGCTAGTGAAGTAACTATTGCCTTCATATTAGAAGAATTGCTAACCAAATTGATGTAAGACACTAGCATTTGAACTTAATTTGTGAGTTGGTCCTTGGATCTTTTCTCTTTCTTCTCTCTTTATAACATATGGGCAACAGTCACTTCAAAATTTTGAAATTGCTTTCCGTAGTAGATGGACCAAGATCAACCTTATTCAAAATGAAATCTAATTTGGATGGTTCATCAACATTCTTCTCTATTATGGGCTTTTCTATTTCTACACATAGATTGCCTAAAGTTTTATCAACAACCAACTTGGACATCCATTTAGTCTTTTTTTACTTTAGGAGGCTTCTAAAGGAAACTAGAGATTACATCAAATGAAGCTGGGATCAACTAAAGAACATCCATTTTCTTTTGGAGACCAGTTTAGAGACATGAATGCATAGTAGCTAGAAGTGAAACTTGCATGTTGCCTACTTATTTTCAGAAATCATCATCAAATCTTCTGAATTAGATAATCATTTTAATTATCTAACTATTTGATGTCTATTAATGATATCTCAGGAGGAGAGAGGCTTGAGGGAGGAATTATTATGTCATGAGAGGATTAGCTAGGATGTGTTTTTCAACAGCTTAAGTGGTTATTTGATCCTTCTCATTAGGTTTATTTCCTTCCTGGTTCACTCCATTATCTTTACCTTTTAGTTTTGTCCTTCTTCTTTTGACTATAAACTTAGTCAGTTGATTTAGATCTTTATCTTGATCTACATCACTTATATCTAATTGTTGTAAATTCTCACTAGAATTTTCTTCGAATGAAATTTGAGATGATTCCGCTAGATAAATTTTCCTCTTTTTACTTTGAAATTCACCATTCACTATTTTTTCTCTAATTCTACTAACCCAATCCCTTTTTCTTTCAAGGACATAGGCAGTACTTTCCTTCAAACTTTTTAACTCCTGAATTGACCAATCAATAGGGGGAAGGTCTAGTAATTAAATTTTCTCATAGTAGAAGGCATCAACCAAGGAAGATTCATCATCATTTATACCTATCACATAATATCCCATGTAAAGAAATCTCCTTAAGGCATTCTTTCATGCAGTCATCATTCAAGCCTTAAGGTGATGACTGAGACATTCTATCAAATAGACTTGTCAAGCAACTCTATAATATCTTAGTTAATCCTTCAATGCCATTTGATCAAACAATTTGATCACATTCTCTATGATTCCACATTTTGCATATATGTCGCTTGCCATTATGCATTTGACTTGAGAATCAACATGTTGTGGAGCTCCTACTAGGAATTCATAAAGATACTGATGAAGATCATTCATTCACCCACAAATTGTATTTGATTAAATATTTCTATGTAATTCTTCTAATGTCACCTTGGTGTATCAGTTACCTTTATTGTTGAATGCTTTGATACTATTTCCCTCTGATTATTATATCATGTCCAACCTATGATTTCTTCTAGCTCTAGATAGCATGTATGACACCCCATTCTATATATAGTTTATTGATTGCAAAAGATGACAAGGATGAGAATTCGAATTTGGATGACCTATCAGTGAAAATATGTTTGAGAGAAAATAGATAGCTCATGTGTCTCTATTGGTGAGGCAATTTAATCTTCAAACTTAGCATTTTGTTAAAAAATTTATATGCTTTATCCATGGTTTCCACTAATGTAATTATGTTGGGAATCAAGACTTTTGCATGGGATGTTTGTATGTATTCCCTAATCCTCTAAGCTTTTCCCATGTAAGGCTTGAATGATCTTTTTGAATGCCATGTTTATATTGAGAGACTTTAAATCACGTAGTAAAATAGCTCAAGGCATATGGTGCCTACAAGAAATTTCTATCAAATAAACCAGTCCTCATTCTTGATGCATCCGCATTGAGTGTTGCAAGTTGGGAGATGCAAGAAAGCCATGAGAGACTAGAAACATCCCACTAAGTAGTTCATGTCCTTTGTCATAGTCTAATAAAGGATGAAAAACTCAAATTACATGGTTCCATGTCCCGATATGTCTCCATGATGCCATATTCACCTTGCTCCAAGACTTTCACTAGTTTTAGTTAACACCAATGAAGTTCTCTTGTTGTACGTCTCCTCTCACTTTCTGTAGATTCATTGACATATTCTAACTTGAACATAGCATTTTGTAGAATGCTACCATAGACCTATCTTGCAATTTCATGTTTCACCTTTATATTCATGACACTTTCATTATGAATTCCTGATTAAAAATATTCCATGTAATCCATCAATGTCTCAAGTATATGGTTTTCAAAGACATTCTAACAAATAGTTATTGTGCTGGTTATAAAACTATCTAGCCTTAAATTGATTCCATATCGGGCTCCATAATGAAATGCTTATTTGAATGCTTTGCAAAATATTCAGTGTCTTGAGGCAAGAAGAGATGACTCTAAAAAAATCTTAGATGTCTCCAAAGGAAGATAATGTGGTCTTCTCTCTACTCCAAATACTTTCACTAGTTTAAGAAAGTGCCAATAAGGTTCTGGTGACTTCTCTATGCATTTGATGCCAAGGTGAAAGATTTGGTTCAATCATAATTGATTGTAATTGTAGGAAGGCACTTCATAACATCCATCTAATATGGCTTCCATTAAGGCATCCTGACTATTATTTCACCTCTCAACTCTTGAAAATCCAAACTGGCCCATTGCTCACTGTGTGTATTCTCTTCAATATATTTGAGGATGAAGGCTTGAGAGCTTTGTCAAATTTAGAAGTCTTTTCTCTGAATTTGCATTATACCTATTGTATCTACCTTTCATAATTCTTTTATAAACTAAAAGTTTAATAACCATCTCAAAAATATGTGTTTTGAGCCTCTAACCTTAACCTTGTTGGATGAAAGGTTAAGGTTAATGGTTCAAAATACTTATTTTTAAAATTTGTTTTAACCTCTCTTTTTTTTAATGGAAAGCATCTACATGACAAAGAACAACTCATGTAAGTTTGGTTCGCTATTGACTTGTTTATTCTTTTATGTTCAAAATTTTCCCCTTTCAAAAGGATTAGTTGTATGGAGAAGAGATGTGCCAATTCTCTACCAAATTAATGAGTATATTATTTAGATGGGAGAAAACTATAATATTATCATGGATAAATATTTTGATGCATTTAGAGAGAAAATAAAGAATAGATTCAGAATTCTAAGAAAACTAGTGGAAGACTACAAGGATGATGTATGTTTCATGGTAGATAGTGATAACGTATACATTTAGGCAATCAAGTCTAGAATTTCATGGGTGAAATATCTTTCTTATGTGGTCAATATTGATGAAACTAAGTATATCATTGAGGCACTTGTAAATGAACTAGTTGATCCCAAGGTTGCATATTTTGGTACTTATCATGAAGCAAAAGCTAGGATCAAATTGGAGATCAAGCTCCTTCACATGGTAAACAAAGGAAAGAAAAGAATTACTAAATTGAAAACTAGTTACACCCTTTTTCTAACCAAAGGAAAAGGTTAGGATGAGGAAGTAGAGGATGAGGAAGAAGAACCATTAAAGAAGAAGGGTAAGGTAATTATCACCAAGCTTGCCACTACATCTGCTACTTTATTTACCAAAACAACTTCAAGAAAGAAAGGTGATAATGAAGGAGGAGATATAATATTTAGGAAACCTCCACCCACCTTCCAAGATAGACTAAAAGAACTACAAGAAGGAGCAAGTATAATTTTTTTTAAAGCATTAATGTATGAAACTAGGAATGAGGAAGAAAAGAAATAGATTGAAGACCTAGTGATGGACAAAATGGGTAAGTGGAAATACTCACCAGACTAGCTTACTTCTCAGCTCCCTAACATTTTGTTAGATAAGATTAAGCCAAGATGGGTATTTTCCATGCAAATTGTAAAAGACATCTATGGGAAACCATTGAAGTAGCTTATTCCAAGCTTAATAGACAAGAGATTAAGGAATCTCTAAAGAAAAATAAGGAATATAACACTAAATTTCAACACTTTTTTGATTTTGATAAAAGATATTGAGCATGTTGTAAGGAATATAACACATGCATGGAAGAATATATATCTTCTTCATAAAATGAGTGATTTTTCTATTGAGGCAAAAGATGATGATGATGATGATGATGATGATGATGATGATGATGATGATAAAGAACAGAAAGATGAAGAGAAAAATATTGAAGAAACAACACATTTTGATAACATTGATGATGAAGAGGAACATAATCAGGAGGCTACTGAGGAAGAAAAGTAAGATGATGAGTAAACAGACCTAGTCAAGATTGCTATAGCAGTTATAGCCTCACTTTCTCATTCTCCAAGCAAGGTATTGACCTCATCAAGCATGGAGATGGCCTTTGCAGGATTGATTGTGACTAGCACTCAAAGCACAACTAGCCAATCAATCTTTGCACCAACTCAACTAAGTATATTATTGACTAAAGTGACCTCCACTTCATCTACCAAGTTGCAGACTCTTCCCTCTTCTACCATGTTGGAAACATCAGTTTCGAATACATCAATTTTGGCTATAGCAGGTATTTCTTTAGCTATTTTTATGATAAGTGTAGTAAAAAAATTTACAGCTATTCCTAGTATGTGTACTATTATTTCTATTCTGAGTACACAAGCAATAAGTGTAAGGACAGTTGAGACCAAGCCTCAACCAAGCACAAAAGTTTTGGGTAAAGGAAAGGAGATGGAGGAAGAAATAGACCTAGATGACGAAATTGTAATCCCAAATTGGGACATTTCCAAGCTCACTCTAGACCAAATGTATACAATTGCTAAAATACTCCAAAAGAAAGCCAAGTAGTAGAGGCTTAGAGAAGAAAGAGATAAGGAATTCAAAATCATTGAAAATGCTAAGAATACGTTGGCAGAGGAAACAAGTATAGAGGTTGATTCTTCACAGCCAATTTTGTATCAACTAGCAGACGTAGTCCAAAAGTTCAATAAAGATATAGATGGACAAGATAAATTATTGTAGAAAGCAGAAAAGAAGTTTGAGAATAAAGCATTGGAGCACATTGCTCAATAAATTTCTATTTATCAAATAGAAGTCTCCACCATTTTCGGTTCCCTAGAAACTTCATGCACAAATGTATCAATACATTTTGGCAAGTTATGTGATGTTTCAAATTTCACTATGGAAATAAAGTAAAAATTGTCCAAGATAGATGAAGATCTCAAGGAAAGTTCTCAATAGCTATAGCTTGACCCTTGTTCAAGCCCTGTACATTTCAAAAAGATTAAATTTTTAATGAGTTATTGGTATAATTGCTTAAGGAAGAGGCCAAAATCATATCTACCTTAGTAGATATTCAGAACATGATTCTTCCCAACATGGATGCACTTTAGAAACATTTGTCACATTCCAAAACCCTCATCCATGACAACAACTTCTCCATAGAAAACCACATGATTGAGTTGTCAATAGAAATACAGATTGAACTTCACACATATAAAGTCTTGCAAGACAACTATGACAAAATGTTGGCTATAATATTGGAGATACATTCAAACTTTTTTTCTCATTTTGGAATTAACATATAAATATATAGAATAAATCTTTGGCATTAATGTCAAAAAGGGTGAGTATATACTATGAATAAGAAGATATAGAGACGATATGGAAATAATAAGTTATGGGGAAGAAAATGCATTGTAGATTGATACATAAGCTGTAAAGAAAATGGGGGAGACAAATGTGTATAGAAATATACATTTTATATAGAAAGGAAATGTATTCAAATGTACAGTATACTATATAGGAGCCTTATCATTTACAAATATATATATATATATATATATATATATATATATATATATATATATATATATATATATATATATATATATATATATATATATATATATATATATATATATATATATATATATATCTTACAAAAGCAAATTTGAAAAATCTCAAAAACAATATACTCTACCGAGCTAACAATCACTAGGTGATGTATAAAGGTATTGAGGAAACTTTTTGAATTCAATTTTGGATGATAAGTGTTTTTGTCACTAATGTGGAAGGGTGAGATTGTTGACATAACAATCAAGTTTGTTATTAGTGACATACACTTATTCAAATTGTAAGTATCTTCCAAGCTTATTATATAGTTAATAGTGTTTGTCAAGCATTTTAGTTGTTGCCAAGTTATACAGTTGCTACCAAGTCCTTTGGATAAATTCTAGTGTTTATAGAGCAATTAGAGTTACTATTAAGATTAGCAATGTAAACCAAGCATCTTCATGTACATCAGGTTTACTAGTACAATTAAAGCTATGTAGTGCTTAGTGAGTTTGTAGTTTATGTGATGGGAGTCTAGTGTTAACCAAGCTACTCAATGTTAACCAAGAGACTAAGTTTATACCAAGCTCGAGGTAATAGTTTTTACTGAGTCATACAATTTAAACCAAGAGACTCATTTTATATGGTGAGTTTCACAATATCTACCAAGTCAGTAGTGTAGAACAAGTTCAAGACTTCTTGGAAGAGATTAGTATGAACCGAGCTTCTATGTCTACTAAGTGCATGATGATGTTGAGCATTGATAGTGAATGCCTAATATCATAACTTCACTGAGTTAGCCTTTGGAGCCTAAGTGTCTACACTTGAGTGGACTTTGTAATATTTGTGTAAAATTGTATAGTGGATGACTTTGTAATTTCTATAATTGGATTTGTATAGATGTAGTGTATTGTATCACATCCAATGTGTGTAGTAACAATGCATATGTAATGTAATCTTAAGAGAAGAGTAGAAAGTGCAAATCATAAAGGCTACAAAAATATAAGGTGCAAAAAAGATTCATCTATCATAGTAAGGTGATTTGTACACTTAAAATAATCTCATTCAGCAAACCAAGTTGTAGATCAAAGATCAACTACTATTTCATCATAACAGGTGGATCGGTCAAATCCTTTAACAAGGTAGACCTAATAGTCTTTTGTAAATCTCTTTACTAAGTGCATACTTCATTGTATGTTTGTAAATCTTTTCACAAGGTGGACCTAGTAGTCCTTATTGCTCTTAATAGGGTAGATCATTAGAAGTGATCAATGTAAGCCTTAATAGGCCAACTTTATACTATAGTGCTAAATCTTGTCGGTATCATCCCCACCCCAATTTTACTTTCTATTTGGAAGGTTTCTGGCTAACCAAATCTTTGTGTCAAAGTATTATGAATGCTTTCATGTTTTTAGTTTCTTATGCACACAATTAGATAAAATTATATTGGAATAATTAAATGCTAATTGGACTATTGGATTAAGAGTTAAAGTTGTAGAAGTTTTAGAAGTTACTGATTTACACCTCCACTCTCAATAACTTAGCCTTGATAACAATATTTCCAAAAATGAACTAACTCTTCATGGTTAATAACTACCTCCAAAATATGTAATTTTGGAGAGATTAATTAATGTCACTAAAAATAAACTATACAAGGAAAGCTTCAAAAATATAACTTAAGCTAGAATTACTATGAATGCATACATACCCAATCACTAGTCTTCTAGCTATCAACACTATCTATTTGGACATGATTGACTTGTCTTGGAAAGTCCTATAAGCATCAAGGATGGTTATCATTGAATCATAATTTGGAATCAATACATTCTCCATCCTAAGTTTGATAGTAAAGTATTTATCCTAGATCTCTTCTTACTCTTGTTGATAGGCTCAAATGTTGTAATCTTCTAGAGTGACTGGGACAAGACTAAGCTTCATCATAGTTTCAATGTCTAACACTCAATTCTCCATTTCTACATGAATTTTGATACTGAAGGAATTAAGAAGAAATTTGCAATCAATGTGTTGAAGATCATTTAGTGCTACTTTACTTGTGATAATAGAGACTAGATTATCCGCAACTTCTATTTTAGGTTGTTCACATAGGGCTATCAATTTTTCAAATCCAATTATCCCTTTGCTGATATTTATCATCTTCTAGTTAATACTTTTACTCCAAATAGTTTCAAATTCTCATTTGGATCAGCAATAATTTTCTCAAGAACCAGGGTGTTTGTATCTAACTTGGGCATTTCTTGTAGTTCATTAACTACTTTTTTTAGGTGACTCTCTACTCTTTGCTACTGTCTAGCTCTTTAGATAGCTCTTGCATCTATTTGATGGTTTTTTCATAGATCTCTTTCACTCAAGTTATGAGTTTTGAAGCATCTTCTATCATTCTATTTATCCAAGCTTCAATCATCATACTATATGACTTGTGTTTGTTTAATCTTCAAACAATAGCATGATCAAGAATACCTTTAGGACTTGCTAAGGCTTGTGAAGTAACTATTGCCTTTGTATTAGAAGAATTTCTAAGTGAATTCAGGTAAGACACCACCATCTAAACTTTCTCCTTGGTTCTTTTCTCTTTATTCGCTCTATTTAACATTTGGGTAGTAGTCACTTCAAAATTGTGAAAATTGCTTTCTATAGTAGATGGACCAAGATCAAAATTATTCAGAACAAAATCTAATTCAGATGCTTCATCAACATTCTTCTCTATTATGGGATTTTCTATTTCTACACTTAGATTTCCAAAAGGATTATCAATGACCAACCTGGAGATCACTTTAGTCATTTTCACTTTAGGAGGCTTCTAAAGGAAACTAGAGATTACATCAAATGGAAATGGCATCATCTGAACAACTTTCTTTTTCTTTTGGAGACTAGTTTGGAGCCATGAATGCATAGTAGCTGGAAGTAATACTTGCATGTCACCTATTGTATTTTCAGCAATCATCATCTAATCTTGTAAATTAGATAATTGATTAGCTAACAGCATGATGTCTATTAATGATATCTTTGGAGGAGAGAGGTTTGAAGAAGGAATTACTACATCATGAGAGGATGTAACTAGGATGTATTGTTCAATAGTTTGAGGGGTTCTTTGATCTATCTCATTAGGTTTATTTCCTTCCTAATTCACACTTTTAGATTTAACTTTTTGTTTTGTCCTTCTTCTTTTGACTATAAAGTTAGCTGCCTAATTTAGATATTTATCTTGATCTAGATCACTCATATCCAAATACTATATTTTCTCACAAGAAGTATCTTCCAATACCATTCAAGATGATTCTCCTTCATTACTTATCATCTCTTTACTTTGAAATTCACTAGTCACATTTTCTACTCTAATTCTAAACACCCAATTCCTTGTTCTTTTAAGGACATAGACAGTTCTTTCCTTCAGGATTTTTAACTTCTAAACTGATCAATCAATATGGAGAAGGTCTAGTAATTCAATTTTCTCATAGTAGAAGGGACCAACCAAGAAATCTACATCATCATTTATACCTATCACATCAATGTCCACCTTGAAGTCTACCACTTTCCTTATAGTAAGCTACATCCAATCTATTTTCATGATTTCAAAATCACTTTCACAATCTTCCCAAAAATATTCTAGAGCTAGAAAGTGACCAATTTTGGGGGTTAGCTTTAAATCATTAACTACGTAGCCTTTACTATGATAAGGGAAATGCATGGTATAATGATGCAAAATAATTATGGTAATGGATCTCTCTATATTCCACACATCTGATGTAGTATCACAACTATAATGTAAAATGCCTATACAAAAGGTTATTTCATCTATCCTAATGTTCTTGAAAAGCTTATTAATTTGACTAATTTGTTTGCACATCTCTATCAAGAAAAATTTATCATTGAAAAATGTAGGTAGCATAAGGGGATACCCATCATAGGAGGCTAACCTGGTATATGTAAACTTCAAGAACTATATGAAAACACTTCCATACTTTTGTACTTTCATTGCTACTTTTGGTGAAATTATGAGTCCCATGTTTCCCTAAATTTCTCTCATAGTCAACATCATGAATGCATCATTCACTCTTCTAAAATGGTGTAGGCTACTATCATACTATAGCTAAGGAAGATGACTGTAAATAATAGCCATATCATCATATATACCTTGTTGGTTAAGCCCTAGCCAACTTTTGGTGCTTGCAATAGCACAAAAAACATAAAAAGTCATGTAGAAATAATCATTTTCTTGGAGTTCTATGAATTGCCTATGCAGTGAATCACTAATAATTATAGACCAATCAATGTGTTTCTTCCCTTTGCAAACCATCTTAATAAATAAGAACATCTAACCTTCAAACTCATGTGAATTGTGAAGTCCTATTATCATGCTTAATAGAGTTGTCATATTTTCTACAACTACTTTTAATGATGATTTGTGGATAGACTTGGCTAGGTGATATTTCCCTTTCCTTGGTTGTGAGAGCCATGATCTACCAATCATGTTTAAACAATGAGTTTAATTTTCCATATAGTTATAGTTGGTAGCTCTTAAATTGATTTTGGCATATTGCACTCCAGTAGGTAATCAGAAAGAAATTGCAATAGAAATGAGATCCAAATGGATAATCACTTTATTATTTAATGAAATGACTTCCCTAATATTTTTTTATAGGCTTTCATGCATTCCAAGACTAGACCATAGCACTATGCTGAGATGGGGTGCCCTGATGCTCGAGCCATGCCACTTTCTAATATTTTTCTAGCTAAAGAGGTCATGTCCTCACTCTCAAGAGATGAACAAAAACCTTGAAGGAAAACACTTCCAAAGATATTAGATGGTATCACCAATTTTGAGAAGTATACTTTTAAAAATGGGAGCATAATCTGGCCTTTGATATTTATATTTCATGATTTGGCTAGTGATCCTTCCCTTGATCACACTGAATGTCTGAAAATCTTGCATTGCCCACTCATTTTTTAATGGAGAATGACAACTAACACTATGTTTTGAGCTCTCATTTTTAATATTTATTTCCTGGGAGTTGAAGGTAAGTCACGAGCTTTCTATGACATAAATCATGTGCTTGGGCTAGAGGTAAGAGTTCAAAAGAATGTAGAATAGTGCATTGAGAACCAAATTTATATGCTTGGGATTTCCAATAACATGCTACCAATCAATACTATTCACCAAGAATTTTTCAAACATAATATCCCATGTGAAGAAATCTCCTTGAGGCATTCTTTCATGCAATCATCATTTCAGCTTGAAAGTGATGATCTAGACATTCTATCAAATAGACTTGTTAAACCACTCTATAATATCTTAGTTAATCCATGATTTCCATTTGATCAAACAATTTGATCACATTCTCTATGATTCCATATTTTGCATATATGTTGCTTGCCACTATGCATTTGACCTAAGAATCACCATGTTGTGTAGTTCGTACTAGGCATTCATAATAATACTAATGAAGATCATTCATTCACCTACAAATTGTGTTGGATTGAATATTTATGTGTAATTCTTCTAATGTCACCTTGGTGTATCATTACCTTTATTGTTTAATGCTTTGATATTGTTGCCATATTATTATTTTATCATGTCCAACCTATTATTTCTCCAGGCTCTGGATAGCATACATGACACCCATTCTATATGTAGGTTGTCAACTACCAAAGATGACAAGGATGAGAATCCAAATTTGGATGACCTGTCGGTGAAAATATGTTTGAGAGAAAATAGATAGCTCACATGTCTCTATTGGTGAGACAATATCATCTTCTAACATAGCATTTTGTTAAACAATTTATATGCTCTATCCATGGTTGCCACCAATTTGATTATGTTGGCAATCAGAAAGTGTGCATGGGATGTTTGTATATATTCCCTAATCCCCTAAGCTTTTCCCATCAATGGCTTGAAGGACCTTTGTGAATGCCATGTTTGTATTGAGAGACTTTAAATTGTGCATTAGACCAACTCAAGGGATATGGTGCCCGCAAGAACCTTCTATTAAATAAAAAAGTGCTTGTTCTTGATGAATTCACATTGAGTGTTATGGGTTGAGAGATGTAGGAAAGTCATGGGAGACTAGAGACATCCCGCTAAATAGTTCACATCCTTTGTCATAGTCTGATGAAGGATATAAAAATTTTATCACACATCTCCATATCTTGGTTATGTTTCCACAGTGTCATCTTTGGCATGCTCCAGGACTTTCACTAGTTTTGGGCAACACCAATGATGTTATCCTATTTTGTACCTGTTCTTGCTTTCCATAGATTCATTTAAACATTCTTACTTGAACATGGCATTTTGTAGAATTCTACCATAGACCTAGCTTGTAGTTTCATGTTTCACCTTTATATTAATCACACTTTCATTATGAACACCTGATTAAACATATTTCATGTTATCCATTGATGTCTCAAGAATATGGCTTTTGAAGACATTTTGACAAGCAATTATCATGCTAGTTATAAAATTATCTAGCCTCAAATGGGTCCCATATCAAGATTCATAACCAAATGATTATTTGAATGCTTTGTGGAATATTCAGTGTGTTGAGGCAAGAAGAGAGGACTTTGATAGAATATTAGACATCTCTAGAGCTAGATAATCTAGTCTTCTCTCTACTCTGAATGCTTTCACTAGTTTCAAAAAGCACCAATAAGCTCTTGGTGACTTCTCTATACATTTAATGCCAAGGTGAAAGATTTGGTTCAATCACAACTAATAATGTTTGTAGGAAGGTACTTCATAGCATCCATCTTATATGGCTTCTATTAAGACATCCCCACTGTTACTTCACCTCTCAACTCTTGAAAATCCGAACTGACCCATTGCTCACTATGTGGATTCTTTTCAATATATTTGTAGATGGAGGCTTGAGAGCTTTGTCAAACATGGAAGCCTTTTCTTTGACTCTACATTATACCCATTGTCTCTACCTTTTTTTTTTTTTTATCAACTAAAAGGTTAATAACCATCTCAAAAATACATGTTTTGACCCTCTAACCTTAACCTTTTTGGACAAGAGGTTAAGGTTAATGGTTCGAAATACGTGTTTTTGAAATTTATGTTAACCTCTCTTTTTTTCTTGATGGAGAGTTTAAGATTTCAAAGCAAAATATATGTTTTGGACCTTGAATCTTAACCTTTTAAAATGTTAGTGGATAATGATAGAGTGAAAAACACATATTTTGCTGCTCTTCATTAACTTGCCATAGTTTGAGACTTGGATGGTGGAATTTGGAAATTCAAAGTGTAGGGCAGAGCTGGGAACAAACCAGTGATATTGGAGATGCAAAATTTTTGACAAATTCTAAGGAAAAATGACCATTTTAATGCTTAAATTGAGGCATATTCCAAAAATAATCATAGTTCAAAAGGCACAAATTGGAGTAATTTTTATATCCAAGAAACACACATGAAAAACATCACTAGTCTTCATGCAAGGAATAAAATGTGTCATCTTTGAAAACTTGTCAACCACCAAAAAAATGGAATCATGCCCACATTGCATCCTCAGCAATACAAGAACAAGATCCAAGTTGACATCCTCTCACACCTTCTCTGGTACAGGTAACGACTAATACAACCCTATATTTTTCTTTACTCCTTTCACCATCTAACATACTCCACAACTCTATGCAAACTTCTTCATACCTTGCAGCAACTATGGCTAGTAATAATTCTCAGTAACCAAAGCTATGGTTTTATCTCTACCAAGATATCCAACCAGTCCTATTTTATGCTTCTCCTTAATGATATTCTCTTTCATTGAACTTTTGGGAAAGCATAACCAGCTTCCTTTGAACAACATACTATCTCGTATCATAAAATCCAACTAGTTTGTCCCGTCATGTGTAATAGGTTTTGTACAAGTTTTCCATGCTTCACCATAATCAAGATCCTCTAGATACAAAGTACTAAGTTCCTTGAACCCAACCACCTCTATCTACACTTATGTCAACAAAAATTTTCCTATACTAAGAACATCTACAACTTTGTTAAACTTCCCACTCTTGTGTTTCAAAACATATGTATAACTTTGCAAAAACTCAACTCACTTCAAATGTCATAGGTTTAATTTTCTTTGACTATTTAAATATTGCAAGGCTTGATGATTAGCATACAAAATAATCTCCTTAGGAAGAAGATAGTGTGTCCACTTCTTTAATACTTCAACTATAGCATAAAATTCTTGATCATAAATAAAATATTTTCTTTTTTCATCAGTCAACTTCTCACCAAAATAAGGAATAGGTCTACCTTCTTGGCTCAAAATAGATCCTATTGCCATATGTCTAGCATCATAGTCTACTTGAAATGCCTTGATAAAATTAGGAAGTGGTAAAATAGGCTGCTTAATAACTTTATATTTCAACAAATTAAAACTCTTATCTTCTCCTATAGTCTACTTAGATTCTTTCTTATCCCCTCTCATTGTTTCAATTAGGGGTCCACAAATACTGCTAAAACCTCTTATGAACTTTTGTAAAAACTAGCCATTCCATGAAAATATGTTACCTCTATTGCACTCCTTGGAGTATGTTATTCAAGGATATCCTTCACCTTCTCCAGGTCCATTTTCAAACCTTCTACTAAGACTACAAATCCTAGGATTTCGTTCAAGGATGACCTTCACTTTTCTTCCCTCAACTTGTTAAACTTCTTGTAGGGCTAAAGCTGAAAAGAAAACCCTAATAGAATAGAAGAGTAGAGGCATGAAGATAAGTAGTATGACTGAAATGTAACTAAAATTTGGCATTCAATTATAGTGCACAAGACTTGTAGCTCTAGCTGGTTGAACAATGTGCCTTATGGAGCAGTTGACCTTGCTTACAATATATTCAAGAACAATCTCTCATTTGACCTTGTCGATCTACTATTGAAGTAAATAAACAAGAACATGGAAAGAATTTGGATGACAAGAACAACCCACATAAGTTAGGTTCTCTGTTGACCTATTTATTCATTTATGTTTAGAAATTTTTCCCTTTAAAAGGATCAGTTGTATGGAGAAAAGATATGCCAATTCTCTACCAAATTAATGAGTATATTACCGACATGGGATAAAACTATGATAGTATCATGGATAACTATTTTTATGCATTTAGAGAGAAAATGAATAATAGATTCAAAATTCTAAGAAAACTAGTGGAAGACTACAACGATGATGTATGTTTCATGGTAGATAGTGATAAGGTATACATTTAGGCAGTCAGGCCTAGAATATCATGGGTGAACCTCTTGGATATGAGGTTAATATTGATGAAACTATGGATATCATTGAGGCACTTGTAAGTGAACCATTTGATACCAACTTTGCATATTTTCATACTTATCATGAGGTAAAAGCTTGGATAGAACTAGAGATCAAGCTCCCTTAGGCAGTAAACAAAGGAAAGAATAGAATTGCTATACTAAAAACATCCATTTATTGACAAAAGAAAAAGGTGAGGATGAGGAAGCAGAGGATGAGGAATAAGAACCATTAAAGAAGAAGGACAAGGTACTTATCACCAAGCATGCCAAGACACCCACTACTTTATTTACCGAAAGAACTTCAAGAAAGAAAGCTAATAAGGAAGGAGGAAATATAATATAATTAGGAAACTGCAACACACCTTCCATTATAGATTGAAATAAATGTAGGAAGGAGTAAGTGTAACAAATTCTAAATCATTAAAGTATGAAACTAGGATGGAGGAAGAAAAGAAGTAGATTGAAGACCTAGTCATGGAAAAAATGGGTAAGTGGAAATACTCACTAGGCCAACTTACTTCTTAGCTCCCTAACATTTCGTTGGATAAGATTAAGCCAAGATAGGAATTTTCCATGCAAATTGTAAAAGACACCTATGGGAAAACTCTAAACTAGCTTATTCCAAGCTTAATCAATAAGGAGATTAAGGAATCTCTAAACAAAAATGAGGACAAATTAACTCTAAAGTTTAACACTTGTCTAATTTTGATAAAAGAGATTGAGCATGTTGTAAGGAATGCAACACATGCATGGAAGAATATATATCTTCTTCATAAAATGAGTGATTTTTCTATTGAAATAAAAGATGATGATAAAGATGAGAAAGATGAAGAGGAAAATGTTGAGGAAACAACGCATTTTGATAACATTGATGATGAAGAGGAACAGGAGCAGGAGGCTACTGAGGAAGAAAAGTAAGATGATGAGGAAATCGACCAAAGCAAGATTGTTGCAGTGGTTATAGCCTCAATTCCTCATTCTCCAAGCAAGGTATTGACCACATCAAGCATGGGGACAACCTCTGTAGGATTGATTATGATCAGCACTCAAAGTGAAACTAGCCAATTAATCTTTGCACCAACTCAGCTAAGTGCATCATTGACTGAAGTGGCCTCCACTTCATCTACCAAGCTGTAGACTCTTGCCTCTTCTACAGTGTTGGAAACATTAGTTTTCAACACATCAGTTTTGAATACATCAATTTTGGCTATAGAAAGTATTTCTTTAGGTGTTTCTACAATAAGTACAGTATTAATTTTCATAGCTACTCCTAGTATGTCTACTTTTGTTTCTATTCTAGGTATACAAAAAATAAGTGGAAAGAAAGTTGAGACTAAGTCTCAAACAAGCACAAAATTTTTGGGAAAAGGAAAGGAGATGGAGGAAGAAATAGACCTAGATGAAGAAATTGTAATCCCAAATTGAGACATTTCCAAGCTCACTCCAGGCCAAATGTAGACAATTGGTGAACTCCTTCAAAAGAAAGCCAAGCAGCAGAGGCTTAGAGAAGAAAGAGATAAGGAATTCAAAATCATTGAGGATGCCAAGAGTATTTTGGTAGAGGCTAAAGTTATAGAGGTTGATTCTTCACTACCAATTTTGTATCAACTAGTAGAGGTAGTCTAGAAGTTCAATGACAATATAGATGGAAAAGATAAGTTATTGTAGAAGGTAGAAATGATGTTTGAGAATAAAGTGTTGGAGCTCATTGCTTAATAAATTGCTATTTATCAAGTAGAACTCTCCACTATTTTGGGTTCCCTAAAAACTTCATGTACAAATGTATAAATACTTTTTGGCAAGTTATGTGATGTTTCAAATTTCACTAAGGAAATAAAGGACAAATTATCTAAGATAGATGAAGACCTCAAGAAATG
The DNA here is from genome assembly GCA_028749045.1 of Cupressus sempervirens. NCBI lineage: Eukaryota > Viridiplantae > Streptophyta > Pinopsida > Cupressales > Cupressaceae > Cupressus > Cupressus sempervirens. The sequence goes on along the minus strand of CM053785.1, from coordinate 954,864,430 downwards.
TGCTCAACAACTATAGCTTGACCCTAGTTCAATCCTTGTACATTTCATTAAATTTAAATTTTTGACTAAGTTATAGGAAAAACTACTTAAGAAAGAGGCCAAAATCAGATCTACCTTAGTAGATATTCAGAACATAATTCTTCCAAACATGGATGCACATCAAAAATATATTGCACATTCCAAAACCCTCATCCATGACAACAACTTCTCTAGAGTAGACCAAATGATTTAGTTGTCAATAGAAGTATAGATTGCACTTCAAAGATGTAAGCTCTTGCAAGACAATTGGGATAAAATGTTGGCTATAATACTCAAAGTACATTCAATTTTTTTGTCTCATTTTGGCATTAAAATGTAAATATATAGAATAAATCTTTGGCATTAATGTCAAAAGGGGGAGTGTATACTATGAATAAGAAGATGCAGAGAAGATATGGAAATAATAAGTTATGGGGGAAAAAATCCATTATAGAATTGATACATAAGTTGTATAAAAAATGGGGGTGATAGATGTGTACAAAAATATACATTATACATAACAAGGAAATGTATTCAGATATATAGAATACTATATAGGAGCCTTACCATTTATAGATATCTATCTTACAAAACCAATTTTAAAAAATATCAAAAGTAGTATACTCTACCAAGCTAAGAATCCCTAGGTTATTGATAAAGATATTCAAGAAAGTTTTTGAATTTAGTTTTGGATGATAAATGTTTTTCGGACTAATGCCTAAGGGGGGAGATTGTTGACATAATAGTCAAGTTTTTTATTAGTGACATACACTTATTCAGATTGTAAGTATCTATCAAGCTTATTATATAGTTAACAATGCTTTCCAAGCATTTTAATTATTGCCAAGTTCTATAGTTGCTACTAAGTCCTTTGGACAAATTCCAATATTTACCGAGAAATTATAGTTACTATGAAGATCAGTAGTGTAAATCGAGCATCTCATTGTATTCCAAGTTTACTAATGCAAACTAAGCTATGCAGTGCTTAGTCAATTTAAAATTTATGTGATGTGAGGAAATTGTTAATCGAGGTACTCAATGTTAACCAAGAGACTCAATTTATACCAAGCTTGAGGTGTTAGTGTTTACTGAGCCATACAATGCAAACCATGAGACTCAGTTTATATGATTATTTTCACAGTATCTACCAAATTACTAGTTTAGACTAAGTTCAAGACTACTTGGAAGTGATCAGTATAGACTGAGCTTCTACGTCTACTAAGGGCATGATGATGTTGGGAATTGACACTGGATGCCAAGTATTAGAACTTTGTCAAGTTAATCTTCAGATCTCGAGTGTCTACACTTTAGCTAACTTTGTAATATTTTTGTAAACTTGTATAATGATTGACTTTATAATTTATATAATTGGATTAGTATATATGTAGTGTATTTTATCATATCCAATGTGTGTAGTAATCATGCATATGTAATGTAATCTTAACAGAAGAGCAAAAAGTGCAAATTACAAAGGCTATAGCAGTATAAGGAGCCATAAAGATTCATCTATCATAGCAAGGTGATTTTTACACTTAAAGGAATCTCATTTAGCAAAGCAAGTTGCAAATCAAAGATTGGCCACTATTTCATCATATTAGGTGGATTAGTCAAACCTTTAACAAGGTAGACCTAATAGTCTTTGTTAAATCTCTTTATTGAGTGCATACTTCATTGTACATTTTCAAATCCTTTCACAAGGTGGACCTCACAGTCCTTATTGATCCTAATAGGGAAGATCATTAGAAGTGATCAATGTAAGCCTTAACAGGCCAACTTTATATTATAGTACCGAAGCTTGAGGGTATCATCCCCACCCTAGTTTTACTTTCTATTTTGAAGGTTTTTGGGTCACCAAAACTATGTCAAAGTATTATGAATCCTTTCACATTTTTAGTTTCTTATGCATACAATTAGATCAAATTATATGTGATTTAGCGCTTCCCTCTTAGTAACTTAGCCTTGTTAAAAATATTTCCAACAAAGAACTACTTCCAAAATATGTAATTTTGGAGAGGTTAATTAAACTCACTAAAAATAACCTATATAAGGAAAGCTTCGAAAAAATAACTTAATTTAGAATTACTATGAATGCATACATACCCAATCACTAGTCTTCTAGCTACGAACTCTATCTATCTGGACATGATTTACTTATCTTGGAAAGTCTTATAAGCATCAAGGATGGTCACCATTGAATCATAATTGGAAATGAACACATTGTGCATCCTAAGTTTGGGAGTAAATTATTTATCCTAGATCTCTTCTTACTCTTGTTGATGGGCTAAAATGTTGCAATCTTCTACAATGACTACAACCAGACTAAGCTTCATCATAGTTTCAACATCTGACACTTGATTCTTCATCGCTGCATGATTTTTAATATTGAAGCAATCAATAAGAAATTGGAAATCAATGTGTTAAAGATCATTTACTATTGCTCCAATTGTGATAATAGAGACTAGCTCATCGGTAACTTTCATTTTCGATTGTTCACATAGGGCTATCAACTTTTCAAATTCAATTATCCCTTTGCTGATATTTATCATCTTCTAGTTAATAATTTTACTCTAGATAGTGTTGGATTCTCATTTGGATCAACAATAATCTTCTCGAGAACTAGGGTGTTTGTATCTAACTTGGACATTTCTTGTTGTTTATTAGCTATTTTTTTCCAAGTGACTTTCTACTCTTTGCTACTTTCTATCTATTTAGACATCTCTTGTATCTGTTCTATGGCTTTTCCATATATTTCCTTCACTCAATCTATGAGTTTTGAAGCCTCTTCCTTCATTTCATTTATCCAAGCTTCAATAATCATACTATGTGACTTGTGTTTCTTTACTCTTTGAACAATAGCATGATCAAGAATACTATTAGGGCCTACTAAGGCTAGTGAAGTAACTATTGCCTTTATATTAGAAGAATTGCTAATTGAATTGATGTATGACACCAGCATCTGAACTTACTCTTTGAGTTGCTCCTTGGATCTTTTCTCTTTCCTTAAAATTTGTAACATTTGGGCAGAAATCACTTCAAAATTATGAAAATTGCTTTCTACAGTAGATGGACCAAGATTAATCTTATTCAGAATAAAATCTGATTTGGATGCGTCATCAACATTCTTCTCTATTATGGGCTTTTCGATTTCTAGAATTAGATTGCCCAAATTGTTATCAATGCCCGACTTGGACATTAGTTTAATCTTTTTCACTTTAGGAGGCTTCTGAAAGAAACTAGTGATTAGATCAAATGGATGTGGGATAACATGAACAACTTTCTTTTCCTTTTGGAGATTAGTTTGAAGCCATGAATGCATAGTAGCTAGAGGTGAAAATTGCATATTGCCTATTGTATTTTCAGAAATCATCATCTAATTTTCTAAATTAGATAGTTGATTATCTAATTGTATGATGTCTATTAATGATATCTAAAGATAAGAGAGGCTTGAAGGAGGACTTACTACATCATGAGAGGATGTAACTAGGATGTGTTGTTCAATAGTTTGAGGGGTTCTTTAATCCATCTCATTAGGTTTATTTCCTTCCTAATTCACTCAATTAGAATTACCTTTCAGTTTTGTCCTTCTTTTGACTATAAAGTTAGCCGGCTGATTTAGATCTTCATCTTCATCTATATCACACATATCCAATTATTGTATTTTCTCACTAGAAGTTGCTTCCAATTCCATTTGACATGATTCTCCTTGATTAATTCTCCTCTCTTTACTTTGAAATTCACCAGTCACTTGTTCTACTTTGATTCTACTAATCCAATCCCTTGTTCTTTTAAGGCCTTACATAGGTAGTTCTTGCCTTCAGGCTTTTTAACTCTTGAACTGACCAATCAATATGGGGAAGGTCTAGTAATTCAATTTTCTTATAGTAGAAGGGATTATCCAAGGAAGAATCATCACTATTTATACCTATCACATCAGTGTCTTCCTTGAAGTCTACCACTTTCCTTACAATAAGTGGAATGCAATCTCCTTTCCTGACTTCAAAATCACTTTCACAATCTTTCCAAAACTCTTCTAGAGCCAAAAAGTGACCAAGGTTGAGGGTTAGCTTTAACTCATTAACTACACAACCTTTAGTATCATAAGGAAAGCACATGGTATAAGAAAGAAAATTAATTGTGGCAATAGATCTCTCTATGTTCCACACATCTGATGTAGTAATACAACTATAATGTCCAATTCCTATAGGGAAAGGTATTTCATGTATCCTTCTACTTTTGTAAAGCTTATTAAATTGACTTATTTGTCCGCACATTTCTATCAAGACTAATTTATCATCAAAAAATCTAGGTACCATAAGGGAATACCCATCGTGGGAGGCTAACCTAATATAAGTGAACTTCAAAAACTATATGAGAACACTTCCATACTATTGTACTTTCATCGCTGGTTCTGGTAAAATTCTAAGTGCCATGTTTCCCAAAATTTCTCTCATAGTCAACATTTTGAATGCATCATTCACTCTTGTAAAATAGTACAGGCTACTATCATACTATAGCTAAGGAAGATGATTGTATATAATAGTCGTAGCATCATATATATCTTTTCAATTAAGCCTTGGCCAAATTTTGGTGCTTGCAATAGCATAGACAATATAAGAAGTCATGTAGAAATAATTATTTGCCTAGAATTCTATGAGTTGCCTATGTAGTGAATCACTAATAATTTCAGCCCGATCAATGTGTTGCTTCCCTTTGTAGACCATCTTAATAAACAAGAACATCTAACCTTCAAACTCATGTGAATCCTAAAGTCCTATTATGCTACTTAATAGAGTTGTGATACTTGCTATAACAACTTTTAACGATGATTTGTGGATGGAATTGGCTAGTTGAGATTTCCCTTTCCTTAGTTTTGAGAGCCATGATTTGGAAATGGTGTTCAAACATTGATTTTGATTTTCCATATAGTTCTCCATGGTGGTTCTTAAATTGGTGTTGGCATATTGCACTCTAGAAGATAATCAGAAAGAAATGGCCCTAGAAATGGGATCCAAATGGACAATCACTTTATTATTTGATGAAATGACTTCCCAAATATTTGGATGATAGGATTTCATTCATTCCAACACTAGATAAAGGTACTATGCTTAGATTGGGTGCCCTGATGCTCGAGCCATGCCACTTTCCAATATTTTTCTAGCTAAAGGGTTCATATGCTCACTCTCAAGAGATGACCAAAAATATTGAAGGAAAAAACTTCCTAAGATGGTATCATCAATGTCAAGAAATGTACTTTTTAAAATGGAAGCATAATCTGACCTTTGATATTTATATTTCATGATTTGGCTACTAATCCTTCCCTTGATCACATTGAATGGCTTAAACTCCTCCACTACCCACTCCTTTCTTTTGTGGAGATTAATACCCAACACTGTGTCTTGAGGTAACATTTCAAATATTTCTTTCCTACAAGTTGAAGGTAAGTAACATGCTTTCTATCAAATAAATCACATGCTCAAGCTAGAGGTAAGAGTTCGCAAAGAATGTATAATCATACATTGAGAACCAAGTTTATATGCTTGGGATTTCCAATAAGATGTTGCCAATTAGTTCTATTCACTAGGAATTTGGCAAACATAATATCCCATGTGAAGAAATATCCTTGACTTATTCTTTCATGCAATCATCATTCTAGCTTGAGTGTGAGGACACAGACATTAGCTTGAAAGTGAGGACCCAAACATTCTATCAAATAGACTTGTCAAACTGCTCTATAATATCTTATTTAATCCTTGACTACCATTTGATCAAAAAATTTGATCACATTCTCTATGATTCCACATTTTTCATATATGCTACTTGCCACTATGCATTTGACCTAAGAATCACCATGTTGTGGAGCTCATACTAGGCATTCATAAGGATATTGATGAAGATCATTTATTCACCTACAAATTCTATTGGATTGAATATTTTTGTGTAATTCTTCTGATTTCGCCTTGGTGTATTAGTTACCTTTATTGTTGAATACTTTGATATTACTACCTTATGATTATTTTATCATGTCCAACCTATCATTTCTCTAGGCTCCACCTTGGTGTATTAGTTACCTTTATTGTTGAATACTTTGATATTACTACCTTGTGATTATTTTATCATGTCCAACCTATCATTTCTCTAGGCTCTAGATAGCATATATGACACCCCATTCTATATGTAGGTTGTCAACTACCAAAGATGACAAGGATGAGAATCTGAATTTGGATGACCTATTGGTGAAAATATGTTTGAGAGAAAATAGATAATTCACATGTCTCTATTAGTGAGGCAATATCATCTTTAAACATAAAATTTTGTTAAATAGTTTTTATGGTCTATCCATGGTTGTCACCAATGTGATTATGTTGGGAATCAGGAAGTGTGGATGGGATGTTTGTATGTATTCCCTTATCCTCTAAGCTTTTCCTGTGAATGGCTTGAAGGATCTTCATGAATTCCATGTTTGTATTGAGAGACTTTAAATTGTGTGTTAGACTAGCTCAAGGTATATGGTGCCTACAAGAACCTTCTATCAAATAAACAAGTGTTCATTATTGATGCATCCACATTGAGTGTTATCGGTTGAGAGATGTAGGAAAGTCATGGGAGACTAGAGACATCCTGCTAAATAGTTCACATCCTTTGTCATAGTCTGATGAAGGATATAAAACTCTGATCACATGGCTCCATGCCTTGGTTATGTTTCCACAATCTCATCTTTGCCTTGCTCCAAGACTTTCACTAGTTTCAAGTAACACCAATGAAGCTATCCTATTGTGTACCTACTCTTTCTTTCTATATATTCTTTAAACATTCCAACTTGAACATGGCATTTTGTAGAATGCTACCATAGGCTTAACTTGCAATTCCATGTTTGACCTTTATATTCACCAAAATTTTATGATTAACACCTAATTAAACATATTCCATATTATCCACTGATATCTCAAGTATATGGCTTTTGAAGACATTCTGACAAACTGTTATCATGTTGCTTATAAAACTATCTAGCCTAAAATTGATCCCATATTAGTCTTCATTACAAAATTCTTATTTGAATGCTTTGTAGAATATTTATTGTATAGAGGCAAGAAGAGAGGACTTTGATGTAATCTTAAATGTATCCAGAGGTAGATAATGTGGTTTTTTCTCTACTCCAAATACTTCCACTAGTGTCAAAAAGTGCCAATAAGCTCTTGGTGACTTCTTTGTGCATTTGATACCAAGACGAAAGATTTTGTTCAATCAAAATTGATTGTGTTTGTAGGGAGGTATTTCATAACATCCATCTGATATGGCTTCTATTAAGACATCTTGACTATTACTTCGCCTCTCAACTCAAAAAAAATTGAACTAGCCCATTGCTCATAATGTGGATTCTTTTCAATATATTGGTAGATGGAGGCCTAAGAGCTTTGTCAAGCTTGAAAGCCTTTTCTTTGACTCTGCATTATACCCATTGTCTCTACCTTTCATATTTTTTTTATCAAGTAAAATATTAATAACCATCTCAAAAATACATGTTTTGACCCTCTAACCTTAACCTTTTTAGATGAGAGGTTAAGGTTAATGGTTCAAAAAATATGTTTTTGAAATTTATTTTAACCTCTTTTTTTCATGATGGAGAACTTAAGATTTCAATGTGAAACACTATTTTGAACCCCGAACCTTAACGTTTTAAAAAGGTTAATTGTTAATGATTGAGTGAACAATATGTATTTTGGTGCTCTTCATTAACCTGCAATAATTTGAGACTCAGATGGTGGAATTTGGAGATTCAAAGTTTGGGTGGAGTTGAGAACAAGCCAAAGATTTTTGAAAATCAAAATTTCTCAAAAATTTTGCAAAAAAATGACCATTTTAATACTTAAACTGAGGCATATTCCAATAATAATCATAGCTCAAGAAGGCAAGGATTAGGAAAAATTTTATATCTAGGAAGCACACATGAACAACATCACTAGTCTTCTTGCAAGGAATAAAATGTGTCATCTTTGAAAACCTATCAACCACTAAAAAAATGGAATCAAGCCCATGTTGCATCCTTGGTAATCCAAGAACAAAATCCATGTTGACATCCTCCAATGGCTTCTTTGGTATAGGTAACCGCTGATACAACACTATATTCTGCTTCACTTCTTTTGCCATCTAACATACTCTACAACTCTATGCAAACTTCTTCATACCTTGTTATAACTGTGGCCAATAATTATTCTTAGCAACCAAAGCTATTGTTTTATCTTTGCCAAAATGTCTAGCCAATCCTCTTCTATGCTTCTCCTTGATAGTATTCTCTTTCATTGAACTTTTTGGAATGCACAACTAGCTTCCTTTTAAAAACATGCTATCCTAGATCATGAAATCCAACCACTTTGTCCTATCATGTGCAATAGGTTTTGTACAAGCCTTCCATTCTTCACCAAAATTAGGATCTTCGGGATACAAAGTACTATGTTCCTTGAACACAACCACCTCTATCTGCACTTATGTCAACAAAATTTAACCTATACTAAGAGCATTTACAACTTTGATAGACTTCCCACTCTTGTGTTTCAAAATAAATGTATAACTTTGAAAAAACTCAACTCACTTCAAATGCCTTTGGTTTAATTTTCCTTGACTATTAAAATATTACAAAGCTTGATGATAAGTATAGAAAACAATCTCCTTACGAAGAATATAGTGTCTCCACTTCTTTAATGCTTCAACTCTAGCATAAAATTTCTAATCATAAATAAAATATTTTCTTTTTGCATCATTCAACTTCTTAGCAAAATAAGGAATAGGTCTACCTTCTTGGCTCAAAATAGCTCATATTTTCATATGACTAGCATCATAGTCTACTTGAAATGCCTTTCTAAAATTAGGAAGTGCTAAAACAAGATACTTAATAACTTTTTCTTTCAAAAAATTAAATCTCTTATCCTCTCCTATAGTTCACTTAAATTCTTTCATATCCCCTCTCATTGTTTCAGTCACGGTCCACAAATACTACTAAAACTTGTTATGAACTTTTGTAAAAAGTAGCCAGTCCATGAAAAGATCTTACCTCTATTGCACTCCTTAGAGTAGGCCATTCAAGGATATCCTTCACTTTCTTTGGGTCCATTTTTAGACTTTTTGTTGAGACTACAAATGCTAGGTACACCAACTCCTTTACAAAACTACACTTCTTCAGGTTTATCAATAAATTTTCTTCCCTCAACTTGTCAAACACATTATGGATATGGATCAAATTCTCCTCCAATGTCTTACTAAAGATCAAAATATCTTCAAGATAAACAATGAAAAACTTACCTAGAAATTTCTTCAATAATCCATTCATGAGTCACATGAAAGTGTTTGATTCATTAGTTAGCCCAAAAGACATGGCTAACTAATCATACAGTCCTTCCCTTGTCTTGAAAGTATTCTTCCACTCATAACCTTCTCTAATATGAATCTAATGGTACCCACTCTTCAGATCTATCTTTGTGAAATACTCAATCCCACTCAAACGGTCCATAGTAGCATCCATCCTTGATAATGGAAATATGCACTTGATTATGATCTTGTTGATAGCATGGGAATCTATGCACATCCTCCATTCTCCATTATTCTTTGGTGCTAATATGGCTAGTACAACACATGGACTCAGAATCTCTCAAATCAACTCTTTCTACAAAAATTTAAGAACTTTTCTATTTAGCTCTACACTTTCTACTAGTGTCATTCTATGTGCTAGCTTGTTTAGAAAACTAGCTCCTGGAACCAAATCCATCTGGTAACTCATCTTTGTCATTGGGGGCAATCCATCAAGTACATTATCCAATACAATTATGTTGGAAAACCCTCTCAGCATAACTACAACTTCTGCAAGTAACTCCTCTACTTCTTCTTTCCTATCTTTTGGAATTATAGCAAAACACATATGCTAAAGCTTCACACCTTTAAGAAACTCATTTCCATCAATAAAACATATTCTAGAAGCACTACATACCTTTCTTCTTTATCCATCAACATCTTCAACTTATGCTTCACTCCATCCTTGGTCAAAGTGTAGGTATTTTCTCACCCATCATGTATAACATTCGTGTCAAACTACCATGGACTACCCAAAACTATATGACATATGTCCATAGGTATGAAATCACATAGTACCTCATCCTAGTAGCTTCCAATCTTGAACTTTACTAAGCACTACTAATTAACCATGACCTTGTGGTCATCTTTCCCCAAGCAATATAGTATGAATGTGGGCACATTTCTATCTGTTAAAGTTTAGCTGTGAGAACATCATTTATAACACTAGATTGTCAATATTACCACCATTAATGATCATGTCACAAAACTTATCTTCATATTTGTACATTGTGTGAAACAAGCTTCTTCTTTGATTAGGAGCATTCTCACTGTTGGCATTTTAAGACTACTGAACAACAAAATGCTCAATACCAAAATGATATTACTCACACAACCTAAGGATTAGCCAATTCCTATTAACAATTATATGTGCAACCCATTTGGACCCAACTTCAACAAAACCAAGGGTGATTTTCTACTCTTTAGCCTCTGCAAAACCAAGGTGGGTATACCCATGGGTGATTCAAGACTAGAAAACACTATATGAGAATTATTTTAGTTTCATTCTGATTCTCATCTTGAATCCTCAAATAAATGCATAATTCCAACATTTTGATAAACACATCCCATATAATAGATTTGACCAAAATCCTTCTATATATTTGCACATGTTCTTAGCAATAGTGGCTAACTGAAGCTAAAACATTCTGTAAAAACAAGTATCAACCAAATTTGAATATCTTTAGGAAATAAAAGTAAATTTGATTATAATTCTACATTTGAAAACTATTTATGACATACTTCTCTTCTAGCTAAATCAACTTTGACCAGTGCCTAATCAATTAGGGTTTAGAGTCTACTACAAATCCATAGATCTAGTTTGTTTCCTTACAACAAACAATATTAGCAATTCTTATCAAAATTTATCATTCTAAGCATCCTTCCTATTACTACAACAATCTTATCAAATTCATCAAAGACTTTACTTAATCCATTGCACTAATAGCATTGATGAATAGATATACAACCTAAATGGATTGCATTCAATTGCACAAGCTTTTACTCATACAATATCAAGATAACTAAGTAACTAAAAGGAGACAAAATTTAGAAAGAATTGATATGGGGACAACTCATAATTTGTATTCATTTTCTTTGAAAATTGTATACACTTGCAGTAAACTTAGAATGACCTTAGGAAGAAACACATAGATCATTCTATATTAATGTATTCTCAGGAACTAACAAATAAAATACATCATAAACTTGCTAAAAAATTGGACCAAAAACAAACTAAGCATATCACTTAGAGCATTAGAAATTAGACCCTCACATTGCCTTGAAAACTCATTTATATAGGCATGAGTTGCAACAAGAAAAGGGAAAATGTGATTATAGGTGTCTTTTAAAATATTTTTATATACACCTATCACAACAAGACAAAATTGTGAATAACAGAAAGACTGATACATTGAAAATGCTTTTGTGGGTCCACTTCTGTTATTCCCCTTGGGAAAACAAAAACACTATGATCATATTCTTTTATCATTCTAGCTCCTTGGGGTAGGTGGCCATCAAATGTGAAAGTGATGAGTCAACTCTTGCTATCGGAGGATTCTATTTGTCTTTATCATTAATGGCAGGGATGTCTTATACTTTTTACCTTCTTCTTCTTCATCATCCTCCACCTCATCATCTCCTACCATCTATTCTATAGACATAAATTTCTTTTTCCACTCATTGTAGGCAGTGTCATTCGGCTAATAAAAATTTGGGACTTCTCTTTGTACAGTTATCAAGAAATTTTCAATTGTCTCCATATCCACAAGATCTTTTTTGATGGTTTTTTAGAACAACTACACTTTTACTAGATCTTAATTTTCATTGCCCATAATAGATGGTTTGGTTCATTTATAACTTTATTCATTCTTTCACAAAAACTCTCATCCAACTGCTTCTTCCCTTCTTCCTTTTCCTTCACTTTCTCAAATTTTTTTAGAGCATAAGGGAATAAATCAAATTTCTCTATAAAATACTTGGAAAAAATAATAATAATCTTCTTTGGAAGGAATATTGTTTATCATCAAAACCTTGTCATTTATTTAATAGATCAAAAATATTTTCTATTTAATGACAGGTTAGTTGGATAATAGATATACACATAGTAGTGATATCTTCATTTCTTTCTATCCTTTTTTGTACAATGGGTCATAATGTAGCTTCATTTCCTCTTAACTCATCCCTGATAGCTACAATCCTTGCTAATAAATCAAAAAATGATGTCCATTCAATTTTTTCCATTAAATACATGATACCCTACCTCAAATTTTCTTCATATTGATTATTAAGTTCTACATGCAATGCATATAATTTATTTTTCTCCTCTTCAAAATTATCTGCAGTATAGATCCGAGGACTTTCTAGGGTATTAGGTAGCTCAATAATTGGTGTTGATTTAAAAGTCTCAACATGTGGTCGTGGGGGCTATGCAATCCTAGGTTTACTGGACTCTCCTAATTTTCTTTTCCCAAGAATCTTCTCCATTTGAGTTACTTTATTTTCTAATGATTGTATTTGCATACCCCTCTCCTCATATGCTTTCAAAAATTCTTCAAACCTAGCATTGAGTTGGGAAAATTTATCTTCCTCTTGGCTAGACACCATGCTACTGAATTTTAGCATCTCTTATGCCATTCCAATTATTTTTTTACTGCCTATTTCACCAGCCCTAAACACTATCAATGCACTAGTATGCCTATTTCACCAGCCCCTACTCTAATTTTTTCCTTTTTGGAGTGCTGGCTACAGATGGACTTTTTGGTCTTGGACTCTGATGAAGGGGTGCCTATTGCATACTTTGAACCATCACATAAATTGCCCTTCTCTACAAGGTATACTGGCTGGGAGCCACTATATTTTTTCTACTTATCTTCCTCTGCACTTCTGCAACGTTGCTTGGATATGTCTCAACATATGTGGATTTATTTTCATTCATAGTTTGGATAATCACAACAAAATTATTCATTAATGCTTGCATTTTGGCTCCCCAATATTTTTTAATCCTTCAATGGGTCATACTGGGGGTCAAAAGCATTAATAAATTCTTGGGTCTTGTTGAATACTATCCATTTTTCCTTTCTCAGTTCTTGTTCTTGCAAAGTGAAAATATTTTTGATTATATCCTCCAGATAATAAACTTGTACCATGCGAGAAGCTTTCACACTCTCTCTTAAGAGGTCATAGAATCCTTCAAGATCAATAAATCTTGCATGAGATTCTACCATGTTATATCTATCTAGAAACAAATTTAGGTGCTTCCACCCTTTCCTCACAAAGACATAATCATGTACCACAATAACAATTGGAAAAAAGGTACCCTTCTTAGGAAACTCCCTCTCATCTATAGTACCTATTTGCTATAGGAGCTTAGTTATTCCTATCTTAAAGGGCACATGAAAAGGCAACACATGTGGTTTCCCCAAAAAACCATATACTTTTATTATAGTTGAAACATTATAAGGGATTATATCCCCCAAATTATGACTAACCAATAGCCCTTGTGCATGGTCCTTGGGTCTGACCAATTCTAACAATGCTTGTGGAATTCTGGGGTTGTCCCCTTTCAAAAGCAATCTAAGCTTTGATGCAAAGTATCTATCAAACCTCACATAACTGGCATCTATAGCTTTTGAAATCATATCTACACTCCACAGCTGCACTGGATTCCTCTCTCCATCCCTAGTTGTTTCTAGCTCCATACCCTTGGAGAAGAAGGTAAATCCCTTATACAAGCATACATGCATAAGCAATGAATACCAATAGAATGATTTGTCCACTTTTCCCTATGCTATCCCCACCAGACCATTGTGAATAGAACATTTCAAATAATCCATTTGTCTAGTGAACTATTTTTGGGGAGGCATTTTAAATTAAACCCTAGAAATTTTATAACAACAAATACTTGAATTTTTAAAGATTCACAGAGTACTTACCCACTAAAATTTGCACTTCTACATTGTGTGATTTCTTTTACAATTTACTAGATCGCTAGATAAAATTTTCGTGCCCTGGCTCTGAAAATTTTGTATCCCCTATTGTTATGTTTGCACTTTGGTGATTCATTAATGGTGAGATCATGAGTTCTTTTCATGCATTCAAATTGCATGAATGAAATCTAAACCATATTTACTCTCCATAACCATTACCTCCAAATTGCAACCATTACCTCCAAAAGGCAACAAGCTTTATTGCTTTAAAAACAAGGCCACATGTTGCAATACTTCTTACCTGTATTTCTTAAATCTCTTACACCTTTGAATTGTAGGGAAGTTCCACTCGTTGATCAAGACAAGATCAATGATCAGATCAGTTTACATTTGAACAAAGTCCAATAAGCTATATTGACCAATAGGAAGCCTTTATATGAGTTTGTGCCTCCTGACAACTTCCATGCTAGCGGGTCCCATATCTTCTTTTGAGAAAGTAGGTGCTTGACATCATTCTTTCCACCTGTCAAGCTCGTGCATTCCCTCTTTCCTTATTTGATGAGCATCTTCAAATTGCAGGCTTGCGCCAGTTGTCGATCTTTGAAAGATCAATGGTGGCAATGTTGGAATTCTGTAAACCTTACAAGATGGGAAAAGTGATGTTACCATGGACACATGTCTACATGGCGCATACCCACTTTTTTTAAACTTCACTCAAGTTCTTAATGTAGGAAAGTGCTCTTCATTGATTAAGACAGGAACAACAGTGTGAAAAAAAATGCACTTTATGATTGCATCATCCACTTGGACCAATGAAATGACTCTTCTTGACCCTTATACTCTGGTCCACCTGACTACTACATTGATTTTTGAGGTTTTTACACCCATAGCATAAGTACTTCTAGCTAAGCACAAGTGGCAGACCACATGGTGTGACTCAATGTTCTTCCATAATTTGGCCCCACTGTGACACACGTTGCAAAACTGCTTGCCTACATTATTTATCTCTCGTGTAGCTTCAAAATATGGGCATGTGCTAGCCTTTGACCTTTGATAGATCAATTGTTATAGAATTAGGCATCTTAAATACCATGTTGGTTAAAGTGATGAATAAAATATTTCCATCCATTCCAACTCATTGAACACTTGCCACAAAAGACATCTCAACATCACCCTTGGGAACGGTTGGCCCATGTTGTCAAACTGTGCCACTTGTCCCATTGACTCTTCCCCACATTATTTAATTCATGAGCAACTCCTTCTTGTAGGAAAGTTCTAACCATTGATTTAAATGAAATCAATGATTGAGGCTTCTTGGTGATAAAGGCATATCTTTGTTAGTAACTCAACCAATGACATTTGCAGGAAATCCAGAATGTGCACGAAAAGTACTAACAAACCTGCAAAAGTTTCTGATAACTAATGACTCATCTCAAACATTATGGTTCACTAAAACTTAAAAAGGGCAAGGGCTACATGTCACCAAGTCACATGCCCACATTATTTAAAAACCAAGCATCTCAAAATTGCAAGAATGTGATACCCGTTGATCTGAACAAGATCAACAATTATAAGGACTTTGTGTCATCAGAGGTATTTCTTAATAGAATGATCCAGAAATTTGTAGGTAAAGCACAACCACATAAGGTTTAGACAAAATTATAATGAATTCATGCTTACACAAGCCCTTCCTTGGGTTAAAAGTAATATGCCTTAAGAGCATTTTTAAATTTTATTTGAAATATTACTTTCAAGGGTTTTCAAGACTAAGGTAAAATTTAATAAGGCATTTAAGGTTTTCACATTTAGGGTTTTTCAACTGATTGCTTTGATGACCAACTTTGAGAAGCTGATAAAATTTCAACAACACAGAGATCACGACATGAACTAGGGTAATCTAATAAATTTAAGAAATAAAATGAGCAAACCCTAAATTGCATAATATAATGCCCACAAATGATTTTTCACTATTTTTTCAAAATTTTCTCTTTACTGTGAAAAATCAGATCAATAGTGGCTTTGTCTAGGGATGATAGATTACTTGAGTCTATGCAAGAGTTCAAAATATTTGGGAGAGTAGACTACATATCTACCTTTGAATGACAACTTCTTTAGGGAGCACATAAAAACACACAAAAACAAGAAACTAGACTGCATAGGGATATTTACATGAATATACAAAATATACAAAATGTACAGGAACACAAGGAAACCTAAAACTAACATTCATGGAAAAACAGATACGTTAAGAAAAGTATCTCTTCAAGAACTATCCATGAACTAGTAGTTCTAGAATATTGTCTAATAAATCCTTCATGACATAAGAATCTTCTCCCCATGATCTTTTAATTAAATAGGGGCCTAACTAGATAGGATTGAACTTACCATGTTTTCCTTTATCCTCTATTCTGGCATTCCACATAAGGACTAAATCTCCATCTTGAAATTTCTTTCTTATTGTCCTTTTGTCATACAGTGTCTTGATTTGTAACTGCAACTTTTGGTTTCTAACTGATGACTCTTTTCTTATTTCTGCAAACCCTACAAGCTCATCAAGCCTTTTTTTCATATCATCTGTAATATCCTCATCATATAACTGGATATGAATGTAGAGTCCCATTAAGTTATTCTTAGGCATCCTTGCCTGAATTCCATATACCAAATCAAAAGGAGTTACTCCAATGTCTTTCTTGATAGTCACTCTGTCAACCCCTATTGCAAGTTGCAACTTAGAGCCCCATGACTTCATTTTATCATCCAAAGTCCTTTTAATAATTTTTAACAAGCTTTTGTTTGTAGATTTAGCCTGTTCATTTCCTTGTGGATGATATGGGAAAGATGTTGAACTGGTTATTCCATACTTGTCATAGAACTTTATAAATTTCTTAGATCTTAAGCACATGGCACTGTCTATCACAATTCTCTGAGGGCAACCAAATCTGGAAATAACATTACTTAACAAGAAATTATTGACAACTTTACTTGTTGCATTCCTTGTAGGGATATCTTCTACCCATTTTTTAAAGTAGTTAGTAGCAACTAAAATCCATGAATAGCTAGTACGGGATTTAGGAGAGATCTCACCTATGAAATCCATACCCCACTACTGAAATGGTGCTTGTACCTCAACTAGATTTAAAGGAGTATTACCTAAAAATTTTAGTTTTCTAGGAAACCTTTTTTTAGATTGTGGTGACTGATCAGGAAAGTACTGTACATACTTCATAAATAGTGGGGTTTAGGGCATCGGCCTGAATTTTTTTTTTTGGGCAGTAGCCGACATGGTAGCCGACATATTATGGCTAACATATGGCCGACATGTTATAACCCTAAAGCGGTTTAATACTTGTATAAAATGGCTTAGGGTTGTGTATTTTTTATAATGTTGTGATACAAAATTGGTTCTTGCGGCGGTATTGAGTTGTAAGGGATTATGAATTGTAATCAGGTTGTAATCACTGGATTGTAATAAGATCGGACTTGCTATTTGGTGGACATAGCCCAGGGATTGGGTGAACCACGTTAAATCTTGGTGCCTTGTGTTCATTTTTGTGTGTTCCATTACTTTTTGTTATTGGTTATATTTGCATGTAGTTTTTATTTCTGTCCGTGGTTTATCCTAACAAGTGGTATCAGAGCAAGGTTGTCTTTCAGTTATCCTCTGCAAGAAAGTCTCACGGTTAAGTGGGAGTCTCACAGTTGAGTGGCAGCGATGGAAAATGAGGGTAAGTTGAGGGTTGATAGGTTTAATGGGCAGAACTTCCAGTTATGGAAGATGCAAATGGAAGACTATTTATATCAAAAGGATTTATGGAAGCCGTTGGAAGGAAAAGGCAAGAATCAGGGAATTACGTCAGAGGCTAAATGGGATCTTTTGGACAAAAAGGCATTCGAAAGCATTCAGTTATGCTTGGCACCATCGGTGGCATTTAATATTAAAAAATCAAAGATGACAGAAGATTTGATGAAAACCCTAGCAACACTGTATGAAAAGCCCTCCACTTCAAATAAGGTATTTCTCATGAAGCGTTTATTTAATATGAAAATGGTAGAAGGTGGATCTGTTGCAGATCATTTAAATGAGTTTAATACTATTACTAGTCAATTATCTTCTATGGGTATCAATTTTGATGAAGAAATTAGGGCTCTCTTGATTTTGTGTTCTTTGCCTGAAAGCTGGAATGGCTTGGTAATGGCGGTGAGTAATTATGTTCTTGGATCTAGTAACCTAAAATACGATGATGTGATCGGTGTTATTTTAAGTGAGGAAACTCGTAGAAAATCCTCAGGTGGATCTACATCATGAAGTGCTTTAAATGCACAAAGCAGGGGCAGAATGACTGAAAGAGGAAGTAACTCTGGAAATCATGGGAAATCAAGAGGAAAGTCAAAGGGGAGGAGGTCTCAATCAAGAGGACCATATGATTGCTGGTACTGTGGGAAACCAGGGCACAAAAAGAAAGATTGCTGGAATCGAAAGAAAAATGAAGGAGATAAATCAGATGGACACAAGGAGGAAAATGTGGTAAGTAACAAATCCGAAGAGGATGCTTTGCTTCTATCTTTAGAGAGTGTTGATGATTCATGGGTTTTAGATTCTGGTGCTTCATTTCATGCTACACCTCATAGAGGTTATTTCATTGATTATGTCCAAGGGGATTTTGGGCTTGTTTATTTGGGGGATAATGAACCTATCAAATTGTTGGAAAGGGAAAAATTAAGATTAAGTTGCAGAATGGGAATCATTGGCTACTACATGAGGTAAGACATGTTCCAAAACTAAGTAGAAATTTAATTTCAGCAGGGCAACTCGGTGATGAGGGTTGTGTAGTTACTTTTAATGATAAAAATTGGAATGTTTCTAAAGGTTTCCTTGTAGTAGAAAAAGGTGTGAAAGTAGGCACCTTATATCTTTGTACAGGTCATATTGTTCCTTCTACTTTGATTGTTTTAGAGAAAAATGAATATTCAGGAACAATTACTGCAGTTGAGTAGGGAGAACAAATAGCTGCTGTAGATTCTGATACAGCGCTGTGGCACAATAGACTTGGGCACATGAGTGAGAAAGGTATGAAAGTACTTCATTCAAGGAAAGTTTTACCAGGTCTAAAATGTGTGAATATGGATTTCTGTGAAAGTTGTGTGTATGGAAAACAAAAGAGAGTGAGTTTTGTAAAGACATGGAAGGAAAACAAAAAGGAAAAATTAGAGCTTGTGCATATAGATGTATGGGGACCAGCCCAGGTATCTTCTCTTGGTGGCTCTCATTATTATGTTACATTTATTGATGACACAACTAGAAAAGTATGGGTTTATTTCCTTAGACAGAAATCTGATGTATTTCAAACTTTTAAGAAATGGAAATGCTTGGTTGAAAATGAGACTGGTAAGAAGTTAAAATGTCTCAGATCTGATAATGGTGGTGAGTATAGCAGTCATGAATTTGAAAATTATTGCTCCACTAATGGTATTCATAGACAAAAAACTGTTCCAAGGACTCCACAGGAAAATGGAGTGGTTGAATGCATGAACAATACTATAATGGAGCGCGCAAGGAGCATGAGGTTGCATGTTGGGTTGCCCTTACACATGTGGGCAGAGGCTGTCAATATTGCAATATATTTGATTAATAGAGGTCCCTCTTCTCCTTTGGGCTATGGTATTCTAGAGGAAGCATGGACTGGTAAGAAGGTGTGTTATTCTTTTCTCAAGACCTTTGGTTGTGAAGCTTTTTCTCATATAGACTCTAAAAATAGAACCAAGCTAGAAACTAAATCAAAGAAATGTGTCTTTGTTGGATATGGCATTAATGAATTTGGTTATAGGCTTTGGGATTTTGAAAATCTTAAAATTATTAGAAGTCGGGATGTCATATTCAATGAGAAAGTGTTGTACAGAGATCTATTGCAGCAACATGAGAAGAAAGAAGATGATTATGTAGTGTTGGATGATACTCCAAAAGCTGATGTTCTAGCCATTCCTCATGATGTGCAACAACTGCAACAACAAATACCACACACACCAGTGAATGTTCGACAATCAACAAGGCAAATTAGACCTCCACAAAGGTTTCTCCCTCTTTGTATTCTATTTTACTTACTGATGCTGGTGAACCTGAAAGTTATGATGAAGTTGTGCGGATGGATACTAAGATTCAGTGGGAGTCTGCAATGAAAGATGAAATCGACTCTTTGCTGAAAAATAAGACATGGGATTTGTGCAAGTTGCCTATAGGTAAAAAGGCTTTACAGAATAAATGGGTTTACAAGTTGAAAG
Source organism: Cupressus sempervirens (assembly GCA_028749045.1). Taxonomy (NCBI): domain Eukaryota; kingdom Viridiplantae; phylum Streptophyta; class Pinopsida; order Cupressales; family Cupressaceae; genus Cupressus; species Cupressus sempervirens. The sequence goes on along the minus strand of CM053785.1, from coordinate 954,844,091 downwards.
AAGAGGAAGGAGGTAAGAAAAGATTTAAGGCCAAGTTAGTTGTAAAAGGATTTGCACAGAAAAAGGGAATTGATTTTGATGAGATATTTTCTCCTGTTGTTAAAATGACTTCTATTCATACTATTTTAAATCTTGTGGCTACTGAAGATTTGCATTTAGAGCAGATGGATGTTAAAACAACCTTTCTTCATGGTGATTTGGATGAATAAATATATATGGCTCAGCCACAGGGTTTTGAGGTCAAAGGTAAGGAGAACTTAGTGTGCAAATTGAAGAAAAGTTTATATGGCTTGAAGCAAGCACCTCGGTAATGGTATCTAAAATTTGCCAGTTTTATGCATGAGCATGGATATAATAGGTGTCATTCAGATTACTGTGTTTATTTTAAGAGGTTGGATGATGATAGCTACATTATTTTATGTTTATATGTTGATGATATGCTTGTAGCTGGGTCTAACATGGATCATATTAAGGGGTTGAAACACCAATTAGCACATGCATTTTCTATGAAGGATTTGGGGGCAGCAAAACAAATCCTTGGTATGAAGATTTGCAGAGATAGGAAGAATAGAACATTGACGCTATCTCAAGCTGATTATGTTGAGAAGGTGTTGCAACATTTCTCTATGGAGAATGCTAAAGCTGTCAGCACACCTTTACCTGGTCATTTGAAATTGACTAAGGAGATGTGTCCTAAGACACAGGAAGAGGAGAATAAGATGTCCAAGGTACCCTATGCTTTAGCTCTAGGAAGTTTGATGTATGTTATGGTATGCACTAGGCCAGATATTGCACATGCAGTGGGAGTTGTTAGCAGGTATATGAGTCATCCAAGATTTGAGCATTGGAATGTTGTCAAGTGGATTCTTAGATATTTGAGAGGAACATCCAATAAGTGTTTACACTTTGGGGGCTCTACTACTGATTTAAAGGGCTATGTTGACTCAGATTTGGCTGGGGATATTGATACTTATGTCTTTACTATTGGTGGGGCAGCTGTGAGCTGGGTTTCTAGGTTACAGAAGATTAATGCTCTCTCCACTACAGAGGCAGAGTATGTTGCTACTACAGAGGCAGCCAAAGAGATGATATGGCTTCAGTTCTTCTTGGAAGAATTGGGACATCCTAAGAAGGATAATTATTTGTTCACAGATAGTCAGAGTGCCATTCATCTTGCTAAGAATTCAGCTCTGCATTCTAAGACCAAACACATACAGTTGCGGTACCATTTCATTCGGTGAGTTTTGGAGGATGGACAGTTAAAGCTAGAGAAGATACATACCAATGACAATCTAGCAGATATGTTGACAAAGGTTGTAACAAGGGAGAAGTTGAACTCCTCTTCAGCTTCGGTTGGTCTTTTAGACTGAACATGAATAAAAGAATAGTAGAATCCAGGATAGTTTGATCTAGTGGGAGCCCCATGTGGTAGTGGTATTGCTACAGGACAGTCTCCAAGTGGGAGATTGTTGTTTAGTGTGGAGCCTGATCAATCCCCAAGTGGGAGATTGTTAGATTGTGGTGACTGATCAGGAAAGTACTGTACATACTTCATAAATAGTTATAACCCTAAAGTGGTTTAATACTTGTATAAAAGGGCTTAGGGTTGGGTATTTTTTATAATGTTGTGATACAAAATTGGTTCTTGCGGCGGTATTGAGCTGTAAGGGATTACGGATTGTAATCAGGTTGTAATCACTGGATTGTAATAAGATCAGACTTGCTATTTGGTGGACGTAGCCCAGGGATTGGGTGAACCACATTAAATCTTGGTGCCTTGTGTTCATTTTTGTGTGTTCTATTATTTTCTATTATTGGTTATATTTGCATGTAGTTTTTATTTCTGTCCATGGTTTATCCTAACACCTTTGACAAGAATCACACTTCCTAACCATGATTTGAGCATCCTTGAAAAGGGATGGCTACTAGAATCTAGCTCTCATTACCTTGTGTGTAGTGGTTTTAGCCATATAATGTCCTCCACACACTCCATTATGCATCTCATTCAGAATTTCTTGAGCTCTTTCTTGATTAACACATTTCAGTAGTATCCCTTCAAATTTTCTCCATTATAAATTTCCCTTGACAATTATGTACCTGATGGCTTGCAATTTTGTACTCATCTTTTCATTTTAAGTCAAATGGGAAGGAGCTTCCATGTGTTGAAGATAATAGATAACATTAACATGCCAATCACAATGATCCATGCCACATAAATCAGTTCTACGGTCATCTATTACCATATTAATCTACTTAGCATCAAAATTAGATTGAGCCATGAGTTTAGTTAAACCTTGACCTCTTGCCAATTTTTTTATCTGTATCTCAATATTAAATTCCTGGATCTTATTGATCCATCTACATCTTCTTCTAGACACTTCCTGTTGAGAAAATATATCTTTTATTGTAGCATTAGGTAAAAATGCAATAACAATAACACCTACCAAGTAGCATCTAAAAGCCTTTACAGCTTTTACTAAAGCATATGCCTATTTTTCATTTATCTCATATTTCAATTCAGTAAGCTGCAGTGACTTATTGAAAAAAAAATGGGTTGTTCATATGCCTCATCATTTTTCTATAGTAAGACTGCAGCTACAGAATGAAAAGAAGCAAAAGAAAATATGTGCATGGGCTTAGTGTAGTCAGGAGTTCTCAACACTGGAGCATTTTTTATTATAGTTTTAATATCCTAGAATGCTTGCGAAGGCTCACCATTCCAATCTATAATAGGTCCCTTCTTGAGCATCTTTGAGATAGGTCTACTAATTTCAGCAAAGTTAGTAATAAACCTTCTTAGAAAATTAACTTGTCCAAAGAAAGATTGAATTCCTTTTACATTATTTGGTTTAACAACTTTATCAATAGTTTCTACTCTCTTAGGATCTATCTTTACTCCATCCTTTGATACTATATGCCCCAATAACTTACCTTCCCTCACCCCAAATGTACATTTTTTTGGGTTCAATGATACTCCATATTCTAAGGCTTTGATAAAAAAATTCTCCAGATGCCTACAATGATCTTCGGTCTTTTTAGAATAAGTTGTGAGTTCATCTCGGTATACAACCATAATTTTTTTGATATAATCATCAAATGCCATGTCCGTAGCTCTTTGGAAAGTAGCTCCTACATTAATCAAGCCAAATGGCATCCTTACATATACATAAGTCCCCCGTGGGGTTATGAAAGTTGTCTTAAATTGTTCATTTTCCTTTACCATGACTTGATTGTACCTTGACAAACCATCCATCGTGGACATTAGCTCAGAACCAATTACTTGTTGCAACATGGCTTCTATATTTGGTAGTCTATAATTATCCTTCAAGGATGCAATGTTCAAATTTCAGAAATCCACACATAATCATATGTCTCCATTTTTCTTTCTAACAGGTACCAAATTTGAAACCCAGGTGGAATGTCTAATTGGTTTGATTATCCCACCATCCCTTAACTTCATCACCTCTTCTTGCATTTTGGGAGCTAGGGTAGGGTTTACTGACCTCTTTTTCTTTCTAAATGATTTTACATTATCCTTTAGTGGTATGACATGTTGGAATAGATCTTCTCTATATGCTTTAAGGTCATCATATCACCATGCAAAAACATGTCTATATTTCCTAAGCAAGTCAATCAATGGTTTTCTAATTTTAGCAGGAAATTTTTTTCCAATATAAACTTTCTTAGGAGCTTCATCAATACCAAGGTTTATCTCTTCTAATTCTTGAGGCTTAGGGTCCTTAACTCCTAGTTTTACTCTATTCTAGTTATCAAAAATATTTTGCAAAACCACTAACCCTTTTGGGACCTTGTTGGTTTTCAACTGCATAATCTCCTGGCCAAAAATGCTTTCCTTACCATCTATAGTTTCAATTAAATCATTATAATCCATTTCTTGACCATGGTATTTGTCTTCATTTAACAAAAAATTTACAATGTCTTTGTCATCTTCAAAGACTTGCCAATTTTCAGTATTGTTAGGTATTGAAAGTATACTTTGTACTTAAATTTGAGAGATTCCTAAAAATGATATTTCCTTAGGTTTAATTGCCAAATTTACTAATAAATCAACCATCTTATTTTAAGTTCTATCCCTCCATGATATACCAAATGCTTCAAAGAATTCAATCCAATCTGATACAACATTTCTATACTATTTCAGCCTTCTATTCTTAGAAGCATATGTTCCTCTTACTTGTGAGATAATCAATTTTGAATCACCTATAACATGTAGCTTCTTGATCCCATGATGTGTACCTACTTTCAATCCTAACAACAAAGCTTCATACTCAACTATATTGTTCGTACATGAGAAGATTAAGGTAAAAGAGTATCTAAAAGTGTTTTTCTTAGGAGATACAAAAACTAACTTTGCCCCTACACCTTCTTTAGAATTGGCCACATCAAAGAACATTGTCCATAACTTTGGTGAATTGATACAACACTCAACTTCATGTTCAATTACAACAAGAAAATTTTCAACTTCTTGGATAATCAATTCAGCTCTGAATGCATTCACACCAGTGTCTAAAAAGCAAGTAGCATCTTTGTCAATTTCTTCACCCAAGATGTGATTAACCCTTGGATATCTATCTACTTTTACGGCCTTATCACCTATGTGAAAAGTTGCATAAGTTAAGTCACATTGAAGGCTACCTCCAATAGCAACACTCCATTTTTTAGAAAACAAAATTTCATAGTGTGGAGTTATATCAACTACAAGGACTGACATGGTCAACTCTACCTCAGGATATGCAGCTAGTTTAAATGGCAAAGCATTTATACTACCTATGACTGGGACTTCCCTAGCATACATATCTCTACATATAGCTTACTTAGTGTTGGAAATGATTGAAAAGATCATGAATGAAAGAATAATAGAACTAGTAAAGAATGTTTTCAATCATTTTTTTGTCATTGATGTCAAATTTGCAACTTGTAAGAATGACAATTGCTTTAGTGATCCAAATACTATCAATTGGTTGATTAACAAGGAGGTGGCAATAAATAAGATGTAACTAGAGTACCTAGAGAAAGGTTAAAGTTATGATGTTGTAATGAAGTATAAGGATCAGCTAAGCCACATAGAGGATGGACACACTAAGACATATCAAAGATGTAAGGATTAACTAAGTTCTAGTTAGTGTCAAACACATTCTCAGTTGAAGCTGAGCAAGTTCAACTTAGTGTGTGTCGAGTGATCTTCAGGTGTCGAGCAGTCTTCAGGTGCCGAGTGACATAAAATTTCTATAGGTGCCAAGAAAGATACAAGTGCTGAGCCAAAATGTGTCAGGTGTCGAGCGCTAATAAATAACATTAAGAAGCTGAGTAACACAGAAGCTATCGAGCATCACTAAACCATTGATGCCGAGTTGCTGCATTATTTTGAAGAATCCAAGATTCACCAGATTTGAGCCGACAAGGTAGTTATCTAGAATTTTGTGAACTAGATAGAAGACAAGAATGATGAGCTGGTGGCATAGAACACTATGTAAATTTTTTTTGGCAAATGCTAATGGATTTATCATGAAGTTTCTAGAAGAAGCAAATTGGAGGGAAAATAATGCCATTTTCTCAAGAGCAATTTAAGATTTGAGTGGGAAATGGAGAACATAACTTCTTTATAAGGAGTTATAGGTCAGAGATCAAATGAACATGCATGAGAGGGAGTTGGTCATAAGTGTGGTCATGCAAAGAATCCAAGAGGAGTAAGAATAGAGCATCAAGACTCTGAGTTGATCAAGTGACCAGAGAGTGCTTTGGCATAATGAGTGGAAGAACTCAAGGAAATAGATCTTGAAGGGTGAAGAAGCTGTCAACACTATAAGAGAAGAAAGCCAAGCAAAGAAAAGGACCGAAGAGTGATCTGAAATCTACAAGGTTGAAGTTGCAATCTGTATCAGGTCAAAACCCTTCTAATACTTTCTTACCATTGTATTAGATATTGAAACCCTACATTGCTAGGTTAGCTTAATAGCTAGGTGGATAAGCCTTAGGAAAAGGATAAAGAGATTTTTAGGAGAAGGATAAGAGATCCTTAACAGAAGGATAAGAGATCCTTAGGAGGAGGATAGGAGATCCTTAGAGAGGGATGAAAGATTCTTTTGAGAAGGTGACTATAAATCCCATGGACTTGGGTGAGCCTAACAGCTCTATGTAAATTCTTTAACAGGGTGACATTCCAAGTTAAAGGTTCTTAAATCCTTTAACAAGGTCACATTTAACAATGTGTTGTAGCCTTTAACAGGGTAGGCCTTTAATAGGGTAGACCATCATAAGTGGTTGAAATCAATTACACAGTTGTTTTGTGGGTATCATCCCCACTCTAGTTTTACCTTTTTATTCTTGGAGGGTTTTTGGGTTATCAAATCTTTAGTGTTATGGTGTTATGCATGTTTACTTTTCATGGTTGTTTAATGTTCAATTTCATGCATGATAATTTCAGTTAGGTGCCATTAAGGATTTGTAGAAGAAGTTGTATTGGACATCATTGGACCTTGAATAATTGATTCACCCCCCGCCCTCTCAGTTATTCTAAAGAATTCTAACAATTGGTATCAGAGCACACTGCTAATTTGTTTCAAGGAAAGACAACTTCGTTGCATGGCAAATTCTAATGAAGCTACACCTCAGATCAATAGGTGACTATGCAAAGGACTCAATCATAGTTGATCGTGTAGACCCTGTAGGACCTCTCACTGCACATGACATGAGCAAGAAGAAGGAGCACAATCAAGCGATGTTGGATATAGCTTCAGCACTGAGCTATGTCAAGTATGATGACATCAAAGAATGTGGTACTCCACATTAGATGTGGGAAACATTATCAAGAATCTATGGAGGAGATGATAATGTCAAGAGAGCCAAAAGAGAAAGCCTAAGAGGATAGTTTGATGATATGAAAATGGAAGAAGGAGAGAATGTTGCTCAATATGGTGCAAGAATGAAGGAAGTAGTGAGTGCCATAAGAAGCATAGGAGGACAATTGGTAGAAGAAAAAGTATGTAGCAAATACTTGAGAAGTTTGCTTCTTATCTATGTTATAAGAGTATCATCCAACCAAGAGCTAAGGTGTGTACCAGGCAATGCATTGACATTTGAAGGAATAATTGGAATACTCATTGCCTTTGAGCTATCTAACTTTCACAACTACAAGCTAGAAAACTTTGAATCTACATTCAAAGCCAAGATGATAATAAAAGAAAATGAGGAGGTGTAAACAAAGAAAAAGAGTGGAAAAGAAAAGTATGTATCCACTAATAGCAGAACTAATGAAGATGATGTAGATGAATTGGAGGCATTACTAGCAAGAAGATTTCATAAAGGAAGAGGCAAATTCAAAGGTAAGCTACCAATCATTTGTTTCAATTGTAATGAAGTTGGTCACATTGCAACCAGATGCACATGAAAGAAAAATGACAAGGATGGAGGAAACTTCAAGAACAAGAAAGAGGACAACAAGGGTTACAAAGGTAAAGGCAAAAGATGCTATATTGTTGAAGAAGACTTTGACGAGAATGATGATGAAGTAGTCTATGTGGCTATGAAAGATGAATCAGATGAAGATGAAGCAACTGCACTAGTAACCTGCATGAACAAGAATGATAGATGGATCATAGGCAGTGGATGCTCCCATTACATGACTGGAGACAAAAATAAGTTCATTACATTTATTCAATATGAAGGAAATAGTGTTAGATTTGGTAACAATGCACCATGTCAGATCAAAGGGAAAGTTAGTATCAAGCTTACTAAAAAGATATCATGTGATAATGCATACTATGTTGAAGGACTAAATTATAACCTGTTAAGTGTCTCATAGTTAGGCAACATAGGATGTAAGGTTGAATTTGAAAAAGGAGTTGCTAAGATTTATGATTCTCAAGGAAGTCTATTAGGAAAAGGTGATCGGACTAAGAGTAATTTGTTTTACCTAGACATGGAAGATGCTTCTTGTCTTATTGTTCAAAGTGATGATGTATGGTTATGGCACAAGAGGCTATGTCATGTAAATTTTGACAATCTGATAAGCATCAGCAAGATGAAGAAAGTCAAAGGTCTACCCAAGTTGAAGAAGCCTGATAACACCATGTGCAAACAATGTCAACTAGGGAAGATGACCAAGTCAACTTTCAAAAGAAAAACTTATACTTCCAATGAAGTATTAGAGCTATTCCATACTGACTTGTGTGGTCCTATTGAATTACAAAGCTACAAAGGTGAAAGATACATAATGTTATTTGTAGATGACTATTCAAGGATGATGAAAGTCATGTTCCTGAAACAAAAATATGATGCATTCCAAATGTTCAAATGGTACTTGGCCAAAGTTGAAAAAGAAACTAGAAAAAGCCTAAAATGTCTCAGTGGTGCAGGGGCACCACCCTCTATTAATTTTATATTGTTTAAATTCATCTCTGAAATGATTTATTTATTAAGTCATTGGAACCATAATGTGAAATGGTCTATTTATTATGTTATTGTAATCACGATAACATGAAATTTGTAATGAAAATCCAAATATGGATAGGAAGGGACACAGGAAGTTATGATGTTGTAATGAAGTATAAGGATTAGCTAAGCCATTGATGAAATAGTGTATTGATGACATACTCTAAGACATAGAGGATGGACACACTAAGACATATCAAAGATGTAAGGATTAACTAAGTTCTAGTTAGTGCCGAACACATTCTCAGTTGAAGCCGAGCAAGTTCAACTTAGTGTGTGTCAAGTGATCTTCAGGTGCTGAGAATTCTTCAGGTGTCAAGTGACACATAATTTCTATAGCTATTGAGCAAGATACAAGTGCCAAGCCAAAATACGTCAGGTGTTGAGTGCCAGTAAATAATGTTAAGAAGCTGAGTAACATAGAAGGTGTTGAGCATCAATAAACCAATAATGTCAAGTTGCTACATTATTTTGAAGAATCAAATATTCACTAGATCTAAGCTGACATGGTAGTTATCTAGAATTTTGTGAACTAGACAGAAGATGAGAATGATGATTTGGTGGCAGAGAACACTATGTGAAACATTTTTGGTAAATGCTAGTGGATTTATCAGCAAATTAGAGGGAAAACAATGTCATTTTCTCAAGATAAAATTAAGATTTGAGCGATAAATTGAGAATAGAACTTCTTTATAAGAAGTTACAGGTTAAAGATCAAATGAGCATGCATGAGAGGGAGTTGGTCATAAGTGTGGTCATGTGAAGAAGCCAAGAGGAGTAAGAATAGAGCATCAAGACTCTGAGTTGATCAAGCAACCACAGAGTGCTTTGGCATAATGAGTGGAAGAACTCAAGGAGATAGATCTTGAAGGGTGAACAAGCTGTTAGCACAGGAAGAGAAGAAAGCCAAGCAAAGAAAAGGACTGAAGAGCGATCCAAAATGTACAAGGTTGAATTTGCAATCTGTATCAAGTCAAAACCCTTCTAATACTTTCTTACCATTGTATTAGATATTGAAACCCTACATTGCTAGGTTATCTTAATAGCTAGGTGGATAAGCCTCAGGACAAGGATAAAGAGATCCCTAGGAGAAGGATAAGAGATCCTTAAGAGAAGGATAAGAGATCCTTAGGAGGAGGATAGGAGATCCCTAGAGAGGGATGAAAGATTCTTTTGAGAAGGTGATTGTAAATCCCATGGACTTGGGTGAGCCTAACAACTCTATGTAAATCCTTTAATAGGGTGACATTCCAAGTTGAATGTTCTTAAATCCTTTAACAAGGTCACATTTAACAATGTGTTGTAGCCTTTAACAGGGCAGACCATCAAAAGTGGTTGAAATCAATTGCGCAGTTATTTTGTGGGTATCATCCCCACTCCAGTTTTACCTTCTTATTCTTGGAGGGTTTTTGGGTTATCAAATCCTTAGTGTTATGGTGTTATGCATGTTTACTTTTCATGGTTGTTTAATGTTCAATTGCATGCATGATAATTTCAGTTAGGTGCCATTAAGGATTTGTAGAAAAAGTTGTATTGGACATCATTGGACCTTGAATAACTGATTCACCCCCCCTCCCCTCCCCCTCCCCCCCTCTCTTAGCTATTCTAAAGAATTCTAACACATAGTATCTACTTTCAGCCCTAAGGTTTCCATTACTTTGAAAGGCATTATGATGTTAGAGGCTCTTGAGTCTATCATGCAATTTTTTAAGGTCTTCCCTTTTATAATTAGACTAAGGAAGAATGGGTCAATATATTCGATGTGTGCTACTAATGAGTCATCCAAGAACAATTGAGGAATTTGGGAAATGATACCACTATCCTCTGTTACTAAGGGAGTTTGCTAAGTAAGACTTTTTTCTACATTGTTATTGCTAGTTCCTATCCGTTCTAACCATGACAAGGCTTTATTCTTATGTTCTTCAATTATAAAGAGTTTAGAAAAAGGTACCCTAATAGTAATTTGGGACAACATGGATATGATATCAATTGGCTCAAGAATGGTAGGTTTAACAATCATACCTAGAGTAGGAGCCTTCTAAGTAGCAGAGATTACTATTTTCTTGGAATTATCAGATATGGATCCCTTCTCTTGCACAATTGCTTTTGATGTCTCATTAGCTTAGAATTGCATTTTCTTCTTAGGTTCCCACTTCTTAGTTTTAATATCTATAGCCTTGAATGTCTCTATACTAGCCTTCTTATCTTCATCTTTCATCTTATGTGTGATATCTTTTATGAATATAACATAAGGCTTTCCAGTTTCATTGTTAACTATTCTGTTTCTCAAATTATAGTTGTTATGCACTTGGGAAATCATTTTTGCAGTGATCCTATCAATTTCTTCTTTGGAAGGCATTCTTAAACTTACATAACCCACTTCAGAGGATGTAACACATACCTAATCTTCGTCACAACCTTCATTGTCTAAAAAACCTTGTTGATGATGTAATTGATAAGAAATTTTCTTATTCTCTAGATCACTTTATGTTTCTTCTAAATCAGAATCAACACAGTCACTACACATGCTTACCATATTACAACTTACATCATCATGATTCTTTTCTTCTTCATCCTCCTTAGTTTGTAAACTATGCTCAGAAACAAATGACTGAGCAACTGCGCAATATTCTGCTAAATGGGGTGATTGACAAATAATGCACCATGGCACATTATCATTCATATTTTTGAACTTCTTTGTAGAGGGTCTAGTGTACCCTGATCATTTACATTTTGAGTCTAGTTAGGGATTGGTTTGCCATCCTTCCATTGGGTAGTATAAGGGTAATTCTGCATTCTAAGCTATCTATTGAAGTTGCTATTATTCATAGGGGTTTTCTCAGCAATATTTGGCTTATTGAAATTAATGGGATTCATCTTTTTAATTAAATCCAATACCTAGCCTATTGTAGGTTCTTTTGGCTTTTTTCCTATAGGAGTTTTAACACCCTCCCTTTTGTTACAATTCTTGGGATTAAAAAGCTTTGGATCATCCCTCCTACCTAGTTTGCTAGATACCTTCGTATTATTCTCTATATTTACTGCAATCTTATACACATCCCTTAAAGTTTTAGGATCCTTATCCCTCAATTGGTAAGCCATTTTTCTATCAAAAGCATTAAAATATGTTGTGAGACAAACATCCTCATTCAACCTCATAACTTAAAACAATTTGTACATACCTTTCTGGAATCTCACATTGAAGTCAAATGCAAACTCATTAGGATTCTTCTTGATATTGTTGAATTCATTTAGCATGAATCTAACATTAATTTTTTCTCCATATTGTTCTTTGAATAACTTCTTCAAATCACTCCATGAGCTAATACTATCATCAGGAAACCTTCTGAACGAATCCCTTGCATCTTGAGTTAGTGAATGAACAAACTACTTTATGACCACATCTTCATGTTCAACTTCATAATCATTTAACATGTCGATCAAAATTCTCAAATGTTCTTTACTAGTAATAGCATTATTCCCAGAAAACTTAACCACTTTGTCTCTTAAATCAAACGATATGGGATGTGGAGCACCAGGAATACTAGCAAATGATATTTGTCTATACTTGTCTAGGTATACAAGTTTATTCTAGAAACCAAGAACATTTGAGGTACTTGCTATGCTAGCTTGTTTTATATGAGCACTTTGGGATTGTTGAGGTTGGACAATAGGGGCTTGAGTATAGGTGGTCGATGATGAGGTAGGAGCAGATTGGGATATTCGTTGAACTGAAACTATTGGTCCACCAGGAGGTATAGAAACTAAAGCTAGGGTGGATAAATTTGGCCATTAGGCTAAGGTAGAATTAGACTTAATAAACTAAATTTTTCTCCTAGTTTCTGTAGCTTGATCTTCATTCTCCACCTTTTCAAGTTCTTTTGAAAGATCTTCCTTCTCCTTTCTAGCCTTCTACAGATCTAGATCTAATTTTGACACAGAAGGTTTTGTGGGTTTGCTTGGTTGAGCTTGAGGTTCATTTATCTGGACTCCTATAGCTTTACCCTTTCCTTTTTCTGCAACTTTCACAATGGGTTCTATAGGATTTACTTGGATAGGTTTATAATCTTGGAATTGAGCAATAACTGGTTCTTACTTTTGATTTAGGCATTTTTCTTGTTTTTGAACTTTAGCTCTCAGACTATCTACGTCTCCAAATACATCAGTGTGGAGAGTTGTGGTACTCTCTTCTAACTTTTTGTTTTTTCCTTTCAAGGTAGCCATCCATCTCAGTAGAGCATCTCTTTCTATTATAGCATCTAGGGTAGCTTGCTCCTTTTCTTTTTCAGGGTGAACATGCTTAGCTTCTTCTTCAGAAACCCACTTTTACAGAAATCCTATCTCTGACTATACCTCTCTAAGATCTATAGAAGTAGCTTCTAAATCAACAAGGTCATCTAGATCTATAAAATTTGGTTCTTTATATGGGACTATTTTAAGATTAGAGGGATCTCTAAAAGAATTCCTAAATGCTAACCTACGATGCATTTCAGCTATGAGATCTGGTCTAGGAGATATATTTCCTATTGGTGACATATCTTTATCTTGATATGCTCTTTCATCTAGTACTGGGGTAGTAAATATCCCTCTTAAGAGTCTTGTGGCTTCTGATTCAAAGGTGAGTGAAGAAGACTCTCTCCCTATCACTAGTTGATACTAGGAATTAACGGATACACTACCTTTGGGTTTCCAGGTGGGATTTGGATCTGTCCTTTTCTTATTTAGGTTCTTTCTACCACCTTTAGGCAAATTAGTATACATTGGTTCATCAAGATGAGCTCTTGCATATGCTCTTGTGTTTCTTCTTTTGTTAGCCATTTCACTATATACTAAATAAGAACTTGCTTCAAAACCTTGACTAAGTCACCACCCTTTTGTTGGGAAAATACATTGTTACAATTACTCTTGACTCTGAGGAAAAACACAAGTAGAAATAGAAATATCTGATACTGATGGACCAATAACTGTTATTGTATGACTACAACTCTTGCTTGTTAGATAAGACACCTGGAGAAGCTGGATACGTCAGTGCGTCGCTATGGTATTTTTTCTATTCTTTCTTTCCTTTTTAAATTCTCAAGGTTTTTCACTAAAACATCCCCTTAAAACTATGGGAAAAACTTAGATAACTTGCCACACACATACACAACAAGACTAAAGAAACTGCATTATGTTTCACAGATGTGTTGGACAATTCCCCAGTAGAGTCACCATTTTTTTGGTGTTTTAAAACTACTAAACAAAAAAATGCTCAATACCAAAATGATATTACTCACACAACCTAAGGATTAGAAAATTCCTATTAACAATTTTATATGTACAACCCATTTGGACCCAACTTCAACAAAACCAAGGGTGATTTTCTACTCTTTAGGCTCTGGAAAACTAGGGTGGGTATACCCAAGGATGATTGGATACTAGAAAACATTGTATGAGAATTATTTTCATTTCATTCTAATTCTCATCTCAAATCCTCAAATACATGCATAATTCTGACATTTTGATAAACACATCCCATATAATAGATTTGACCAAAATTCTTCTATAGATTTGCATGTGTTCTCAGCAATAGTGCTTAACTAAAGCTAAAACATTCCATGCAAACAAGTATCGACCAAATTTGAAGATCTTTAGGAAATAAAAGTAAATTTGATTATAATTCTACATTTGAAAACTATTTATGACATACTTCTCTTCTAGCTGAATCAACTTTGACTAGTGCCTAATCCATTAGGGTTTAGAGTCTACTACAAATCCATAGATCTAATTTGTTGCCTTATAAAAAACATTATCAGTAATTCTTATCAGAATTTATCATTCTAAGCATCCTTCCTATTACTGCAACAACCTTATCAAATTCATCAAAGCTTTTACTTAATCAATTTCAGTAATAGCAGTGATGAATAGATATACAATCTAAATGGATTGCATTCAATTGCACAAGCTTTCACTCATACAATATCAATATAACTAACCAAAAGGAGAAAAAATTCAGAAAGAACTGATATGGGGACAAGCCATAATTTGAATTCATTTTCTTTGAGAATTGTATACATGTGTAGTAAACTCAGAATGACCTTAGGAAGAAACAAACAAAAATCATTCTATATTAATGTATTCTCAAGAAATAACAGAGAAAATACATCATAAACTTGATAAAACATTGGACTGAAAATAAACTAAGCATATCACCTAGAGCATTAGAAATCAGACCCTCACATTGCCTTGAAAACTCATTTATATAGGCATGAGTTGCAACAAGCAAAGGTAAAATGTGATTGACAGGTGTCTTTTAAAATATTTTTACATACACCTATCACAACAAGATAAAACTGTGAATAATAGAAAGACTAGTAAATTGAAAATCATTTTGTGGGTTTGCTTCTGTTATTCCCCTTGGGAAGACAAAAACACTATGATCAGATTCTTTTATCATTCTAGTTTCTTAGGGTAGGTGGCCATCAAATGTGAACGTGATGAGTCAGCTCCTACTACTGGAGGATTCTCTTTGTCTTTATCATCAATGGTAGGGATGTCTTCTATTTTTGTACCTTCTTCTTCCTCATCATCCTCCACCTCATCATCTCCTATCATCTGCTCTATAGACATAAATTTTTCTTTCCACTCATTGTAGGTAGTGTCATCCAACCAATCAAAATTTAGGACTTCTCTTTGTATAGTTATTAAGGAATTTGCAATTGCCTCCATATCCACATGATCTTTTCTGATGGTGTTGTAGAACAACTACACTTTTACCAGCTCTTCATTTTTCATTGGCCATAATAGATGACCTGGTTCATTTATAACTTTATTCATTCTTTCACAAAAAAATCTCATCCAACTCCTTCTTCCATTCTTCCTTTTCCTTCACTTTCTCAATTGCTTTTAGAGCACAAGGGAATAAATCAAATTTCTGTGTAAAATACTTGGAAAAACAAATAGTTAATCTTCTTTTGAAGGAATCTTGTTTATCATCAAAAACTTGTAATTTATTTAATAGATCAAAAATCTTTTCTATTTGATAACATGTTAGTTGGATAACAAATATACACATAGTAGTGATATCTTCATTTCTTTCTGTGCATTTTTGTACAATGGGTTGGAATGCAACATCATTTCCTCTTAACTCATCCCTGATAGCTACAATCCTTCCTATTAAATCAAAAAATGATGGCCATTCAATTATTTCCATTAAATACATGATACCCTACCTCAATTTTTCTTCATATTGATTATTAAGTTCTACATGCAATTCATATAACTTAATTTTCTCCTCTTTAGAATCCTTTTTAGTATAGAACTGAGGCCTTTCTAGGGTACCAGGTATCTCAATAATTGGTGTTGATTCAAAAGGCTCAATAGGTGTTCATGGGGGGTATGCAATCCTAGGTTTACTAGAGTCTCCTAATTTTCTCTTCCCAAGAATCTTATCCATTTGAGTTACTTTATTTTCTAATGATTGTATTTGCATACCCCTCTCCTCATATGCTTTCAAAACTTCTTCAAACCTAGCATTGTGTTTGGAAAATTTATCTTCCTCTTGGCCAGACACCATACCACCTAATTTTAGCATCTCTGATGCCATTTCAATTATTTGTTTACTACCTATTTCACCAGCCTTGAACACTGTCAATGCACTAGTATTCTCTACAGTGGGAATCTCATGCATTCTAGTATTGTTCCTTTTTTCCATGGACCATATAACAAGGACTTGGTGGTCATCACTAAACTTGAATCCTCTATGAGCCTATAATATTTCTTCCACATTCCTTAGTTAAACATCCCTCTATTTCCTTACTAAATAAAAAACAATCACATTTTCTATATCCCATTCCAACAGAAGGAGGACTCTAGACTGTTTAACTATCTGCCTCCCAGCTTCAAGAATAAATTGAGCAAAGTCATTCAAAAATTTAGACTTCACCTCTTCCTTAATATCTGAATCAGGTTTGTCTGGTTGTTCTACCTTTATCTTCTTACAAGTTTTCTCAAAATTTCCCTTGTTTAATCTCCACAAAAATTGAGCAAAAGCCCTAGATTTTACAAAAATCTCATCATTAATAAACATCTCAGAGGCTTGGGCAACTATCAGATCAATTTCCTTACCTTGGTAATCAGCAACAGTTAAATCCAAGGAAGGTATAGGAGGTTCTTGTGGTTCTCTAATATCCAAATCTATGGAGGTAACAACTACATCCCCTTCTCCACCAATTTGTCTAAGTTGCTCCCTTAAAGATGCTTCATCATCTATCTAGATTGGGGACTGGCTTGGGGAGTATTGTTCTACTTGAAAAGAAGAAAACTCCTACTCTAATTTTTCCCTTTTTGGAGCTTTGGTTGTCGATGGACTTTTTGGTCTTGGCCTCTGATGAAGGGGTGCCTGTTGCACACTTTAAACCATCACATAACCTGCCCTTTTGTGCAAGGTATACTGGCCAGGAGCCACTATATTTTTTTTGCTCATCTTCCTTTGCACTTCTACAGCCTTGTCTAGATATTTCTCAACATATGTGACTTTCTTTTCATTCATAGTTTTGATGATCAAAGCAAAATTATTCATTAATGCTTGCATTTTGGCTCCCCAATGTTTTTAATCTTTCAATGGGTCATACTGGGGGTCAAAAGAATTAATAAATTCTAGGGTCTTGCTGAATACTATCCATTTTTCCTTTCTCAATTCTTGTTCTTGCAAAGTGAAAATAATTTTTATTATATCCTCCAAATAATAAACTTGTTGTACCATACGAGAAGCTTTCACCCTCTCTCTTAAGAGGTCATAGAATCCTTTAGGATCAATAAATCTAGCATGAGATTTTGCCATGGTATATCTATCTAGAAACAAATTTAGGTGCTTCCACCCTTTCCTCAAAAAGACAAAATCATGTACCATAGTAACAATTGGAAAAAAGGTACCCTTCTTAGGAAACTCCCTCTCATCTATAGTGTCTATTTGCCATAGGAGCTCAGTTATTCCTATCTTCAAGGGCACATGAAAAGGAAACACATGTGACTTCCCCAAAAAACCATATACTCTTATTATAGGTGAAACATTATAAGGGATTATATCCCCCCCCAATTATAACTAACCAATAGTCCTTGTGCATGGTCCTTGGGTTTGACCAATTCTAACAATGCTTGTGGAATTCTAACAATGTTTGTGATACAAAAACCTATTTTGGTCAAATCTCATTTCTCTATCAAAACTCAATTTTTTTCCAAAACTAAAAATACCCTTTTAGAGATCTCAGATTCAATATCATCATTATATAATTTTTTGAGTGTTTTGATTAGTTATCATATGTCATAATCTTAAAATATTATAAGTCGATATTTCAACATTTCAAAAGATGCCTGCTCAAAAAAGGAAAACAAAATAGTAAATCATATCAAAAAAATAAAAAAATAATATTTATCACTAGAGAGAATTCTCTTCACGAATATGTAATTTTTTTTCAAGAAGGTATAGATTTGATAGGGAAGTTTTGACGGGAGGAAAAACCTGTTAGATTCTGACAAGGTTGAACTTGAGTACTTATAACAAAGAAAATATACATCAAAAATAATTATTTCTTTTTTTGTTCACTAGCTATACATGTCATCTATAAAATATTTTCAAATTAGAACAAAAAAAGATGATTTGCACATACTTGTTTGATGGGAACTACATCCTATATTTTTTACAGTTAAAAAAGGGACTTCAAAATAAAATAAAATGAATAAATTCTTAGTCAAAAAAATTATAAAAATTATAGGCATAAAATTTATACAATTCTACACATTTCATCAGTTTACATCATCTTCATATTTTAAACACAAATACCAATTTTTTTGTCATTAATGTTGAACTGTCACATTTTGATATCACATTTCTTTATAAAAGGTGACACAGGTTTGTGCTTTTACCAAATTATCAAACCTCACATAACTAGAATCTATAGCTTCTAAAGTCATATCTACACTTCACAGCTGCACTAGATTCCTCTCTCCATCCCTAGTTGTTTCCAGCTCCATACCCTTAGAGAAGAAGGTAAATCCCCTATACAAGCATACATGCATAAGCAATGAATACCAACAGAATGGTTTGTCCACTTTTCCCTATGCTATCCCCACCAAACTATTGTGAATTTCTTTTGCTAGAAAAGTATCCAAATCTAGAATAGTGCACATCCCAAATTGAAGAGTTTGAGCCATGACAAGGACAATAGAGCCTGGGATTTGATCAGTTTGATCCATCCCAAAAAAATTTCAAAGAGAAAAATATAATGCTTGAACTCTAAGGTTGAAATTCCTTCTTACCAATGGCTCTAGGGTACTGGCTATAATCATAGGGAAAGTGACAATTTTAGTAGCATGCTCCTGCAGTGGCCTTGTTCTTAGGTAAATCCTTTGTGCATCATACCTTTCTTTAAGGTCATCCATGTAAATAGTGTCCAATTTTTGCTTTGAAAACCATTTCTTAAACAAATCCAAACCCCCATGGAAAGTTGGGCATCTCTTACCCAATTTTCTTTGTCATAAGAACCTTTTTCTACAGCTACCCTAGGGTTGTTTCAGAATGAGCTCCCTCCCCTTAGTTATTTCATGTACCAATAAAGGGAATTGTTCAAGAAAACCATCATGCACAGAATGTTTCAAATAATCCATTTTTCTAGTGAATTCTTTTCAGAGAGGTAGTTTGAATAAAACCCTAGAAATTTTATAATAGTAGATACTTGAATTTTTAAAGAGTCATAGAGTACTTACCCACTAAAATTTTTAGTTCTACACTGTGTGATTTCTTCTACAATTTACTGGATCGCTAGATAAAAATTTTGTGCCCTAGCTCTAAAATTTTTGTATGCCCTAATGTTCTTTCTGTGCTTTGGTGATTCATTAATGGTGAGATCATGAGTTCTTTTCATTCATTGAAATTGTATGAATGAAATCTAAATCATATTTACTCTCAGTAACTGTTACCTCCAAATTGCAACCAAATTTGAATCCTATCTATAGATTTTCACCATATTAGACAGCTTTGATTTAAAAGGAAACAAGCTTTATGGCTTTAAAAACAAGGCCATGTGTTGCAATACTGCTTACCTACATTTCTTAAATTCTTACAGCTTTGAACTACGGGGAAGTGTCACTCGCTAATCAAGACAAGATCAACAATCAGATCGGTTTACATTTGAACAAAGTCCAGTTAGCTATATTGACCAATAGGAAGCCTTTATATGAGTTTGTGCCTCTTGAAAACTTCCACACTAGATGGTCCCATATCTTCTTTTGAGTGAGCAGGTGCTTGATGTCATTCTTTCCATGTGTCAAGCTGGCATATTCCCTCTTTCCTTATTTGATGAGAATCTTCAAATTGTGAGCTTGCGCCAGTCGTCAATCTTTGAAAGATCAATGGTGGCAATTTTGGAATTATGCAAACCTTACAATATCAAAAAAGTGATGTTACCATGGACATGTGTCTGCATGGTGCATACCCACTTTGTTTAAACTGTACTCAAGTTTTTTATGTAGGAAAGCACCCTTCGTTGATCAAAATAGGATCAATAGTGTGAAAAAATTCTTCACTTTATGATCACATCATCCACTTGGACCAATGAAATGACTCTTCTCAACCCTCATGCTCCGACCCACCTGACTACTACATTAATTTTTGAGGTTTCCATGCCTGTAGCATAAGTACTTCTAGCTAAGCACAAGTGGCAGACCACATGGAATGACTCAGAATTCTTCCATAATTTGGCCCCACTGTGACACATGTCACAAAACCACTTTCTCACATTATTTATCTCTCGTGCAGCTTCAAAATGTGGGCATGTGCTAGCCTTTGATCTTTGAAAGATCAATGGTTATAGAATCAGGCATCTTAAATAGCATGTTGGCTGAAGTGATGAATAAAATATTTCCATCCATTCCAACTCATCTAACACTTGCCATGAAAGACAACTCAACATCACCCTTAGGAATGGCGGTCCCATGTTGTTAGATTATGCCACTTGTCCCATTGATGCTTCCCCACATTATTTAATTCATGGGAAACTCCTTCTTGTGAGAAAGCACTAGCCCTTGTTTTAAATGAAATCAATGGTTGATGCTTCTTGGTAATAAAGGCATATCTCTATTAGTAACTCAATCAATGAAATTTTTAGGAAATCTAGAATATGCATGAAAAGTACTAACATACCTGCAAAATTTTCTGACAACTTATGACTCATTAAAAAATTTACAGTTCACTGAAACTTAAAAAGGGAAAGGGCTATGTGTCACCAAGTTGCATGCCCTTATTATTTAAAATCCTTGCATCTCAAAATTGCAGGAATGTGATACTTGTTAATCTGAAGAAGATCAACGATTATAAAGACTTTGTATCATCAAAGCCATTTCTTAATAGAATGATCAAGCAATTTGTAGGCAAAGCATGAACGTAAGGTTTAGACAAAATTATAATGAATTCATGTTTTTGCAAGTCCTTCCTTGGGGTAAAAGTAATATGCCTTAAGAGCTTTTTTTTATTAGTTTGAAATATTACTTTTGAGGGTTTTCAAGACTAAGGTAAAATTTAATAAGGCATTTAGGGTTTTCACATTTAGGGTTTTTCAACTGATTGCACTAATGACCAACTTTGAGAAACTTATAAAATTTCAACAACACAGAGATCATGATATTAACTAGGGAAATCTAAGAAATTTGAAAAATACAACGAGAAAACCCTAAATTGCATAATATAATGCCCACAAATGATTTTTCACTAATTTTTTCAAAATTTTCTCTGAACTATGAAAAATCAAACAAGCACTCACCTCTCAATAGGACTCTTCTATTAACTAGGACTTCTCCTCTTTCAATATCTTTAGAATGTGATGATCTAGAATCTTTATCAAGTTGTGCAACTCAAATACATCCTTTTGTTCTTCATTTTATCTTTCCTTGGTGCTAGGAACTATGAAAGCCTCTATGCCCTTCTTCTCCATAGTGAAAATATTTCCTATAAGCCTCCTCTTCCAAATCCTTGTCCTCTCCCTCTTCCTCTCTGATCTCTACTATTTTGATCATAGAAATGATTGGAATTATTTCCCCTCTAGTTCTAACTACTACTTCCAACCTTATCCTTCTTCTTCTCACCATCATTATGACCTCCATAAGATTGTCTGCCAGATCTTCCACTCCGACCTCTTCTACTATTCTTGTTGTCAAACTTCTTGCTCAATTTTTCATCAAATCTTAGGGAAAATTAGTATGTCTCCTTAATACTATTCATTTGAATCGAACTCAGCTTGTCAGGAACACTTGGCCTTAACACATTAAGATAACATGCTAGTTTCTTCTTATTAGCTTTTGTAAGGCTGATTCTAATGAGAACTTGGTAGAATTCTTTAGTATACTCTTTAATAGATTTTCTTGCTTGCTTCAACCCTTTCATTTTTTCTTTTTATTCCACTCCAACTAAACCTCCTACCACTAGATCTTTGCATGTCCCTTCACTTTTTTCTTCGTAAACTTGACCCTATTAGGATCCTTAATATCTTCATACTCAAAGTATTCCTCCAATTCATTGATCCAATCAACCAGCTACTCTGGGTTAAGATTTCTTGAAAATGTGGGAACCTCAAACTTAGGTCTTTTTCCAATCTTGGAGATGGCCTTAAAAAGTCTCTCTTTCTCTAGGTTTAGAATTACCTCTAGTTCAACATTTTCTTCTTCTTCGTCGTCTTCTTCTTCATCATCCTCACTTTCATTTCTTATGGAAAGATTTATTCCTCTATGCATTTGTTCTTCCAATGCTTGCATTTGTCTATGGAGGGCTCTAAAACCCTCAAGTGTAACACCTACAACTCTTCCACCATGCTCTCTTCATGGATGCATTTTCATGCTTCTATTGAAATCCTAGTGCAAACTACCTCATAATCAATGATCTATCTACATGCTTTTCCCAAACCACACTTCTAGTGCGAACTACCTCATAATTAGCAATCTATCCACACACTCAAGAGCTCTACCTCTAATACCACTCGATGAAACATAAATAAAGAAATAGTAGCAAATGTGAGAAAAAAATATGGACTTCTTATTATCACCGCAAATACATAATTATAGAACTCACAAGTACAATATGCTAATGCACATGGCTATCTTAATTATAGTAATCTGCAAGACAATACTACAAACTACACTTATAGTTGTCCTAGATAATGTTCAAGCCTTTCTTAAATAGGAAAGTTTGTGCTACTTGAGAAGGTTCTAGATAATGAAACATAATACCTAGGACCAACAAACCCTAACAATAGATATAGAGTTAGCCAAATGCAACTTTGACAATTATTTTAGATATTTTGTGTAGCTAAATTTCAGAAGGTCGTTTCTTTGATTCTCTTTTATAACCACTTTTTGAAAATGCTAGCTCTTGATCTATAGGCTTGAAACCACGCTAACTCTAAAATGATCCTTCCTATAGAAAATGAGAACATTGCAAGCTCACACGAGAAACTTACTAAAAATAGAAAGTCCCCATACATAGAAACAACCCTATCTACTTGTCCTTATTATAATAGAAAAAACTAAAGTAAAAAATATTTTTGGGTGATGCAAGAGTTTTCTTACACCTAGGATGCTCCTACATAAGATCAATAAACAATCAACTTATCCTTATGACTCCCTCTTGATCACTTCATGTCTTTTTTCTTATATCTCCCTCAACACTATCTCTCTCTTACTAGGTAGATGTATGTGTCTTTTAATCATCAAGTACATTATCTCCCTTTGAGTAGATATTTCTTTCTATATTTCTCTCTTTCTATATAATATCACTGTCTACATTTTTGACAAAAAATCCAATGACTTGTCATTGTATCATGTAGATATGAATATTTTCATTTTTTCCTTCTATCACCTAGCTTGTGACTAATCTATAACTCCATCCCTTTGATTACTTTAGGTAGCTCCTAAAGTAAGATCCACTACATCAATGGGTAGCATATTTTAATCATCTTAGTTGATGTAGGGCACATCTCATGCTTCTTAAGTAGCCTTGGATACAAGTACCACCCCTATTTTACCTCTTAGTACTCATGACCATCCTTAGGTAATGATTTTGTGAAGATATCAACTATTTTCTCTTTAGTATTCACATATTCTATCTTCACCTCTTTGTATTGAACTAACTCTCTCAAGTATTGATAATTGATTGCAATGTGCTTTATCTTTGTGTGCATCATAGGGTTCTTTGATATATTTATAGCACTTGTATTGTCACAATAAAGTATGATAGGTTAACTTATTTTATTCTTCATACTTTTGAATAGCTATTTGATCCATACAATGTTTGTACAATTTAGTGCAAAAACAACATATTTAGCTTCAACAATACATTGAGATATGTAGTTTTGTTTTGTGTTAGTCCAAGTAACCAACCTTTTTTCCTAATAAAAATGATCCTCCACTAGTACTTTTTCTATCATCAATATTTTCAGCCCAATCAACATCAGTTTAGACTCTTTTAAACTCAAACTTCTAATTTTTCTTGCAGTATAGACCATAGTCTTTTGTACCTTTCAAATACCTCATTATTCTCTTAATATCCATTAAATGATTCTCACTGGTAATAGGAGAGAATATTTTAACTATCCCAATAGATATTGCACTATCAAATTTTCTATGTACTACACATTACAATTTACCAATCATAGACCTATACAATATTTGATTCACCTCAACTAAATCATCATTCTCTGATCATTTGTGTCCTATCACCATAGGTGTGCTTACTAGCTTTGAATATTCCAATCCAAAAAAAATAGTATCCCCTTTACATATTTTGACTAAGTGATGTATATACCATATTTCATCTAATGTACTTGCAAATCCACAAAGAACTTGATCTCTCCAAACATAGACATCTACATAAAATTCTTTCTTCATTTCATTTGCAAAGGCTTTACATAAAGTATCTTGACCTCCATATATGATCTATCATCATCAAAAAATTTAGATAGTAAAATACCTTTTCCTTTCTCTATCTTCAAGGATATATTGCTATTATCATTAGTCCTCTCAAATCTAATCTTCAGAAGATAATTGTGAAACCTTTCATACTATTCTTTGGTGCTTTCTTCAAACTATATAAATCTTTGTGCGGTCTACATACCATTTTTTTGTTGTCAAAATCAAAAATTCCTTCTCGTTGTTCTATATAAACCTCTTCTTCCAATATTCCAGTTAGAAATGCATATTTAACATCTATTTGATAAACTTTGAAACCTTTGTATGGAGAGTAAGCAAGCAGAGTTCTTATTCCTTCAAATCTTGCAATAGGAGTGATTGTTTCTCCATAGTCTATCCCTTCTTCTTGTCCATAACCCTTTCACACTAATCTTGCCTTATTCCTTGTGACTTCACCATTTTAATCTAAGTTGCTTTTGTCTACCCACTTGCTGCCAGTCACATTTCTATCTCCTGGTCTAGGAACAAAAGTCCATGTCTTATTCTTTTCAATATGTTCAATCTATTCTATCATGGTAATACTCTAGTCCACATATTGCAAGACATATTTCATTATGTTAGGTTCATGCATGTTAAGAAAACATGTATAATTTCTTAACCTATTTCTTGTCATTGGTCTTGCACTTTTATTTGTAATAATTTGTGTAGTAGGATGATGTCTCTTGACACATTTTGACAATCATGGTTCTACTCTATTTTCCTCATTTGATCTATCAACTTTTGAATCAATATGTACTTCTCTATTAGGTAATTCAACATCTCTTTCATGTACACTAATCTTAGAATTAGAATGTATCTCAACTTCATTTTGTAACTCATCACTTTATTTTAGCTTAGTTCCTCAATGCAACTCAGCATTCATAGTTTGTGACTTGGTAGTCACTGAAACTTGTTGTTGAATTTTCTCAATTTGTTCAATCTCTTTCTCCATGGCTTTACTCCAGTACACATCTTCTAATGCATATTTTACTATTTTAGGTTCTTGCATACTTAGCAAACATGTATCATTTATTAGCTTGTATCCTATCATTGGTCTATCATTTTTATTACCAATAATTTATGCAATAGGGTGATGTCTATTGACATACTTAGAAAATCTTGGTTATACTCTAGTTTCTTCGCTTGATCACTCAAAATCTAAATCACTATTTACATATCTATCAGGTAGCTCAACATCGCTTTCATGTACACTAATCTTAGAATCAAAATGTACCTCAACTTCATTCTATAACTCGACATCTAGAAATACAACTTGTCATTCATAGTATGTGACTCAATAGTCACTGAAACTTGTTGTTAGTTTGCAGCTTGATTTATAGCATCTTCATCAATAGGCATACCTTCATAAAAGTATACAAATGATCTACATTCTTCTCATTCCTTCATAGGTTCAACCTCATATACTTCTATATATTCATCAAATTTCACATTTGCACTTTCCACAACTTTGTTAGTGTTAGTATTGAAACACTTATAAGATTTACTTCTTGTGGAATGGCCAAGGAATATACCTTCTTCACTTTTAGCATCTAATTTACCATTCTTGAAATCTTTGAGATTTTACATTTTCTTCTAAATACCTTAAAATATTTTACATTGGGTGAGTATCCATACCATAGTTCAAAAGGTGTTGAATGAGTACCTTTCCTAACTTTCACATAGT
Source organism: Cupressus sempervirens (assembly GCA_028749045.1). Classification (NCBI taxonomy): domain Eukaryota; kingdom Viridiplantae; phylum Streptophyta; class Pinopsida; order Cupressales; family Cupressaceae; genus Cupressus; species Cupressus sempervirens. The sequence continues at coordinate 954,817,987 of CM053785.1, read as the reverse complement.
TTGGGGTATAGAAAATGTACTTACACCTTCTCTCTATTATTCCAAAGAAAAACATTTCTCCATCATGAGTGTCCTAGCACATCCCATTATAGACCTGGTCCTTCTTTTAGCAATTCTATTTTGTGGAGGGGTCCTAGGAGAAAATGTTTATTTTTTTATTCCTCTATCATTACAAAACATCTCAAACTCATTTGATGTAAATTCTCCTCCTCTATCAGATCTCAAACATTTCATACTTTTACCTATTTCCTTCGCAACTCTTTCTAATTACCACTTAAATATTTTGAAAGCATCAAATTTCTATTCCAAAAGCATAATTGTCATAATCCTAGAACAATCAACAATAAATAGCATAATGTACTTATCACCTTTGTAGCTATGCACATCAATTGGTCCACACAAATTAGTATGAATAATCTAAAAAATTCATTTAGAGGTATGAATCTTACTCTTAAAACTAGACTTTCTTATTTTGGCTAACTAACATTATTTGCAAATTATATTGTCAGATCTCTTCAACTTAGGGAAACCTTTGACTCTTCTCATGTTATTGATACTAACCAAGTTATAAAAATTGGCGTGCCATAAGCTTACACTATTCAAGATAGAATAGATTACCTCTAGTTTGATCACCTTTTCCAACTAGTTAACCATTAGTATAATATATCTTAGCAATCTTGTTCTGAAAATAAATGGTACAACATGAAATATTCAATTATGATACACTCAAATTATAGTCAAGTAATTCAACATAATAATCATTGCCACATATATAAAAATTGGTGAGTTTGATATAAATTTTTCCTTTTGCTAGACATGGTGCATCATCACCAAGCCTTACACTATTTTCATCATAATAGTTCAAGGTAATGTAATTTATTTTATCTACATTCATTTGATGTGAAAACCCACTATCAATGATACATATCTCATTCTTGTTTACACAAGACATTAGTGTAGGTACCTCATCTTCATCAAAATTATCCTTCATTATAACATACACCACTTCATTATAATAATCACCAAATCCATGTTTAGTTTCCTGTTTTGTAATGTAGAAAGACTTTTTTCCTTTGTCTTTGTAATCTTTATTGTTTTGATCTCTTCTACTATTGTATTTTTCCTAGCCTTTGTAGTTGTTCTTCTCTAGACATCTAATAGCAATATGACCAACCTCATTACAATTAAACCACATGATATGTAACTTACCTTTGAATTTTCCTTTACCTTTGTGAAATATCCTTGCTAAAAGTGCTTCAAGTTATTCTGCATTCTCTTCATCTATATCATTGTCATTGGAAATATATTTTATCTTTTTCTTCTTCTTCTCATTAGGTTCCTTCAATGAAAGCTTATCTTTGAAAGTAGATTCGACATTATCAGATTTGAAGTTGTCAAAATTAGATAGCTCAAAAGTAGTAAGCATACCTATGAGACCTTCAAGAGTTAGATTAGAACCTAGTATACATCTTAGTTCTTGTATTACATAAACTCTAATATCATACATGGGAAATAGTGTTCTCAAAAATTTACTTAATATAGTCTCATCATCTATCTTACAAGTAGATCCTCTTATAGCATTAACATCATCATTTATCCTAAAGCAATATTAAGAAACATTCTTACCTTCTTGCATTCTCATATCATCGAACTTACTTCCAACACATTCAATTTTGGCTCTCAATATATTTTGCATCACCTCTATAGATGATATTAAGAGCATCTCCTATCTTCTTTACACTATAACAACCCTTGATGTCATCAAACCTGGCATAGCTTAGGGAAAAAGAAAACTTCAACATCGTCTAGTAGTGTTCTTTCTTTTTACACAAATCTTCAATAGTTAGGGTTCCAGTAGGATGAACATGCCCAGTAGGGATGGTAGATTGTGCATTCTCTCCAAGACCTCATAGGTATAGCTTCATCATAATTTTCCATGTAGGAAATTTATAACTATTAAGCTTGGGTACCTCTCTTTTGACATCTTGATCTTTTGCTTCTAGTACCTTCAAACTAGTCCTCTTAAGAAGATGACTTTGATATCAATCATTAGAATTATTTAGAAAACTTAGAGGGAGGGTGAATCAATTATCCATGGCCTAGATGTATAAATAAAACTTTTCACATCTTAGTGAACCCATATCCATAAAAATATTCACCATCTTTGCATCTATTAGATCATATAATTACTTAGACTAGTAGGTTACTATCAAATCAACTTTGCAAAAATGTAGGTATGAAACATAATAGATTAAGTAAAACATGTGATCCAAAGACTTACCACGGAAACTCAATTTGTGAAAAACCATTAGTAACATGCTACTCATCATCACTCTTCTAAAGTCATTCCACATGAAAGGCCAACCCTGTTAATGGTTACAATGCACACTGTTAAATGTGACCTGATTAAAGGATTTTTAATCACCCTGTTATGAGTGAGCCTTTCTAGAGGACTTTAGATCATTCACTTAGAATGTCACCAGTTAAAGGATTTACAAATGACTATTAGTTCAACCTTAATCCAAAGGATTTACCCTAGACCAATAGAGTGATTAGAAAGCAACAACAAGGCTTGATCTGATAACAACTTATAACTCACTTACAAATTACAAATATTTTTTTTAGTTCTCCATTCTACTCGGCTTTCAAACACTTTAGCTCTACTTTCTTGTTCACCCTTCAAGCATCCATACCCTTAAGAATTATTTCTTTTCTTGCCAATAGTAGTCTCTTCTATTCAGTCTATGATGAAGCAATACTTTAGATCTCTTGTCTAACTTACGTTCTCCAACACTGGTCCACCTTACTTTTGACCAGTCATCTCTATAAATAGAAAATTAAGATCTTTTGTTGTTCATCCTCCATTGTCCATTTTAGGGTTAGGTATGATTCAATGAATCTACCTATCTTCTAATTTTAGTCCCTACTAGAAACTTCTCCTTCAATCCTCTTTGAATGCCTCAAAATGGGTTACCATGAATTTTGTAATACAAACTCATCATAGTTATCTTCCACACACTTCACAAAATTCAATAAAAGAAAATAGTCATCTTAGATTTGTCAAATCCATGATTTAACATGACATGAATACTGACACTAGACATCAACATGTTGTCACTTGGCTTCCTATTGTTCTTCCACTCGTCATCAACTAGATCACTCAACAAACACTAAACTTTACTCGACTTACACTATATCACTTTAGATGCACTAAAATTTCACTTTTTGTGGCTCCAACTAATTTTCTACTCATCTTATACTGACTTTTCTTGGCACCTACTATCCTCTTGGTCAAGCTTGGTAGACTCAATTCTTCTTACCTTTTCTTCTAGAATTAGTCATTGTATCCAACCTTTGCAACCTTAAGTAGATAATCAAAACACTATATTATCATTGCCTTAACTAATCTTTGTAATCCTTTTTCATAACATAACTTGAAACCTTTTCTCTAGGTACTTTTGTTATCTCATTTGATCAAATCCTCCTCATCAATCAAATAAATTATAGTACTCAAATCAACTTAGCAGTTGTCTTACCAACAAGTAGTAGGTTTGACATCAGTGACAAAAAAATGATTGAAACACATTCTCATACTTCTATCAATCTATTTTCAATATTTGTAATGCCTGATAGGGCACTAAAAATAAATTAACCTATTATGTCACTAGGTTTGCTAAACATTTTTTTGAAATATTAGAACAAAAAGAGATAACATAGTGGAAGAAATAACTCACATGTACATAAATAAGTGATACAATAACATCTCCATCTCTCAAGGGTTCCATGACATTAAATCAAATACATAATTTTTATTAAAATTAAATCTGTTACAAAACAAAGTCCACATCATAAGATAGCCATAAGTACAAAATCACACTTGATCAAATATACAAGTACATGTAAGATGCCACATGCCATAACTAGAATCCATAGTCATACTTTGTACAAGTCAAATGGTATGAAATGCTAAAAGAATATACATCACATGATAAAGTACAACATCTCATTAGATCTCTAATAATCAAAGTACAAAAAAATAAACATATGACCATAGAACAACTACACAAATGCATCTAGCTGTCAGATCTCATTGGTATATAGAACATTACTACTTGACCTCGTGGAGCCTAAATGGACCACTCCCACCATGTTGAGGAGACAATCTCAATTCCCAAATGGATAATAATCCAAATAGCATAATAGGAATCTAGGTCAATGAATCCTAATAGAAATATATCATAAAGGTACCAAGTACACAAGTAACATCTAATCCCAAAGGAAATACATACACATAGGAAACCTAATATACATGTGGGCAAGTCTCATCACATGAGCTAACTTTAAGGTTACCTTCCTCTTGCAACCTCTATGGACTCCAGCCCCTTAATGACTCTATGTAGCATCAATATCATTTTTTAGAGACAAGGCATACTAATGAGGTAAGGTCACAACCAAGCATCCTCTCTACTCCCATCCTAGCCTATACTAGCACTCAAGGGATGGATGAGGTAATACATTAACTCTTTTTAATTAATTTTAACATAATTAATGAAATGTTATCACTTATTCATACAAGTTGCATTGGGTTACCTAGGTAGCCTCTTTGGGGTTATGGCCTCCATTGTAAGCCACATCCTAGCATACACATAAATAACCTATCCTAAGATCATAAAAAGTAGATCTTGTAAAACCAAAATGTTCACCTCAGTCCTATATAAGAAACATTAAAGCACCAATTGATAAATCACAATATTCACCTCAACACTATACAAACAATTGGAAAGCACCAATAGATAAATAATTGAAAACATCATACTTTAGCCTAAGAAATCACAATATATGATCTTAAGAAAAACTCAATCACATCACACAAACATGTGGATATAGCACATTGATTGGGAATAAAATAATCGAGACTAAACAATATCACATAAAAGCATAACAAAAAAAACCACTTCCCAATCCTATGGTAAACATGCTTATCTAGTGAAACTACTAGGGTTCTTCCAAAACCACCACAAAATAAAAGATGACATCTCAACATCCATTTAAAACAACTATAGTTTTTTAGTCCTTTTTAAAAAATTTTCAAAATATAATCACAGACCCCTTAGATGTGAGAATAAACTTTACTAAAAATATCAATGCTCGATAAACACGCAGTCATTCAATTTACTCAAGAAAATACTATAACTTGGAAACTACTAAAATAACTCGGTAGCTTCTTAGCATGAAAACCTTAAGATAGTGTTTGTGATTAATCTTACTTAACTTAGTTGCATACACATAAATGAAATAGCATGAACAGAAGTGACACCAAGATTTAACGTGGAAACCTAGTTCGGGAAAAACCACCAATTCCAACTAGATATTAATTTTCACTCTTCTGAAGTGATCCCTATTAGGAGTCAACCCTTTTAAAATTTATAAAAAAAATGCTTAGGTGTGACCCTGTTAGAAGATTTAATCACCCTGTTAGGAGTGACCTGGTTAGAGGTCTATACACACTTCAATATACAAATGTCACCTTGTTAGAGAATTTAGAAGTAGTTGTTAAGCCAAATATATTAATAGATTTAGATCACTTCTATAATGGTTAGAGAGTAACAATGAGATGACCTAATTTTTGGTGCAACTGAATTGTTGAGTATAGATCTCAATTTAGGCTTATATACTTGATCATTTATGGCTGAATGTATCTATGCAGCTCAACAAGGATATTATTCTTATCCTTCTAATTCACTTCCTCTAAGCATATTTAAATCTTCTATTGTATTCCACACCACTCAATTCTCAACTTGACCTCATATTTATATCTTACAAATTTTCAAGTTGGCTTAAATACAACTTAGAATACTTAATATGCATCTTCTTAGTTGGCTAGAACCAACAATCACGTCAATTGAGCTCAATATGCCAAAACAAGAAAATGCTTTCTTAGTCGACCCTGTTCGGTAGACACTAACTCAGAAAAAAATTCTATGTTAACCAACTGATCTTAGTTAACACTGCATATTCAAAAAATTCCTTCTGTAAACAAGTGAGCTCGATTAATAATCAACTTCTATGAACTTCTCTTTGACACCCTAGTGAACTCGATAGTTATTGACTTCTGAACATGGCAAACTCTAGAATGCTTGGTAGATACAGAAAACTGTCTTCATCACTTGAGTGAGCTTGGCATATACTACTTGGCAATGACATGAGATTTTGTGTAACATCAAAGACGATACACAATTACCCAATTGTTTTCAACAGAATAATGGTTATCAATCATGCAATATTATCATGTTATTAATTTAAATGATCTTGAATCATGAATTATTTAATCAATAACATAAATTTATATTATTATATTAAATCTTAATATCAATGTCATTTCAAAAATATTAATCTAATTTCTACTTAACTCTAATATTAATATTTACTTTTCCTTTAATTCATAATCCAACTCAAGATAGCTCATGCTTGAAATTATAATTACAATTAAACTATTTACAGTTTCTCTTAATATTTAAATATTCATGACAAGATGATTATAAAGTTAACTATAACTCTTCTTAAAATATAACTAAATTATAATTATTTCTTTATTAACTTCTTACTCACATTAATTAATGTAAAATTATTTATATGGAACTAATAGTTTAACAAAAATTAAAGATTTTTTAATAGCAATATACACTTTAAAACTAAATGAGTAGTATTAATTTAATTTTCAAAATTAATAAATTTACCCTTTTTTCAAAAAATTAATTTGTTTTAATTAATATATTTTTTTAATAAAAAAATTAGAATAAATAAATAATTCACAAAGCAAGTTTTCTTTTCTTTTAATAATAAATCTAAAAATTAATTTAGATTTTTATAAAATAAAAATAAACATTCAATTAGTATTTTTGCAAGCTTTTGATCTCTCAAATCATGCAACCATAGTATACTTAGTTTTCTATATTTAGTATATTTGTTTTCACATGCATGCATAACTTTAACTACAAAAACCTCTTTCTCATTGATCTTTTGCTTTTCCAATTAATTTTGTAATTAAATTATTTTAGATATAAGAAGAATATTTATCTTTATTTAGAAAACCCATGATATCACATGACAAATTTAATGTTCAAACCCTAGCTATTCAATTTTTTTTTTTCTTCCAATTTTTTTATAATCAAATTAGAAAGGATTTTAAAAGAATACAATCATAATAATTTTCTAATTTTTTCTACAATTTTCCTTAGTCACATTTTCTTGATTAATAATTTATCCTTTTCAAAATCTGAAACATAATTCTTTATCCAAAGATTAATACAATATATTAATAAGCATTATACAAGCACCCAAGTAGTCACAGAGTAGACGTATTTTTCATTAAAATTCTACTATGGGTTTTCAAAACCTACCTCAAAACAATAGCTAAAATCTGAGACAACCTATGAATGGATACAAATTCAAATCCTCTGAAACTTTCAATGATTCTTTTGATTCAATTTTAAAATTTTCTCCCCAAAACCTATGTGTGGTGAAATGAGCTCTAATCTACTAATAAAGAATTTTGCAACCTAGGGTTTCAATTTCATAAACATGCAAAAGAATCTTCTCTTATTATTTTAATTTATTTAATTACATGAGCATACTTTCTTCTTTTTAATTTGAATAAATTTTATTTAAATTTTTCTCAATTAATTTATTTATTAAGTAATAAGACGTATTTAGAGAGTATATTTATTGATTTAACTAATAATAATATTTAGAGTTCATTATTAAAATGAAACTTGTAAATTAATAATTATTAAATTCAAAATATATAATTACAACGAATTTGGACTTTCAATTAGATCTTTAAATTTATTTCCTCTATTTGATTTATTTCTCAATTAAATATAATTAAATTTTGATTTTTCTTTAGAATTTTTTTGTTTAATTAAATCATTTAATAATATCATTGTTTAATTTAATTATAATCAACAATCACAACAACAACATAAACTAAATAGGAAAAGTCATCTAAAAGACAAAGTAAGACTTCAAAGTCAAAGCTTAAAATATTGAATTTGCATCACTTGATGAATTTAGAGGGTAAAAACACAAACCTGTGTCATCTTTTATAAAGAAACGTGATATCAGAATGTGACAGTTCAACATTAGTGACAAAAAAATTGGTATTTGTGTTTAAAATATGAAGATGATGTAAACTAATGAAATGTGTAGAATTGGATGAATTTTATGCCTATAATTTTTATAAATTTTTTGAGTAAGAATTTGTTCATTTTATTTTATTTTGAAGTCCATTTTTTAATTGTAAAAAATATAGGGTGTAGTTCCCATCAGACAAGTATATGCAAATCATCTTTTTTTGTTTTGATTTGAAAATATCTTATAGATGACATGTATAGCTGGTGCACAAAAAAAGAAATAATTATTTTTGATGTATATTTTTTTTGTTATAAGTACTCAAGTTCGACGTTATCAGAATCCAACATTTTTTTCCTCCCGTCAAAACTTTCCTATCAAATCTATACCTTCTTGAAAAAAAATTACATGCTCGTGAAGAGGATTCTCTCCTCTAGAGATAAATATAATTTTTTAATTTTTTTGATATGATTTGCTATTTTTTTTCCTTTTTTGAGGGACCATCTTCTGAAATGTTGAAATATTGACTTATAATACTTTGAGATTATAACATATTATAACTAATCAAAACACTCAAAAATTTATATAATGATGATATTGAATCTGAGATCTATAAAAGGGTATTTTTAGTTTTTGAAAAAAATTGAGTTTTGATAGAGAAATGAGATTTGACCAAAATAGGTTTTTGTATCACAAAGAGTGACGCAGATTTGTACTTTTACCCTAGAAAGGTAAATAAATCAAATACTTGTCCTTTATTTAACGAAAATTGGCTCAAGTTTAGGATTTGGACATAAGAACTACCTCCCCTCTTTGCCATTGAGATATTGTAATTGGACATGCTCATCTTGGCAATTTGAGGAAGTTGTTGCTTGGTACCTAATATCTGCATAAAAGTCGAACATGTGCATATGCATATATATCTAAACTAGATAGGCAATGGTAGGGAGTGGTACATTGTGTAGATCTCAAATAGAAGGTGACTATGAATCCCTCTCTCAACCACATCAAATTTCAAACACAAAGTAAAAAATACAGGTACACTATAAACATGAAAGTAGGGTTAAGTAACTAGAAAATTTGTATATACATCATCCAGCCAACTATCATCATGAAACAACTTAAATCACTATATGAAATATAAAAAGCATCATCGTCAAAAGAATAAACTTGAACACATGAAATAACTGAGTATCAAGTAGCTCATCAAATATATAAACTACGTATGAAATAACATCCAATCAAATTAGGTAACCAAGTACCACTATATCATAATGCATAACTATAAAAGATGGCCTCAAAGAATTCAATAATATGACAAAAATACAAACTAGGGGTAGGCAATACAATATCATCTCAAACTAAGTGAGAAAGGTATGTATGGAACTATATATCTACGGATACATCTTACATCAGTGACTAACATAAAGTATGCTAAAGTTCATAATTTCATAATTAAATATGCATGAGAATAGATTTATGAAAGGACCAACACAAAAAAAAAAATTTTACAATCAATATTGAAAATTAGTAATTTTTTTTGTATTGATTGAGTATTGGAATATAGACTGAGTATTTATGAAGAAATTGATGTATAGGCTGAGTTATATGGAAGAGACCAAGTTGTATAGTGAAGACCTAGTTTGAAGGTGCAGTATCAACCGAGACAATTGGATTACACCTACCTAAGTACAAACATTAATGGAGAACCCATATTGAGAAAAATGAATTATACCTTGTATACAAAATTTGAGTGATAAAGAGATTCTAAGGAGATTTAAGAGAAAATCAGAGACAAGAATATTGATTGATTAAAGATCGAAGTTTTGCCAAGTGATCTAAAGGAATCAAGTCTTTGATTCCTTAAAAAGATAAAATTGTAGTGTCATCATCTGTAGGAAAGAGTCAAGGAGTAGAGAATAGTAAGATTCAATTGGTGAGGAGTGATACTTTTCCTCCACCTAAATTTTGTGTTATTCCTTGTAAGAAATGTTTAGAATAAATGGGAGGGTGGGGTAAACATTAAATCACTTCATTGTTCTTCTTATCCTATTGTTTCTTTGTCTCTACTATAAAGCTATCATAAACATAACTTGCATTGCATAATGAAAACATTCATAGAACATTCATCATAGTTTGACACGAGGATTTTACGTTGAAACCCAATTTGGAAAAATTGACTTGTAATATTTCACTCTTTCAAAGTGAGCTCTATTAGGAGCCAACCCTATTAAAGATTACAATAAACATTGTTAAATGTGACCTAGTTAGAGGATTTAATTGGCCTATTAGAAATGGCCTTGAAAGAAGACTTTGATCATTCCATTTAGAATGTCACCCAGTTACAGGATTCACACAGAAAGTTAAGTCTTCAAATGTTTGTTAACCTCTATTAAAAGGATTTCAATACAAACTATTTACAATGATAAGAAAGAAAGCAATAACTTTGATATGTATGATTACAACTCACTTTTGTTGGTTTAGATCTCTATTTGGTCCTTAGTTGGTTCACTAATAAGCTTTTCACTAGCATATTTGATCTTGATCAACTTGGAAAACCTTCAAGTAGTTAGTCCACTATTCTCATCAACACTTAAGCCTTCTTCTCTAATTCACTTGTCAACAACAACATCATATCTAAAAGCTTTCTCCTTTATAATCGCATTAACACACTTGTGTGATTCTAATCAACCTTTCTATGTATGTCTCTCTTCACATAAAAACTCTCTCATACACACATTGGCTGGGCTCAACCTAGCTAGACATGATACCAAATGATTGATTTTGTACATCTTTAAATAGGAAATTCATGCTTTACCATTTTCTACATCCATTGTAGATCTTAAGGTTTATGAGAAAATTCAACTCAACTCAATGTATCTATCCATCTTCTTGATTATCCTCTAGAAACTTCTCTAGAATCTATTTGTTAGGTCTTTAATACCTAATCACCTTCTTGAACTTAATGATCTAAAAGCTTTCACCTTTATAATCACATTAACACACTTGTGTGATTCTGATTAACCTTTCTCTGTATGTCTCTCTTCACATACAAACTCTCTCATACAAACATTGGCTGGGCTCAACCTTGCTAGACATGATACTAAATGATTGATTTTGTACCTCTTTAAATAGGCAATTCATTCTTTACCATTTTCTACATCCACTATAGATCTTAGGGTTTATGAGCAAATTCAACTCAACTTAATGGATCTATCCATCTTCTTGATCATCCTCTAGAAACTTCTCTAGAATCTATTTGTTAGGTCTTTAATACCTAATCACCTTCTTGAACTTAATGATCCAACTCACCAATATTATCTGCAACACATTTTACATCTCCCAAAAAATCAAATATGGTAGTTTGATCTTACGATTTCTTTGAATTTTGTTCTCTTAATGTCACTTAGTAATCTCTAAATTCTAATAGTTGGTCAACACTAAAATATTGAGTTGCTATAAAGATTCTTGGTTTGGTGTCAACTAAATTTCTTGGTCTATGAAAATTCTTGTTCAACACTATATTTTATGGACACTAACTTTATCTCGATTGACATTAGCATTACTTGACACTCCTTAGTATTTGACTTTTTTGCTTGCCTTATATTAGCTTTATTGACATAAATAATTACTTTTCTTTATCAAAGTCTATCTAAATAATTGTCCATTATAACATCCTTTTCATGACTTCAACCTTTCTTCTAAGTGTTGTATTTATGAGTAACTTCACAAATCCTCTTCATCAATAAAATAGATATGACATTTAGATTAGTTAGCAATATGTCTCATCCATAGATTTGACATTAATGACAAAATAAAAATTGTTTCAATTGTAAGTTTCCAACAATCTTTGTCTTTGGCATTGATGAAAACATCTCAAACATCTCAATACTACTAGTAGTTAGGTTACCATACAATCCAAAAGATTTAACTGTCATGAGTGACCAATATCCTTAGTTTTATTTAGATTCTCATCCATGCAATTTCTAAAAACTCCCTGTATCATCATTTTGTATTTTCAAATTGCTCTTACATGATTTTATCCCTCTGAGGTGTATGGGTAAAAGCACAAACCTATGTCACCCTTTTGTAAAGGAAAATGCTAACAACAATATAATTGTTCACCTTCAATGACATAAAACTAGTATTATTATTTAGAATTTAAAAATGAAGTAAACTGGTGAATTTTGTACAAATGGATGAAGTTTAGGATTATAATTTTTAATAATTATTTTGAATAATAATTAATATATTTTCCTTGTTTTTATAGATATTTTTTAAGTTGCTAATTTTTTTGAAAATTAGGGGTCTAGTTCCCACCACAAAACTATATGGAAATAAATGTATTTCCCTTTGATCTCAGACTATGTTATAGATGACATATATAGCTATAACAATCAAAAATAAAAATTGGCTTTGGGCCTATATTTTATCTTTTATAATGCTTTAAATTTCAACTCACCTGAGATAGAAAGTTTTCATCTTCCACCACATTTTTCAAAACAAATCTATTCTTACCTAAAGAAAAATTATACAATCTAGTAGAGGACTCTCCCCTCTAGAATGCCATATAAGTTTTAATTTTATATGATATCATTTAATATTTTTCTCCTTCTCAAAATTGACATCTTTTTGAGTGTTAAAATATGTACTTGTAGAATTTTTAAATTATGGGTCAGGTCAAGAAGTTGGATCTCACTTTTGGCCAAAAAGTGGAAGTGTTTTTCCTATTTTTGAAATATTTTGTCAATTGATGCAAAAATTTGAGCCATTTAGAGACTAAATATTAAAAAATTTCAGAAATAAAAATTGTAGTGCTAGAATCTTCTTTTTGAATATGTAATTTATTTGTATACCCATATCATAGATTATTTTTTTGAAATGGATCTTTAAAAACCAGTTTTTCAAAATGCCTATTTCAAGACCATACCATGCTCGTGTACAGACACCATAATTTGACACAAATGAATGAATTTTTGTGAATCCTTTTAAATGGAATTACCTGACACATCAAAGATTGATAAGAATATTTTTCTTGAATTTTTTAATGAATATTATTTTTTTAATTAATTTTTAATTGGCTATAAAGGAAAATTTTTAAACCTCTCGTGTACGGACACCATAATTTGATCAAAATTTCTTTTTTTTTTCAATTTTTTTTTTTTTAATACTTCAAAAGAATTGAATGTAGATTGATGACATATAAATAATTTAAGAAAAAATATAAAATAAAAAAGTTATTAAAGTTTTAGTGAACGTTGCTATTTTACATTTAGGTACCACCTTTGATTAAAAAATAATAAAAAAATAGTAAATAAAATCATAACTCTATAAAATTTATATTTTTGGAATCAGGACAGTGAGAGCTCTAATGGGTTTTTGTTTCGTAAAAAATTTTGATCGGGAAGACCCTCTAAAAATTATGGCAAGGCATGAATTTTTTAGTTCAATGCCTTAGCCAAATCTTGAGAGGCCAAGGCATAGGCTTGGTCTCACCAAGCCTGTCTCAAACCAAAATCCGAGGTAGGAAAAAAAATCCCGCCTCATGTTGTAAGAAACGAGCACCCGTTATTTGAATTTCAAAAAATGGGTACCCATTTTGAAAAGCTAAAAGCGGCATGTAAAATCCACCAAAAACTTTAAAAAATGATTTTTTAAGAAACAGGTACCCGTTTTTTACTTTTAAAAAATGGGTACCCAATTTTGAAAAATAACGAGTGCCCATTTTTTAAATTTAGGGTCAAGCACCCGAGCCAAAAATGGGTGCCTATTTTTTAAAATTAGGTACCCGTTTCGAAGAGGTCTCATTTCGCGGATTTGACTTCCGTGGAATTGCGACCCAACTTTGTGCATTCACCCTTATATTATACTATATCTAATTAAAACACTATAAACTTTATATGAGAATATTTTTGACTTGGAGCTCTATAAAATGGTGTTTATATGTTATTAAAAAATACCATAAAAAATTGCAAGACTTATTGAAATGTCATTATTCTAAAATAATTTTATGTCTTTAGTATATGGATACAAACTACTATAAAACATGTATTTAATAAGAATTTCCAACTGGAAAACTATGAGACCACATATAACTTAGCTAGAATGAATTTATCTAGATCATATGTTTGAGAAAAAATGATTTTTAGAAAGAAATACTCAAATTCAGTCATTCTGATAAGTCAACCTAAAGGGTGACATAACTATGTACTTTTACCCATGTCTTACCTCCTTTATTAGTAATCTCTCCCTTAATATCTAATCTCTCCATTTGAATTCTCTTAGTAATCTATCCCTCTTTCAAAAATATCTTCCTCTTTGACTACAATGCCAAAGACAAGTAGCTCTTTCACCTTCGAAACTCTTCATACATTTGAATTATGTAGATTTTTCATGTCTAGTTGATTCTTGTCATCTATCTATGACTAATCGTTGTACTGAAGTATTCTACCTTAGGTATGTCCCAAGGTAGAGTTGTACTACACCACTATGTAGAATTTTCTGATTAGCATATGTGATGCAATGCAACTTGTCTTCTTAAGTAGCTTTATTTAGGAGAATCACCCCTAGTTTATGTCTAAGATATTCATGAGCATATTTAGGTAAAGATTTTGTGAATATGTAAGAAAATTTTTCCTTTGTAATCACATATTCTAGCTTCACCTCTTTCTCTTGAACTAATTCTCTAAAGTAGTTATACTTGATAGCAATGTTCTTTATCTTAGTGTGCATCATTGAATTCTATGAAATGTTGATAGCATTTATTTTATCATAATAGATAACTAATACATATGCAATCTCTTCTTTCATACCTTTCAACAATTGCTTAATCTACATTATGTTTGAACAATTCAATACAACTGACACATACTTGGCTTTAGGTATTGATTGGGAACTATAATTATGCTTCTTTCTTTTCAATGACACCAATCTTTTTCCTAGAAAGAATGCACCTCAACTAGTTCTTTTTCTATCATCGATATTTCTAGCCCAATCTGAGTTAGTAAAAACCTTCTATTCAAATCGATCACTTCTCTTGTAATATAGTCCATAGTCTTATATACCTTTAAGATATCTCAATGTCCTTGTCACATCCTTCATCTGACTCTCTTTAGTATTTTCTAAAAATCTAGCAACTATCCCAACAACTAAAGCAATATCTTTCCTATTGTGAATAACATATTGTAATTATCCTATCATGAATCTATATAGAGTCTAGTTCACATCAATAGAATCATTAGTCTTAGATAGCTTATGTCCTATAGAGATAGGTATACTCACTAGCCTTGAATCTTCCATACCAAAAGTCTTTAAAATTTCTTTGATGTATTTGGATTGTGAAATGAAAATACCAAACTTTATTTCACATAAGTTTGTAGTCCAACAAAGAATTTGATTACACCAAATGTAGACATTTCAAATTCCCTTTTCATTTCATCAACAACTGATTTACATAATGCTTCCCTTCCACCAAATATGATATCATCAACAAATATCTTAGATAACAATACTTCATTATTCTTACCATTCTTCAAATATAAGTTGATATTATCATTTGTCCTTTTAAAACCAATTTTCACCAAGTAGTTATGTAGTCTTTCATACCATGCTCTTGGAGCTTTCTTCAATCCATAAAGATTTATTTCAGTTTACATACCATGGTCCTTTTGTCTAGATCTACAAATCCTTTAGTTTGTTCAATGTATACTTCTTCCTATGGTATACCATTTCAAAATGTAGATTTTACATCCATTTGATATGCCTTGAAATTCTTGTAAGATGAGTATGCATGTAGAGTTCTAAGTCCTTCTAGTCTAGCCATAAGAGAATACATTCTCCATAGTCAACTCCTTCTTGCATATAACCCTTGCATACTAGTCTTGCCTTGTTTCTTGTTATGTTTAACCATTTTCATTGAGTTTATTCCTAAAAACCCATTTTTCCCCAATGAAAATTTTCTCTTTAACTCTTGGCACTAAGGTCCAAGTATTATTCTTCTCAATCTAGTCAATTTCTTCCTTCATTTCTTGTATCCCATATTCATTGTCTAAAGCATCCTTTATTGACTTTGGCTTAAAATTACATAATAATCATGTCTTACCTTTGAGTCTTCTTCTTTTCATTACACTTGATTCAATATCTCCAATGATTTGATTAGGTTTATAATGTATTCTCACATATTTTGCTAACACATGTAGTTTCCTTCTAGGTTCATCTAGAAAAATAATCTTAAGTTCATTTCCTCTTCCTTCTTCTAAACTTGCTCAAGTTCTAAATTCTTAGCACCCATAATATGATGGTTTCCAATGCCTGTCTATGACTTGGCATCTTTAGTTTGTTGATTGACACCCACTCTCTGTTGCTTAACAATTTACATTTGTACTTCATCATTTACTGTCTAATGGGAACCTATAGCTTGACTTGTCTATTTAGTTTGAGTGTTGGGAGCAACATCATCCACATCTAGATGAATGTAGTATAGGGGTGAACCCACAACACTAGGTACCACTTTTGGGGGACGAAGGAAATTGCGAAACGATAAAAATTTTGCATGTAGAATTTTACATATGTTCGCCCGAACGTGCTAACTATGTTTGCATGAACATATTAACAAGGTATGTTTGTGTGAACATGTTAAGTTTAAATAAGGCATGTTCGCACGAACATACCTTGTTTATATGTTCACATGAACATATTAGTAATGGTGATTTTGCGATTGAAATTCCACTTTTCCATTTGGGATCTTGATAAATTTTCCCTTTTTGCATGTTCGTACGAACACAAATTATTATAAATGTTCACACGAACATGTTAAATAGAAATTTTGGCTGCCAGATAATTTTTCTCATACATTCATGCGAACATGGGTTCACGCGAACATGCCCAATATGTTCGCACGAACGCCATGTTCACGCAAACGCGTAAAATTAGAAAAAATTTAACCCTTTTTCCTTTTTTTTCGCTCTTTTAACTCCCATAATTGCAAGAAAATGATCTCCTATTGTAAAATAAAAAATGTCAAAATTTGCTTCTCGGAGCAAGCTTTCCAATGACTATAATTGTAATACATATTTTAGTCATTAAGACTTTCAAATATGAGTTTAACTCATTATAGGTTCATTACCGGTTCATTACAGGTTGAACATCAACCAACTTCGACACCTCGAAAAAATTAGTAAATTAGGTCAATTTTTTTTTGAAAAATATGTAGGAATTAGCTTATTGAGATACCTTTCTATTCAAAAAAAAAAATTAGGTTTATGATAAATTGACTTCAAATTATCTGTGTCAAACGAAATGTATGTTTGAATTACAATTTGTGTCACTTCAAAACTTCATAAACTATACAATATTCAACCAAAATAAATCAAATCAAATGTATCCTCTGGATATTGATGTTACAAATCTAACACTGAAAGAATTACTTCATTATCATTTCTAAAAAAAAAGTTATGTGTGTCAAACGAACTGTCACTCTTTTAAAATATTGAATTTTATTATGTACCACTTTTCGGAGGAGATAAAAAAAAGTTGATATAAATAATTTATTTTTTTGATTGAAAAATATGGCTACAAAGTAGGAACAAAGTACTCAAAATCAGTAGTTTATGTCATCTCGAAATTATTTATAGTTTTGGAGATATAGTCACTTGAATGTGACGCTTGTTGCAAAAATATTGATTTCAGTGTCAAAATTGGTCAAAAAGTGGAACCCAATATTGTGGGATCACCCATAGTCTTTAGTTTCTTCATTACAAAAAGTATCATCTCTTTGTTTCTTGACTTGAACTCTATTTAGGGTATAGATAATAATACTAACTGCTTCCCTCCAATATTTTTGTGACACATTCTTCTATATCATAAGTTTTATTGTAGAGTCCATTATTGATCTATTTATACTTTTAGCTATCCCATTTTGAGGAGGTGCCCTTGATGCTTACATCTATCTTTTGATTCCTTTGTCATTATGAAATGTATTGAACTCATGTGAGATGAAGTCACCACCTCTATGAGATCTCAAACACATTAGACTCTTACCTATTTCTTTTTCAACTTTGGCTAAATACCACTTGAATAAGTGAAAAGCATCATATTTTTCTTTAAGAAACATCAAATTCATTATTACAGAATAGTCATCTACAAATAGAATGAAATATTGTTCTCCATAGTAATTTTTAACACCAATTGGTCCACATAGGTCAATATGAGCCAATTCCAAAATATCATAAGAAATATATGTTTTACACTTGAAACAAGACTTTATCATCTTTCCCAATTGACACTATTTACACATAACATTGTTAGGCTTCTTTAGTTTAGGCAATTCTCTTAATTTCTTCATCTTGCTGATATCTTTTGTGCCATACCCAAAATCTTCTTATAGTGTAAATGATGGAAGGAGAATTGAGAACTACTATAAATGATGCATTAACTTAGTATACTAATGTCCACCTTAGTATAAATCCTACCAAATATGTTTAATCTATGTATATGGTCTTCACTCTACAACCTGATTCCTCCTTACACTTTCAACTCCTTTAATTTGTACATAACTATGTCCTCTTTTCCCATTTAGCTACCGAGCTCATCTGCTAACACTACCATACTCCTACATTGCTCATGGTCTCTCTTTATCTTTAAACTCCTTCCTACCCACCATTACCCTTCCTTACTATCGGGTCACCCATGACATGCACACACAAGAAAATGTAAACATCTACCTTTCACCATCTTCACTTCTAAAGTGTCACTCCACTTCACTCCACAAAAATTATAATCTTCTTCCTATGTTTTGGGCTCCACTATTCCTCTTTGTCATCTTTGGGTTCCTCCCCATGCACCCAACTTATTTATTCTTCTTTATTACTCAGTTTAAGAGTGGCTTGTGAAGCTATCAATTGCTCTCAATACCCACCTCATTCTTCCACCATTAACACTTCCCAAGACCAACAATCTATGTTCTATCCCACATATGCAGATTTGAGTGATGCCACTTCTTCTTTTTCCCTCGAGTATCTTTTCAAAATCAACATGACACCACCCTTTAGGTTCTTTGTGGGAATTATTCAATATGTCAGGTTAGTAATGGTCCTTAAGGATCATTTAAAGTATTGGAATCATGCAATAAAAAATATGTTGTTCCTTTCTTCAAAAACTTAGGTTCTGTCCAACTTAGAAACCCTAAACGACTTACCATTATGTTCCTTCACATAGGGGAGACCACATAAATTGATAGAGATTTGACTTAAGAAAATTGAAACATCATTAACTGCAAATATATATTTCCTTTAATAAACTATTTTCAAATTTTAAAAAGCATGTTTATTTGGTTGCCACTAGAGAACCATTTGGAGTTCCTATCTATTCACTCTCTCTTATCGACTATTGTCTTTGCATTATGAGATGTTTTATTTAAAGATTGTCTTAACAGTTACAAACTATTCAACTTCCTTAATATATTTTTTATTCCCATGTCCCTTTGTATTCCATATGTGATTTCATTCATCATATAAATATCTTTTCTAAGTCATTATAATGTAATTCAATAAATTTATATTTTCTAAATATGATTGCACAACTTAACAAATGAGCCATATTTTTAAATAATGTGAAATTTGTTGGGGGATATGGTACCCCTATACCATAATGCCAAACTTGAAAGGTTTCTATGTCCCATGCAAACATCTCAATGAGAATCTACAAACAAGTCTTTATATCTATTAGATCAGTGCCTTGGCTACTTCATCTCCTTTATTGTTAAGTGACTCCCATATCTGGAGTTATGTTTTGACCTCCAATGATGTTTTTCCCATTCAAAAGTTCATTCTTCTAGTACTCGTTCCAAATTGACTTCTATCCCTCACTTGGGAGTCCTCTCTCGCCCCTCTCCCTAAGACTTTTGGTGACATACAACATCATCCCATGGCCTTTGGGAGACCTTCTTGTCCACCCACTCATAGTAAGAAAACTGCACCAAATATTCAATCACAGAATGCATAACAGAACCAAAAACAAAAACCACAATACTTCCTGGTGTTGATCCCATTGACATGCTTAGAATCTTATAAGTTTTGATACCAATTTGATCCAAGGAGATTCAAGAACCTACCACTAATCAGCATATCTTTATTTCTACTTTGTATAAATTCATTAGAGGCTCTTAATCTTTATATCCCAATAATATTATTATTAATTCCACATACTAATCCATTAACTTAGTATACTAATATCCACCTTAGTATAAATCTCACCAAATATGTTAATTTAATGTATATGGTCCTTCAGTCTGCAACCCAATTCTTCCTTGCACTTTCAACTCCTTTAATTTGCACATAACTATGCCCTCTTTTCTCATTCACCTACCAAGCTCATATAGTGGAACTACCGTACTCCTCCTCCATTGCACATGGTCTCTTTTTTTCATCAAACTCCTTCCTAACCACTATCATCCTTCCTTACTATTGGGTCACCCATGACATGAACACACAAGAAAATGTAAACTGCCACCTTTCACCATGTTTGCTTCTAAAGTGTCTATCCACTTCACTCAAAAAGACCAATACTTCTCTTCCTATCTTTCATGTTGCACTATTCCTCTTTTTTGTGTTTGGCTTCCTCCTCATGCACTCAGATTATTTCTTCTTCTTTATTACTTATTTTAAGACTGGCTTGTGAAGCAATTAGTTGCACCCAATACCCACCTCATTCTACTACCTTTGATATTTCTTGAGACCACCAATCTATGGTCTATCCCACATATGTAGATCTGACTTCCACCACTTCTCATTTCTCCCTAGAGAATCTCTTGAAACTCAGCATGGCACCACCCTTTAGTTTCTTCGTGGGCATGATTTGATACATCATGTTAGTAAAAGTTCTTGAGGATCATTTCAAGTATTAGAATCATGTATTAAACAATATGTGGTTCCTTTCATCCATAACATAGCTTCTCTCCAACTTAGAAACCCTAAATGAGTTACCATTATGTTCTTTCACATAGGGGAGATCACGCAAATCAATAGATAATTGACTTAGAAAAACTAAAACACCATTAACTATAAATATATATCATTTAACAAACTATTTGCAAATTACAAAAGCATGGTTCTCGGGATGCCGCCAAAGAACCATTTGGAGTTCCTATCTATTCACTCTCTCCTATCAACTACTTTCTTTACATTATGAGACATCTTATTTAAAGCCCATCTTAATAGTTACAAACCATTCAACTTCTTGAAGATCTTTTGTATTCCCATATCCCTTGGTATTCCATTTCAAATTTCAATCATCATATAGTGTCTTTTCTCAATCATTATAATGTAATTCAACAAATGTATATTTTCTCAACATGATCGCATGAATTAACAAATGAGCCATAGTTTTAAATAATGTGAAATTTGAGGAGGAAGATGGTGCCCATGCACCATTAAACA
The DNA here is from genome assembly GCA_028749045.1 of Cupressus sempervirens. Taxonomy (NCBI): domain Eukaryota; kingdom Viridiplantae; phylum Streptophyta; class Pinopsida; order Cupressales; family Cupressaceae; genus Cupressus; species Cupressus sempervirens. Next base: position 954,796,424 of record CM053785.1, on the reverse strand, counting down.
TACATTTCTCACATGATAGGTCTAGATAGAATAAGTTACCTCTTGTCTGCTCACCAGTTCCAATTAGCTTACCATCACCATCATGTATCTTTGCCTTTCTATTATGAAATTCAACTGTGTAACCTATTTTATTTAGCTATGAAACAATCAACAAATTGTAGTTTAGTCCTTTAACCCAATAAAAATTTTCACATGTTATCTTGTTAGTCAGTTGATTAGTGTGTTTACCTTTTATAACACATGGGATATCATTACCAAATTTAACACATCCACTATTGTATGGACCAATATCTTTAAATTTGTCTTTATCACTAGTCATATGATTGGAGCTATTAACATTATGGTCAAGTTTGTTTATTAGGGACACACACTCAATCAAAATGGTTAACAACCACTTAGCTTATCTTGCAAGATTATATGGTAATTGAGTAATTCAAGTTCTACCAAGATCTACAATTGCTACTGAGTTCTAGAATCGGTATTTAGTTTGTACTGAGTAGTATCTACCAAGGTGTTGAATATTAGTACAAATTGGGCTTCATAGTATTTAACAAGTTGATCAGTGCAAGTTGTGGTCTCCAATGTTTATCGAGTTCACAACATCAATGATGTGAATCAAGTGTTGATTGAGCCAGGAAGTGTCAACCAAGTGATTCAGTTTATATGTCAATTTTCATAGTATTTACTGAGTCATCAATGTTGATCAAGTTCAAACTACTTGGAAGTGGTAAGTATAAACTGAACTTATACATCTACCAAGAGCATGACGATGCCAAGTGTGAATAATGGTTGCCGAGTATCAAAACCTAATTGATTTTGTCTTCAAAACCTAAGTACTAGTAGTTGATCTAACTTTGTGTATTTTGGTGAAACTTGTATTGTAGCTAACTTTGATTTAGCGTATTTTGGATTGATATAAATGTAATGTATTTTATCACATCCTAATATAATTATGATGATAATAAGATAGATGAGACACACCAAGAGTAGAAAAGAAAACTAACAAGGATACAAGTAATAGAAGGAGCATCAAAGATTTATCTATCACAACAAGGTGATCATTGCACTGCAAAAGAATCTCAATCAGAAAATCAAAGTTGTAGATTTGAACTCAGCCACTAGTTCATCCTAACAAGTAGAATAGTTAAATCCTTTCACAAGGTAGACTTAATAGTATTTTTCAAATCTCTTAACTAGGTCTATACTTCATTTTATGTTTTGTAAATCATTTTGCAAGGTGGAACTAGTAGTCCTTATTGCTCCTAATAGGGCAAATCATCAGAAGTGATCAACTGTAAGCCTTAACAGGTTAACTTTATGTAGTAGTACTAAAGCTTGTCAGTATCATCCACACCCTAGTTTTACTTTCTATTTGGAAGGTTTCTGGGTTGTCATATCTTGTGTCAAAGTGTTATGAATGTTTTAATGATTTCAATGATTCATGCATGCAATTAGATCAGAGTACACATAAAGGATTAATTGGTGAAATAAGATTAATTTTTATTGGTTCTTGATTCACCCCTCCCCTCTCGGTAACCTAACCTATCCTATATTTCCAACATGGAACATCCACTATCAATTATCCATCTGTCACTTCTATTCGCATAATAAATTAATGTAGTTTTACCATCTTCATAAAAATCTTCTCGCATAGAAACATAGAAAACTTCATCACCCCTACTCTCATATTCATTATTAGTATTTTCTTTAGTAATATAAAAATATTTCTTACCTTTATCATCATTGCTTTTGATGTAGGTTTTTTCATCCCTTCTTTCTTTGTATCTGCTTTCCTTTCTTTCATCCTTATCTTCTTTTTCAGAGCATCTACCAGAAATATGACAAAATTTGTTGCATGAAAAATTAATGATAGGTAATTTACTTTTGTGTTTCTCTCTTCCTCTTCAAAACATTTGTGTCATGAGGGCTTCTAATTCATCAATATTGTTCTTAGAACTATCACTTTCACTCTCTACATGTTATCCTTTCTTCTTGCTAAGAATAAGTTTTGACTTGAAAGAAGATTCAATGGTAGTAGGCATGTAGTTATCAAAATTAGATATCTCAAAAAAAGTAACTCTACCAATTACACCTTCTAAGGTCAAGTTGTTATTTGGTGTGCATCTCAATTCTTGGATTACGGAGACTCTAATGACATATATAGGGAGTAGAGTTCTCAATACCTTACCTATCATTATTTTATTTTTTATTTCTCCATTTGTACTTCAAATAACATTAACAACCTCTTTAAATCTTGTGTAGCATTGTATTATGTCCTCACCTTCCATCATTCTCATGTCACCAAATTTTCCTCTCAAGATCTCTGATTTGGTTGTTAAAACATTGTCATCACCTCCATATTGTTGGAATAATTTAGAATAACTGAGAAGGGGGTGAATCAATTATCCAAGGTCCAAATATAAAGATAATACTTTTTAGTACTCATCAAATATATGTGATTGTATTGATTAGATCATCCAATATATCAAACCTTTGTATATTATTGTGCTAGGTCAAATGAACTTTGTAGAGATATAAACATGAAATATTACGAATTCAATTAGACAATTTGACACAAGGATTTAATGGGGAAACCCAATTTGGGAAAAACCACTTATAACATGCTACCAATTTTCACTCTTCTGAAGTGAGCTTTGTGAGGAGCCAACACTGTTAAAGGTTACAATGCACACTATTAAATGTTACCTTGATTAAAGGATTTCAATCAACCTATTGAAAATGAGACTTATTAGAGGAATTTAGAACATTCCATTAAAATGTCACCCAGTTAAAGGATTTACTCATGATTGTCAAATCAACCTTAATCCAAAGGATTTATCTAGACCAATAGATACAATTGTTAGAGTGTAACAATAGGATTTGATCTAGTAAAAATAAACTCACTTAAAGATCTCTCATTCAACTCTCCATTCTTCTTGGCATTCATTCCCCTTTGTATTTGATTTCTTGTTCACCCTTCAAACCTTCACCTTCTTAAGCCTTATTGCTTAGTGTGCCAACTATAGGTTCATTCCTTTAGCCACCATATGAAGCAACACCTTAAAATTCCACACTCAGACAATTGGACACTTTCTTTTGGCATTGTATCTCCTTAAATAAAGAATTTGATCTTTTTTTGCTTAACCACAATCATTTATCTTAGGGTTAGGTTAGTTTTATTGAATCCTCTCTTCCTTCCATTATGTTCCCTCTAGAAATTTCTCTTACAATCCTCATCAAATTCACCTTCAAAAAACTTATCTTGAATTATGTGCCACTAGTTCATTAAGATTATCATCCACATGATTCACATAATTCAAGAAATCAACTTGTATCAGCTCAGATTTGTCAAATCTTCATTCAAACTCTTTATGTTGTCACAAAACAATAATTGACTTCTGATGCTTGGTCAACACTAGGTTTTTTGATATAAACTAAATATTTGTTAGTTAATGCTACAATTTTTTGATGCTTGGCACATTCTGGATTTCACTGACACTCAATCATAACAATCATTTTTCTTGGCCTAAACTAAATTATTAGCTTACATTTTTTTTTGGCAGGCTTGGAAAACACATTCTTATTGTATAGTCTCCTTCTTTTCTTTGCTTTAGTATCCTTTCATGGTAGCCTTAAGAAGATAAACAATACACTACATCATCAAAGTCTTACATGGTCTTAGTGCTTCTTTTCTACACCATCTAACTCAACCTTTCTCTAGGTACTCTAGTTAGATTATCCTTTCTTTTCAAATTCTCTTCATCAATCAATCAATTGATAGCATTTTCACCAAAGTTAGCAATTTTCATACCAATAAGTAGCAAGTTTGACATCAAGCTAACCTTTCAACATAGGGTTTCCTTTATAATAAAATGGCTAGACAGTATTAGGTATAATAAACCTCATAGTTTACAATCCTTGATTGCTGAATACATGCACTTGATCTACTTTCTCGAATCTTGATCCTCTAAGATCTGATATTGTTTGTATCCCTTGCTTTTTTCTGATCAACTGAATGTCTAACTATTGCTCTCTTCCTCTAAGTCTTTTTACTCTTCACTCTGAACTCCACTATATTTTCCCCATACACTCCTTCATCCATCTCTCATACAATAATATTTTGTCTTCCTTATAAAGACATTTGAAGACTTAGGGTTAGGTGTGGTTCTACAATCTATATTAAATCTCTGTTTCCCACTCATTCCTTGCACTTTTTTTATTGGTTGCATGTTGTTTGCATAGGAAAAAATTAAAGATTCAATCTTATCAATTTTATCCTTCTAGATCCTTCAATGTCAACAATATAAATGGTTTACATCTAAATTAGTGAAGTTACAAACTCATATGTGCATTCTATGTTACTCAACACTTACTAATTTCTGATGCTTAGCACATGTAACAAAACTGTCTCACTTGGCTCCTATTACATTTCTATTTTGCTCAACATCATCTATGACTCAGCACTTAAATATCACTTAGCTACTATATCATGCTCGGCACTTGAAGTCACTTGGCACTTGATCTTTACTTGGCACCTGAAGATCACTCGACACTTGATGGATTTTCTGACTCGGCACATGTTGTGGCTTGGCATGTATAATGTGCTCAACTTCAATGTAAAAAGTGGTTAAGTGTGTTGGCACTCAAATGTCAAAACCATTTTGAGACTAACAATCTCCCCCTTTGGCATGAGTGACAAAAACACTTAACTAGGCATTATTTATCTGATCTGCTCAGTATATATACAAAAGTTTAAAAAACTTGATCAAATATTTTGGAAGAAACAATAAATATTGCAAAATTATTATAACTCCCCCTGAGTTGATTGTGCCATTATTTGTGTGCTGAATATGTCTCATGCTGAATATATCCTAAATATATCTCCCCCTTTATCTCATCTCCCCCATTCTCTTTATCTCCCCCTTTTTGACACTTATGTCAAAGGGTTCTAAGGGTTAAGACCATATTTTGCCAAAAATGTACTATTTACCTCCATAATCATCCTGAGAGAAGCATCCCAATTACTCAAAGCAATTTCAAGAGATTTGTGTTGGATGGTAGTCTCTGTAGCAAGATGAACAAGACCATATAATGTAGACAAATTAGGGTCATTCTTTAGAACATTTTCTGCATAGGCTTGTTCTTTATGGAGGATTTCCAAGTGTGGGGTGATGGAAGATTGAAGTTGTAGCCATTTGGCTTTGATGGTGCTCTCTTATGTTGTCAATTCAACTAGTTCCTTCTGAGTACGAAGCATTTGAGCAAAGTGCTTCTCACTTTGAGCTAGATCCTTAGGTCGCTGCATGCTTGAAATATTTAGATTCCTCTCCAAGCTCATTATCTTATGGCTGGTCTCTTGTGTGAAATATGAGAAGTCACACAACTTTTTGTACAATTAAAATATATTCTCAAGTACCTATTTGACCTTCTCAATTTTCTTTGCTAGTTCAACTTGTGATAGTGCTATTTCATTTGCAATTTTCTTGTTTACTTGCCCTTGACATTTCTTTTTAGACTATTACATTAGTTTTACATTGGTCTCTTGGTCTTCACTTTGTACCTATTCCACTATATTGGCTAGTTGCTCCATTATGGGCTTTGTTTCATCAGGTACTTGTAAATGGAAAGCATCTAGAAATATATCCTTAATTTCTACTAATGCTTGCCTCTATTTGTACTCATAGCTAAGTACCTCTTGCTTCTTTTTCCTTTCAAGTGCCTCTTGCACTTCAGTCATTTGGGCAATGGTCATGGTGTCATAGTCATACCTGGGAATGACTATCTCTTCATCAAGAGCAGGGTCTCCATAGTGAAGTACCCTTGCAACCTTGGTAGAACTCGAGCTTCATATAGATATTTGCAATAGTACTACAGAGCTCGACTGCTGTGAAGTTTCAATGGGAGTCCCTGTTCTAGGAAAGTTGGCCAATGTTTGAATTGCCTACTGCTCCTTCTCCTTAGGGTTCTCCCCTTCCTTGTCCTATTATTTTCTACCTTGATCAATGATAGTTATCTTAGGCAATGCACCTTGGGTTTGTGTTGTAGATATAGAGGTATCTTTCTATCTAGTTTTCTCTTTTGTTGTCTCCCCTGCAGGTGTACTTACTGAAGTGTCAACCTTAGTAGTTGTATCTTTGACTTTGTGCTCTTTAGGTTGAGTACTAGTAGTTGTAGGAAGTTTTGAAGGTGGATCTTGTGGATTCACCTTATCCTTGGTAATTTCAGCTGCTACCTTCTGCAATTCATCTACACTCACCAATACAAGGCTAGTGCACAACTGTGATTGCAATTTTGTTTAGTGAAGAATCTTCTTGAGATCCTTTGCAGTGAGTGGATCGATATTTTGACAAGAGGTGTCAGGAACATCCTTTATTTTTATAGATTCTGTATGTGTAGTTTCAATATGTGGAGGACTAGGTGGTGGCAATTGGGTGTCTTGGACACTTTGTTCTTGTTGTTGTTCCTCAGCTATTGCTCGTTCACCTTCTTGGGCATCTTTCTCCACATCTTCCTCTTTTTCACTTTCATCAACATCTTTCTCCACATCTTCCTCTTTTTCACTTTCATCAACATCTTCTTCTTCTTTATTTCTCCCTTCAAAAGGGTCCTCTTCTCCCTCCTGTCTTTTTGCTAATCCATAGATTACCTTCCATATTTGTGATGACTTTTTGACAACATCTTCAATTTCTATCTGCAGGATACTGAAGGCTTGATATTTAGGTACAAATTTTCTTGCATATTTCTTGCTTGCCTTACTAATTTGACCTTTTGAAAGGTCTGGCATTACATGAGCCAAAGTTGACTCTCTTATTTCCTTTTCCACTTTGAGGCAGTAATGCCACTTATTCTCAATTACTGTGCTTAGCTCCTTGGGTATTGAGTTGTCAAGTTCAAGTGGAGTAGTCTTGGACTTTTCCATCATAGTGTAGATGGACTCCTCTACTATGTTTTGTTGTTCTATAGACAACTTATTGAACTTTATGGTCTTAAGACTAGATAAATCTGCATTATCTCTAATATCATTACAAATGCTTTCTAATTTTGATGAAGTAGAGCATCTTACCATTTTAAATTGTTCTTCATCAAATTTCGTTTCTTCTTCCTCTGACTCCTGTGGTGCAACAAACTTTCTTTTCTTCTACTCTATAGGCCCACCTTGCTCTACTACCTTCTTCTTTTCTTGTTTCTTTTCTTCTTGGGCTATTCCCCTTGTATCTGCCCTTGTAGTTGGCTTAGTTGGGCTAGGTTTTGTCACAGTTTTCAATGCCTTAGACTATGCAACTGGTTGCTTCTTTGCTTTCATTTTCTTGGGCTCAGCCTTGGGTGCATCCTTCTCTATACTTTCCTCTTCTTCAACATCTTCACCCATGCCTTGGATTAATGTTGGTGGTCCTTGTTATTGCTCGTCTTCATCTCCTTCTACTTCTTCATCCTCTTCATCCTCTTCTAATTTGCCTTCACCAAGTTTTTCCTTTAGCCTTTTAACCAATTTATCCTTTTTCTTGAGTGTGGAGGTAGTCTTTAACTCCATATTCACCTTTGACCTTACCACATCATAAGTGCCAAAGTTTGGGGCACTCTTGTCTATCTCTTCTACCAATAATGCAGTTATTACTGTAGATGCTTCATCTATGTTGATCTCATAACCAAAAGGCCTCAACCATCTCACCCTTGGTATGATGGCTTGTACATAGGTATAGTCAATATCCACAAGAAAACAAACATCATTTACAGGTTTCTCCACTAGAGAAACTCTAATCCTGTGTATTTTCTTCATTGATTTCTTAAAATCTTCAAAATAACTTGTCATCAGTGTGTCAAAATTGTCTCCCATTTGTTCTATATATTCATTAATTTGGGCTATGATAGTTCTATCATTTCTCCATGCAACTTTTCCAAAAGAAGGAAATTCATTCTGAACAAAGAAGAATATACAAACAAAAATTGCACTGAATTTACATTGGGCACCTTTGTCCTTCTTATAGCCGCTAGGTTTTCATTAATCTGTTGTAGTTGCAACTCTGCAAGATCATAAATATGATCCTTTTTCACCAATTTGTAGCCTACATCTACTGCAATACACGAAAAACTATTGAGTCTACTGGATTGATAGAATTTATGGGCAATAACTCTAACAACAAATTCAACTAGACAATCTTGAATGGTGTCAATTGTCAATCCTCTTTTATTCCACTCGGCACCTATATTTTTCTCAATAACCTCTTTAGACTCACTTCTCAAGGTCTTGTACCGATCTAGGGTAGGATATCTAGTTACCCTATGAATGATTATTTTTGTGATCTTTATGGGAACATCTTCTAACCACAGACTACCATCATGAATTTTGCTTAACACAAGTCTAATCCATTCTATCTTAAATATGGTGGGAATACTCAAAGCTTGTGTTAAACCCTTCCTCTCAGAAATTTTATATTCATCCTTCAAAACTCCATCGACACACAACTTCTCATAGGCTTCCCTTATTTCCATATCTCCTATGGCTCCTATCTTACATTTATAGCATTTCCTTATGTCCTGAACCATAACAACTTTTGGGGGTATGAGGGAAAGGGCTCCGACGGGATCATTCTTATATGCAAATTTACGGATGGGACAAAAATTAGGCTATTTAACCTCATTCGATACTAGCTAGACCTCAAATGACTCTTTGTCATGGGTTTTCTTAGAACTCGAAGCCATTTGTGCAAACTAGGGTTTCCTTTAAAAAGAAATATGAAACTGCGTAGCTCGGCACAAACGAAAATATCTTAAGATCAATGAAAATGCGTTGTAAGAGATTGGAAGCTACTTGGAATACTAGATTCTCTGCTATGAAGTTGCTCTGCTCTATTTCTCTTCTTTTCTTCTCATTCACGATGAAGAAAAATAATTAATATCGCGATAATATACCTTATTTCTATCGCATTAAGTGTTCAACTGCCCACTCAGATTCTGAAGGATTTTTAAAAATTACTTGGCTTGCACTTTATTTCCACTTCACTTGGCTTCCATTGGAGTTATTCAACTCTGCATCAATCATCAACTCGGTTGCTATTAGGAACTCAACACCCACTAGAGTTTTACTCAGCCTCTGAGGACAACTCGACAGTTTTCTAAGAATCTTCATATTATGACTTGGCATCTTTGCTTATGCTGATTTCTTCTTTTTAGTACTTCATTGTCTTGGGACTGGTGTATGATATAACTTTGTATATCAGTCTCATGCATCTATTCATGTTTAGTTTGATGAAGTGTGATCATTTGACCCATTGGGTGAAGTGATCCCTTCACTTGATGTGTTGCACTCATCTTTCTTCTTCCAAGTCTTATTCATTTGCCCTCTTATCTTTTCAACATCAATCTTTTCTTTTCCTTTGTTGGCTTCAGTTTTTGGTGCTTTTGACTTTGTAGGATAGTTTTTGCTGATATGACCAATTTTCAAGCAGCTGAAACAAGTGGTTTGACTTAGCCACCGGCTATAATTTCCTCTAAAGTGTGTCCTTGTGCAATTTTTAGGGATATTTCCACATTCTTGACAATAATGATAGCTATACCTGGTGTTGTAATCCCAATGGTAGTGATTTTCATTTCCTTTTGTTTTTACTGGTTGATTTGATGTCCACATAGGCTTTGATCTGCATTCAAATGATCTATGTCCATACTTCTTACAATTATGAAAATTTCCATCAAATCTTTGTGTCCTTGTGACTTTGGACCTACAATCTTGTGTCATATGTCCTTGCATGTTGTACTCCTAACAATAACCCTTGCTTTTGGGTGTGTTTGGCTGATTGATTCTTCTACTCCTGCAAACATTAGCAGTATGCCCCTTTTTATTACAATGATGACAAGTGGGTTTAGAATCCTTGCCTTTGTCACTTTTTTGATCAACACTCTTTGATGATTCCTCAACTTCAGTGCTATTGTATCCCAGTCCTGATGTAACATGGGCTGATCTTGGGAATTTCAGCAACTGTTCAAATTACTTGATGGCTTCACTTGACTTGTTGAGATTCTCTACTATTTCTTTTTCTCTATTCAATTCATTCTGCAGTTGTTCATTTTGCATCCTCAAAGTAGAGATCTCAATATCTTTCATATTGAGTTCATGATGAAGGTTCATCATTTGGGAAAGTGTATCCATCTGCATATTTGAGGTCCTTGTTAATTCAGTACATTTTTCTTCAAGTCTATTTGCAAGATTCCTTTTGTCATCTTCCATCATGACTCTATCCTCAACTGCTCTTTTATTATATTCAGTGATTTCACGTAACATTATGGCCTATGATTAATGTTCCATCTTGAGAGATCTTATCTCTTCTACTTGAATTTTGTTTTTCTCCATTAGTTCTGCTATGGCTGCATCAAACTCTTTAGTGTCTCCATTGGCAAACACTTGTGTGGTATCAATCTCCCTATAGTTTATATCATTTTCAGCTATAGCTATCTCCTTCCTTCTTTTCAAGGATTTTCTTAATTCCTCTCTAGCTTCCTCTACCTTGTGTAGAGCAAGATGCACATCTATCACCTGGTTCTCAATGATCTTTCCAAGTTTGAAAACTTCCAATTTCAAATCTTTTTCCTCGAAGCTGTTAGGCTTCTTTTTGAGAGAACTTAGCTCTGATACCAATTGTTGGAATTTCTTAATGGAAAGAATTCTACTAAGAGAGGAAGGGGGGGGGGGGTGCGTGAATCAAAAGTACTAGCTTTTAGCCTAATTTAAACCCTTAATAACAGATAATTGAAATGAACATGCATGCATATAAACATTAAGCAATTATAAGAAACAAATATGCATCACCACAGAACACTTGGGATTTTGGTAACCCAGAAACCCTCCAGGAATAAGAAGGTAAAACTAGGGTGGGGATGAAACCCACAAAATCACTACAACAATAATGTTTGACTACTTTTGATAGTCTTCCCTGTTAAAGGCTTTACACTGTGTAAATAGTGACCTGGTTAAAGGATTTACAAACACTTTACATGAAGTGTTACCCTATTAAAGGATTTAATCACCTTTTCAAAGGATCTACAAAATAGTTGTGAAGCTAACCTATCAACATAGGGTTTCCTTTCTAATACAATGGCTAGAGAGTATTAGGTATAATAAACCTGATAGCTTACAATCCTTGATTGCTGAATACAGGCACTTGATCTACTTTCTTTGATCTTGATCCTCTAAGATTTGATATTCATTTGTATCCCTTGCTTTGTTCTGATCAATTGAATGTCTAACTGCTGCTCTCTTCCTCTAAGTCTTTTTACTCTGAACTCTAAACTCCACTATATTTTCCCCATACACTCCTTCATCCATCTCTCACACAATGAAATTTTGTCTTCCTTATAAAGACATTTGAAGACTTAGGGTTAGGTGTGGATCTATGATCCATATTGAATCTTTGTTTCCCACTCATTCCTTGTACTTTTGTTATTGGTTGCATGTCGTTTCCATAGGAAAAAATTAAAGATTCAATCTTATCTATTTGATCCTTCTCGATCCTTCAATGTCAGCCATAAAAATAGTTTACATCTGAATTAGTGAAGTTACAAACTCCTATGTGCATTATTTGTTACTCAGCACTTACTAATTTCTGATGCTTGGCACATGTAACAAAACTGTCTCACTCGGCTCCTTTTGCATTTTTATTTTTCTCGGCATCGTCTGTGACTCGATAATTAAATATTACTTGGCTCCTGTATCATGCTTGGCACCTAAAGTCACTCGGCACTTGATCTTCAGTTGGCACCTAAAGGCTGCTCGACACTTGATGGATTTTCTAACTTGGCACATGTTGTGGCTCAACATGCATAGTGTGCTCGGCTTCAATGTAAAAAGTGGTTAAGTGTGTTGGCACTCAAATGTCAAAACCATTATGAGACTAACAAATAATACCAAAAAGAAACTTAATACCTTTTACTGAAATCTCTCCCTATATCAGTATTTGTCCTTCCTCTATATAGGTTACTATTTTCTTTGCAATCTCTCTTCCTCTTTAGATAAGCTCTTCCTCTTTTCCAAGTAAAAATCTCCCACTTTGACAATAATGACAAAGAATCATCATCTTTTCATGCAAACATCAAAAATTCAAATTTCCTTGATAAGGTTCTCCCTACGCTAGCTTGCTTGTGACTATAAATATTATATTCTAGGTCCTTCCCTACTTTAGGCATTTCTTAAAGTAAGAATCACTACATCAAATTGTAAAGTATGTCATTCAATTTTGTTGATGCAACACACTACTATTACTCCTTTAAGTAGGTTGAGATAGGGGTAACCCCTAGCTTACCTCTTAGATATTCATGTGCATCTTTAGGTAAAGCCTTTGTATTGACATATTCTATTCTGACATCTTTATCCTGAACCAAGTCCCTAAAATAATGATATTCGATTGCAATGTGCTTTTTCTTTGTGTGCATCATAGGATTCTTAGATATGTTTATAACACTTGTATTTTCATAGTAGTTTACGATGGGTTTAGTGATTTATTCATTTATTCCTTTGAGTAAATATTTGATCCATACCACATTTGAACAATTCATTGCAACAACTACATATTTAGCTTCAACAATCGATTGTGACATGCAATTTTCTTTCTTGCTAGTCTAGGAAACTAATCTTTTTCCTAAGAAAAATTCTCTACCACTTCTACTTTTCCTATCATCAATGTCTCCAGCCCAATGATCATCTACATAAGCTCTCAAGTCAAACTTGTCATTCTTCTTAAAGTACAGACTATAGTCCTCTGTAACTTTTAAGTACCTCATAATCCTTCTAATAACCATTAAGTCATTCTACTTAGGATTTACCAAAAATATTGTAACAATCCAAAAAACTAGTGCAATATTAGGTTTTGTACGAACTATGTTTTACAACTTTCCAATAATAGACCTATATAATGTTTGAATTACCACAACAAAATCATCAATTTTGGATAGTTTATGTCTTGTCACCATGGGAGTACTAAATGGTCTTGAATCTATTATACCAAAATTCTTCAAGATTTCCTTTACATACTTGGACTGAGTAATATAAATACCATATCTCATCTAATATACTTGTAATCCTACAAAGAACTTTATTTCTCAAAATATAGATATCTCAAATTATTTCATCATTTTATTTGCAAATGTCTTACATAATGTATTTTGCCTTCCAAATATGATATCATCAAAAAATATTTCAACTAGTTAAATTCCTTTACCTACTTCTATCTTCAAGTATAGATTGATGTTGTCATCAGTCTTCTCAAAGCTAATCTTCACAAGATAATTGTGTAGTATTTCATACTATACTCTGGGAGATTTCTTTAAACTAGATAAAGCTTTGTTCAATGTACAAACTATGTTTCTATTGTTTGGATCAACAAATCCTTCAAGTTGCTCAACCTAAACCTCCTCTTCTAGTATACCATTCAAAAATGTTGACTTAACATCATTTTGATAAAGTTTGAATCCTTTATAAGAAGAATAAGGAAGGAGAGTTCTTACTCCTTCCATTCTTGAAGATGGGGCAAATATCTCTCCATATTAATCAATTCCCTCTTCTTGTGCATAACTTTTGTAGACTACTCTTTCCTAATTCCTTGTTACTTAACCATTATCATCTAATTTGTTTCTATATACCTATTTTGTTCCAATAACATTCTTGTCCTCTGGTTTATGTACTAGTGTCCAAGTTTTGTTCTTCTCAATCTGATCAATTTCTTTATTCATGGCTTGAATCCAATCTTCATTTTCTAGTCCATCCTTTACTAATTTAGGTTCATGTATGCTTAACAAACATGTATCATTTCTTAATATGTTCCTTGTCATTATTCCATCCTCTTTTCCTTCAATGATTTGTTTAGCAGAATGATATCTTTTGACATATTTTGATAATTTTGGCTTTGTTCTTCTTTCTTAAACAATAGGTTGTTCATGAAGTTCAATATCAAGTTCATTGTCTACTTCTCTATGAGGTAACTCTGTATTCTTTTTCCATAAACTAATATTATCTTTAGAATGTACCTCAATTTCTAATGGTAACTCGACATTCATTGTATGTGACTCAACAATCACTAATTCATGTTGATCAATAGCTTGGTTCTTAGAATCATTAGTATGAGTAGAAATGCCTTCATAGTAGTACATTAAAAAAATTGTAATTTTTAGATTCCTTCTTTTTTACATCTTCATGAATTTCTATCTTGACTTGTACTCAGTTCAAGGCATAGACAGTTGTACTAAGAGCTTCTCTCCAGTATTTCAAAGAAATGTTCTTCTCTTTCATCAGTGTTCTTGCACAATCCATCATAAATCTATTTCTCCTTTTAGCTATCGAATTTTGTGGAGGGGTCCTCATTGCACAAGTTTGTCTTTTAATTCCTCTATCGTTTCCAAAATTGTTGAATTTATTTGACATAAACTACTCTATCAGATCTCAAAGATTTTATTCTTTTATTAGTTTCCTTTCTAACTCTTTCTAGATACAACTTAAACATTTAAAAAGCATAATATTTTTCTCTCGAAATCATTACTATCATAATTCTAGAGTAATCATCAATAAATAGAATAAAGTATTTGTCACCTTTGTAGCTTTGCACATGAATTGGTCCACATAGATCAATATGAACTAATTCCAAAATTTCTTTTCAAGTATGAGTCTTAATCTTAAAACTAGACTTTTTTATCTTGCTTAATTGACATTGTATACAAATCACATTATCAAGTTTCTTCAACTTTGGGAAACCTCTAACTTTTTTTATCTTACTGATACTAACCAAGTTTTCAAGATGTACACGAAATAAGCTTTTGTTCCATAGCCACACATCATCAAATTGTACAACAAGGCAGGTTGCTTCAGTCATGTAAAGATAAAATAGATTACCTATTATCTAATCACGACTTTCAATGATTTTTCCATCAACATCATAGATCTTAGCCTTCTTGTTTTCAAATTCAACTTCATATCTTGAACTATTCAATTTTGATACACTCAACCAATTAAAGTTAAGTCCTTCCACATAGTGAGCATTGTCAGCATGATCTTTTTTTTCAATCTTATTGATCCTTTGCCTTTCACTAGATAGGGTGCATCATTACCAAATCTAACACTATTTCCATTATAATTCTCAAGGGTTTTGAACTTACTTTTGTCACTAGTCATGTGATGAGAACATTCACTTTCAATAATCCATCTGTCACTTTCGGTTGCATAAGATACTAATGTGGTTGTCTCATCTTCATCTAAATCATCTTTCATTGCAACATAAATTACTTCTCCATCATGATCATCTAATTCATCATTAGATTCTTCTTTAGCAATGTGGCAAGCTTTCTTTCCCTTGTCTTTATAGTCTTTGTTACTCTCATCTCTTCTACTTTTGTATTTTTCTCCATTTCTATTCTTTGTCTTCTTAGGAAACCTTGCTATAATATTGCCAACTTCATAACAATTAAAACATATGATGGATAACTTACCTTTGTATTTTCCTTTGCCTTTGTGAAATATCCTATCCATTAGTGCTTCAAATTCATCTAGATCTTTATCATCTATCTTACTATCACTAGCAACATGCTTGAACTTTTTCTTTATGTTATCTTTAGGTTCTTTGACTATCAGTTTAGCTTTGTAAGTAGAGTCAACATTCTTAGATTTAAAATTATCAAAATTTGAATTTTTCAAAGTAGTGATTCTACCAACTAATCCTTCAAGGGTTAGATCATTACTAGTAGTACATCTCATTTAATGTATAATAGAGACCCTAATAGCATAGATTAGGAATAGGGTTATTAATACATTGTCGATCAAAATTTCATCTTCAATATTTTCATTTGATCCCCTAATTGCATTTACAACATATTTGACTCTTCCATAATTTATTGAACTATAGTTTCATCTTCTTGCATTCTCATACCATCAAATTTTATTTTTAGAATTTCTTCCTTGGCTCTTAGTAGATTCTTGTCTCTCCCATATATTTTCTTTAGAGAATCTTACATTTTTTAGTAGTAGTACATGCTTTTATGTCATCAAACTCTAAGTAGCTTAAGACGGATGCAATCTCCAACATTGCCTGATTGTGTTCTTTCTTTTCTTTCAATTGTTGTGCAGTAAGGGCCCTAGTCACTTCCACATATTTAGTGGTTATAGTTGTCAATGCAAAACCTCAAGGTCCACCTAGATGTAGCTTTATCAAACTTTGACATGCAAGAAAATTTTCCTTGTTTAGCTTGGGCACCTTCTTTCTATGCATCTTGATATTTAACTTCATGTACATTCCAACTATTTCCTCACAAGCACCAAAGACTATGATACCAATTGTTGAAATATTATAAAATAACTAAGAGGGAGGGTGAATTAGTTATCCAAGGTCTAAATGTATAAATTAAAAAATTTAGTACTTAGCAAATATATGTACATGCATTGATTAGATCATCCAATATCTCAGACCTTTGTATAATATTATCCTTGGTCAAATGAACTTTACAGAAATGTAAACATGAAATATCACAAATTGAAATACATGATTTGACAAAGATTTATCATAGAAACCCAATTTGGGAAAAAACACCAATAACATGCTACCAACTTTTAGTCTTCTAAAGTGAGCTCTATGAGGAGCCAACCTTGTTAAAGTTTACAATGTACACTGTTAAATGTGACCTTGATTAAAAGATTTCAATCCTTTATTGAAAGTGAGCCTTGTTAGATGAATTTAAAAAATTCCATTAGAATTTCACTTGGTTAAATGATTTACTCATGACTGTTAGGTTAACCTTAATCCAAAGGAGTTATCTAGACCCATACAATTGTTAAAGTGTAATAGCAAGACTTGATTTGATAACAAAACAACTTACTTGCAAATTTCAAATCTTTCATTCAGCTATCCATTCTTCTTGGCATGCATTCCCCTTTGTTTCTGATTACATTTTCACCCTTCAAGAGTTCACCTCCTTAAGCCTTATTTTGTAGTATGCCAACTACATTTTCCTTCCTTTGGACACCATATGAAGCAAAACCTCTAGATTCCAGAATTAGACACTTGGACAATGTCTTTTGGCCTTGTCTCTCCTTAAAGATATGATCTTTAATTTGTCCAGCATCTTCTTTGAGGATGAATATGAATCTCGTCCCCATCAAGCTTTTCAGGATTCCACATAGTCACATTCCCCATTGAGGCACCTTTCACTTCACTATAACAATACATAGAAACTTTCCATATATATCATATCATTTTATTTAATTTTTTTTTATTTAGTTTAACTTCTTGTATAAGAATAATATAACCTTGGGATCAAAGATTGTTTGCTTCAGTGAAAATTATTTCCAAGTCTTGTTGAGGCCCCTCATATACCATGTGGTAAATTTCAATTTAAACATTTTAGATGTCTTCCAAGGTTCATTTCTTTCTCATGAGCTATCTCTCAAGAAGTCACCTTCATTCTTATCACTCTTGCTAGTGGCCTACTAGTTCTTGTCTCTGATCCCACATCAACGATCGATAGTCCTTGGGTTTTCTTTTTGAGTTACTACCAACCCCCATCATCAACACTAGAGAAGGGGGCAAAAGAATGCATAATATCTTGACCATAGAAAAATAAAGAGACCATCGACTACCCTTTAGGGATAGAAAATCTAACCATTAGATGGAAAACAATGGATAAGTCTCTATATTTACCAACCTATTTTGTAGAGTTGAGAAGGGACTAGACTCCTTTGAAACCCTAACAAAAACCATTGGGATCTCATCACCTTCTACCTTCAAGGCCTTACTCTAATCCTTGGGGGACTCAGAGGCCAAAACACCATCCCTAGTATTCGAATGGATCTCCCCCTCTTCAAGATGGCCATTGTTATTCTTTGTATTCCTTGACTTCTCAAAAGAACAAACTATCTTCTCAATATTCTCCATAAAAGGATAACCATCTAGAAAATTTTCCTAGACCTCTAGCTACCCTACGAGAATCAAAGAATATTTTGGGGCCACTCTAGAGGATGACTCTAACTCAATCTCCCTAGGACTAATCACACCATCTGAGGGAATCTTCCCTTTTATTTTCTCATCCTCCTGATTAACGGGTTGGCAGTTAGTAATGACATGATCATACGTCCTACACTTTTAATAGTATAAATCTACATTCTCATAGTTGAGACCGTGTGTCCAAGTTTCCCATTTAGAGTTGAAAGCAATATTGCTTGGCAGAGGTTTATTTATAGCCACATTGACACTAAATTTGACAAACCCAAGTTGATATTTTTAAAGGGCTATAGCATCTATGTTAATGAAGTGTCTCACAAAATCCTCGTATTTTAAGGGAAGTCTAAGAAATCTAGAAAGTATGATCCACACTAAGGTCATTATGTTGAGATCAACACTATGGTCAAAACTTAGCATCCGTTTGGAAAAAAATTAAAGAACGCATTCCATAACTCCATGTTCTCGCCAAAACATGTTTATGCTCCTCATCAACCGCAAATTTGTAGAAGAAGATGATAGCTTCCATAAAAGCCACCTCCACCAAGCATTTGAGTTTTTATTTAGTTAAAAAAATCCCTAACCATATCAATGGTTGATCTGAATGAACAAAACTTTCCCACCAAACTCTAAAAAATCCCCCCCTAAAAAATTCCAACCATAGAATTTGGAAAAAGGATCTCTAATCCATTATTCCCATGCAAAACCTTTTGTAGATCACTAGGCGGGACACTAGAATAATACTTTCCCATCATTGCACCTTTCTAGTTTGATTTTGGGATTGCAACGTGCTTAGTCTTCCACAAGCTTTCCTTGGGACAAGAACTATGAAGAAATGGGAAGTCATCTGGAACCCCTGTGGCATTCTCATAAGTCAACCATTTTTAAGGGTGGCAGGTGCCCATAGAGATAGGTAGGTCTGCATTAGAAGAGATTACAAGAAAAAAGATATGGACAACACTACATTGGATCTGGAGGAAATAATTCATCCAAGATAGAGTCCACTAGGAGTGAAGATAAAAAACAGAGCTGTAGAAGTTGTAGAGTTAAGTAAGAGGCTAGTTAATGAATAAAACAAAGGGATCCAACTCATAATTTGTTGAGAAATCTATTTTCTAGTGCATTTTTAATTTCGAAGACTCCACTAATAGATTTTCTAACCAAAGTAGTGTTGGAACATTCTTATTTTCATTAGATTTTAGTCAAGCACAACTAAATCATACTTCATGGTATATCTAATAATTTAATGTTCAAATATTTTCTTACCTTAGTTTTAATCTAAATTAACAATTGATAAAGTAGAATTATACATTTTATATCAATTATTCAATCTAATTCAATACGTCTCTTGTTATTTGTAGACCATGGACTGTAAAGATCTTATGTTCTTATTGGAAGAAGATGAATTTGAGTGTTATAACAAATCAAGTTTAAATACTATGCTAACATTGTAATTAAAAATAAACATGTAATGTATAAATACTTTTTGAAAAATAGATATAAGACAAAGGACCACATAATTGAATGTTTATGTAGTGAGAAACATAAATATGTAGCATTGTAATGTTTATGTGTAATGTTACTTTGCAACATTTGAAAGACAAGTATTACAAACCAACATAGATACTAAAAGAACATAATATCAGGCACATCTTTCTAGGAAGCTCTAATTTCGCAGCAACTTCATGGTGTGTATTATTAGTCAAGCCGTTTACGAGAACACATCAATTGCCATATCGAGCTGTCGGCCTTTTGTAATAACTAGCAGCAGGTGGGCCATCTAGATGATTAAAATTTTACTCAATTTAGTGAGTGCAAACCCATGTGTTAACAGCGACACGTGTCCGATTCTCTAAGATGGTCCATCGTGAGGAGGTGACCATCTGATATATACCTTGGAATTTGCCACGAAGGATCCCTCGCTGCGGACTGGATGTTTTTTTTTTTTTTTTTATGTTATACCATTGCAAAATCAATCTTCGTTGTCCAAATTTCGAGTTAGCTGTATTATGTTTCCCTTTAAAAATAATTTAACTCAATCAAACTTAATGATGTTGAAATAGGGAAGAAATTTTAATTCTACTGAGGAGTCATTTTTTAGTATAATAAAGGTCAACAATCAAAAGTTAGAGTTGGTCAATAAAAATAAGATTATTTATTTTTTATCAAGGAAATGTTCTTTTGACTGGTTTTCTTCAAATCAAATTTAATTCAATGGTCAAATGTTAATTTTGAACACTTATCAATAGGAAACAATATTTTATATTGACTATTCTACTATTGAACTCTTGAATGTTTAGCGGAATAGTTAATTCTCTCATTCAGAAACAAAAAAGAAATTTTAATCAACAAAATAAATAGAACCAAAATCTACAATCTAATATATAAAACAAAAACATTTCTGAATAATAGAACATTTAAATAATAATTTGTTTACTAATCTATACCGCTCCGTGTCCTTAGAAAAGGTTGTGTGTTTGAAATGGCCATGAAACGAGCACTAAAGACATTGAAGATGACGACCAAGTCAGCCATCAATACTTGTCTACTCGTAGATCAGATTCCTTTCTCACTTAAATTTTGATGTTGTAATAGCTGTCGTTTCAACGGGCGTGAGAAAATGGGTGCATGATGGGTTAGTTTCCATCCTTTGCGGGGATTTTAGTCTCCACAAGCAGCTCTTCTACAGAAAGCGAGTTATCTGCACAACATTATTCTATTACATTGAAAATCATTCAACATTTGTGCTGCTATATCATTTATCGTATTGAAACAATCTCTCCTTTCTGCCTCATTATGTAAAGACTTGCATCCACAACAATTGCCAGATAAGCAAACTACTTCAAGATGCGGAAAAACATGAATGTTGACAGATCAAGGGTCGATTTTATTATTCACAAAAAAAATATATATATATATAATTCAATATCAAATTTTTCAGATGGAAAATCTATACATATCAACAAATAGTCGAAAATGATTGGAAACACAATCATTATTACTCATCATCATTCTTTCTAATACACTTGATCTTACAAAAAGTCGATCACATATCGATACCATATACAAAAGCAAGGTATAAATGCTGGAAATGAATCATATGAACATAACATCTTTTGCCAAAACTATGTTGACCTACACGTCAAACATGAATGTATATTCATTACATCATATGATATAAAGCATATATATAACATAAATCACATAAAATAACATGCCATCGAACCTTAGTGTCCATCTGCATGAAATCTCGTCTCCGAGCCATCGGAACAATGTCCATCCGCTATCATGAGACGGAAGAGTGGTTCAGGCACTTTAACTGACCAACCATGGAGTGGTTAGCTCCCCGAGGTTCTCCGGTTAAGGAGAACTACCCGACCCTGGCACGAGCAGGTTAGCAACTCGGCACAATTGGTTCGGAAGGATCTAGTGCAACCTATATGTCTAATCTACTTACACATATGTCTAGTAGAAACATACACAAGGATGTGGGAGAGGGAAAACAACATAATATAACCAATGCATCTCAATCATATGCATAAACATTTTTACCGAGCTTGGCCAAGCATCATGAACCAGTTAGTGTAAAAGACTGGTAGGTAATACTTAAGGAACACTAACAGTAGTTTTCGTAATTACCCTCCTCTTTTTCCCCACATTCAGCACCCTTCCCAAATTCTAAAATAAAAAATAAAAATAAAAAATTGAGATTTATACCAAGAGGGAAAATGTGTCTTGATTGCAACATAATAATTGAAACATAATGCTTAGTAAAATAACATAATGCAATACCAATTGCAAAAATAGCTAGTTCTTCTTTAAGCAATAACTAGTTCTTCTTTAAGCACTTTCTTTTTCATTCACTGTACAAATGAGGAAATAATAATAATAATAATAATGTAGATTTTATTACAGTAAGAGTACAATGATCACCATACTAAATTCAAAACATTTTCATAGCCAATTTGAGAAGTAAACATTAGCACGAGTTTGGCATAAAAAAAATGCTCTTAATTCCAAACCAATAATTATTAATTAATAAGTCATTGTTTCAATCTGAAGTTTACAATCAGGTCAGCAGTAATAAGAATTTATTCTTTTAACCAAATCTTACTATCAAGTCCTTCCTTATCAAGATTTAGCCGGCAAAGAAAAAGTATTGCAAAATTTAATGGGGCTAACAACATTGTTAAGCACACAATTTCATCATGGAACTAAACTGAATCCGGCTTCCTAAACCACCAGTTCTAATGATTTGTGCTAAAAGATCAACATTTAAGCAGGACAACTCAGGAAATTTCAATGCCAAAGGCATGACCAAGGAAATAACTATATTTTGTTTTGTTTTAGAATCATCCACAAACCCCTTTTTATTTTAGATACCCAAATGTAACCGGCTCAGCAAGGTAATATAGACCAAACATGGATACCCAAAAATAAATAAAAAAATAAACTCATTACAAACCAAACACAAGAGAAGACACATTGTTGAATTTTTTAGCACCCATGACCCATATAGAATTCATAATACAGAGTTCTTGATTACATATTTCTTTTAAAAAAAACAATGCCTACCTCTTTCTTAGAAACAGAGATGCCCTTGCTGACTGTGTAGACTTCCACAAATTGTCGTTGTTGTTGTTCCTGTTTGGTTGCTGACCCAATTAACCTTCTTCCAAATTGTGATCTTACTGCATTCTCTTCTACTGTTTAGAAATTCCCCTCCTCTCCTAAATTGACTACCCTCCCTTCCAATCATTTCCACCTTCCTTCCATATTCAAAACGTTTTCTCTCCTCTTTTAATTTAGCAAGCTCCTCTTTTAATCTGCCTTACCTCCATGAAAAACATTTTCTTTTCCTTCTCTTGAACTCGCAGTTATTAAATCTTTTTAATCAGTTCTTCTTTAAGTTCTTCTTTAAACAAATCATTCTTCCCTCATAATTTCAGCCGGCAACAAATAGAATGATTCATAAAAGTAATTAGATAACACTTGGTTGTTCAAAAAAAAAAATTAACTTACACTTCTATTAAACAAAATTTTAAACCATCTCAAGATCCTAAATTTTAAATTTGTTAACAATCAATTAATTTCCTTATTTAAATCTATGGCTACCACATGGCTCAAGAACTTTAAATAAACTTTAAGTTCTATTTAAAGTTCCACATTTAACTTAAATCCAACATTTTCAAAATAGAAGAATTATAAATTATGATTTAAAATTATTAATTTATTTTTTTTCTGTCTAACTACTACCGTTTGAATTTTGTGCTTGTAATTTTGAAAGTATAATACTTGTTTTATGATCTAAATTATAATATTTCTAAGAAATAATATTTAATCATTCATTTTATTTTATTTTTCATTTACGTCACATTATCATAAAAAAAACCTTAAATCCATCTAAATTAATTGAAATTCAAATATATTAAAAAAAAATCTAAGTGTGTGTGTGCGGCTACACCATACAATTTTCAGACCAACCCTGCCAAGGAGCTAAACTCCTCTACCTCAACCACCCTTCCGCCTTTAGTACCTACACACTCACAAACTTGACATCATCCTTTGAGTCGTCATGACAAATAAATAACATCTTAAATACAAATTTCTAAACATTCAACATTTATCATCAGATATAAACATATACATGAAATCTCAATTTTACTATCATGTCGATATCTCATAAGCTTAACATATAACGACTTATCAAAATCACAAAATAATTAACATTACCATCTAATAACATATATGTTAAAATTCTACTCAAAGTCTATAAAGTATTCGACTCAAGTCGAGTCATGCATAGTCTTAGTCAAAAGATCAATCACTGACACATTAGCTTCTCAATAATCTATTACATTGAAAATAATCCAACCTTTGTACAACATTGCCTTGTCCAATTTTTGTACCAAAGAAATCTTCTACATTGGAGAATTATGCTCCTCGACTATCTCAACCCTAATTTGCCTTAAAGAGTCTCATGCACACGTATGATACAAGTTGTCTCTTCAGTTTCAGGAAGGAATCCGTTAGTACTATTAATTATGTATCTAAAGAAGTTTGATTAAAGAATTTGAAGGCCCAACACCAAGTGTATGTATTTTCGTTAATCTGTTAAATATTCCTTTATGACAAATATGGTGACGAAGTTTTCATGTTTCTCTCTACTTGCCTTTAGTTCATCTGTCCTATTTAATTTAGTCTGAAACAAATATGAATATGCATTTATATCACTATATCCTGAGAATTTGACATCTTAACATTAACTATGAGATTAATTTAATTAAAAATAACTTTCTGTTACACACGGGGCCAAACTTGTCACTCTATATGAGATATGGTAACTGCTACATTCCAAGATTCCACTTCTTTTGCATGTAATTTTTTTTTTCACCTTGTTTTAGGGATTATCTAGTGGTTGTTTGAATCGGGTCTTTCAACTCAGAAATCAATTATACTAGGCTATGGAACGGTCAAATAATCTATCATCTTAATGGTGAAAACCCAAACTAAACTGGTCAAATGCCAATTCAAAGGAGTCAATGTTAGTAATACGTAATGGAGAAAGGAAACTATTTATGTAGTACAATGATCAAATGTTGTTGGAGAATAGTAAAATAAAATTTTGGTGCAATTTAAGGTTCTTTATGTTAAAAATTTGTTAAAATTTTCTGCAATCATATAAAATTACATTTTTCTTCACTGCTTTTGATTTTCAAGAGTCAAAACCTAAAAATTAGAAAAAAAAAAAATATTATAAAAAAAAATCTAATGAAGTAGTTCTAACAAATCATTTTAAAATTCCAAAAGACCTAACCTTATTATCTTGTAGCATATATCACAATATATGATTATAATAATAGCTAGTATTAGTAAAAAGTTCCATTTTACAATTTTATTTTTATATTATACTTTGACTAGCTATTTATCTTAAATATAGAGAAAATTATTTGTACTAGTACATTAAAATAATTAAATTATATATTTGCATAGCACCCAATACTTGGTAGAACTTGAAGTAATAATTTCATTTAGATCTTTAAAAAGATCAATTTCAACACAAATACACTCATATTTAATGATTAATGATGTTGTTTGATCAAAATAAGTTTATCTAACAAGTTGAACATTATGGGCAAGAATTTTTAACATGACAATGATAACCATTGAAACTATTTTCATAGATAGAAAGAAAGATCTCTTTAATGAAATGTTACAAAGTCTTCTTTCTAGTGTGCAAAAATAATCAACAATGTATAGAAAAATCAATAGCCATGTTTGAGGATGTTCTTTATATGCTTGAATTTAGCAATGTGCTCAACTGGTCAATTCTAATTGTAAACATGATTAAGTTGAGTTCTATATAATAAGAAACTCGTACTACCCAATTTCTTAAGAATGTATTAATAGAAACCTACATAAAACAAAAAGCATGCTCAAATAGAATTTTCAATTTATAACCAATAATCATTAAATTATTGAATGAAGAGAACTACCTTTTAATGTATTGTAACTAGCTATATATACCTCTATATATATTATGCCGAGAGTAATCGTTCTCGAGGCGCCTATTTTTATTTAATCCCAAAGTTATTTTAATCGAAGTTGAGATTAATGAAAATAAAAATAGGCGCCTCGAGAACGATTACTCTCGGCGTAATATATATAGAGGTATATATAGCTAGTGGCAGTCGCGGCGCAAAAGGAAAAATATTTACTTTTTATTTTTTATTTTGATAAGGTTACTATAAAATTGTTAATTAATTTTTATTTAGAGTTGTATGAAGTTAGTATAAAATTATGCTTCAAAATATTTTTAAAAATTTAATATAAGGAGTTTAATATAGATTAAAAATATATTTTTTTATTTTTGGGATATTGTAATGTAAAATGTTATAATCATACATAGATATATGGTTAGGGACAAAGTTACCATTATAGTTAATGTTAACCTTAGGGATAGAATTAGGGTTAGGGTTAGCATTAGAGTTAGGGTTGGAGTTAGGGTTAGGGTTTGAGCTATGGTTAAGGTTAGGGATAGAGTTATGGTTATGGTTATTGTTAGAGTTATGGTTATGGTTTAGATTAGAGTTATGTTTATGGTTAAGGTTAGGGTTAATGTTATGATCATGGTTAAGGTTAGGGTTAGAGTTATGGTTATGGTTATGATTAGGGTTAGTGTTAGGGTTATAGTAAGGCTAACGTTAGAGTTATGCTCATGGTTAAGGCTAGGGTTAGAGTTATGCTTATAGTTAGGGTTAGGGATAGGATTAGAGTCCAATTATGGTAGAGTTAGAATTAGGGTTAGAGTTAGGTGTAGAGTTATGTTTATGGTTAAGGTTAGGGTTAGAGTAATGCTCATGGTTAAGGTTAGGGTTACGGTTAAGGTTTGAGTCAAATATTATTTTAAATTTAATATAAGGAGTTTAATTTAGATAAAAATATATATTTTATTTTTGGGATATTGTAATGTAAAATGTTATAGTCATACGTAGATATATGGTTAGGGACAAAGTTAGGGTAAGGGTTTGAGCTAGGGTTAAGGTTAGGGTTAGGGTTAGATTCTAATTATGGTAGAGTTAGATTTATGGTTAGAGTTAGGGGTAGGGTTAAGGTTAGTGTTAGGATTAGAATTAGGTTTAAGATTAGGATTAGAGTTAGGGTTAGGATTAGGGTTATAGATAGGGTTAGGGTTAGGGTTAGGGTAAGGTTCTATGATGTAGGTACGCTCTGATACCACTAATGTAGGTATGCTCTGATACCACTGACGAAGGGCCACACCACCCTTACCAACTCACAACCAATAATGCAACAATATAAAGACAATTTTATTATACCTGAAAATTCAATAGCAATTACAATAACATTTTTCCAAGATCTCTCAAGATCCAATCCAAACCCAAGCTAGTCCAGATCCACACTCTGGTAGAAACCTCCAAGATCTCAACTTGTGCTCGCAAGCCACCAAGCAATCTCCTTGTTTCTAAACCGCAGCCACTAGCTCTTCTCACAAACTTAATCCAAGATCCAAGTGTAAACTGCCTCACATTCGGCGCTCGGTCTACACACTCAAAACTCCACCATAATCCTGCTGTAAACTGCCTCACATTCGACGCTCTGTCCATAGACTCAGGAAAACTCACTCTTCACTTCCTCCTTCTCTCTCACACCTTGAAGCCTTCACACTTTCTAGCTTCTACTTCTCAAACTTCCCCTTGAGCTTCTACTTCGCAAGCTACTCCTTGAGCTTCTACTCCTTGAGCTTCTCCTTGAGCTTCTCCTTGAGCTTCTACTCCTCAAGCTCCTCCTTGAGCTTGATTAGAAATGCTCATATGCCTTGCTTAAATAGGCACTTACCACCCAATACATGACTTATCCACAACCTTCTAGAATTCCTCCACAACATTCTACATCTTCCACAACCTTCTACAACTTCCAAAACTTTCTACAATATTCACAACTTTCTAGAATTCTTCCCACACACCTCAATAAATGGAATGACAACCATTTATTTTTTTATTTTTTTCTATTATGCCACCTATGCACCTCGAAAATAGAAATCACCTTTTCCTTTTTTTTCTCATTTTTCCCTTTTTTTTAATTTTTTATTATTTCTCCTCTAATTTTCGTCACTTTCTCTCCTCCACAATTTTTTTTTTTTTTTTCAATTTTTTATTTTATTTTATTTTAAAAAGATGCCCCTGCATTGGACTCTCTCAGTAGATAGAAAAGTGTGTCCCACACTTTGACGCCAAAAAGAAAGGTCTACAACCATTTTCATCTTCACCAAAGGCTTCCATCTCAATAGGGACAACAAAACCACCATGCAAATCTTCCACATCTGCATCACTCTATCAAACACCAGAATCTCAACCATCCAATCAGTGTGCTCACTCCCAGAAACAAACTGAACATAATTCTTCATCAACAAACCCTCATTCACATTAGTAACTAGTGAATTCACACCCATAGCAACAAACCCTGCATCAACAACAACGAACTCCATATCAGCACCAACATGTAGATCACCATCAATACATGCCAAAATCTCAACACCAGAAATCTCATTGCTCACAACAAGATGCTCTGCAATACATAACTCACCTCCAACAACCGGATCATCCATGACCAAGTGCTCTGCAACATTCAAGTCACCACCAACATCAACTAGATCAATCATGACCAAATGCTCTACAGTCTCCATGTCAGACTCAACCACCAACTGATCATGAAAACCAACCTCTGTCCCAACATCAACAACATTAGGAATATCTTCAGCAACAACCTCTAGTTGCTCTGCAGGTTCTGCATCAGACTCCACAAACTGATCAGCAAAACCATCCTCTTCCACCTTGACCTTCTTAGCTTTAGCATCCAACCGAGCAAACATCTTAGAAAAATTCCTCTCCACTATATCATGGATTTTCGCAATCATCTTAGGGTCCAATCCTCTCGGACCCATCTCCCAAGATCTTCGTAAACCCTCTGCAACAAATCCTTCCCACGCTCCTTGTGACAACCAAATTGTTTGCAAGTCAGATCGCAACCTGCCACCTCGCACGAACAATTAGCAACCACATCACAAGTCTAGGACAACAGATTTGAAATCCGCCAGCTTTGATAAACTTCACCCAACCAAGGTCCTGGTACAAACTGCCTCACACTTTGACGATCTGCTTGTACACTCAGGATCTCTTGCTCTGATACCACTGATGTAGGTACGCTCTGATACCACTAATGTAGGTATGCTCTGATACCACTGATGTAGGTACGCTCTGATACCACTAATGTAGGTATGCTCTAATACCACTGACGAAGGGCCACACCACCCTTACCAACTCACAACCAATAATGCAACAATATAAAGACAATTTTATTATACCTGAAAATTCAATAGCAATTACAATAACATTTTTCCAAGATCTCTCAAGATCCAATCCAAACCCAAGCTAGTCCAGATCCATACTCTGGTAGAAACCTCCAAGATCTCAACTTGTGCTCGCAAGCCACCAAGCAATCTCCTTGTTTCTAAACCGCAACCACTAGCTCTTCTCACAAACTTAATCCAAGATCCAAGTGTAAACTGCCTCACATTCGGCGCTCGGTCTACACACTCAAAACTCCACCATAATCCTGCTGTAAACTGCCTCACATTCGATGCTCTATCCACAGACTCAGGAAAACTCACTCTTCACTTCCTCCTTCTCTCTCACACCTTGAAGCCTTCACACTTTCTAGCTTCTACTTCTCAAACTTCCCCTTGAGCTTCTACTTCCCAAGCTACTCCTTGAGCTTCTACTCCTTGAGCTTCTCCTTGAGCTTCTCCTTGAGCTTCTACTCCTCAAGCTCCTCCTTGAGCTTGATTAGAAATGCTCATATGCCTTGCTTAAATAGGCACTTACCACCCAATACATGACTTATCCACAACCTTCTAGAATTCCTCCACAACATTCTACATCTTCCACAACCTTCTACAACTTCCAAAACTTTCTACAATATTCACAACTTTCTAGAATTCTTCCCACACACCTCAATAAATGGAATGACAACCATTTATTTTTTTATTTTTTTCTATTATGCCACCTATGCACCTCGAAAATAGAAATCACCTTTTCCTTTCTTTTCTCATTTTTCCCTTTTTCTTTATTTTTTTATTATTTCTTCTCTAATTTTCGTCACTTTCTCTCCTCCACAATTTTTTTTTTTTTTTTTTCAATTTTTTATTTTATTTTATTTTAAAAAGATGCCCCTGCATCATTCTAGGTTAGGGTTAGGGCTAGGGTCAGGTTTAGGGTTAGAGTATGAGTTAGGGTTAGAGTTTGAGTTAGGGTTAGGGTTATAGTTTGAGTTAGGGGTAGACAGAGCATTATAATTTGGGTTAGGATTAGGGTTAGGTTTAGGGTTTGAGTTTGAGTTATGGTTAGAGTTAGGGTTAGAGCTAGAGCTAGAGTTAGAGTTAGGGTTAGAATTAGGGCTAGTTTTAGGGTTTGAGTTACCAATAGAGTTAATTTTACAGTTGGGTTAATGTTAGAGTTAGGGTTAGGGTTAAAATTAAAATCCAATTATGGTAGAGTTAGATTTATAGTTAGAGTTATGGGTAGGGGTAGGGTTACGCTTACAGTTAGGGTTAGAGTTAGATTTAGGGTTACAGTTAGGGTTAGGGTTAGGTTTATATTTAGAGTTAGGGTTATATATAGAGAGAGTTATATCAATGTTAAGGTTAGGGTAAGGGGATTGAGTCAGGGTTAAGGTTAGAGTTAGGGTTAGGGTTAGGGTTTCAATCAGGATTAAAGTTAGTGTTAGGGTTAGAGTCTAATTATGGTAGAGTTAGATTTACAGAAAGAGTTAGATTTAGGGTTAGAGTTAGGGGTAGGGTTAGGGTTAGGGTTAGGGTTAGAGATAGGGGTAGACAAAGGGTTAGGCTTAGGCTTAGGGTTAGGGTTAGGGTCAAGGTTAGGGTTAGGTTTAGGGTTAGAATATGAGTTACGGTTAGAGTTTGAGGTATAGTTAGGGCTATAGTTTGAGTTAGGGGTAGACAGAGTATTAGAATCCTAGCTACGATTAGGGTTAGGTTTTGGGTTACGGTTATGGTTACGATTAAGGTTAGAGTTAGGTTTAGGGTTATAGTTATAGTTAGGGTTAAAGTCCAATTATGGTAGAGTTAGATTCAGGGTTACAGTTAGTGGTAGGGATAGGGTTACAATTATAGTTAGGGTTAGGGTTAGGGTTAGAGTTAGAGGAAGGGTTATATTTAGAAGTTTTTTTATGGTCACAGTTATAGTTAGGAGGGGAGTAAGGGTTGGGATTTTAGATTATATTTATTATTATATAAGGTTCCCTATATAATAATATGTATATTCCCACGCTCATGGATAAGGTTAGGGAAAGAAGTAGGACTGTGGTTATTAGTGTTACATTTAGAATTTCATTTAGGAGGGCATTGTGTGATATTTTTTCCCCCTATTCAACCCATCATTGATGTCTGATCTGAGAGACCTTAAATGGGATAGGTTCTTTGCAGAGGGTTAACATCGCTAAAGTTAGCGGCTAACATTTTGTGTTGGCTCGATTTCTTCATTGACCACGCTGGATCATTTTTTCTTGGTCGGGTTGATTCATGCTGCGAGATTCGATAACTCTTATTTCTTTGCGAGCTATCTTCCCATCTTCCCAAAAGTGCAAGATGTTGCCATGCATTCCCATTCTAACGTTTCTTTATATGCTAGTGTCTTCGAAACACTCTAAAGCCTAGAATTGCACAAGATGTTGCCATGCATCTCCATTCTGATGCATCGTCATGCTACATTGTTTCTTCAATTCTCTGAAGCCCAAAATTGCATCATGCTACCACGCATTGCCTTTCCAACATTTCCTCACTCCACAATGCTTTCATGAGTCTTTAAGACCCAAAATTGTGCCACATGGAGGGGGTTCACACCTTTTGTGCTATCTGCTTCGTTTGTTGGGAGGAATCTCTTCACTACATCTTAGTCATCCATTGGAAATAAAGCCAATCTTGATCGACGAATGTGACTTAATCCTTCATTGGGAGGAGTTTCCTCGTTGCATCTCAGTCATCCTTTTTGAGGGGAGAATCTACATCGACGGTTGCGACTTAATCCTTCATTGGTGAGGATTCACGATGCATCTATGCCATCTATTTCGAGAGGAAGACCTTCATCGATGACCATCATTCATTTTTGGGGAAACCAAATTCCCCCTTGGGATCAACCTTGCATTTTTTGTGGGAGGTTAAGACATCATGTTATCTCTTTTCATAGTTTTTTTCCAGCAACATGAATGTCTTTCCTCTTCTTTCCATGAGTCTCCATTCTAGCGCCTCCTTAAGCTGCATTGTTTCTGCAATGCTCTAAAGCCCAAAATTGCATCATGCTACTACATGTCACCTTTATGACATTTCCTCACTTTGTAGTACTTTTGCAAGGCTCCAAGACCCATAATTGTGCCATGTAGCGGGGGTCCCCACCTTTCGTGCTATGGTTACAATTTAGATTTTAGGGTTATGGTTAGAATCAAGGTCAATTCTAGAGTTTATAGAATATTTAGAGTTAAGATTAGGGATTAAATATACATGAGGGTTAGCATTGGGTTGTATGATAATTACAGTTAGGATTATAGTTAGATATATCATTTAGATTAGGTTTTAGTCAGGGTTTAATTAGACTTAAGATTAGGGTGAGGATCCAGGTGAAGTCTATATTAGGGTTCATATCATGGTAGGATTGAAACTAATGTTAGGGTTAACATTGAAATTATGATTAGGGGTAAGGTGAAGATTTATATTTGGTCATGATTGTGGTTTGTGCTAGGATTAGGGTCTAAGCTATGATTAATTTTATGATTGTACCTTTAGGGTTAGGGTTTTGTTTAAGTTTATGATTATGGTTACAACTATGGTTTATGGTTCAAGTTTAAAGTTGGGAATGTGATTAGGATCAGGGATTAGTAAATTTTTTAAGAGTTCGGTTATAGGTTTACAACATGGTTAGGACCTTGGGACTGGATTTAGAGTTTAATATCATGGTTATCCATATAAGTAGGTTTAGGATTTTGATCAATATTTTGGAGTTTTGTTTTACATTATGGTTAAGGGTTAGATTTTAGGGTTAGGACTATAACCAATATTAGTGTGTAGGTTTTTGGTTTAGATTATGGTTTGGACTGAGATTTTCGTTATATCAATAGGGATATGTTTTAGTGCTATAATTATAGTTTAATGTTGGATTATAGTTATATTGTACATCATTGTTGGGGCTAGGGTTAAGGTAGGGGTTGTTGTTAGGGTTAACTAAGGATGATAATTAGGATGGTTTATCTTTTCAAGTAGAAAAAAAAACTCATATTGATTCAAAAACAAAGAAATTATACTTCGAAAATATTTTTCTATGTCATAATAGATTCATTTATTTTAATTATTGTATTAGTTAATTAGTTGTTTGATCTTTCAAAGTAAACATGGCTTATTTTATTTAAATTTAAATAATATTATTGTTTTGAATTGAATTTAGCTTAATTGTTAATGATCATATTTATATTTCTAATATTAACTCCAGTTTGATCAAAGACCAAATATATTTTTGGTATTTTTGTAAACGAACTTGCTTAACACTTCCCTATTTCAAAGTTAATAAAATATCATTTCTATTGTCGTAGATTTGAGAGTAAGTATATTAAATAAGTAATAATAAATGAACATTATGATTAATATATTTCTAAAATAAAAATATATTACTTAAAAACTTGTTTACTTTAAATGAATAAAGTACTCATTTACTTGTAAATTTTAAAAATAGAAATTAATCTACATATATATAAAATATGTATTCTTTTTCCTATTTGCATACAAATTAATTAAAATCTAAACTTTAAACTACATAAATATTTTAAAAATATATATCCATCAATAAATAGTTTAGAATAAAGTAAAATCTAAAAATTAGACACATATAGAATCTTTTTAATTTCTATATACATGTTTTTCTAATTTATTTCTACAAACATGCAACTGATATTTCTATTATCCATTTTTTTCCATTCTAAAAAAATCTAAATGTAAATAGAATTTTTTTAGATGCATGCAATCTTTCTAATTTTTCTACATACATATATTAACATTTTTATTTTATATTTTGTTTTTATATTATGGTTATTTCAATCAAAATATGTAGATGTAAATAGAATTCTTTTCAAAAAAAATTATTTAAATTTAAATAACATTATTGTTTTGAACTGAATTTAGCTTAATTGTTAATGATCATATTTATATTTCTAATATTAACTCCAATTTGATCAAAGACCAAATATATTTTTGGTATTTTTGTAAACGAACTTGCTTAACACTTCCCTATTTCAAAGTTAATAAAATATCATTTCTATTGTCTTAGATTTGAGAGTAAGTATATTAAATAAGTAATAATAAATGAACATTATGATTAATATATTTCTAAAATAAAAATATATTACTTAAAAACTTGTTTACTTTAAATGAATAAAGTACTCATTTACTTGTAAATTTTAAAAATAGAAATTAATCTACATATATATAAAATATTTATTCGTTTTCCTATTTGCATACAAATTAATTAAAATCTAAACTTTAAACTACATAAATATTTTTAAAATATATATCCATCAATAATTAGTTTAGAATAAAGTAAAATCTAAAAATTAGACACATATAGAATCTTTTTAATTTCTAGATACATGTTTTTCTAATTTATTTCTACAAACATGCAACTGATATTTCTATTATCCATTTTTTTCCATTCTAAAAAAATCTAGATGTAAATAGAATTTTTTTAGATGCATGCAATCTTTCTAATTTTTTCTACATACATATATTAACATTTTTATTTTATATTTTGTTTTTACATTATGGTTATTTCAATCAAAATATCTAGATGTAAATAGAATTCTTTTCAATAAATCTAGATGTATATAGAATTCTTTTAATTTTTTACATACATAAAATCTTTCTAATTTTTTTCTACATACATAAAAGAATAATTTCTATTTTCTATTTAAAAAAAAAAGCTATCATAAAGATTGATAAAAAAATTGATTGCATATGCATTCTTTAGTTTGTGCACTAAATGCACAAAATAAATTGTATAGATTAAAACTTCCCGTGCTGGGCACGGGAATATACAATAGAAATATCAGTTACCAAGAATAGTCGGCCATAAGCAATCAAATTTTAAACTCTGCAAAATTTCTTGCAAGCAATCTTTGTTCTGTCTTCGGCTGAAAAGGAAAAAAAGAATTTCAGATCTGAGATTGTTTAGATTGCCCTATTCGATTCAAAAAGCCATGGAAGTCACCGCAATTACATCTCCAAGAGGCCTAATGTGCCTTGATTCAGTACCCACATGCTTATCTCCACGAAAAACTCTGCACATGTCCTCCAGTGGCCTCAATTTCAATCATATGAACATAATTCTAAATCTAAATGAAATTAATTAAAATTGAAATATAAATCAAAGTAGAATATTATAACTAATTTTGAATTCCAATTTACTTCTACATCTAAATCTAAATGAAAATGTAAATAAAAAATAGAAATCTCACCTGCAAAAATGTTACTC
This sequence comes from Cupressus sempervirens, assembly GCA_028749045.1. Classification (NCBI taxonomy): domain Eukaryota; kingdom Viridiplantae; phylum Streptophyta; class Pinopsida; order Cupressales; family Cupressaceae; genus Cupressus; species Cupressus sempervirens. Next base: position 954,761,359 of record CM053785.1, on the reverse strand, counting down.
CAAAACTTCAATTTACTCCTATTCAAAAACTCCAATCTAATCCTCCAATAACCTCCACCTCTTCCTTCCTGCAAAAATATAAAATGAAAATGAAATGAGGAGCCTTGGTTTTATAACTTCTGAGAGGCTCCTCATATCCCCCAACAGACGTCTCTTCACATTCCACGAATTTGTTTCAAATTCCCCCACTCCCCGCAAAAAAAAAGCATGAATGTGCATGCAAAATTATATTTAACAAAAAAAAAAAAAAATCATATTGAAATTATTTCGCCCCTATTTTTTCGGGCCCTATTTTTTCGGGTCCTACTTTTTCGGGCCCTACTTTTTCGAGCCTATTATTTCGGCCTCCATTTGGCTTCCTATTATTTCGGCCAGCTATTATTTCGGGAATTCTTTTTTAATATTTAATTTGGAAGTTTGTAACTGCTCCAAATTCTTTTTTATTGACAAGGAATCTTGGCATATTCCCGTGCTGGGCATTTGTGCTGCCATTGTATAGAACGCCTCTCGGCGTAAATACTTTAGAAATAAAATTCTTGACATAATTTAACAAAATATTCATTATTTATTTAAATCAAATATTTAATATAATATATATTTAAAAATAAATAAAAGAAAACCAACACAAAAGTGTAGGGAAAAAAACTAAATTATGTAATGTATTTTTACAATAACATCATTATATAGGTTAAAGATAGAAAAGAGAATCATAATGCTAGCCATACATTTTGAATACGGCTAAATGATAATTCACTAGGAACTTAAACAAAATAAATATTGGGGATTTATATTTCAAACACTAATCAGTAAAAATATAATATGGCCCACTTATTAAAGAGATATCATATATATCATGACTGTCGAGAGTGGGGTTTCGAGAGACCTTCGTTGGGCATTTTACGCGGTCCATCATTTTGACCACATCATTCGATGTTTATTTAATGAAGATAATTGAACGTGTAGTAAAAGATGATACGGATTCCCACTACCGAATGTTGGGAATGTGTTAATAGATTGGCATCTTCCGCGAAGAACCCTTCGCTGCCCACTGTCAGAGCTTTCTCCAAACAGCCGTCGACATCGATGCTATCTTATATACTCTCTTTTCTATAAATATATTTTAATGCGAGAGATTAATCTCTTAGGACTTCATTACAAATTTTATGTAAGTTGCTAGCACAATAATTGTTAACTTTACACAATAACTCTTTGGACTTATTGTGGCACTTTGAATATCTCCGTTTCTCTGAAGACCGGCACCAAAAATGAAATCTGGTTTTGTAAAATTCTATAAAATTAATTAATTAAAAGAATTATTCATCAAAATTATCTTATATATTAATTTTATAATGTAATTGTAAGATTTATTTCATGTTCATTCTATTGTAACATTTTAAAGATTATTTTAATGTTAAAATAATATTAAAAAAAGACCACAAACTCATACACATTAGATCACATGTCATAAAAAATACTGAATAAGTTAGTAAAATATTGAAAACAATAATTAAAAATCTAATAATTGTAATTAAAAAGTAAGAATTGTCTTGTAAGAACCATTAAAATATTAGAAACCAACAACTATTTTCCATACAAAACACAATAATATAAAATAATATAAAGTACACCATGACAAATGCAGGGTCTCTTAGTCTTCCACCAAAATATTCGGGGTAGCCACCTATTCCATAACTGAGTTTTTCTCCTTCTAGCCAACCATTCAGTAGTCGAGATTGTCTCTGTCTATCATTTTGTCAACCAAGCTCTATTTCTCTCTTCCTCTTCCAAATCTTTTTGCAATGAGGGCTTCTAGTTCATCAATTTCATCATCGGAACTATCACTTTCATTCTTTGCATGTTATCCTTTCTTCTTGCTGATAATAAGTTGTGACTTGAAAGCAGATTCAATGGTAGTAGGTGTATAGTTATCAAAATTAGACATCTCAAAAGAAGTAAGCCTACCAATTACACCTTCCATTCTCACATCTTTATCCTAAACCAAGTCTCCCAAATAATGATATTTGATTGCAATGTGCTTTGTTTTTGTGTGCATCACAAGATTCTTAGATATGTTTATAGCACTTGTATTTTCATAGTAGATTACCACAGGTTTAGTGATTTCTTCCTTCATTCCTTCGAATAACTATTTGATCCATACCACATTTGAACAATTCACTACAACAAGCACATATTTAGTTTCAACAGTACATTGTGAAATACAATTTTGTTTCTTGCTAGTCTAGGAAACTAATCTTTTTCCTAAGAAAAATTCTCAACCACTTTTTCTTTTCCTGTCATCAATATTTTCAGAACAATCACCATATGCAAAAGCTCTCAAGTCAAACTTGTCATTCTTCTTGTAGTAGAGACTATAGTCCTATATACCTTTTAAGTATCTCATAAACCTTTTAATAACCATTAAGTCATTATGCTTAGGATTTACCAAAAATCTTGCAATAATCCAAAAAACTAGTCCAATATTAGGTTTGCTATGAACTATATATTGCAACTTTCCAATCATAGACTTGTACAATGTTTGATTTACCTCAGCAGAATCATCAATTTTGGATAGTTTATGTCTTGTCACCATGGAAGTACTAAATGGTCTTGAATCTTTTATACCAAAAGTCTTCAAGATTTCTTTTACATATTTGGACTGAGTAAGATAAATACCATATCTCATTTGATATACTTGTAATCCTACAAAGAACTTTATTTCTCAAAATATAGACATCTCAAATTATTTCATCATTTTATTTGCAAATGTCTTACATAATGTATTTTGTCCTCCAAACATGATATCATCAACAAATATTTCAACTAGTGAAATTCCTTTAACTCCTTTTGTGTTCAAGTATAGATTGAGGATGTCATCAGTCCTCTCAAAACTAATCTTCACAAGATAATTGTGTAGTATTTCATACCATGCTCTAGGAGATTTCTTTAAACCATATAAAGCTTTCTTCAATATATAAACCATGATTCTATTGTTTGGATCAACAAATCCTTCAGGTTGCTTAATGTAAACCTCCTCTTCTAGTATACCATTAAAAAATGCTAACTTAACATCCTTTTGATAAACTTTGAATCTTTTATAAGAAGAATAAAGAAGGAGAGTTCTTACTCCTTCCATTCTTGAAAATGGGGCAAATCTCTCTGCATAATCAATTCCCTCTTCTTGTGCATAACCATTCCCTCTTCTTGTGCATAACCTTCGTAGACTAATCTTTCCTAATTCCTTGTTACTTCACCATTCTCATATAAAAAAAATCTATATACCCATTTTTTCTGAATAACATTCTTGTCCTATGGTTTATGTACTAGCGTCCAAGTTTTGTTATTCTCAATCTGATCAATTTCTTTATTCATGGCTTGAATCTAATCTCCATTCCCTAGTCCATCCTTCACTAATTTAGGTAAATGTATGGAACATGTATCATTTCTTAATCTATTCCTTGTCATTAGCCCATCCTATTTTCCTTCAATGATTTTTTCAGTAGAATGATATCTTCTGACATGTTTTGATACTTTTGGCTTTGTTCTTCTTTCTTAACAATAGGTTGTTCATGAAGTTCAATGTCAAGTTCATTGTGTACTTCTCTATGAGGTAACTTGGTATTCCTTTTCCATAAACCAATATTGTCTTCAGAATGTACCTTAGTATCTAACTGTAACTTTACATTCATTGTATGTGATTTGATAGTCACTAATTGTTGTTGATCAATAGCTTGGTTCTCATAATCATCATAATGCATAGACATGCCTTCATAGTAGTACATAAACATTTTGTAATTTTAAAATTCCTTCTTTTCTTCATCTTCATTTTTTTATTTCTTGAATTATACCCAGTTCAAGGCATAGACAATTGTACTAAAAGCTTCTCTCCAATATTTCAAAGAAACATTTTTCTCCATTATTAGTGTTCTTGCAAAGTCCATCATAGATCTATTTCTCCTTTTAGCTATCCCATTTTGTGGAGGGATCCTCATTGGAAAAGTTTATCATTAAATTCCTCTATCATTTCCAAAATTGTTCAATTTGTTTGATGTAAACTCCTCTATCAAATCTCAAATATTTTATTCTTTTATCAATTTCCTTTTTAATTATTGCTAGATACCACTTAAACATTTAAAAAGCATAATTTTTTTCTCTCAAAAACATTACTACCACAATTCTAGAGTAATCATCAATAAATAGAATAAAATACTTGTTACCTTTGTAGCTTTGTACATGAATTGGTCCACAATGATCAGTATGAACTAATTCCAAAATTTCTTTTGAAGTATGAGTCTTACTCTTAAAACTAGACTTTTTGATCTTGCCTAATTGACATTGTTTGCAAATCACATTATCAAGTTTCTTCAATTTTGGGAAATCTTTGACTCCTTTTATCTTACTAATACTAACCAAGTTGTCATGATGTACATGAAATAAGCTTTTTTTCCATAGCCACACCTCATCAAATTGTATAACAAGATAGGTTGCTTCAGTTATGTAAAGATAAAATAGATTAGCTATTATCTAATCATGACTTCTAATGATTTTTCCATCAACATCATAGATCTTAGCCTTCTTGTGTTCAAATTCAACTTCTCTTGAACTATTCAGTTATGACACACTCAACTAATTATAGTTAACTCCTTCCACATAGTGAGCATTGTCACGCATGATCCTTTTTTTTTCAATCTTATTGATCCTTTACCTTTCACTTGATAGGGTGCATCATTTCCAAATCTAACACTATTTCCATTATGATTCTCAAGGGTTTTGAACTTGCTTTTGTCACCAGTCATGTGATGAGAACATCCACTTTCAATGATTCATCTGTCACTTTTGGTCACATAAGATACTAATGTGGTTGCCTCATCTTCATCTGAATCATCTTTCATAGCAACATAGAGAACTTCTTCATCATGATCATCTAATTCATCATTAGATTCTTCTTTAGCAATGTGGCAAGCTTTCTTCCCCTTGTCTTTATAGTCTTTGTTACTCTCATCTCTTCTACTTTTGTATTTGTCTCCATTTCTATTCTTTGTCTTCTGAGGACATCTTGCTGCAATATGGTCAACTTCATTACAATTAAAAAATATGATGGATAACTTACCTTTCTATTTTCATTTGTGTTTGTGAAGTATCTTGTCCAGGAGTGCTTCATCTATTTTACTATCACTAGCAACATGATTATCCTTTTTCTTTATTTTATCTTTAGGTTCTTTGACTGTCAGTTTAGCTTTTTGAGTAGAGTCAACATTCTTAGATTTAAAATTATCAAAATTTGAATGTTTCAAAGTAGTGATTCTACCAACCAGTCCTTCAAGGGTTAGATCATTACCAGAGTACATCTCATTTATTATATAACAGAGACTCTAATAGCTAAGATAGGCAACAAGGTTATTAATACTTTTTTTATCAAAATTTCATCTTCAATATTTCTATTTGATCCCCTAATTGCATTTACAACATCTTTGACTCTGCCACAATAATCAACTATAATTTCACCTTCTTGAATTCTCATACCATCAAATATTTCTCTTAGAATTTCTTCCTTGGCTCTTAGTAGATTCTTGTCTCTTCCATATATTTTATTTAGAGAGTCTCACATTTTTTAGCAATAGTACATGCTTTGATGTCATCAAACTTTGAGTACCTTAGGATAGATGCAATCCCAACATTGCTCGATTGTGTTCTCTCTTTTCTTTCAGTTGTTGTGTAGTAAGGGCTCTAGCCATTTCCACATATTTAGTGGCTATAGTTGCCAATGCAAAACCTTAAGGTCCACCTAGATTTAGCTTTACCAAACTTCGATATGCAAGAAATTTTTTTGTGTTTAGGTTGCGCACCTCCTTTCTATACATCTTGATATTTAACTTTAGGTACATTCAAACTATTTCCTCACAAGCACCAAACACTCTGATACCAATTGTTGAAATAATTTAAAATAAATTAGAGGGAGGGTGAATCAATTATCCAATGTCCAAATGTATAGATTAAAAAAAAATTGTACTTAGCAAAAATATGTGCATGCATTGATTAGATCATCCAATATCTCAAACCTTTGTATATTATTGTCCTAGGTCAAATGAACTTTGCATAACTGTAAACATGAAACATCGTAAATTCAAATACACAATTTGACATACGGATTTAACGTGGAAACCCAATTTGGGAAAAACTACCAATAACATGCTACCAATTTTCAATCTTCTGAAGTGAGCTCTATGAGGAGCTAGCCTTGTTAATGTTTCCAATGCACACTATTAAATATGACCTTGATTAAAATATTTTAGTCACCCTATTAAAAGTGAGCCTTTTTAGTGGACTTTAAAAGATTCCATTAGAATTTCACCTAGTTAAAGGATTTACTCATGACTATTAGGTCAACCTTAATGCAAATGAGGTATCCAAACCAATACAATTATTAGAGTGCAATAGTAGGAATTGATATGATAACAAAAAAATTCACATGCAATTTTTAGATCTCTCATTCAGCTGTCCATTCTTCTTGGCATGCATTCCCCTTCATCTCTGATTACTTTTTCACCCTTCAAGAATTCACCTCCTGAAGCCTTCATTCTTAGTATGCCAACTGCATGCTCATTCCTTTGGCAATCATATGAAGCAAAACCTCTAGATTCCAGACTTACACACTTGAACACATTCTTATGGCCTTGTATCTCCTTAAATAGAGACATGATCTTCAATTTGTCCAACATCTACTTTGAGGATGAATATGAATCTTGTCCTCATCAAGCTTTTTAGGATTCCACATAGTCGCAATCCCCATTGAGGAACCTTTGACTTCACTATAAGAATACATAGCAACTTGCCATATATATCATATCTTTTTGTTTAAAATTTTCTTATTTAGTTTAACTTCTTGTATTAGAATAATATCAACTTGTGATCAAAGATTGTTTGCTTCAGTGAAAATTATTTCCAAGGGTTGTTGAGGCCCCTCATATACCATGTGATAAATTTCAATTTTAACCTTTTTAAATTTCTTCCAAGGTTTGTTTCTTCTCATGACCTATCTCTTAGGAAGTCACCTTCATTCTTATCGCTCTTGCTAGTGGCCTACTAATTCTTGTCTCTGATCCCACATCAACACTCGATAGTCCTTGGGTTTTGTTTTTGGGTTACTACCAACCCCAATCATCCATGAACTACAGAAGGGGGTATAAGAATGCATAGTATCTTGATCATAGAAAAATAAAGACACCATTGGGTGCCCATTGGGTATAGAAAATCTAACCATTAGATGGAAAACAAGGGATAAGTCTCTATATCCACCAACCTATTTTGTAAAATTGAGAAGGGACTAGAATCCCATGAAACCCTAACAAAAACCATTTGAATCTCATCACCTTCTAGCTTGAAGGACTTATTCTGATCCTTGGAGGACTCAGAGGACAAAACACCATCCCCAATATTTGAATGGATCTCCCCCTCTTCAAACTGACCACTGTTATCCTTTGTATGCCTTGACTTCTCAGAAGAAGAAACTATCTTCTCAATATTCTCCACAAAAGGATAACCATCTAGAAAATTTTCCTAGGTCTCTAGCTCCCCTACAACAATCAAATAATATTTTAGGCCCACTCTAGAGGATGACCCTTACTCAGTCTCCCCAGGATTAATCACACCATCTGAGGGAATCTTCTCTTTTATTTTCTCATCCTCTTGATTAATGGGTTGGTAGTCTGTAATGACATGATCATACTTCTTGCACTTTTAATAGTATAAATCTACATTCTCATAGTTGAGATCATGTGTCAAAGTTTCCCATTTAGACTTTAAAGCAATAGTGCTTGGGAGAGGTTTATTTATAGCCACATTGACACTAAATCTGACAAACCCAAGTTGATATTTTAAAAGGGTTATAGCATCTGTCTTAATGAAGTGCCTCACAAAATCCTCATATTTTAAAGGAAGTCTATGAAGTATGATCCACACTAAGGTCATTATGTTGAGATCGACACTATGGTCAAAAGTTTGCTTCCATTTGGAAGAAAAATAAAGAATGCATTCCATAACTCCATGTTCTTAACAAAACATGTTTATGCTCCTCATCAACCACAAATTTGTAGAAGAAGATGGTAGCTACCATAAAAGCCACCTCCACAAAGCCTTTGAATTTTTATTCAATTAAAAAAATCCCTAACCATATCAATGGTTTATTTGAATGAAAAAACCTTCCCACCAAACTCAAAATAAATCCCCCAAAAAAATTTCTAACTACAGAATTTTGTAGAAGGATCTCTAATCCATTATTCCCATGCAAAACCTTTTGTAGATAACTAGGTGGGACACTAGAGTCATAATTTCCCGTCATTGCACCTTTCTAGTCCGATTTTGGGATTTCAACATGCATAGCCTTCCACAAGCTTTCCTTGGGACAAGAACAGTGACGAAATGTGAAGCCATCTAGAACCCCTATGGTATCTATTAGGATAAACTACAAACAGAATTTTTTTATAAAAAAAGTACATGCAAATATAACCAATAACAAAAAATAATAGAACACACAGAAATGAACACAAGGCACCAAGATTTAACGTGGTTCACCCAATCCTTGGGCTACGTCCACCAAACAACAAGTCTGATCTTATTACAATCCAATGATTACAACCTAATTATAATCTGTAATCCCTTATAGCTCAATACTGCCGCAAGAACCAATTTTGCATCACAACATTATGAAAAATACCCAACCCTAAGCCCTTTTATATAAGTATTAAACCGCTTTAGGGTTATAACATGTCGGCCATATGTCGGCCATAATATGTCGGCTACCATGTCGGCTATTATTTATGAAGTATGTACAGTACTTTCCTGATCAGTCACCACAATCTAACAATCTCCCACTTGGGGACTAATCAGGCTCCACACTAAACAACAATCTCCCACTTGGAGACTGATCCTGTAGCAATACCACTACCACATGGGGCTCCCACTAGATCAAACCATCCTGGACTCTACTGTTCTTTTATTCATGTTCAGTCTAAAACACTAGCCGAAACTAAAGAGGAGTTTAGCTTCTCCCTTGTTACAACCTTTGTCAACATATCTGCTGGATTGTCATTGGTATGTATCTTCTCCAGCTTTAACTGTCCATCCTCCAAAACTAACCAAATGAAATGGTACCGCAACTGTATGTGTTTGGTCTTAGAATGCAGAGCTGAATTCTTAGCAAGATGAATGGCACTCTGACTATCTGTGAACAAATAATTATCCTTCTGAGGATGTCACAATTCTTCCAAGAAGAACTGAAGCCATATCATCTTGTTGGCTGCCTCTGTAGTAGCAACATACTCTGCCTCTGTAGTGGAGAGAGAATTAATCTTCTATAACCCAGAAACCCAGCTCACGGCTGCCCCACCAATAGTAAAGACATAACTTGTAGTACTCTGCCTGGTATCAATATCCCCAGCCAAATCTGAGTCAACATAGCCCTGTAAATCAGTAGTAGAGCCCCCAAAGTGTAAACACTAATTGGATGTTCCTCTCAAATATCTGAGAATCCACTTGACAACATTCCAATGCTCAAATCTTGGATGACTCATATACCTGCTAACGACTCCCACTGCATGTGCAATATCTGGCCTAGTGCATTCCATAGCATACATAAAACTTCCTACAGCTGAAGCATAGGGTACCTTGGACATCTTATCCTCCTCTTCCTATGTCTTGGGACACATCTCCTTAGTCAATTTCAAATGACCAGGTAAAGGTGTGCTGACAGATTTAGCATTCTCCATACAGAAACGTTTCAACACCTTCTTAACATAATCAGCCTGAGATAGTGTCAAGGTTATGTTCTTCCTATCTCTGCAAATCTTCATACCAAGGATTTATTTTGCTGCCCCCAAATCCTTCATAGCAAATGCATGTGCTAACTGGCATTTTAGCCCCTTAATATGATGCATGTTAGATCCAGCTATAAGCATATCATCAACATATAGACATAAAATAATGTAGCTATCATCATCCAACCTCTTAAAATAAACACAGTAATCTGAATGACACCTGTTATATCCATGCTCATGCATAAAACTGTCAAATTTCAGATACCATTGCCGAGGTGCTTGCTTCAAGCCATATAAACTTTTCTTCAATTTGCACACTAAGTTCTCCTTACCTTTGACCTCAAAACCCTGTGGCTGAGCCATATATATTTCTTCATCCAAATCACCATGAAGAAAGGCTATTTTAACATCCATCTACTCTAAATGCAAATCTTTAGTAGCCACAAGACTTAAAACAGTACGAATAGAAGTCATTTTAACAACAGGAGAAAATATCTCATCAAAATCAATTCCCTTTTTCTCTGCAAATCCTTTTACAACTAACCTGGCCTTAAATCTTTTCTTACCTCCTTCCTCTTCTTTCAACCTATAAACCCACTTATTCTGTAAAGCCTTTTTACCTGCAGGCAACTTGCACAAATCCCACATGTCTTATTTTTCAGCAAAGAGTCTATTTCATCTTTCATTGCAGACTCCCACTGAATCTTCGTATCCACCTGCACAGCTTCATCATAACTTTCAGGTTCACCAGCATCAGTAAGTAAAATAGAATACAAAGAGGGAGAAAACCTTTATGGAGGTCTAATTTGCCTTGTTGACCGTCTAACATTCACTGGTGTGTGTGGTATTTGTTGTTGCAGTTGTTGCACATCATGAGGAATGGCTGGAACATCAGCTTTTGGAGTATCATCCAGCACTACATAATCATCTTCTTTCTTCTCATGTTGCTGCAACAGATCTTTGTACAACACATTTTCATTAAATATGACATCTCAGCTTCTTATAATTTTATGATTTTCAAAATCCCAAAGCCTACAACCAAATTCATTAATGCCATATCCAACAAAGACACATTTCTTTGATTTAGCTTCGAGCTTGGTTCTATTTTTAGAGTCTATATGAGCAAAAGCTTCACAACCAAAGGTCTTGAGAAAAGAATAACTCACCTTCTTCCTAGTCCATGCTTCCTCTGGAATACCACAGGCCAAAGGAGTAGAGGGACCTCTATTAATCAAATATATTGCAGTATTGACAGCCTTCGCCCACATGTGTAAGGGCAACCCAGCATGCAACCTCATGCTCCTTGCGCGCTCCATTATAGTCCTGTTCATGCGTTTAGCCATTCCATTTTCCTGTGGAGTCCTTGGAACAGTTTTCTATCTACGAATACCATTAATGGAGCAATAATCTTCAAATTCATGACTACAATACTCACCACCATTATCAGATCTGAGACATTTTAATTTCTTACCGGTCTCATTTTCAACCAAGCATTTCCATTTCTTAAAAGTTTAAAATACATCAAATTTTTGTCTAAGGAAATAAACCCATACTTTTCTAGTTGCATCATCAATAAATGTAACATAATAATGAGAGCCACCAAGGGAAGATACTTGAGCCGGTCCCCATACTTTTATATGCACAAGCTCTAATTTCTCCTTTTTGTTTTCCTTCCCTGTCTTTACAAAATTCACTCTCTTTTGTTTTCCATACACACAACTTTCATAGAAATCTATATTCACACATTTTAGACCTGGTAAAACTTTCCTTGAATGAAGTACTTTCATACCTTTCTCACTCATGTGCCCAAGTCTATTGTGCCACAACGTTGTATTAGAATCTACAGCAGCTATTTGTTCTCCCTACTCAACTGCAGTAATTGTTCTTGAATATTCATTTTTCTCTGAAACAATCAAAGTAGAAGGAACAATATGACCTGTACAAAGATATAAGGTGCCTACTTTCACACCTTTTGCTACTACAAGGGAACCTTTTGAAACCTTCCAATTTTTATCATTAAAAGTAACTGCACAACCCTCATCACCGAGTTGCCTTGCTGAAATTAAATTCCTACTTAGTTGTGGAACATGTCTTACCTCATGTAGTAGCCAATGATTCCCATTCTACAACTTAATCTTAATTTTTCCCTTTCCAACAATCTGACAAGGTTCATTATCCCCCAAATAAACCAGCCCAAAATCCCCTTGGACATAATCAATGAAATAACCTTTATGAGGTGTAGCATGAAATAAAGCACTAGATCTAAAACCCATGAATCATCAACACTCTCTAAAGACAGAAGCAAAGCATCCTCTTTGGATTTGTTACTTACCACATTTGCCTCCTTGTCTCCATCTGATTTATCTCCTTCATTTTTCTTTCGATTCTAGCAATCTTTCCTTTTGTGCCCTGGTTTCCCATAGTACCAGCAATCATTTGGTCCTCTCGATGGAGACCTCCTCCCCTTTGACTTTCCTCTTGATTTCCCACGATTTCTAGAGTTACTTCCTCTTTCAGTCGTTCTGCCCCTGCTTTGTGCATTTAAAGCACTTCTTGATGTAGATCCACCTGAGGATTTTCTACGAGTTTCCTCACTTAAAATAACACCGATCACATCATCATATTTTAGGGTACTAGATCCAGGAACAGAATTACTCACCGCCATTACCAAGCCATTCCAGCTTTCAGGCAAAGAACACAAAATCAAGAGAGCCCTAATTTCTTTATCAAAATTGATACCCATAGAAGATAATTGACTAGTAATAGTATTAAACTCATTTAAATGATCTGTAACAGATCCACCTTCTGTCATTTTCATATTAAATAAATGCTTCATGAGAAATACCTTATTTGAAGCAGAGGGCTTTTCATACAGTGTCGCTAGGGTTTTCATCAAATCTTTTGTCGTCTTTGCTTTTGTAATATTGAACGCCACCAATGGTGCCAAGCATAATCGAATGCTTCCGAGTGCCTTTCTGTCCAAAAGATTCCATTCAGCCTCTAACATAGTTCCCTGATTCTTGGCTTTTCCTTCCAACGGCTTCCATAAACCTTCTGATATAAATAGTCTTCCATTTGCATCTTCCATAACTGGAAGTTCTTCCCATTAAACCTGTCAACCCTCAACTTACCCTCATCTACCATCGCTTCCACTCAACTGTGAGACTCCCAGTTAACCGTGAGACTTTCCTGCAGAGGATAACTGAAAGACAACCTTGCTCTGATACCACTTATTAGGATAAACTACGGACAGAAAAAAAAGAAAAGTACATGCAAATATAACCAATAACAGAAAATAATAGAACACATAGAAATGAACACAAGGCACCAAGATTTAACATGGTTTACCCAATCCCTAGGCTATGTCCACCAAACAACAAGTCTGATCTTATTACAATCCAGTGATTACAACCTGATTACAATTCGTAATCCCTTACAGCTCAATACCGCTGCAAGAACCAATTTCGCATCACAACATTATGAAAAATACCCAACCCTAAGCCCTTTTATACAAGTATTAAACCGCTTTAGGGTTATAACATGTCGGCCATAATATGTCGGCTACCATATTATTTATGAAGTATGTACAATACTTTCCTGATCAGTCACCACAATCTAACAGTATCCTCATAAGTCAACCCTTTTTCAGGGTAGGAGGTTCCCATAGAGATAGGTAGGTCTACATTAGAAGAGATTACAAGAAAAAGATATGGACAACACTATATTGGATCTAGAGGGAATAATTCATCCAAGATAGAGTCCACCTGAAGTGGAGGTCAAAAACTAAGTTGTAGAAGTTGCAAAGTTATGTAAGAGGCTAGTTAATGAATAAAACAAAGGGATCTAACTCATAATTTGTTGAGAAATCTATTTTCCAATGCTTTTTTAATTTCAAAGACTCCATTAATAGATCTTCTGACCATAAATAGTTTTGGAACATTCTTATTTTCATCAGATCTTAGTCAAGCACAACTCAATCATACTTCATGGTATATCTAATAATTTAATGTTCAAATATTTTCTTACCTTAGTTTTATTCTAAATTAACAATTGATAAAATATAATTATAGATTCTATATCAATTATTCAATCTAATTCGATATGTTTCTTGTAATTTGTAGACCATGGACTATAAGGATCTTATGTTCTTATTGGCAAAAGATGAATTTGAGTGCTGTAACAAATCAAATTTAATTACTGTGGTAGCATTGTAATTAAAAATAAACATGTCATATATAAATACTTGTTCAAAAATAGATATAAGACAAAGGACCACATAATTGAATCAAAGATTACAATTAAAAAGAAGGTTAAATTTTTTTTCAAAGAATCATTTAATTAAAAATACGTAATATTTATGTAATAAAAAAACATAAATATGTAGAATTGTAATTAAAAAAACATTACTTTGTAATGTTTATGTGTAATGCTACTTTGTAACATTTGAAAGACAAGTATTACTAACCAACATACTAAAACTACATAATATCAGGCGCGTCTTTCCAGGAAGCTCTAATTTCGTAGCAACCTCATAGTGCGTATTATTAGCCGAGTCATTTATAAGAACACATCAATTGCCATGTCGAGCTATTTCCCTTTTGTAATAACTAGCAGCGGGTGAGCCATTTAGATGATTAAAATTTTACTCAATTTAGTGAGTGCAAACAAGATACCCATGTGTTAACAGTGACATGTGTCAGATTCTCTAAGATAGTCCGACATGAGGAGGTAACCATCTGATATATACCTTGGAATTTGCCACGAAGGATCCCTTGGAATTTGCCACGAAGGATCCCTCGCTGCGGACTGGATGTTTTTTTTTTTCTTTTATACCATTGCAAAATCAATCTTCATTGTCCAAATTTCAAGTTAGCTGTGCAAATATGTTTAGTGTATTCAGTTTACCTTGACAAATAATTTAACTCAATCAAACTTAACAATGTTAAAATAAGGAAGAAATTTTAGTTGTATTGAGTCATTTTTTAGTATAATAAAGGTCAACAATCAAAAGTTAGAGTTGGTCAATAAAAATAGGATTATTTATTTTTGATCAAGGAAATGTTCTTTTGACTGGTTTTCTTCAAATTAAATTTAATTCAATAGTCAAATGTTAATTTTGACCACTTATCAATAGAAAACAATATTTAATATGGACTATTCAACTATTCAACTCTTGAATGTTTAGTGGAATAGTTAATTGTCTCATTCAGAAATAAAAAAGAATTTTGAATAAACAAAATAAATAGAACCACAATCTACAATCTAATATATAAAACAAAAACATTTCTGAATAATAGAACATTTAAATAATAATTTTCTTGACTAATCTATACCGCTCCGTGTCCTTAGAAAAGGTTTACTGTGTTTGAAATGGCCATGAAACGAGCACTGAAGACATTGAAGACGAGGACCGAGTCAGCCATCAATACTTGTCTACTCGTAATCAGATCCCTTTCTCACTTAAATTCTGATGTTGTAATAGCTGTCATTTCAACGGGCGTGAGAAAATGGGTGCATGATGGGTTAGTTTCCATCCTTTGCGGGGATTTTAATCTCCACAAGCAGCTCTACTACAGAAAGCGAGTTATTTGCAGGACATTATTCTATTACATTGAATCTCATTCAACATTTGTGCTGCTATATCATTTATCATATTGAAACAATCGCTCCTTTCTACCTCATTAGCTTCTCAATCATCTATTACATTGAAAATAATCCAACCTTTGTACAACATTGTCTTGTCCAATATTTGTACCATAGAAATCTTCTACATTGGAGAATTATGCTCCTCGACTATCTCAACCCTAATTTTCCTTAAAGAGTCTCATGCGCAAGTATGATACAAGTTGTCTCTTCAGTTTCAGGAAGGCATCCGTTGGTACTATTAATTATGTATCTAAACAAGTTTGATTAAAAAATTTGAAGGCCCAACAAGAAGTGTATTTATTTCCGTTAATCTGTTAAATATTCCTTTATGACAAATATGGTGATGAAGTTTTCATGTTCATTTCTGCTTGCCTGTAGTTCGTCTGTCATTAAAGTTAGTCTGAAACAAATATGGATCTGAATTTATATCACTATTTCCTGAGAATTTCACATTTTACAAATAACTATGGGATTATATTTCATTAAAAAGAACTTCCTGTTACACACGGGTCCAAATTTGTTACTCTATATGAGATATTTTAATTACTGCATTCCAAGATTCCGCTTCTTTTGCGTGTATTTTATTTTCTTTTATACCTCGTTTTGGGGATTATCTGATGGTTGTTTGAATCTGGTCTTTGAATTCAGAAATCAATTATACTAGCGTATTGAACGGTCAAGTAATCTATCATCTTAAGCGTGAAAACACAAACTAAACTGGTCAAATGCCAATTCAAAGGAGTAGATATTATAAACTGTCAATGTTAGTAATACGTAGTGGAGAAAGGAAACTATTTATGTAGTACAATGATCAAATGTTGTTGGAAAATAGTAAAATAAAATTTTGGTGCAATTTAAGGTTGTTTATGTTAAAAATTTGTTAAAATTTCCTGCAACTTCACTACTTTTGATTTTAAGCAGCAAAAATTTAAAAATTAGAAAATAAATATTGTTAAAAAAAAAGTATTCATGACATAATTCTAATAAGTCATTTTAAAATTCTAATAGACCTAACCTTATTATCTTGTAACATACATCACAATATATGATAATGACCATAGCTAGTATTAGGAAAACATTATATTTTACTATTTTATTTTATTATACTTTGACTAGCTATTTATCTTAAATGTAGAAAAAATCATTTGTAATAGTCTATTGAAATAATGAAATTATATATTTGCATAGCACCCAATACTTGGTAGAACTTAATGATTAATGATGTTGCTTGATCAAAATAAGTTTATCTAACAAGTTGAATATTATGGTCAATAATTTTTAACATAACAATGATAACCATTGACACTATTCATAGACACAAAGAAAGAGCTTTTTAATGAAATGTTACAAAGACTTGTTTCTAGTGTGCAAAAACAATCAACAATATATAGAAAAATCAATACCCATATTTGAGGATGTTCTTTATATTACTGGTTTCAGCAATTTGCTAAAATGGCCAATTCTAATTGTGAACATAATCAAGTTGAGTTGTATTTAATAAGAAATTCCTAGTTCCCAATTTCTTAAGAATGTTTTAATGGAAGCCTACATTAAAAAAAAGTACACTGGGATAAAATTTTCAATCCATAACTAAAAATCATTAAATTATATAGTGAAGAGAACTACTTTTGAATGTATTGTAAAATACTTTAGAAATATACTTCTTCACATAATTTAACAAAATATTTATTTTTATTTAAATCAAATATTTAATATAATATATTTAAATTAAAAAAAAACAAAAGAAACACAAAAGTGTAGAGAAATGAAAAATAAATTATATAATGTATCTTTTACAATAACATCATTATATACGTCAAAATAGAAAAGAGAATCGTAATGCTAGTCTTGCAATTTTTTTAATTTTTTTTTGATGGACGATTCAGACTTGTGAAGCCATATTCAAAATGTAAGGCTAAATAAAACTAGCCTTACATTTTGAATATGGGTAAATGATAATTCACTAGGAACTTAAATCAAAATAAATATTGGAGATTACATTTCAAACACTAATCAATAAAAATATAATATGCCCCACTTATTAAAGAAATATCATATATATCATGACTGTCGAGAATGGAGTTTCGAGAGACCTTCGTTAAGCATTTTACACGGTCCATCATTTTCAACACATCATTCAATGTTTATTTATTGAGAATAATTGAACGTGTAGTAAAAGATGATACGGATTCCCACTACCCATCGGTAGGGATGTCTTAATCGATTGGCATTTGCGAGGAAGAACCCTTCGCTTCCCACTGCCAGAGCTTTCTGCAAACAGCCCTCGACATCGATGTGATCTTATATAATCTCTTTTCTATATATATATATATATATATATATGGGAGAGATCAATCTCTTAGAACTTCATTACAGATTTTATGTAAGTTGGTATCTTAGCAATTTTAAAAGATTTAATTTATAATTTTACAGTTTTTTTTGGACTTAGTGTGGCACTTTGAATATCTTTGAAGACCCGCTGCAAAATGAAATCTGATTTTCTAAAATTCTAGAAATCAATTTAATAAAAAAAATGTTCATCAAAATTATCTTATATATTAATTTTATAATGTAATTGTAAGATTTATTCCATGTTCATTCTTTCTGTAATATTTTTTAAGATTATTTAAAAAAAATCAAATAAGAGAAAGACCACAAACTCATACACATTAGATCACATGTAAAAAAATGAATGAAAAGAAGCAAGCAAAACAAACTAGATATTAGAAACAACAATTATAAATATAATAAATATAATTAAAAAGTAAGCATTGTCTTATAACGACCATTAAAAGATTAGAAACCAACAACTATTTTCCATAAAAAACACAACAATATAAAGTACACCGTGACACAAATACAGGGTCTTCCAGTCTTCCACTAAATTTTTTAGGGTAGCCACCTATTCCATAGCTGAGGTTTTCTCCTTCTAGCCACCCAGTCAGTAGCTGAGATTGTCTCTGTCTATCATTTTGTCAACCAAGCTCTCTTTTTAGCAGTTTAACTCACTTCTCTGACTTTATAAATATCAATGTTTTCAAACTTGTCTTTAAATATACAAGACTAGACACTTCATTTATTCATATCTATATTTTAGCAAAAATGGTGATAACTACTCGTTTAATTATCAAAATAGTCATCTTAAATGAAGAATGGGATATGTTTAGATTTATGACATTGAACTATTGACATAATCTCCATAGAAGATTATGTGGGGAATCAATTGTGGAATGTATGAAAATTAACGGCAAAATGGATGTAATAAATTAGATTGTTGTTCATGTCATATTGAATTCAAGGTAACCAAACTATATATTTTACAAACAATATTCGATATGCAGTGCATAGATGGAGTGATCCTGTGTTGCATGTCTTTTTTAAAATACCATTTGAAGTAGGTGGAGACTAAACCTAGGGATCTCGTTTCCACTCAAATACTCTTGTCAAGCAAACTAGACCCAAACACAGTAATCACACCTATTAATATATGATGATAACCTACATGCTCATGCTTTGCAATTTATCCGTTTAAAAGTATATAGGAGTTAATCGATATCAATGGGATAATAATATGAGTATAATACAAACTGGCAGCGGTAAAGACAGGCACTCCGAAACCACCGAGTTATTTGCAGTTGCGAAGAAAGATGGTATGGTCAACTTGAGGGTTTCGACTTTCACGATTTCCTAATTCTATTCTCGGTCGTCTATCTAGGCATATTTTCTCACCTGAATCGGTGATGCTATATTAGGTATTTAGTGTATTGAAGATTGTGGAGGACCAAAGCAATGGACGGAGGGTTGTTTATGATCCCATTTTCCCAAGGATTTCAGTCGCCACTACCGCCTCTGCTACAGAAAGCAAGATTTTGGGAGGAGAATCCACAGTATGATGAGTTCTTCACACACTCCGCCGACTTTGTCTTTCCAAATGACAAATCGGCGGGCCATTTTGATGAACTTCAGACACTAGTTGCTAAATCCAAAGCGTGTGAAGGGAGAGCCTCTTCTTCAACATGTTTGCCAGAGGCAAGGCTGCTCAATTCAACCGGAAACCCTTCTGAGCTGTCGAAAATAATCCCGTAAGCGACTACCACTCTATTTGACCATCTTTCAGAAAAGAACAAATATTTTTATTTTTTTAGATCTTCACTCCCCTTCAATTGTCGTCAATTTATGACTGTTAAACAGAAGTAATGATAGTACAAAGAAGAGGAAGCCGCGAAGATCTGAAACGTATGCCTTCATGGCCAGATCTGAATCAGAACTTTGCGAGGACGGATACAAGTGGCGGAAGTATGGAAGGAAATTCGTAAAAGGAAACCCTCATCCCAGGTAACTCTATTAATTGTTGTTTTAGGGTTTCGGAGTTTTGGAAAAAGAGGTCCATTTTCTTAGGGCGTTGTTCGATTGTTTGCAGGAATTATTACAGATGCTCTTGTAGCACCTGTGATGTGAAAAAGAGGGTACAACGGGATGCAAAGGATAGAGGAATAGTGATCACTACATACGAGGGGATACACAACCATGAGAGCTCCACAACCGTGTATTACATAACAAATCCTGAAATATCTGTACCAGGGCAGGCTCCTCGTTCGGAGAATTACGCTCTTCCAGTTTCTTACCCCTCACACATCCCTACTGATTTCATGATGATCAATTAGACTTAGAGAAAGCTTAATATGTGAAGAACACAAAAGATGCCTTATTCCACTCTAGGTACTTATATTAATTTAGTATTTCCATCTTTTGTTTGTTGAGTCTAATGTAAGTCATTTCAAATTCGCATGTCTAGTACTCCTCATGTTGAAGTGTCTCTGAAAGCCGGATTATTATTCCACTATAATAGATATGGAACTGCTTTCATGCAATTGCTTGAATTTTTTCATCTACAAACTTTTATATTCTTATATTTTGTTGTATAATTTGAATGTCGGACGCTATTGCAAATTGACAGCACAATGTAAACATATAAAAACACATAATACAGATGAAGATTGCAGGAACGAGCACTTCCCAAGCAATTGATTACAAAAAAAAAACCTATTTTATGATTCATGTACTGACGCATTCTGTGACAACGAAAAGCAATCCATCCACCACGTTGTCATGGTTGCTAGGCATGTAAGATAGCTATGCTGATCCCTCTGTTAATACAATTATGAAAAGGAGATAAAGCTCAATATAAAGTTCTGACTTAGCTTTTGTGCATCATTCGAGAGTATCAATACAACAGACAGAAAAAGAGACACAACAAGTTCATTTGTGTCTTTTCATGAATATTCTGCTTTAAGGACACCGTGGCCTAAAGAATTTTGCCACATTAAACGGCGGCCACTGTATTTAATAAAATAGAATTCTTTAAAGATATCCCGATAAACATTAATCTTGCGAGGAAGATTAACTTCCATTGGTGGATATGTCGGCCAAGACCCAGATGTTAAAACATGCACACTCATTTCAATTCCTGATGAAAGCTTTGTTCTCGCCTGTGATGAATGTTGAATGACTCATTCATCTCTTTCGCTATTTCAATAACATTCCCTCAAGTTTATTCGTGAACTGGCTACCACACTCTGTCTTAAGCTTACAAATCATTGACTTCTCTGCATCAATAGATGCACTTTTACCAGGCACTAAGGACAAACAAACATCCCAACATATTGTATTTATAATCAAATACATATTAAGTGCTAGCTTTATTATTGCAGAGATTTAGATATGGAAATCATTGTGAGTATTTCCAATATTTTACACAAGAACAACGTGGATGGCAGGAGATTGAGTACCGGTTGTGCGTGGAGTTGTTTTGCCTGCAGTTGGTCTGTGCAGACTACGGCCATGATAATTAATTATCATTTCAGTTGATATAAGGAAGACAATGGACTTGTCCGATGCTGCTCCGTTCAATTATTAGACGAATGCAATTTATGAAAAGCCAGTCTTCAAAAGACCTTAGGGGGTGCAGCAAGAAATCGCTCCATATTTTGTTCCTTTTTAGATATATGGAATATATTTCATTGATTATGATAGTTATTAGTAGCAATAAAAAAAATTGAAGGTACAAGTATTAATGCAATAATGCCAAAAATATTAGGTATTTTAACAAGTGCTATCACAACTATGGATGTATGTGTTAGAATGAGGGTGCAAAAGATATAAAATCAAAGCCAAACATCTAACAAACTAAATCAATCAACAAACATATATGATAAACCAAGAAGGAAACTCAAACAATGAGAATGTAAACCTTGTACCCCTACAACTTCCTTGGTGCATTGATGTGGTCGTGATTATGGATGTGTGCTCAACTATATGCTCGACACTTCAACAATTGATGGATTTGATAGATGTATGAATGAAAATCTGAATATTGTCAAATAACACTTTGAAAGTAATTAACTCTCAAAATGGTGTAATAATTCTACTCAAAACATGGATGATTTGTGAGGAGAAAAGGGTTCAATCTATAAGCAATTGAGTAAGGAGGAGATAAGAATTCTTAGTGGGTAGACACTTGAGTGAGGCATGAGATAGGGTTTAGTTGGCTAAGATAGGTGGACTTCTATGTGTTTAGAGATGGATGAGGGAGATGTGGCATGAGAGTGGACATGGGCTTGAGTCAAAGGGAATAAATTGTGCCTTAATTGATGTAAGTGATGTGAAGAGGGATTTTAGAGATGGAAGAGGAGGTGATGTGTTTCAATTAAGGTGAGTTAGGTGGATTAGTTGATTGGAGGATGTGGGAGGTGGGTGACTTTGTTAGAGAAATGACTCGTGGGTGAGCTTAATTAAATAAATGAATTATTTTATTAAATGAATAATTAATGGTACATGAAATTAAATATAATAAATTAATTATTTAATTAAGAGAGAAATTATTGATCGATGAGATTTAACTAAACTAAATGGATTATTTAATTAAAAGAGGAATCATTGATGCATGGGATTTAATTAAATAAATGAATTATTTAATTAAAAGAAGAATATTTTGTGCATGAGTTGAGTTTGGGTAATCGATGGGTTTAAGGGTTATCTTGTGGTCGGAGGGAATTACTTAAATAAATCAATTAAATAGAGAGGGATTTTAGAGATTAAATGAAATGAATTTTACATTTATTTAGTTTGATACAAAAAGGATAGTTTTATTAATAAATTAGACTATTGGTTATCTATTAATTTATTAATTGAACTATAATTAATTAGTTAAATGATAGCAAAAAAATGATTAAATATTAAATATTTAATTAAAATATGGTTTAGAAGATGGCTAAATTTGATTAAGAATTTAGGTGATCAGATCTAAGTGTCTACCTTGAGCCCCTCTTTGATATAATTTTGGTACAAAACCATTTCAAACACAATTTTAAATAATAGACAACATGTAGAAGGTTTTAAAGAAACTAGGTGACTCCATTCTTGATAAAACATTGTAATCTATGATTCCCCCTCAAGAGACTGACGAGGACATCTCAAAAAGTAAGAAAATTTGGGTGAGATGGAGGATGCACAAAGGATGAAAGAGCTTTAAAAGTGTCTCATACTCCCACTATGGGAGTACAAGAGAAGGGGGGATCAATTTAGACAAAATTGTGAGAAAGGATGGACAAGATGAGGGGTAAATGAGGGATATTTCTTTTTCAATTGAACCCTTATGATGTGGTCGATGAATAGGTGGGATTTTGAAAACTTTATAGGATTTTTCTGGGATTTTTGGATAGTTTCAAGATAGGATTTAAGATGTAAGATACATGCTGATAGAATAATGATAGGATTGATGCTGATACAATTTTAAAAAAATCTTTTTAGTTTTTCCTTTTTATGAATGGTGGATGAGACAAAATCCATTTGAGCTTGAGCATGGCATTCTCCATAAAGAAAACCATCATGAAATTGAGCACTTAATTAAATATAGCAATATCGGGGACTAGCGAACATTACCATTAACATCAAGGCCTTGTCATCATCTTTGTATAGGATTGACTCAAAATAAACACAAAATGATTGTGCTAGGATCACACATGAATGTGATGGGGATCTCAGTAGAAATGAAACTAGGTAATCCACAAACAAGTGATATTACCAAAGTGTATCATCTAATAATAAATGATCATATGTTTGGATATTCAAGGGTTATACCCAATTCACTCATAGGAAAAAAATAAAAATGAAAGATAGATCAAGACCTTGCTTGTTGATTGCTCCATTCTATATCATAGCGACCTTGAGGAGGGAATAATTGGATTTCTTGGAAAAGATAATCAAGAACAAAATTTGAAATATAACATTGAAAGAAATAATAAATTCACAAAAACTAACTTTGTACGAGAGAGATTGGTAGGAATCGATAGCAACCAACCCAAGTTTGATGAGAGGAAATATGTATCCTATAAGGACTTATTGGTAGCACCTATTACCTAGACACAAAAAGGAACTAGAAATTATATGGATAACACTTTAGTGAAAAAGGATTGTGTATAAGGAATTTTTAAATTGTAGAGTGGTGAGAACTAAAGGACCTAACCAAACATGAACCGAAATGAGACTGAACTATGTAGAATAGAACTAATGAAAGACTAATCAAGACTTTGTGCTCTAATTGTCCCATTCACAACACACCATTATATGAATGATCATGGTGTCCTTGAAGAGGGGATAACCAAATTTCTTAGAAAATACAATCAAGAACCAAAATTGAAATCCAACACAAAAAGAAAGAGTAAATCAATAAAGAATAACTATATTCTAATGAGATTGGTAGGACTTGATACTGACAAACCCAAGTCTGATGGGAGGAAAGATGTTTCTTGCAAGGACTTAATAGTAGCACCCAATACCCAAATTCAATAGCAAATAATTTTTTACAGATGACACTTTAGTGA
This sequence comes from Cupressus sempervirens, assembly GCA_028749045.1. Taxonomy (NCBI): domain Eukaryota; kingdom Viridiplantae; phylum Streptophyta; class Pinopsida; order Cupressales; family Cupressaceae; genus Cupressus; species Cupressus sempervirens. Next base: position 954,737,022 of record CM053785.1, on the reverse strand, counting down.
TATAAGATCTCACATAAGGGCTTTATGAAGCATGAAACAATAAGAGCTAGACAACCTAATCTAATGTGTGATGACATGAGATTGGGATATGTATAATAGAAAGTGACTAATGATGATAACTAAGGATGATTAGTTGATGACTTGATTACTAGTGATTGGTATCCTTGGATGATAGTGATGTACAATAAAACTAAGATATTTACAAGGATGATGCTATGCAAGAATGATTTACCAGGGTGGAAGGTTGAATGGGATGGATTACTGGTGCTAGTTGTTAGGAGCTTTGAGATATGAATGGATGGCATTGGTTGCATGAGGAAATGATAGATCTAGATAGTAATGATAAGGGATATGTCATGTGATGAAAATATGGAGGAGATATTGGGAGGTACAAGGATGGAAGAAAAAGGTATGGTGGATAGGGAGATTTGCGTATAGGAAAGTGGCAAGATAGGGAATTGAAATGAAAGATGGAGATGAAACAAGAACAATGACATGCAAGGAAGTAAGACTAGGATTGGAAAATAAAGATGGAAATCAAACAAGAATAGGGAGATGGAAGGTGGGTAGGAGAGGTTCTACAAGAAATAAAATGCCCCCTATTATATTATGTCATTCATGAGGAGGAACTAAGAGGGGTATGATAGGATAGAAGATAGGGTAACAACAAGATGAGAGAGGCAGATAGAGGATAACTAAAATGAGGAGATGAAGCTAAAGGAATGTAGGAGGATGGATTATAAGGAAGGAATAATAGGTGGATAAAGGATAAGTGGATACACATTTCCATGATATAATGAGTGTCGAAAGGTGACTAGAAGAATATATGTATGGTCGTGGCATTTATTTTATTTTTATTTAAGATTATTTTATTTTATCAAGATTAAGAGGATGGAGGAGGTGAAATGGATAAGATGTGGTGGGTATGATGGCTAGAAGAAATTGCCCCCAAGTGTGTAAAGAATTTGGATGGAAGGATTATGCATGATTCTTGTTTTCTAAGTTTTCATTATGGTACTTATCCAAGGTGCCTGTTTTCCAAGTTTTCACCATTTGATGATTTTTGTTATTTTTTACTTTATAGCATCAAACTTTTACTCATAGATGTTGATAGGATGGCTAGACAAGGATGAATGAAAATGATTGTATTAAATGAGTGGTATGGTGGTTGGGAGTTCATAGGTAATGGATGGGCAAACATAAGAGCTATGGATAAATGGATGAGGGAATTTGAAATATTATCATCGGTGCACACACTAAAGTGTGATGAAGTAGTGGGAAAGATGATGTTGAATAAGATTAAGAAGAAAATGGAGTAGGAGGAATAAAAGGATGAAAAGTAAGGTCAGAAGATGGAGGATTGGTATTGTATGATAAGAAGCACAAGGACTAAGAATAAATTGGGGGATGGAGGATATGTATTGGAGATTTGGATAAATTATGAATGGATGAGGATTTTTGAGCAACATGAATGGATCCCAGTTGTGATTTTTCTTTGAGATGCATTTCTTTTATGAGTATCTTTGGTATTAAGATGATTTTTGACTTTTTCATTTTGGGCCTTTTTGGCCTTTAAAATTTTTCTTTCTTTCTTATTAGATTTCTCTCTTCTTTAACATGTATTTTAGATGGGACATGTTGGCACTTGGATTATTGTGGATTGTTGGATTTTTGCATTTTAATTTTTGTATCCAATTTTCTTACACTAGCCATGGTATGGGAACAAGAGAATTGAGGATATGAAGAGATTATGGATAGAATGATAGAGCTTGAAGGTTGGAAGGAATTCAAGGATGAGTTCCTTTGATGATTGATCTTGTGGATTTGAGGGGATGGAGTGATGAATTAGAATAAAGGATATGGATGCATGTAATTTCTCAAAATAAATGGAAGGAATGAAGAATAAGGACCTAAAAATAGATGGAAGCAAGGAAGGAGTATGAAACAGAATAGATGGAGGAGATGAAGCATTTGAATTAGGTATATAAGGTCCCAAAATAGATGGAAAGGGTGAAGGATTTACATAATGGCTATAGAGACCCAAAATGGAGGGATGGAAAGAAGTAGTAGGATATGGGCCCAGAATGGATGTCAAATAAGATAGATGGAGAATTTGCGGTTAATATGGAAGGAGTTGAGATTGTGAAATGATAAAAGAGATAAAAAAATATAGGGATACACCTTTTTTTTCTTTATTCAATACGATAGTCATTATTTGGAACACAAGATGTGAGTCCATTAGTAGGTGAAGGAGTAGAAGTTTTGGGTATGGTAGTTATTTCCTCTACTATAGATCTATTACCATGGATTATAGAAGATGTATGATTATGGAGCAAAGAGGATGAGTTTTTATTATCTATATTTGAATGGATGGATGGATGAATAAAACAATAGGATGATGAAGTGTAGTGGTGGATGAACAACTAGTATCTTTATATGGAGGAGATGGTAACTAGTCTTTAGATGGAATAGATGGTAAAAATAGATCATGTGGGGGAATAAATCATATGGTAGAATCCTAAGATAGAGTAGGTATGATGGTTAAATCTTAATAATTTATGCCAATAGATATTTCAAAATGCTTTTGGACATGATCTTGATAGGATTGGTTGAGAGTAGATGGTATGATAGGAGATGTATGAGTGAACTCTTTAGATGGATTATTGAGAGGAAGGGAGTTTCTTAAATGGTTTGGGGTAAATGGATGTTTGAATCATGAAATTCATTAGATCTAGTTTTGATAATGTTAGCAGGAGGAGATGTTCATAGGAATAGGAGGGATTTAGTGAATGGAAGGGTTTCAATAATGGTAGGGGATGGAAGGGGATCTATAAGTGGGATGGATGAAAGAGGGATGATAGTTCTAGGAGATGGTAGAGTAATGATGTGCTTTACAGATGGAAAGGATTTATCACTAACTTTATGTGATGTAATTAGATGGAATGACTCATCAAACATAGGAGATGAAATTTCTATTAGATTTTTTCTAAAATTTCTTGGAGACTTGGGTGCTATATTTCGAGGTGGAGGATTGGTAGAAGTAGATGGTGCAAACCTATATAAAGGTAGGTTGGCATTTGTAGAAGTTGATGAAGGCCAACTTCACAGCTCACCAAGATCAATTGCATGCAAATAATCAGTCAAAGGCAAACCAAAGAAGGAATAGGTGGGGCTTGGAAAAAATCAAAGAAACTGAGAGAGAAAATATTACAACAATGAAAATGTATTTCTATACAATATGCCTTGAAAATGAGATATAAGTTGAGAAATATAATAGGAGAGCCCAAATATAAAGGCCTCTAGGAAGCTTGTAGAACAAGTTAGAAGGTGCTAGGAGATAAAGTTGACAACTAAGCATGCATCCACAAAAGGTGGGATATCTTCGATCAAGGTGGGAAAATAATTATGACTTAGATAGGAACAAACTCTCGTATTGTCAAAAACTCCTAGACTACAACTAATAAACAAATACATTAACCTAAGTAAACTTAAGTAAAAGAATAACTAATTAATAAATAATTATTTACTCTAACACCCCCCCTTAAGTGCAACTTAGGGGAATGCATTTATGCTCACAAAAGCTAAGATAAAATGCAGAATGGGTCTCCACAATGAGGCCATGTTAGGTACCCATGTACAATGGAAAGAAATGAAACCTCTAAAAATGGAGAAAGAGAGAAAACCTCATAGGAAAAACCCTCCCCCAAAAAGAGGTAAGAAAACCTAGTGAAGGACTGAAGAAACCTCCAACTAGAGGAATGTCCCAGAAAATAGGAACAAAGAGAAGATCATGGAAAGCATCACTAAAGCATGAAGTAGCCATAAACTCTGTTAGAAAGAAACTATTGATCTAAAGATCCTCCATGGAAGAAGAAGACATGAACTGAGCGTGTCTATATGGTAGATGATCCATCTCATCAAAATACATAGTTTTCCAGCCATTGCAATTGCCTAGTACAAGTAATGAATACATAGCTCACACTATCGAACCGTTGAACCAAGGAAGCATTAGAACAATAAATAACCCCCCCTTAATGCAGACGGGGTGAGATGATAGGAAATTGAGAAAGTGGGCCAAAATCCTCTACAAAAAGAACCAAGAATGATGAGAGAGTTGAAGAGGTACAAACACTTGTAAAGATATTGTCACCGACTCTACATGGGGCTAATATTGTGGAAGGGACACTCACTTGACAAAGGAAAAGGGCACAAAAATGGCAACAACTATCCCCCCATGGTGCTTTATAAAATAGTACAAGTACAATAGTCTCAAAACAATGTTCATGAACCTGAAATGTAAGAGTGGCACTTTATCTCAGTGTGTTTGGATAAAGATGCTTACAAATGATATCAACAATGATAAAAAAGGGAAAAAAACTAATACAAAAGATAGTACAATCCAAAAAAAAAGATCTCATGCCATGAAAATGATCATCGGACTTGGAACACCAAAGATATCCACCATAGAAAAAAACCACCAAAAACATGATAGAAAGAGCATGGAGTAGAATCTGAAGGAAATGATAGCATTTTTGAAAAGATGACAAATCCAGCTTTCCAAAATAATAACATTTTCAAAAAATGGATATGGGACACAAAATATATGCTTGCCAAAGTGAAAAATAGAACTTTGGACTTTGACTACAAAAACAAGAAACAAAACTTCATCAAAACCTGAAAATACCTACACCAATGTCTCTATCTTGGAACTAGCTTTCTAGTGCTTCTTTTAGATTAGAAAAATATCTCTGTATGGTCAAGTTATGGCCAAACAACCGCGACTAGGTCAAAAAAGGACCTAGATTGCTGGCAAGAAGGTGTTGATGCAAGGTTGGCATCATGTTGACATTAGAAAATCACTTGATTAAAATTGATAGCCTAAAAGCCATTGTAGAAAAAAAAGAGGCCACATGGCATTACACATTGTTGTGCCATGTGGCAACCACATGGTAGTAAGCTGATGTGGCTGGGCGATGTGGCAGGGGCCACTGTAATGTACCCTTTTTAGCATTCATAGCATGAAGTTGTCATTAGCTTATTTCCCCATGGTCCCATAGGCTAACTAGGACATTAAAGGGGCTTAGAGGCCATTTGGCCTAGATAGTTTCAATTGCAAGTCTTTCTAAGCAGTTTTGAGGCAACTTTGGGCATACTTACTATTTACAGTAAGTCATTTTGGACATGGTCGGACATTTAGTGGCAACAGTATGTCGATGGTAATTGTTTGAAATCAACAAGAAGACTTGTTTATCATTGATAAGATTTTTTATGCATTGATAAAGTTATTTTATAAAGTTAAATTTAAATATTTAACTTTATTAATGTATAGACTATAGTTTGTGAGAAATATTTAAATTAAAAGAGTCCCCTTTATTTTATAACATATTGGAGACATAAGTTACATAAAGGAAGTTATGTTTTATCCCACATTGAGAAAATGAAGGATGGAGCTCTTGTGAGAACACTATAAAAGAAATGGAAGAGCTTCTTTTAAGTATGCTTGGAAATATCAAAGAAATTGGGTAATATTCTGGAGATTATATCTCAATACTTTGAAGGACAAAATCCCTTGAAGCTAGAAATATTCATGCCATTGGAAGATATGGTCTTGAGATTCAACATGGTAACAAAAAGTTCTTGTCACACGGTACTGTAGCAGTCAGAATCACTGTAGCAGCGAGTGACTGTAGCAGTCGGAATCACTATAGCAGCGAGTTACTGTAGTAGTCAGAATCACTGTAGTAGCGAGTTACTGTAGTAGTCAAAATCACTGTAGCAGCCCAAATAACTATAGTGTAGTACTATAGTAGCGAGTTACTATAGCAGTTTGAAATCATTGTAGCATGGTACTATAGCAGTAAGTTACTATCGTAGTTCGGACCACAGTAGCTGCAAGTTACTATAGCAATTTCAGAACTATTAACACTACTGTAATCGCAATGGGTATGGACCATCATTGAACTTTATAGTTGATATAATACATTGAGTTTAATGAGAAGATATGATTGTTATTGTAGTTGCAATTTCCTGATAATTTGAAACAAGAAATAAATGAATGGTCATTGTTATTAGTTGCATATGGTTCTATGTTACCTCCTATTTGCATCTCATATAAAACACAAAAAATCTTGAGAAACCATTGATCAAAATCAAGCTGTAAACTATAAGAAATTTAGTTGGAAGACAATTGTTTGAAAAAATTACAGGAAGAAATAAGACATTAAAAATAATAGAAGAGGACAAGTTGTTACAATTGTATCAGAGCTTGTTTATCCTACCATCCTAGTGGGTACAAACACAATGAACAGGTGGTGATATGATAGATTGGAGTGTTCAACATTTAACTCATCACTATAATTTAAGAAGAACCAAGGCTTGTCTAAACATAGGACAAGAGGAATAGGGAAATCTAGAGGATCATATTGATACAGGTGAACAGGTTATTGGCAATATGGGAGACAGGAATGCTCGGGATCTTGGAGAGGAAATATTCTTACAGTTATCAGAGACATTGGCATAGGGACATGGATTAGGAAAATAGAGGGCACAAGAAAAAAATTAGAGATTGGAGCTTATGATGCAGATGATGGCTCATCAAATGGGGTTGAATGCTAACATGGGGGGAGGAAATAATCAAAATGGTAATAATCAAAATGGTAACAATTAGAATGGGAATAATCAAGATGGGACACATAATGGAGGTGAACAAGTTGGGAACAATTTTGGTCATGCACCCTAGTAAGTTAGGACAGTGAGTTCAAGGCCCATGATTCCCACATTTCCTCCTAGAGCCCTAGAGCAGCTCGTACCGGAGCCCCAGATCACTGATATACAAGACCAATTGAGTAGAGATTGGAAAGCTAGAGGTCAGGATTTTACTGCTGTAATTACCTTTAGGGAGTATATGGATGTGCGGATGAAACATATGCCACTTGGACATGACAGGAACTAGAGCTATGAGCTACGGAAGAAAGTAGGGAAACTTCAGTTACCATATTATGATGGCTCAGGGAAGTCCACATCAAGAGCTTGGGTTCCAAATCTTGACACATACTTTCAATTGAACCCTATGCCTAAGGAAGAAGCTATTAAGTATGTAGCAATTCCTCTTGATAGGTTAGCACATGAGCGGTGGCATCATGGTATGGTCACTATGGGTCATGCACACATTACCTCATATGTGGAGTTCACAGAGAGACTAATTGGACATTTTGATAGGAAGGATCTAGAACTCCATTTCAAGGAGTTAGCTTAGCTTAAACAATGGGGATCATTAGAAACATACATTTCAAAGTTTCAGAAACTTGTAGTGTTAGTAACGGATGTATATGAATGGAGGATATTGGTTCTATTTATGGATGGGTTAGCTGATTCGTTGAGAGGGTGCATTAAAGCTCTCAACCCTCCCACTTTGTAGGAAGTCATTAAGAAAGCTTTTGACATGGATTCCTCTTTAGCTTCTAAATATAAATTCTAGGAAAAGAGTTTCCCTTCGAGGAAAGATAAGGATAGTAAACCTTTTCATAGAGAGGCTCAACCACCTAAGGAGAAAAGTAAGAGGTTGGACAATGAGACACTTAATTATCTTAGGAAGAAGAAGCTTTGTTTTCATTGTAGGGAGCCTTGGGATTTGTCACATAAGTATCCATTGAAAGAAAAAGCTAGGCAGATAGAGTACTTTTCAGCCGAAGAGTCAATGGATGGAGATTCAAAGTAGTCATTAGAATTAGATGGAGATGATGATAATTCTTCACATGAGGAAGCACGCAGTGATAGCATGATAGCTCAGCTATCCAGTATACAGGAGGTCGTCACTTTCAGAGTTAGGGGAACTTTGGATAGATAAAGATTTGTGGCACTCATTGATACAGGGGCAACACATAACTTCATTGATGAGAAGTTTGTGTCACGTAGAGGGCTACATATAGAGGAGCATAGGGGATTTAAGGTGATTATTGCCAATGGCTACAAAATTGACTATACCAAGAAAATCTCAAACTTGCAGCTTCATTTGGGAGATTATGACATGGTGGGAGATTTCTTTGTGGTCAACATTAGTGATCAAGATATGGTGCTTGGGATGAATTGGATGAATCTCTGGAAGAATTTACATTTAACCTCTAGTTAATGGAAATGAGGTTTGCTGAAAATGGTAAGAAAATAGTGCTCAGAGGTCTATCAGATGGGAGACTTTGAGTGGTGTCACTCAAGCAGATGCAGAGTTTCTTTAGACACCAATAGGTGCAGTGGATAGCAAAGTTCTAATTAATGCTTGAGGTGACAAACCATCATAAATAGGAGTATCCACCTGATGTATAGAAAATAATAACCAAACATACTAAAGTGTTTGGTAAGATACCACAAGGGAGACCCCTGGAAAGGCAAATCAAGCATGTTATTGAGTTAGAGGAAGGGGCTAAGCCAATCATCATCACACCCTATCACCATCCAAATAGAAAAGGAAATCATGGAGTTGATTGACATGGGGCACATATGACCAACCAAGAGTCCTTTCGCTTCTTTAGTAGTATTGGTAAAGAAGAAGGATGGTATAATGAGGATGTCAATTGATTATAGGGAGCTAAACAAGAAGACAATCAAGAACTGATACCCTATTTTGCGCATCAATGAGCTTATTGATGAATTGCACGGTGCATGCTACTTCTCTAAGATTAATTTGAGATCTGACTACCACCAGATATGGGTTAGAGAGGTCGATGTGGAGAACACAACTTTTAGATGCCATTACGAACATTTTGAGTTCTTAGTCATGCCCTTTGGGTTGACTAATGCCCCTACCACTTTCCAATCCTGTATGAATAGAGTATTTAGAGACCAATTGAGGAAGTTTGTGTTGATTTTTTTTTATGATATACTGATATATAGCCATACTTGCGAGGAACATTTGAATCATATTGATGCAATGCTCAACATTCTAGAGAGGGTGTCATTATATGCCAAGATGAGTAAACGTGAGTTTGAGATGATAGAGTTGCTCTATCTAGGGTATATTATTAGTGCAAAAAGTGTTCGAGTTGATCCAGACAAGATCAGGGGCATTCTGGATTGGCCACCACCAAGGAACACTTCACAACTCAAGGGATTTCTTGTGCTTTGTAAGTTCTACCACAGATTTGTGAAGGGATTTTCATAGATAGTAGCACCACTTATAGATTTGACATGGAGAGACAATTTCAAGTGTTCAGAGAGGGCTCAGGATTTTTTTGACAAGTTCAAGGAGCTGATGAGTACATGTCTTGTTTTAGCCATCCCAGATTTCACCAGGCCTTTTGAGCTACAATGTGATGCCTCAGGAGAGGGCGTAGGAGCTATCCTCATGCAGGACAAACATCCCATAGCATATGAGAGCAAGAAATTACAAGGTGTTGAGAGAACTTATAGCATCTATGACAAAGAAATGCTAGCAATCATGCACCCGCTAGCTAAGTTGAGGCAATACTTTGCAGGGATCTGGTTCACAGTAAAAATAGATCATAACAGCTTGATACATTTTCTTAGACAGAAGGATCTTAATGAAAGGCAACAGAAATGGGTGAATAAGTTATAGGCCTATGATTTTTAAATAGTCTTTATCAAAGGGGAGAAAAATATTGTCGCAAATGCTTTATCTAAAAGGCCCCATTTTCTTGCTGTTGGGATAGTCATGGATGACTAGAGAGAGTTGATCTTAGCAGAGTATGCCAAGGATAGTTGGGCATCTAGTGTTATTGAAGGAACTATTCAAGATAGTCGATACACTATTGTAAATGATTTGATAATTTACAAGGGAAGGATTTATTTGGTACCTGGGTTTGCCATGAAGCAAAAGATCTTGAGAGCATTTCATGGTTCACCATTAGCAGGACATCAAGGATTTTTTAAGACATATCAACAGGTGAGGGAGCGCTTCACTTGGAAGGGGCTTAAGTTAGAAGTGGTACAGTTCATTAGGGAGTGCCCAGTGTGTCAGCAGAACAAACACGAACATTCCTTTCTAGGTAGTTTACTACAGCCCCTACCTATACTAGAGAAGAAGTGGGATAGCATTTCCATGGATTTTATCATAGGCCTTCCAAAGGCACGGGGTCGGGATTGTATTTTTGTTGTGGTAGACAAATTGACAAAATTTGCACATATCTTTGCGATTTCGTCCACATATTCAAAAGTACAGACAACAGAGCTATTCTTTCGATAGGTATTTAGATTACATGGGATGCCATGGAGCATAGTCAAGGATAGGGATAGTAGGTTTATGAGCCACTTTTGGCAAGAGTTGTTCAGGTTGTGTGGAATAGAGCTAACTCCGAGTACCAGTTACCACCCCCAAACTAATGGGCAGATAGAGATAGTGAATAAATGGGTTGAGGGCTACCTTCAAAACAACATTGCAGGAGAGCAGAAGGCTTGGGTGAAGTGGCTACATCTAGGGGAGTACTGCTATAATACCTCTTTCCATATGTCTGTTCAAATGTCTCCTTTCATAGCACTGTACGAGTATGATGCTCCTTATTTTTTGGATTTTTTATTTGGGGATAGTAGGGTGCCTAAGGCCAAGGATATTTTGCAGGAGTGTCAGGACATTATGTGATCCTTGTAGGAAAATTTGCAAAAGGTACAAAATCAGCAGAAGTAATATTCTGATCAGCATAGGGTTGAGAGGTCTTTTGAAGTAGCAGACATGGTGTACCTAATGTTACAGCCATATAGACAGTCCTCTCTCAAGAAGAGTGGAGTAGAGAAATTGAAACCACACTGCAATGGACCATTCAAAGTAATCAGGAGAGTGGTCAAAGTAGCTTATGAGTTGGAGTTGCCTACAAATAGTAAAGTGCATAATGTGTTCCATGTGTCACACCTTAAGAAAGCATTGGGCCACAATGTGGTGCCTTTAGTAGTATTTCCACCTCTTGATGATGAGAGAAAACTTATCTTGGTTCCCAAGGCCATACTTGACTCCAGGGAGAGGGTGCTTTGTAGGTAGATCATCAAGGAGTACTTGGTCAAGTGGAGGAATCTACCAGTGGAGGATGCTACTTGGGAAAATGAGCAGATATTACAACATCCAGAGTTGAAATTGCTTGAGGATAAGCAATTTTGGAAAGGGCAGACTGTAATGTCCCCTTTTTAGCATTCATAGCATTATTTATTTGTTAGCCTATTTCCCTATGGTCTCGTAGGCTAACCAAGACATTAAAGGGGCTTAGAGGCCATTTGGCCTAGATAGTTTCAATTGCAGGTCTTTTTGAGGGGTTTTGAGGAAACTTTGGGCATACTTACTATTTATAGTAAGTCGTTTTGGACATGGTCGGACATCTAGTGGCAATGGTATGTCGATGGTAATTGTTTAAAATTGACAAGAAGACTTGTTTATCATTGATAAGATTTTTTATGCATTGGCAAAGCTATTTTATAAAGTTAAATTTAAATATTTAACTTTATTAATGCATAGACTATAGTTTGTGGGAAATATTTAAATTAAAAGAGTCCCATTTATTTTATAACATATTGGAGACATAAGTTACATAAAGGAAGGTATGTTTTATCGCACATTGAGAAAATGAAGGATGGAGCTCTGGTAAGAACACTATAAAAGAAATGGAAGACCTTCTTTTAAGTATGCTTGGAAATATCAAAGAAATAAGGTAATATTCTAGAGATTATATCTCAATAGTTTGAAGGATGAAATCCCTTCAAGCTGGAAATCTTGATGCCATTGAAAGATATCGTCTTGAGATTCAACATGGCAACATCAAGTTCCTGTCACGCGGTACTGTAGCAGCTAGTTACTGCAGCAGTCGAAATCATTGTAGCAGTGAGTAACTGTAGTAGTCAGAATCACTGTAGCAGCGAGTTACTGTAGCAGTCAGAATCACTATATTAGCAAATTACTATGGCAGTCGAAATCATTGTAGCAGCAAGTTACTATAGCAGCCCAAATCACTGTAGTGTAGTACTGTAGCAGCGAGTTACTATACTAGTCTAAAATCACTGTAGCACGACACTATAGTAGCAAGTTACTATTATAGTCCAGATCACTGTAGCTGCAAGTTATTGTAGTAATTTCAGAACTATTAACACTACTATAACCGCAATGGGTATGGACCACCATTGAACTTTATAGTTGATATAATGCATTGAGTTTAATGAGAAGATACGATTGTTATGGTAGTTGTAAATTCTTAATAATCTGAAACAAGAAATAAATGAATGGTCATTTTTATTAGTTTCATATGGTTCTATGTTACCTCCTATTTGCATCTCATATGAAACATGAACAATCTTGAGAAACCATTGATCAACATCAAGCTGAAAACTATAAGAAGTTTAGTTGGAAGACAATTGTTTGACAAAATTATACGAAGAAATAAGACATTAAAAATAACAGAAGAGGACAGGTTGTTACTGTGGTATCAAAGCTTGTTTATCCTACCATCCTAGTGGGTACAAACACAATGAACAGGTGGTGATATGAAATATTGGAGTGTTCAACCTTTAACTCGTCACTATAATTTAAGAAGAACCAAGTCTCATCTAAACATAGGACAAGAGGAATAGGGAAATCTAGAGGATCATATTGATACAGGTGAACAGGTCATTGGCAATATGGGAGATAGGAATGCTCGGGATCTTGGAGAGGAAATATTCTTATAGCTATTAGAGACCTTGGCACAGGGATAGGGATTAGCAAAATAGAGGGCACAGGAACAAAATCAGAGATTGGAGCTAATGATGTAGATGATGGCTCGTCAAATGGGGTTGAATGCTAACATGGGTGGAGGAAATAATTAGAATGGTAATAATAAAAATGGTAATAATCAGAATGGGAATAATTAGGATGGGACACATAATGGAGGTGAACAAGTTGGGAAAAATTTTGGTCATGCACCCTAGTAAGCTAGGACAGTGAGTTCAAGGCCCATGATTCCCACATTTCCTCCTAGAGCCCTAGAGAAGCCCGTACCAGAGTCCCAGATGATTGATATACAGGACCTATTGTGGAGAGATTGTGAAGTTGGAGGTCTAGATTTTACTAATACAATTACCTTTAGGGACTATATGGATGTGCGGATGAAACATATGCCACTTGGACATGACAGGAACTAGAGCTATGAGCTATAGAAGAAAGTAGGGAAACTTCAGTTACCATATTATGATGGCTCAGGGAATTCCACATCAAGAGCTTGGGTTCAAAAGCTTGACACATACTTTCAATTGAACCCTATGCCCAAGGAAGAGGCTATTAAGTATGTAGGAATTCATCTGGATGGGTTAGCACATGGGTGGTGGCATCATGGTATGGTCACTATGGGTCATGCACATATTACCTACAATGTGGAGTTTACAAAGAGATTGATTGAATGTTTTGAAGGAAGGATTCAGAACTCCATTTCAAGGAGTTAGCCAAGCTTAAACAATGGGGATCATTGGAAACATACATTTCAGAGTTTCAAAAACTTGTAGTGTTAGTAACAGATGTATATGAATGAAGGATACTAGTTATATTTATGGATGGTTTAGCTCATCCGTTGAGAGGGTGGATTAAAGCTCTCAACCCTCCCAATTTCTAGAAAGCCATTAAGAAAGCTCGTGACATGGATTCCTCTTCAACTTCTAAAAATAAATTCCAGGCAAAGAGTTTCCCTTTGAGGAAAGATAAGGATAGTAAACCTTTTCACATAGAGGCTCAGCCACCTAAGGAGGAAAGTAAGAGGTTGGACAATGAGACACTTAATGATCTCAGGAAGAAGAATCTTTGTTTTCATTGCAAGGAGCCTTGGGATTTGTCACATAAGTGTCCACTAAAATAAAAAGCTAAGTAGATAGACTACTTTTCAGCCAAAGAGTCAGTGGATGGAGATTCAGAGAAGTCATTAGAATCAGATGGAGATGATGATAATTCTTCACATGAGGAAGCATGTAGTGATAACATGATAGCTCAGCTACCTAGTATACAGGAGGCCATCACTTTTAGAGTTAGGGGAAATTTGGATGGACAAAGATTTGTGGCACTCATTGGTATAGGGGCAACACATAACTTCATTGATGAGAAGTTTGTGTCACGTAGAGGGCTACATACAGAGGAACATAGGGGATTTAAGGTGATGGTTGTCGATGGCTTGAAAATTGACTATACCAAGAAAATCTCGAATTTGTAGCTTCATTTGGGAGATTATGACATGGTGGGAAATTTCTTTGTGGTCAACATTAGTGATTAGGATATGGTGCTTGGGATGAAATGGATGAAATCTCTGGAAGAATTTACATTTAACCTCCAAAAAATGGAAATGAGGTTTGACAAAAATGGTAAGAAGATAGTGCTTAGAGGTTTGTCAGATGGGAGACTTTGAGTGGTGTCACTCAAGCAGATGCAAAGTTTATTTAGACATGAGTAGGTGTAGTGGATAGTAGAGTTTTGAGTAATGCCTGAGGTGACAAAGCAACATAAACAGGAGTATCCACCTGCTGTACAAAAAATAAAAACCAAACATACTAAGGTGTTTGGTGAGATACCACTAGAGAGACAATGAAATGTCCCTTTTCTGATTTTATATGATATTTCAAAACTCTAATCAGATCTTTAAGATCAAACAACCAATATTTCAAAGATCCACCAATTTCTCAATAAACCCCAAATCGGGTATGCCAGAAATAGTGCCAAAAACTTCACAGCTTCACATATTATTAATAAATCTAAAAGTGGAAATTTTTTATAGAAATTTCAGCAGCATAAAAGCCTACAAAATGACATTTCTAGATCTGTATAACATTTACACAACAACTCCCAAACAGAGGACCAAAACAATGCTTATCGAGCTCCCGAAAACAACACAAAAGCACTGATAATCTATCATAGAAGTATAATCATGACCAAATACATAAATTTATCTCTATTTTAACATCTAAATTTTTGATATAAATCAGCAAACTAAACTGATATGAAATACTCAACCGAAAACACCAAACTCTTACAAAAAACACACCTGAAAACCCATAAATCTGCACTGTTCAGCACAAAGGCAAACTCTGCATGAGCATGCACATGGAATGGATTTAAAATCCCATCCTTAGCCTTCCTAGAAATCTATAAACTCCCATTTTTGGGTCTCCTTCTCCACAAGTTTGGCAGCCTCTGAAGAATAACAAAGAAATGAGCAAAATTAAGTTTTGGAATGAGCCCAAAATGCCTCCAAACCCCTTAAAAGAGGGCATAACCCTAACTCACGTCAAAGAGGGGTTAATAAAACATATTTTAATAATAATTTTCATTTATTAGTCCATTAGCTTCCAAATATTATCCCCTTTTTCTGAAACTTCACCTTTTTGGGCCTGCCTACCTTAGAAAAGATTATTATTATTAATTATTTGAAAAGGGGACATGAAAAACAACCGGATAGGTAAATCAAGCATGTTATTGAGTTAGAGGAAGGGGCTAAGCCAGTTATCATCACACCCTACTTCCATCCAAAGAGATATAAGGATGAAATAGAAAAGGCAATCAAGGAGTTGATTGACATGGGGCACATATGACCAAGCAAGAGTCCTTTCGCGTCTTCAATAGTATTGGTGAAGAAGAAGGATGCTGCAATGAGGATATGCATTGATTATAGGGAGCTAAACAAGAAGACAATCATGATACCCTATTTTGTGCATCAATGAGCTTATTGATGAATTGCATGACGCATGTTACTTCCCTAAGATTGATTTGAGATTCGACTATCACCAGATACGGGTTAGAGAGGTGGATGTGGAGAAGACAACTTTTAGATGCCACTATGAACATTTTGAGTTCTTAGTCATGCCCTTTGGGTTGACTAATGCCCCCGCCACTTTCCAATCTTGTATGAATAGAGTATTTAGAGATCAATTGAGGAAGTTTGTGTTGATTTTTTTGATGATATACTGATATATAGCCATACTTGGGAGGAACATTTGAATCATGTTGATGCGGTGCTCAACATTCTAGAGAGGGAGTCATTATATTCCAAGATGAGTAAATGCAAGTTTGGGATTATAGAGTTGCTCTATCTAGGGTATATTATTAGTGCAGGAAGTGTTCGAGTTGATCCAGACAAGATAAGGGGCATTCTGGATTGGCCACCACCGAGGAAAACTTCACAACTCAAGGGATTTATTGGGCTTTGTAGGTTCAAAAGTAGATTTTTGAAGGGATTTTCACAGATAGCAAAACGACTTATAGATTTGACACAGAGAGACAATTTCAAGTGGTCAGAGAGGGCTCAAAATTGTTTTGACAAGTTGAAAGAGGTAATGAGTACATGTCCTATTTTAGCCATTCCAAATTTCACCAGGCCTTTTGAACTACAGTGTGATGCCTCGAGAGAGGGCGTAGGAGCTATCCTCATGCAGGACAAACATCCCATCACATATGAGAGCAGGAAATTATGAGGTGTTGAGAGAACTTAGAGCATCTATGACAAAGAAATGCTAGAAATCATGCATGTGCTACCTAAGTTTAGGCAATACTTAGCAGGGAGATAGTTCACAGTAAAAATAGATCATAATAGCTTGAAACATTTCCTTAGACAGAAGGATCTTAATGACAGACAATAGAAATGGGTGAGTAAGTTACAGGCCTATGATTTTGGCATAGTCTATGTCAAAGGGAAGAAAAATATTGTCGCAGATGCTTTATCTAGAAGGCCTCATTTTCTTGCTGTTGGGATAGTCATGGATGATTGGAGAGAGTTGATCTTGGCAGAGTATGCCAAGGATAGTTGGGCATCTAGTGTTATTGAAGGAACTATTCAAGATAGTCGATACACTGTTGTAAATGATTTGATCATTTACAAGGGAATGATTTATTTGGTTCCTGTGTCTGCCATGAAGCAAAAGATCTTGAGAGCATTTCATGGTTCACCATTAGCAAGACATCCAGGATTTTTTAAGATATATCTACAGGTGAGGGAGCACTTCACTTGGAAGGGGCTTAAGTCAAAAGTGGTATAGTTCATTAGGGAGTGCCCAGTGTGTCAGTAGAAAAAATAAGAACATACATTTCTAGGAAGTTTACTATAGCCCCTACCTATACCAGAGAAGAATTGGGATAACATTTCCATAGATTTTATCACAGGCCTTCCAAAGGCACAGGGTCAAGATTGTATTTTTGTTGTGGTAGACAGATTGAAAAAATTTGCACATTTCTTTACGATTTCATCCACATATTCAGTAGTACAGATAGCAGAGCTATTATTTCAAGAGGTATTTAGATTACATGGGATGCCACAGAGCATAGTCAAGGATGGGGATAGTAGGTTTATGAACCAATTTTGGCAAGAGTTGTTCAGGTTGTGTGGAATAGAGCTAACTTTGAGTACCAGTTACCACCCCCAAAATAATGGGCAGACAGAGATAGTGAATAAATGGGTTGAGGGCTACCTTCAAAACAACATTGTAGGAGAGCAGAAGGCTTGGGTGAAGTGGCTACATCTAGGGGAGTACTGCTATAATACCTCTTTCCATATGTCTATTCAAATGTCCCCTTTCATGGCACTGTATGAGTATGATGCTCCTAATTTTTTGGATTTGTTATTTGGGGATAGTAGGGTGCCTAAGGCCAAGGATATTTTGCAAGAGTGTTAAGAAATTATGCGATCCTTGCAGAAAATTTTTTAGAAGGCACAAAATCAGCAGAAGTAATATGCTAATGAGCATAGGGTTGAGATGTCTTTTGAAGTAGGAGACATGGTGTACCTCATGTTACAACCATATAGATAGTCCTCTCTCAAGAAGAGTGGAGCATATAAATTGAAACCATGCTACTATGGACCATTCAAAGTAATCAGGAGAGTGGAAAAAGTAGCTTATGAGTTGGAGTTGCCTGCAGATAGTAAAGTGCATAATGTGTTCCATGTTTCACACCTTAAGAAGGCATTGGGCCACAATGTGGTGCCTTTTGCAGTATTGCCACCTCTTAATCATGAGGGAAAGCTTATCTTGGTTTCTAAGGCTGTACTTGACTCCAGGGAGACGGTGCTTCACAGGTAGATCATCAAGGAGTACTTGGTCAAGTGGAGGAATCTACCAGTGTAGGATGCTACTTGGGAAAATGAGAAGATATTACAACATCCAGAGTTGAAATTGCTTGAGGGTAAGCCATTTTGGGAAGGGCAGACTGTAATGTCCCCTTTTCAGCATTCATAGCATGATTTTGTCATTAGCCTATTTCCCTATGGTCCCGTAGGCTAAGCAGGACATTAAAGGGGCTTAGAGGCCATTTAGCCTAGATAGTTTCAATTGCAAGTCTTTCTAAGGGGTTTTGAGGCAACTTTGGTCATACTTACTATTTATAGTAAGTCATTTTGGACATGGTCGAATATCCAGTGGCAACGGTATGTCGATGGTAATTGTTTAAAATCAACAAGAAGATTTGTTTATCATTGACAAGATTTGTTATGCATTGATAAAGCTATTTTATAAAGTTAAATTTAAATATTTAACTTTATTAATGCATAGACTATAGTTTGTGGGAAATATTTAAATTAAAAGAGTCCTCTTTATTTTATAACATATTGGAGACATAAGTTACATAAAAGAAGTTATGTTTTATCCCACATTGAGAAAATGAAGGATGGAGCTCTTGTGAGAACACTATAAAAGAAATGGAAGAACTTCTTTTAAGTATGCTTGGAAATATCAAAGAAATTGTGTAATATTCTAGAGATTATATCTCAATAGTTTGAAGGACGAAATCCCTTCAAGGTGGAAATCTTGATGCCATTGAAAGATATGGTCTTGAGATTCAACATGGTAAAGCAAGTTCTTCTCATGTGGTATTGTAGCAGCGAGTTACTATAGTAGTCAGAATCACTATAGCAGCGATTCATTGTAGCAGCCAAAATCACTGTAGTAGTGAGTTAATATAGTAGTGAAAATCACTGTAGCAGCAAGTTACTGTAGCAGTCAAAATTATTGTAGCAGCGAGTTACTGTAGTAGCCCAAATCCTGTAGTGCAGTACTATAGCAGCGAGTTACTGTAGTAGTCCGAAATCACTGTAGCATGGTACTGTAGTAGCAAGTTATTCTTGTAGTTTGGATCACTGTAGCAATTTTAGAACTATTAACACTGCTGTAACCGCAATGGGTATGGACCATCATTGAACTTTTTGGTTGATATAATGCATTGAGTTCAATGAGAAGATATGATTGTTATGGTAGTTGTAATTTCTTGATAATTTGAAAAAAGAAATAAATAAATGGTCATTGTTATTAGTTGCATACGGTTCTATGTTGCCTCCTATTTGCATCTCATATGAAACACGAACAATCTTGAGAAACCATTGATCAAGATCAAGCTAAAAACTATAAGAAATTTAGTTGCAAGACAATTTTTTAACAAAATTAGAGGAAGAAATGAGACATTAAAAATAACATAATAGGGTATGTTGTTACAGCCATGTGGCAAGTGCCAATCTGGCACCCATGCCACGTGTCACTTGGAGATTGGTCGAACTATGCTAGAACTCCAACTGTGGAATAGGTGGTGGTGGGGCTATAGGTGGGTGGTAGCTACTGGTGGTGGTGGCTGCAAGTGGAGGCGCAAAGGTGGCCCAACCGGTGGCTATGGTGCTAGAGTGATGCGATGATGGCATGCTGGCCGCATGGTGCGAGTGTGGTGGTGCTACTAAAATTTGATTTTTTAAGTTTTTTTTTTGAGAAACTCATTCATGCAGTCCTCCTAAGGGGCTAAAGTTTTTTCTAGATGCTATGAAAGCAAGAAATGGAAAATTTTATATGAATCCTAACTGTAACAAGCCTTCTAAACTCAATGGAAGCATCTATTTAGGCCCAAAGTGCTCTAATCGCAAGTAAGCTAGGGTTTGTGTCTCTGAATCATGGCTTCAAAAATCCTTCAGCGAAGAAGCAGTAAGGAGGCTTTGATACCATATAGAATTTGATGAAATCCAACTTCATAGCTCACCAAGATCACCTACATTCAAATAACCCGTCAAAGGGAAACCAAGGAAGGAAGAGGTGGAGCTTGGAAAAAACTAAACGGATTGAGAGAGAAAATATTGCAACAATGAAAATATATAGCTATACAATATGCCTTGAAAATAGGATATGAGTTGGGAAATACAATAGGATAGCCTAAATATAAAGGCCTCTAGGAAGCCTGTAGAACAAGCTAGAAGATGCTAGGAGATAAGGTTGACAACTAAGCATACATCCACAAAAGGTTGGATATCCTCGATCGGGTGAGGAGATAAGTATGACTTAGATAGGAACAAAGTCCTGCATTATCAACAACTCCTAGACCACAACTAATAAATAAATGCATTAAGCTAAGTAAATATAAGTAAAAGAATAAATAATTATTTGCTCTAACAGTATTTTGTAGCCTTGGCTAAATGAGTGGAGGTTTACAAATGGATGTATGAGATGAAATGGATAGATAGTCCAAATAAGGGATTACCCTTGTTTCTTAGTGTTGTGCTTGTGGAATATTTTGGCTACCTCTATGAGGAGGCATTACTAGGTTATTGATGATGGGTAGTTTTCTTTATACTAGAGAAGGTTTGATAGATTGGGCTGTGGAATATGATTTGGATTGAAGGGCATAGGTTATCTATAGAAGGATATTTGTAGTGATCTAGGACGGAATGGAATATGTTAGACTAATATGAGGTGGATGAGTTATGAATAGTAGAGTGAATAGAATTGGATTGGAAAGAGTAGGAAAGTTAGGTTGATGCACTACATTACTATGATTGAGTTGAAGATTTTGAAAATGGGTTGGAGGATATGAAGGTGGTTGATCTAGACTAGGGATGTAGCTAGTAGCATTGATATGGAAAGGTGAAGATTGGGATATGATTGTGGAGGAAGATGGAAACATGATTCCTATAAGAAAGGGATTTGTGGGTGTGATATAGGAAGTAGGTGTAGATGAAACAAAAAACTATTTCCCTTGTAAAGGGTAGGATATGGTGTACTAGTGGGTATGCATGGAGATATAATGGGATAATTTTGAGGAATGTTTGGAATTTGGAGGGTGTGTGGAGCAAGATTTCTAAGGCTTTCAACATATGAATTGTGTTAAAAAGGAATCTCATCATAATTAGAATAAGATAGAGTAGGATCTGTGTTAGTGTTGGATGGTTGAATTTTCCCAAAGTCAAAACCTCCAATCTCTTCTCTTTGAAAATGGACCTTGATGGTGTCTTTATGATTTGCAATGATGACACTGATAATGATGCATTTTGAGGGAAACCCATAAATGCCCCAATGGAAGAATCTATGTGTTGTGAAGTCATGATGCTTTCACTGTTGGGTTATGGATCTTGAGATATTTGGTCTTGCATGTTTATTGTTCTCTTAGGATATAGATGTGCACTAATTCTTGTGCTAAGAGGATATTAATACATTTAATTTTTCTTTCTTTTAGGGTGACATGTAGTTGGTGGTATGAAATGACTCTATAGCCTACATGTAGGGTGCAAAAAGATAATATGATAGAAGATGCAAACTAGGAGACAAAATTTATGATCTTTTTGAAGTATAAAGATTTTCTAAGAGGCTAAAGGTGGTCATCTATGTTGGAAGATAGTTTCATGGTGGAGGATTAGTGTAAGGACATAATTCCTATAGGACCACAAGGATTATATTGGTATGAAAGGTTGATATAAGGTGAAATGTGTGTCAACTATAGAATGATGGTAGATAATCAAGTGTGGATCCCAACCTTTTGATCAAGGTGATGAGGGACACAAATGACATGGTAAAATACCTTGGACAAGTGTATTAGTCCAAGGAGAGTTGTAGTACTTTGTGGATGTGAGATATAAGATATGTGGCTACTAACAATGTTGAAGAGGATAAGCTATATGATGGCTCTGAGAAAGGACTCTAGGGTAAAAAAAGTATAAATAATGTGAGAAAGAAGTTGGGGCTTATCATAATAGTCCTAAGTGGTGATCTTGATAAGGGTGTAATTAACTCCAGGGAGGGCTCACAATCTATTAATCTTGCACTCTTACTCTACTTGTAATGTGCTTTCAATGCACTCTCTCTCAATTTGATCTAATTAGGAAATTCTTTGATTGGATGCTTCTTTTTTGTGTTTAGCTTCTATTTTAGATCAAGATAAGGAGAGATGGAATAAAGGCTATGCCCATATTGTGACAAGTCATCAACAATTCTTTGATAAGTATAAATTAGCCCCAACAGCTTAAGTTCCATTAGTGACAAAAATAAGGGGGATTAGAATATGAAAAGAATAAGAATGGTGATGTAAGGGAATAATAAAAGAGGAAATAATAAATAAGAAGATAAAAAATTAGACATCAAATATTAGATTTCACAAGGTCAAACTATGGTCTCAGGGAGAGTACTCATTTTATTTTTAAAAAAATGATTATGCATGACAAAGTGTTTTTGCCACTAATTTCAAAGGGGGAGATTGTTGATCTCTAACCCTATGTTTTTTATTAGTGTCCAAACACTTAGTCATTTACTAGGCAAGATTACATTGTCATCATTGTGACTAACTTATCTCTTAAAGGTTGAGTAGACAAAGCTTATACTAAGTAGGATAGTGATTTTTGAGTATTTAGTTGAGACTAAGAACATGTACATGTTAAGGAACATATTCACAACTGATAAAATTTACAAATCATTGATTTCCAAGAAAGAAGGTATATAAAAGCCGAGCAATAGCATGAAGAAGTCTACGTGATTGAGTGTCAGAGTATTTAGGTCTTGAGAAGTTTAGTTTTCACATATACATTTTTAATGGTATAAAAATATATGTAAATTGTTTTCAATGATTTTTATATGAAATTTAATATTCAAAGAGCTAGCCAAGATGGTGTTCATGCATCATTTTAGAAGGTAATGATCCCAAGGCATGCAATTCAATTGATCAGAAAATGGGAAAGAAATAAAAAAAGATGGTGAATTGTAAGTTTTGTTGATCAAGATCTAGAACCTTCATGATAAATTAATTTAAGAAGGATTCTAACCCTAGATCATAACAAAAGAGAAGAGAGAGGCATATACATTATGCGAGTATGAAGGAAGGAATGACTAAGTGTATGCACATGTGAAGAAGAGAATACTAAGTTTGAAAGAATAAAATATAGAAAGAAATCAAAGCAATGAACGACTGAACATAGTTATCAGATTAGGAGATCATATTGGAGATATAGAAAAGAAGAGACCCAAGATCATCTTGTAGAGAAAACTAAGAGTCGGGTACTGAGTAAGTTATTTTTAATTGAGACAGTGTAAATATCTTAAGAACAAAGTGGTTTTAACAGACCTATGTAAACATTCTAACAGAGTCCTCACTTCATTGTGAATTAAAATCCATTAACAAGGTGAGACCTAACAATCTCTAAATATTTAGATCATATATTATGATCAAATACTATAACCTTAATAGGTTAAATTTATTGTTGCAATAATGAAGATTTATGGGTTTCATCCCCACCCTAGTTTTACCTTTGGATTGAAGCATTTTTGGTAAGTTACCAAGTCATTGTATTATGTGTTAAAATATTTTATGGATGTGATTTATTTTATTTATGTTTCAACATTACAATTATAATGGTAGATCTATTATAAGTGATGAATTAGGAGTGAATTGATTAAATTGGTTTTGAAGTGAAAAATATGAGATCTTGATTCACCCCATAGGAGTTGTTATAAATTTAAGAGAAGTAATTGAGAGGGGAGGGGTGAATTAGTTACCACTAAAATAAATCTTAGATGCCTTAGATGTTAGCATGAAACACAAACTTTACTGAAAATACTATTGCTCAGCAAACACACATGCACTTAGTTAATATTGATAATATGTTGTAACTTGGTAAATTCTTAACATGCAAATCTTATGATATTATCTATGATTAAGTTAACTTAGTTGTATACACACAAAAGAAATAGAATGAACACAAGCGACACACTCAATTTATGAAAAACCACCAATTGTAACTAGTTACTAATTTTCACTCTTCTAAATTGAGCCCTATTAGGAGCCAACCTTATTAAAGATTACAAAACACACTATTAGGTGTGACCCTATTAGAGGTTTAAATCACCCTATTAGGAGTGGCTTTGTTAGAGGTATTTAGACACTTCAATCTTGAAATGTCACCTTGTTAGACAATTTACAAATAGCTATTAAGACAACTATGTTAAGAGATTTAGATCATTGCTATAATGGTTAGAGAGTAACAATGAGATGACCTGATTTATGATGCAACTGCTTGCTGATGATAGATCTCAATTATGGATTGAATACTTGATCCTTCCTAATCGAATGTGTCTTTGCACCTCCACAAGGATATTTTGTCTATCCTTCTAATTCATTTCCTTCAAGCATCTTCTATTCTTCCATACACTTTCTCACATTCAGTCCTCAACTTGACCTTATACTTATACCTTATGTGTTGCAAGTTAGCTTGAATACAACTTAGAATAATTAATATTCATTTCCTCATTCAGCTAGAATAAAGAAATAAATTTGTTAAACTTAACATTCCAAAATAAGAAAATCCTTCGTTAGCTGACCCTACTTGGTAGACACTAACTTAGAAAATATTTTCCTAAGTCAGCCAAGTGAACTCAGTTAATACTTCATCTTCACAAACTTTCTCTTCCTTTGGTAACCGAGTGAGCTTGGTTAACACTTGTTCCATCCAACTTTACCTTTTTTAACCAAGTGATCTCGGTTAACACTCAACTTCTATGAACTTCTCTTTTTTTCCCGAGTGAACTTAGCAGATACTGTCTTCTCAACTTTGTAGACATTGGAATGCTTAGTAGACACAAGAAAAAAATTTCATTTCCCAAGTGAGCTCGACATACACTAATTGGAAAAGAGATGACATTTTGTGTAACTTCAAAGATAATACACAATTAATCATTTGTTTTTGACAATCTCCCTCTTTGAAATTGATAGCAGCACAACGTGTCATAATACAATGAAATTTTTAGAGAAAAATAATAATAAGGAAAATATTCTTAGTTTCATTCTTATTCTCATTCATGAGAACTCCCTCTATCAATGTGAACTCCTTTTTCCTTTAGTTTCTCCCTCTATCAGCAAACTCTATCTTCAACATTTTCTTCTGATAGAAAACTTTGCCTCTTTGATATCAAACCAAGTTCCTTCTTCTTTGACATCTTGATGTAAAATTTCTACGATTTGACAAAAACTCTCCCTCTTTGAGATCTTATGCCAAAGATAATATCTAGTCAATATCAACGTACCTCATGTACTAATTCATATGCAGTCTATCCTTTCAATACTAAATCAACCGATTGATCTTCAACATGCTCTAGTTGATGCATCACTAAACTTCATTTAGTGAGCTTCACATAGGGGAATAAATCCTAACTTCCCTCTTAGATACAAAAATGCATCCTTAGGAAATGGCTTAGTGAATATGTTTGCAATTTGTTCTTGGGTATTCACATATTCCAATCTTACCTCTTTATATTGAACCAATTCCCTTGGTAAATGATATTTTATTGCAATATACTTGATCTTGGAATACATCACAGGATTCTTTGATATATTACTTGCACTGGTGTTATCACAGAAGATAACCACTACATCCTTGATTTCTATCTTAATACCTCCCAACAATTCCTTAAACCAAACAGCATTGGAGCAATTAACTATTGCTACCACATACTCTATCTTTGTTGTAGACTAAGAAATACAATTCTACTTCTTACTTGTCCAAGACACTATTCTTATACAAAGAAAGATTGCTCCACCACTGGTTCTCTTCTTTTCACCAACACTGCCTTCTCAATCAGCATCTATGAAGGCTTTCAAATCTAAATTACCTCCTTTCCTATACCATAATCTATAATCTTTAGTACTCTTCATATACCTCATGATTCTCTTGATTGTCATTATATGGCTTTCTTTAGGATTTGCTGAGAATCTTGCCACCATACCAACTTCTAATGCAATATCAAACCTTTTATGCACTACATATTGCAATTTTCCAATAATTGATATGTATGTGGTCTGATCTACCTCTTGGAGTCATCATTCTTGGAAAGATATGTAGGTGTTCCAACTAGTCTTGAATCTTCCATTCCAAACTTCTTTAGTATCTCCTTGATATATTTAGATTGAGTAATGTAGATACCATCTTTCTTTTGTTGAATCTACAATCCAACAAATAATTTTGTTTCTCCAAACATGGACATTGAAAATTATTTACTCATCTCCTCTAAAAAAGCTTTGCACAAGTCATCTTTTCTAGTAAACAATGTGTCATCCACAAAGATTTATACCAATACAATCTTCTTGTCTAGCCCTTATTTGATATATAGCCTATTGTAATCATTTGTCCTTTAAAAACCAATCTCCATCAAATAGTTATGAAGTCTTTCATACCAAGCTCTGGGAGCTTAATTGAGATGATAGAATGCTTTGTGCAATTTACAAACCATATCCTTTGTGTTAGGATCTACAAAACATTCAGGTTGTTCTATGTAAGCTTCCTCTTCAAGAATTGCACTCAAGAATGCAAATTTCACATCCATTTGATAAAGATTAAATCTTTTATATATAGCATAAGCCAGTAAAGTTCTAACACCTTCTAATTTTCTAACTGGAGAAAAAATTTCACCATAATCAATACCTTCTTCTTTTGAACAACCTTTGCACACTAACCTTGCTTTGTTTTTGGAAACTTCTCCATCTTCATTTAACTTATTTCCAAAAACCCACTTTTTGCTAAATACATTCTTATCCTTGGGTCTAGGAACAGGATTCCAAGTCTTATTTCTCTCTATCTGTTCCATCTCTTCATTCATAGCTTCAATCCAACTTTCATTATCCAAAGCATCTTTAATTGATCTAGGTTCAAATTCAATATGAAAACATGTACCTTTTAGTTTTTCTCTTGTCATTGTACCATATGACTTGTCTCAAATGATCTGATTATTTGTGTGGTGTATTTAAATATATCTTGCTAGCATAGGTACTTTATATTTCAATTTTTTTGACTAGCCATGCCATGATCCTCTATATCAAGCTTGGGTTCCACTATCTATGACTCAGGTCCTTTGGACTCAGTTTTCTCTAGTTGCAACTTAGTAGCCTCTAATTACAGCTAAGATCCTTTGGACTATGACTTGGGTTACATTGGTTACAACTTGGGTGCTTCTAGAGATTTCAGGGACTCGAGAGGTGAAGTCTCCTAACTTCTAATTCAATTTAGCAATGTATTAGATTCAAAGTAAATAAATCTACTATGATCCTTAGGTTCTTTGCTGCTCTCTTCTTCACTCTTTTCTACAAACTTATGAATTCTCACATGTGGAATTTCCATGATCTTATGAGTGGATAAATTCAAACATTTATATGCTTTAATTTTATTGGAGTATCCTAGGAATATGCCTTCATCACCTTTGACATCAAATTTACCTTACCTAGTCTCTTTCAAAATATAATGTTTTGCTACCAAATACTTTCAAGTATCTTACATTAGGTTTTTAGCCATACAATCATTCATAAGGAATTTGATTTCAGTCTTTCTATACCTATACTTTGTTCATGGTATGTATTGCAAGATTGATTTCTTCCTTCTAGTACTTAATTTCAACATTCTTTTCTATCATTAAATTTCTTGTACAATCCATGATGGATTTGTTCCTTCTTATAGCTATACCATTCTGCTGAGGTGTACTAGGAGTGGATACTTGTATTTTGATTCTTCATTAAGTGTAGAATTTGTTGAATTCACCACATCTATCTTACCTCAAACACTTTAGCTTCTTTCTAGTTTCCTTTAATACTCTTGTTAGATACCACTTAAACTTTTGAAAATCTTCTAACTTCTCTTACAAATACATTACAGTCATCATTCTAGAATAATCATCAACAAAAAGTATAAAATACTTATCTCCACTATAGCTCTCTATTCCAATAGGTCCACATAAGTCTATATGAACCAACTCCAAGATTTCTTTAGAATAATAGTCCTTTCTTTTGAAACTTGTCTTGCTCATATTAACAATTTGACAATTTTTGCATAGACCCATATTAGGTTTCCTCAAGCTAGACATACCTCTCACTCTTTTGTCTTTTCTTATCTCTATTAAATTATCAAAGTTCACATCTGACATAACCTTTTATGCCATAAATAAATTTCTCCTAGTTGACCAATGAAACTTGAACTTTCACTAAGATCTAGGTAGAATAGATTACCATTTCTTTGTTTACTAGACCCAACAAGATTTCCTTTTCCATCTAGCAACTTGGCCTTCCCATTCATGAATTCTACCTTGGATCCAATGTTATTCAACTATGCCACACTTAGTAGATTATTCTTTAGTCTTTCAACCCAATAAGCATTATCACATCTAAGTTTATTGGTTAGTGAGATACAACCTTTTCCCTTTATGCAACATAGTCCATTGTTTCCAAAAATCACACTTCCACCATCATAATGTTCCATATGTTTAAAATTTTTTTTGTCACTAATCATATATTATGAGAAACCACTATCAATAATCCATTTATCATTTTTTCTAACATGAGAGATAAGTGCCATTTTATCTCCTTCATCATTAGATTTATCTTTTACAACAATATAGACCATTTCGTCATCTTCACTATTATCTAAATCTTTGGCTATAAAACAAGATTTCCTACATTTGTACTTGTAGTCCTTGAAATCCTTCTTTCCTTTATACTTGTTGTTCTTTTTTCATCTTTACCTTCCCTATTTGGATATCTTGCAACAATGTGTCCAACTTCTTCACAAGAAAAGTAGATCAAAGAAATTTTACCTTTGTACTTTCCTTTGTATTTGGCATACCTTTTTGTAAGTAATGCTTTAATGGCTTCAAGATCACTAACAGAACTATCTTTCTCTTTACTCTTAATTTTTTTTCTTTTGGACTTTTTAGCTTTTTTCTTGAGTGATAACTTGGCTTCAAATGTAGACTCAAGATTGCTAGAACTAGGAGCATAATTATCATAGTTATCTAGTTCAAATGTATTCAATCTTCTAACTAGAGCATCCATATTTATCTTTTTATTTGGATCACATCTAATTTCTTGAATATTAGACATTCTGATAGCATAGATAGGAAGAAGGGTTATGAGTAACTTTCTTACCATTATCACATCTTCAATTATTGCTCCAGAGATGTTGATAGAATTGGCACTAGGTTAGCTTTGATTCTCTTAACATATTTTGCAATGTTTTCATCCTCTCTCATATTCATCTTGTTGAAGCTAAAAATTGTATGGTCAATTTTGAGCACCATTGAAGAAATTAAGCCCTATAAATGCTTTTTGATGAGATTGTACCCAGCTGTACCTTTAAACCCTGTGACGTGTTTAATGCTTCTAACACCTTCCATTTAGCATGTCCACATGTTCCATGAAGTTAAATTTTCATTTCGAGCTATTTTGTGAAGTCCTATTTTGAGCATTTGCCAAATCTATATTCTACACTACATGTCAAACAGTGGCAGGAGGCTGTGTTTTCATCTAAATATCTCGCACCCAAAAATATGTCATGACCCACCACTTTGGGAGTACCTAATATCCATACCTGAGAGCCTATGTTTCTGATTTTGAGTCATTTTGAGTCTATTTGACTAGGTTTTGAATCCCTCAAAGTTGGTAGTTTATTCTTTTCATGCTGATGCACTTTGCACATTTCTAGGAAGCCCTGTTTGACTTGTAATAACTTTTGACCAGTTGATCCGAATCTTGAAATGCTTTTTGCATTGCATTTTAGATGTTAGAGACTTGTTATGTTTCAAGTTTCAGCTCATGACGAATCTGTTTGATCACTTTTCTAGGTCAATTCCATTTGCAAACATTGACTTTCTTCCATTGTTTCTAGTCTACAATTTTGAGTAGCCTACTTTGACTGATCGCCATTTGAACCCTGTTATTCATCATGAGCCCAAATTGTAGATCCATAATGTCCTCATGATAGAGAACCAATGCCCCAATTTTCATTTCCCCATGTGCTCATTTGCCCAATTTTTAAAGCAAAATTTGAACCCAGTTTAGTGCTTTTTGACATGTTTTTATGCAGGCAGTTTTGAGAAGTCAAATTTGTCGATCAATATCTTTTGACCCTAAATTCTTCATTAAATGAGATTTGACAGGATGCAAGTGTGTGGGGCCAAGACTCAGTGTGCCTATTTTTAGGGCTCTGTTAGGTGTTTGGGTTAGTTTTTAAGGCCAGTAAACAAACCTCCTGGCACAAAAGTTGTTGGAATATTCAAATATGGAAAGAGTACTTATGAGGGGGGGGGGGGGGGGGGGGAGGGTGTGGTGAATCATAAGTATTCCACTTTAACCAATAAAATTTTTTAGGTGAAAGTAAATTGCATGCATGTAAATACATCAAGTAAACATGAAACTAATACATGCATCAACAACACATAACACTTGAATTTGGTAACCCAGAAACCCTCCAGGAATAAGAAGGTAAAACTGGGGTGGGGATGATACCCACAAAAATTATTGCAGCAATATTGTTCAACCAATTCTAATGGTCTGCCCTGTTAAAGGCTTTACACTGTATTAATAGTGACCTGGTTAGAGGCTTTACAAACACTTTACATTAAGTACCACCCTATTAAAGGATTTAATCACCTATTTAAAGGATCTATGAAATAGCTATTAAGCTAACCTATCATCATAGGATTTTCATTCTAATACGATTGCTAGAAAGTATTAGGTATAATGAACCTGATAGATTACAATCCTTGATTGCTGAATGCAAGCACCTGTTTTGCTTTCTCTAATCTTGATCCTTTGTGATCTAATAACCTTCGCTCTGAAAATAGATTTCCCTTGTGCACCCTTGTATGTCCACTCATATATTTTACAATAAAATTTTATCTTCCTTATAAAGACATTTGAGGATTTAGGGTTAGGTATGGATCTACGATCCATATTCAATCTCCATTTTTCGCTTATTATTTGCACTTCTTCCATTGTTTGCATGCCTTCATCATTTTTCTTATTGGCTGCATGTAGATTTCATGGCAAACATAAAAGATTTGATCTTATCATTAAATCCTTTGAGATTTACCTTATGTCAGCTGCAAAAACTGTTTGCATCATAGTTTGTGCAATTACAAACTCTTATGCTAATATCTTGAGTTACTCAGCTCCTGAATACTGTTGATGCTCGGCACATGTTGATTCCTGGATAACATGACACCTAAACAAAATTGTATTACTCGGCACTTTATGATACTTGGCACATGTTAACACTTGGCAGCTTATGTTGCTTGGCACTTGTTATTACTCGACACCTTATGTTAGTCGACACTTGCTTTTACTCGGCACCTTATGTTACTCGGCACTTACACTTTGCTCGACACTTGATCTTCACTCGGCATCTGGAAACTAATTGGCACATGATGATCACTCGGCACCTGAAGTCTTTCCTAACTTGACATTTGTTGTGGCTCGACATGCATGGTGTACTGAGCTACAATATAGAAAGTAGGTAAGTGTATTGTCACTCAAATGTCAAAAACCATTATGAAGTTAACAATTTCCCCCTTTGACGTGAGTGACAAAAACACTTAACTGACCTTATGAGTACATTTACTAATCTGATTGGTATATATAGAGTTTAAACAAAACTTGATCAAAATTTGTAACTTACAATATATACCTCAAAAATCTTGTAACTCCCCTTGAGTTGATTGTGCCTTATCTATGTATAATGCTCCTCCTTTTATCTTTTCTCCCCCATTAATTCATCTCATAATATCTGTATCTCTCCCTATTATGTCTCTTTTCTCCCCCTTTTTTGACACTTATGTCAAAGAGTGTTTAAGGGTTAAGACCATATTTAGCCAAAAATGTGTTGTTTACCTCCATAATCATCCCGAGAGATGCATCCCAATTGTTCAAAGCAATTTCTAGTGACTTATGTTGGATGGCAATCTCGGCAGCAAGATGAATAAGTCCTTCTGAGGTAGAAATATTTGGGTCTTTCTTGAGAATAGTTTCAGCATATAATTGCTCTTTGTGGAGTATTTCTAAATGTGGGGTAGTGGAGGATTGGAGCTGTATTAATTTGGCCTTGATATTAGCCTCATCTACTATTAATACAGCTATTTCTTTGTGAGTGTGAAGCGATTGAGAAAAATGCTTCTCACTTTGAGCTAGATCATTTGGTAGTTGCATACTTGAAATGTTTAAATTTCTTTCCAAGCTCAGTATCTTTTGGCTTGTCTCTTGTGTGAAGTATGAAAAATCACACAACTATTTGTACAATGAGAATATATTCTCAAGTAACTTTTTCACTTTGTCAATTAGCTTTGCCAATTCAACCTGTGAAAGTGCAATTTGACTTGATATTTGTTCATTTACTTTTCCTTGGAATTTTCTTTCTGACCATTCCATAAGTTTTGCATTTATTTCTAGGTCTTCATTTGTCACTTGGTCAACAATATCTGATAATTTCTCTGTGATATGCTTTGACTCATCTAGTGATTGCAAACTGAAGGTATCCATAAAGATGTCCTTAATTTCATGTAGTGTTTGCTTTTGTTTATACTGCTTCTTGAGTATCTCTTGTCTTTTTCTCCTATTCAGTGCTTCCTGCACCTCATTGATTTGATCAATGGTTATAGTTTTTGAGTAATAGCCTGGTATTACTATCTCCTCATCTAATTCAGGGTCTCCATAGTGAAGTACCCTTGCAACTCTGGTAGTACTAGATGTTGGTGCAGATATTTGCAATGGCTGGTGTGAAGGAGTTCCCAAGGTAGGAAAAATTATTAATGTTTGTATTGCCTCCTATTCTTTAGAGGTTTCCACTGTTTCCTCCTCCTGCTGTCTACCATTATCAATTATTGTAATTTGTGGAAGTGCACCTTGTGTTTGTACTATAGGATCAGATATAATAGTCTGTCCTGTTTGTTTTGTTTGTTTTGTTTGTCCTGTTCTTTTTACTACAACTGCACTTGGCTTCTGTATTGCAGCATCAACTATGTTTGTTGGCATTTGAAGTTGACTACTAGTAGTTGTAGAGATGATAGAAGGTGGTTCTTGTGGATTCACCTTATCTCTGACTGTACTTTTTACTAGTTTCTATAGTTCATCTATACTGACCAATACTGGATCTGCACATAATATTGCTTTTTGTGTAGATTGGTCAAGAATTCTTTTGAGATCTTCTACAGTTAATGGATTGATATTCTGTCCAGAAGTATTAGGAACATCAATAATAGTTACAGTGTCTGCAGGTGTGATGGGCACATGAGGAGGGCTAGAGGGTGGCAATTTTGTGTCTTGCACACTCTGATCTGATTACTGCTCTTGCTCAGCTATTGCCGTTATATCCTATTTTTGTGTCTCTTCCTCCTCTCCATCTTTGTTTTCTTCTTCCTTCTTCTTTTCTTCTACCTTCTTTTCTTCTTCTTCTTTCCTTTCTTCTTCTCTTTTCTCTACTACTATCTTTTCTTCTCTCCTTTTTCTCCTCTCTTCTATTGGAACAACAACTTCTTCCTTGTATTCTTCTTCAAGAAAATCTTCAATCTTCTTGTACAAGTTTTTCCATGATTTCATTGTTCTTTGAAAAATTTCTTCTATCCTATTTTGGAGTATGAAGAATGCCCTACATTTAGGTGTAAACCTATTATTATGCCTTTTGACTACATTCTTTACTTGTTCCCTAGTCAAATCTGGGAATACACTTGCTAGGGTTGATTCCCTCATCTCCTTCTCCATTTTCAAATAGAAATACCATCTGTCTTCTACAATTTTTGACAGTTCTTTTGGCAATTGTCCATCTAGTTCAAGTGGAGTGTACTTGAACTGTGCCATCATTCCATACACTATTTCTTCTATCTTATTCTATTCTTCTTTAGTAAATTTATTGAAATCAACCTTATTTAAATTACTTAAGTCACCATTTCCAATCTTTTTACATAAGATATCAACTAAAGAATGGCTTACCTTTTCAAATTGATCTTCTTCATCAGTATCAGGTTGAGCCACATATCTTCTTCTTTTCCTCAGCTCTTCCTGTGTTTCCTTAATTTGTTCCTTCTTTGTAATTTCCTCTTTAGCCTTTTGGGTGGATGCCCTTGTTGTAGCTTGTGTTGTTGGCTTTTGAGGTGATGGCGTGGCAGCTTTCTTTGGTTTGGGCTTAGCTGGAGGCTATTCTATTGCCTTTCTCTTCTTTGGCTTTGCTTCAGTTGGTGCTTCCTTGGTTTCTTTTTCCTCTGCACCTTCCTCCTTGTCTTCTCCAAGGCCTTGAGTTAATTCCATTGGCCCTTGTTCTTGCTTGTCTTCATCATCATTGTCATCTTCTTCTTGTTCTGCTTCAGCCTTAATTTCTTTACCAAATTTCTTCTTAATCTTCTATAACAATTTGTCTTTCTTCTTCAATGTGGAAGCAATCTTTAATTCCATGTTTATCTTTGATCTTACCACATCATAAGTGCCAAAATGTGGAGCACTTTTATCTATTTCTTTTACCAATAATGCAATTATTGCTGCAAATGCCTCATCAACATTAATTTCATATCCAAATGGCCTTAGCCATCTTACCCTTGGTATTACTGCTTGAATATAGGTAAAGTCAATGTCAACTAAGAAACATATATCATTAGTATGTTTTTCCACTAAGGAAACTAGTATTCTTGATCTTTGCTTCATGGATTTTTTGAAATCCACAACGTAACTTGTCATCAAGGTGTCAAAATTTTCTCCAATTTGTTCTATATATTCATTGATTTGAGCAATGATGGTTCTATCATTTTTCCATATCACTTTGCGAAAAGAAGGAAACTCATTTTGAACATAAAAGAAAATACAAACTAGAATTGCTCCAGATTTGCATTGAGTACCCTTTGTTCTTCTTATGGCAGCTAGGTTTTCATTAATCTGTTGTAGTTGTAGTTCTGCAAGATCATAAGTATGATCCTTTTTCACCAATTTGTAGCCTACATCTACTGCAATACAAGGTATACTATTGAGTCTACTAGATTGGTAGAATTTATGGGTGATGACTCTAACAACAAACTCAACTAGACGATCCTGTATGGTGTGAATTGTCATTCCTCTTTTGTTCCACTAGGCACCAGTGTTCTTTTCAATAACCTCCTTTGATTCACTTCTCAAAGTTTTGAACCGATCTAGGGTTGGGTACCCTATTACTCTATGTATGATTTCTTTGGTTAATTTGATGGGAGTATCTTCTAACCGCAGATTACCACAATGAATTTTTCTCAACACAAGTCTAACCCATTTTGTTTTGAATACGGTGGGAAAGCTCAAAACTTGGGTCAAACCCTTTCTTTCAAAAATTTTGAATTCATCTTTCAAGACTCCATCTACACACAATTTCTCATAATCTTACCTTATTCCCATGTC
This sequence comes from Cupressus sempervirens, assembly GCA_028749045.1. Classification (NCBI taxonomy): domain Eukaryota; kingdom Viridiplantae; phylum Streptophyta; class Pinopsida; order Cupressales; family Cupressaceae; genus Cupressus; species Cupressus sempervirens. The sequence goes on along the minus strand of CM053785.1, from coordinate 954,701,651 downwards.
TCCTAGGGCTCCTATCTTATAGTTGTAACATTTTCTCACATCTTGGACCATTACAACTTTTGGGGGAATTTGGGAGAGAGCTCCGGTTGGGTCGTTTTTGTATGCGACTTTGGGAATGGGTCAAAAATTGGGTTGCTTGACCTCATTTGACACTAACTGTACTTCAAAAGACTCTTCGTCCTCAGTTTTCTTCGAACTTGATGCCATTTATGCAAACTAGATTTTTCACAGAAAAATACGAAACTGCGTAGCTCGGCACAAATGAAAGTACCTTAAGATCGATGAAAAATGTGTTGAATGAGGTTGCAATCTGCTTGAAATGGTGGATTCTTGCTATGAAGTCGCTTTTCTCTTTTTCCTCTTCTTTTCTTCTTGATCGCGATGAGTAAAATAGATTGAAATTGCGATAATATACCCTATTTCCATCGCATTAAATGCTCAACTATCAACTTGGCTTCTGAAGAAATTTTAACCTAACTCAGCTTGTACTACATTTCCACTTTACTTGGCTTCCATTGGAGTTAACCAACTCGGCTTCAGTTATCAGCTCGATCGATGTTAGGAGCTCGGCATCTGTTGGGGTTTAACTTGGCATCCAAAGATATTTTGGCAACAACATTTAGTTTTTGTCTTGACATCTTGTTTCATGCATATTTAAACTTTGCATGGCTTCTTTGTCTTGGGACTGATGTGTGATATAGCTTTGTATATCAGTCCCGTATACTTCTCATGCTTAGTTTGATGAAGTGTGATCACTTCACCCATTGGATGAAGTGATCCCTTCACTTGATGTGTTGCACTCATCTTTCTTTTTCTAAGTCTTATTCATTTTCCCCCTTATCTTTTCGACATCAATCTTTTCTTTACCCTTGTTTTCTTCAGTTTTGGGTCCTTTTGATTTTGTAGGACAATTTCTGCTGATATGACCAATTTTCAAACAACTAAAACATGTATTTTGATTCAACCATATTTTGTAGTTCCCTCTGAAATGTGTTTTTATGTAGTTCTATGGTATATGTCCATATTCTTGACAATAATGACAACTGTACTTGGAATTGTAATCCCAATGATAATGACCTTCATTCCCTTCTATTTTTGCTAGTTCATTTGATGTCCACATAGGTTTTGACCTGCATTCAAATGCACTATGTGCATACTTTTTGCAATTATAAAAATTTCCATCAAATCTCTGAGTCCTTGAGACATTGGATCTACAATCTTGTGTCATATGTCCTTACATGTTGCACTTGTGACAGAAACTCTTACTCTTGGGTGTGTTTGATTGATTGAATTTTCTACTCCTGCACACATTAGCTATATGTCCCTTCTTATTACAATAATGACAAGTGGGTTTTGAATTCTTACCTTTGTCACTTCTTTGTTCAGCACTCTTTGATGATTTTCCAACTTCAGTGCTATTGTATCCTAGTCCTGATGTATCATGGGCCGATTTTAGGGATTTCAGCAACTGTTCAAAATACTTGATGGCTTCATTTGACTTGTTGAGATTCTCTACTACCTCTTTTTCTTTGTTCAATTCATTTTGCATTTGTTCATTCTGCATCTTCAAAGTAGAGATCTCAATATCTTTCATATTGAGTTCATGATGAAGGTTCATCATTTGGTCAAGTGTATCCATCTGCATGTTTGAGATCCTTGTCAATTTAGTACATTTTTCTTCAAGTTTATTTACAAGATTTCTTTTATCATTTTCCATCATGACTTTATCTTCAACTGCTCTCTTTTTTTGTTCAGTGATTTCACATATCATTATGGCCTGTGATTCATGTTCCATCTTGAGAGATCTCATCTCCTCTGCTTGAACTTTTTTTTCCTACATCAATTCTACTATTGCTGCATCAAACTCTTTAGTGTCTCCATTGGCAAATACTTGTGTGGTATCAACCTCTTTGTAGTGTATATCATTTTCAGCTATGGTTAGATCCTTCCTTTTTTTCAATGAGTTCCTTTTTTTCAATGAGTTTCTCAACTTGTTTCTAGATTCCTCCAAGCTATGCAGAGCAAGTTGCACATCTATCACCTGATTTTCAATGATCTTTCCAAGTTTGAAAGCTTCCATCTTTAGATCTTTTCCTCCAAGCTGTTAGGCTTTTCCTTGTGAGAATATGGATGCTCTGATACCAGTTGTTGGAATATTCAAATATAGAAAGAGTACTTATGAGGCGGGGGGGGGGGGGGGGGGGGGGGGGGGGGGGGGTGGGGGTGAATCATAAGTATTCCACTTTAACCAATAAAAATTTTTAGGTGAAAGTAAATTGCATGCATGTAAATACATCAAGTAAACATGAAACTAAGGCATGCATCAACAACACATAACACTGGAATTTGGTAACCCAAAAACCCTCCAAGAATAAGAAGGTAAAACTGGGGTGGGGATGATACCCACACAAATTACTGCAGCATTATTGTTCAACCACTTCTGATGGTCTGCCCTGTTAAAGGCCTGTCATGTTAAAGGCTTTACATTGTATTAATAGTGACCTAGTTAGAGGCTTTACAAACACTTTACATGAAGTACCCTATTAAAGGATTTAATCACCTATTTAAAGGATCTATGAAATAGCTGTTAAGCTAACTTATCATCATAGGATTTTCATTCTAATATAATTACTAGAAAGTATTAGATATAATGAACCTGATAGATTACAATCCTTGATTGCCGAATGCAGGAACCTATTCTACTTTCTCTAATCTTGATCCTTTGTGATTTGATAACCCTCGCTCTGAAAATAGATTTCCCTTGTGCACCCTTGTATGTCCACTCATATATTTTACAATGAAATTTTGTCTTCCTTATAAAGACATTTGAGTATTTAGGGTTAGGTATGGATCTATGATCCATATTAAATCTCCATTTTCCGCTTATTATTTGCACTTCTTCCATTGGTTGCATGCCTTCATCATTTTTCTTATTAGCTGCATGTAGATTGCATGGGAAAGATAAAAGATTTGATCTTATCATTAAATCCTTTGAGATTTACCTTATGTCGGCTGCAAAAACTGTTTGCATCATAGTTTGTACAAGTACAAACTCTTATGCTAATATCTTGAGTTACTCAGCTCCTGAAGTATTGTTGATGCTCGACACATGTTGATTCCTGGATAACTCGGCACCTAAAAAAAAATGTATCACTTAGCACTTTAGGCTACTCGGCACATGTTAACACTTGACACCTTATGTTGCTCGACACTTGTTATTACTCGGCACCTTATGTTACTCGGCACTTGTTTTTATTCGGCACCTTATGCTACTCGACACGTACACTTCACTCAGCACTTGATCTTCACTCGGCATCTGGAAACTACGCAGCACATGAAGATCACTCGGCACCTGAAGTCTTTCCTAACTCGACATTTGTTGTGGCTTTGCATTCATGGTGTACTCGACTGCATTATAGAAAGTAGGTAAGTGTATTGGCACTCAAATGTCAAAAACCATTATGAAGTTAACAAAAGTGACAGTTTGCAAATAAATGGTAAAATGAGTTCAGTTGACTTTTCAGTGATTCAGTAAGGGTTAAATTCAAGGGTAATCAACGAAAGATGCTTATTGAATAAATTTGCAAAGTCAGTCACCCAAAAATGATTTTTTTTTAGCTGGATCCACTTTGGGGCCCAGCTAATCCTGACTAATTCCATCAAATAAGCATAGCAATTGGAAATTGAAAATCTCCAATCTGAAGGAACCATGTGAGGTCTTTATGAAAGATGATTGTTTTAGAATGGCATAAATTCGAGTAGTGATGATTTGAGAGAAAAGGTTGTGGGGTTTTCCATTCTCAAAGATAGTGCAAGATTCATTTATGAAATCAACCAAAGGAATGGTACTTACAAGCTTAGGCTCAGTAAGTTTGTTGATCTTAGCAAATAGGAATTCAAAGTCACTAACAGTGGTTTTGGATTGAACAAAGAGGATGGAGAAAGGCTACTCATATTTACGTTGTTCTACAACATGTGTATTTGCAAGTATTGATCCAGAAAGCACATGTTGTGTGTTTCTTCTTGGTCCCTCACACTATTATTGCACTCCAAAGTGTGCCATCTCAAGGGTGAGCAACTGGAAATTTGAGATCATGGATTTTTAAGTAGATGAAAAACTTCCATGTCATGAGAAAAATGCAGTCAAACAAAGGGGTCAGCACAATATGCAGGGTAATTCTTCTACAAAATAATAAGAGTCTCATGCTAAGTATCAAAGGCAGTCAAAGACCAAGAAAAGAAAACCTGCGTCATCAAAAGACCCTACCCTAAAGGAGATCTCCATGTCCAAATAGCCAAGAGCCTATGGTGAAGGTAGGGGAATCAAAATTTACAAGTCAAGAAGAGCCTGCTTAATTATGATGCGTGGTTTGATTATGTGCACCTCGAGGAGAGTGTTGGCAAAAAGGAAAGAATAAGGCAGATATATGAGAGGGCAATAGCTAAGGAGCAACCTACAAAAAGAAAAAATGCCAGTCTAAAAAAACACAACAGAGCCGATGTTAAAATTGAGTCTCCATGCAAGAAATATAGGTACTCCACTAAAACAACACTAGAATCATATGGAGGAAAATAGTCATAGAAAACAAAGAAAGTGGAGGCATGTTTTAATAGGAAAGACCCCTAGCACCAAAGGAAGGAAAACGTAGTAGGGGAGTTCTTTAAAAGGAAACGTTTGAAAAGAAGCAGTGCTAAGAGGAAAGAGAAAAAGTAGTCAATGTTAAGTTAAATCTCCACACCATTTTAAAGGAGAGTTCCAACAAAAAGAAAAAGTTGGAGCAATGTTAAAGATCAAAGAACCCTACCCACGTCCACCAAATAGAAGCAGCATGTGCTCAAGCACAGAGGATGCCCATACATGAAGAATAAGGCAGTCCAAGCACACAAAGGAGGCTCAGCGTTTAAACGAAACCTGGTTCACCCAATTAAAATGAAACTCCCATGCACTTTAAAAGGAACACGCCACTATTAAAAGGAACCATGACATGCAAGAGGGTTATAGCATCAAAGAGCTCCCTTGTGTGTATTTTGAACATGCAAATAAAGATATAAGTAGCTCATACCCGTAGAGAAGCTGCTGGCTCAAAAAGGGGACTCCACGCTATTTATGACCCTGCGTAAAGGAAACCATCAGTAAAAATAAAAACACTCCACATGAACACAAGAAAGTAGCTCAGGCATTTGTAAAATTCGCATCCAACACAGAATAGAAAGAAGAACCGGCAGCCACTAAGAGGAAGCTCCATGTGGAAAAAGAGATCCGCCCAAAGAACAGTCACGACCAACCATGAATGGAGCACTATGAAAGACAAAAAAATGGAGACCACAGTCGCAGAGCAGACATAAAACATGAAACAAAGGAGGCCCACAATATGTATAGAGGCTATTGCATAGTGGAGATGCCTACAGTGTGTGTGGGCTCTAGAAATGTTTAGAACTACAGGCACTCATGGATATTTATCCCATATTGCTCGTGGGAGAAGCCTTTTGTGCCTTTAAATATAATCACACTAACATTGGCTTGTGTCATAGAGACATAGCCTTTAGAAAAGGAAAGGGCAAGCTCTATGTGGTGTGGTCTTGGATGACGTCAGCCAAAGGCACCTTGTGCAAAATTTTAAACAAAAATATAAGCGTGCTGACATGGAAACCTACACTAAGATCATGACACGGGGCAGTATCGATGGTGCCCGCATTCCTACAAAAAGAAGTTGCAAGGAGGATAAAAATTGTGGGAATGCAAATTTTTGACATGTGGCATGGGTCCTGGCTGATGGTGAGGTGGCACCACGAAGAAGGTTCTAGTACGATGCACAGGATGCTGCTATGTGGTAGATCCAACGAATGGTGCATGCCTACATTTCAAAGATGCATGCCCATTAAGTAATGCGGGAAAGCAAGAGAGTGACATGTGGCGCAAGAATGAGTAGCCAATTTGAGACTACCACATGGTAGATGTGTGCAGATGTTGATTGAGCAATGAGGTGGACCAATCAAGCACTGTCACATGACAGTTGGTCAAACATGGGTTGACCTGAAGTATAGGGTAATGGCAATATTGAAGGATAAATAATAATAATAATATTATTATTATTGTTAAGGATGCTTGTCAGAGAATTATAATTTCAAAATGGATTAAATCTAAAGTTTAGACTTTAGACATTTTTAAATTTTTGAAATTTTAAATAAGAGTTGCAAATATGAGTCTCATAGCAAAGGGGTATTTTTCAAATTGATTTCCTGGAGGTTTCTAAGAGGCGAACATAGTGATATTATATATTACAGGAATCGAGAGAAACCAAATTTTCTAAATATGCAGACAGTTTTTACACAGAATGCCAGTGGTTTCCTACTATAGGAGGTTTTGTCCCAGATTCCTAATAGGCAACTACATTCATATGAAAAAGCTCAAAACTATTTTATGGCATGGTAATGAGTTAAATGTTGATAAAACATGATAAAAATGCAATTGGGATTGAATTGGGTTACATTCAAATCAGTTAAATTTTGATTCCTTCAATATTTTATGATGTAGTTCAGATTTTTGGCAAGGAAAAGGATTTCATCATTTAGCAGAAGATATCTTCCAATCAGTTATAGGTAATGATGAAATCAAATTAGATCAGATGGAAGAGAGAGGTTAGAGAGAGTCTTTTTAGTTGCAAAAGAGGGAATTTCAAGTGGACAGATGTCGATTATAGATTCAATTCGAGAATTCACCTTTGTCTATATTATTCTTTCTTTGTTTCATTATAAGGGTTCCAATTTTTGTCACTGAGAAACCAGTTGGTTCTAGTTCCTTGGAAGAAATTTTTTCATTACTGTGATACCATATTTTGGATCCAGTTTTTGATGCATTTCCAATATTGAGACACCATTTTCTTTCAGCAAATTCTTCTTATATGAACAACAATAATGAAGAGAACACAGATAGTTCATGTCTTTTAGGTGTTTATATGTTTTGATTGCATTCATATAAATGTATCATTTCAAGGAAATTAATACAAGGAATAATAGATTCATTAGTTTCATTCTGATTCTTGTCTCCCTTCATCAATGAGTTTTAATGTTTTATGGTCTTTGAACAAAGAGCCTAGATCGTAGTTGTAGTCCCTTAAGGCTGTATGTTATTTCATTGTTGCCTGTAACTCAAGTAGTTGTGTAAATGCTTTTGGGAAATAATAGGGTTGCAAGTTTTTTGATCGGGATATCATGTAAGAATGAGGTTTAGATTGAGCACAGATGTCTATTTACAAGTCTCAGATATCCATATGTATGCATTTGATTCATGAATTTTCCCAATGGATTAGGCAATGATCAACTATAGGATATTTAGTTTCTTACTACTGCATATCTAAGGGTTTGTTGAAATCAACATTATTAATTAAATGTTCTTTCCCTTTTATGTTGAAGGACCTAAATAGAATGCCCTCACTCAACTTGTGAATATTCTAGATTTGCATTTAGCTACTGTAGATTTGTGTCATTTCATGAGTTACTAGGAGATCTATAAGGGGTTTCAATCTTCTTAATAGATTCAAGGATACATTTTGCATTGGTATAATATCATTTGAATCTAAGGTCTACCTGCCTAGGTTTAGCAGAGCCTGAAGTAGAAGAAGGGTCATGCCTTATAGTTGGCCTATTGTCAAAAATGGCATGTTGAAAATGGGACTTAGCTACCCCTAGATATGTCACTTTCTTAGTGGGATAATTGAAAACCCTCGAGCATTTTCAAGCACCAACAAAATGGTGACTCTACTGGGGAATAATAGTGAAGTAAATCACTATTAAAAGGACAAGAGTCTCTGGTATATAAGTTGAATATTTTAGTCCTACTCTCAGTTGGGTTTGGCCCATCCGAGTCACCAACAAGATGGTGACTCTACTAGGGAATGTATTGAATCTAAATGGTAAACAAACCTTGAGAATTTGAAGAAGATTCAATACAATAGGAAGGATATGCTATAGTAGCAGGGTTGTGTGATGTGTTTCCCATTTCTCTATTGATGTTTTATGTTCCCTAGTTAAGCCTTAATCATAATCAGTATTATGTTGTGAGATTTGAATGTAAATTGTGCTCTATGACTATTATAAGTCTATCTTCAATCAGTTCAGTCTTTACAAGTGCTGTTGTAAAAATTAGAGTCTAGGATTTAAAAATGAAGAGTATCTTGTTCTCTTTTCAAAATGATGTAGAGTATGTGGCGACAACAAATAATTGAATTCAATTCATGTAGATGAAGTAGATGTTGAAGAATATTGGGATAGAATTCTCAAAACTTGTTGTCATACATTGTGACAACACAAGTACAGTAATTATGTCTAATAATCCTATATTGGATTCTAAGACTAAGCATTTATCTATTAAGTATCATGTTTTGAGAGAGAATATTGTAGAGAAAGATATTAGATTGGAGTATGTGAGTACAAAAGATTAGACTGCAGATATCTTTATGAAGCCCTTTCGTAAAGATAGATTTGAGTACTCGAGAGGTATGCTTTGGGTTATGCCCTTGCTGACTTCCAATAGTACAAAGCCCTATTGTTTGTTTGGACTAAATTTTTATGCTTTCTATATGGGGGAGTATCTTAGATGAGAAGAGTCTTCTATGACTCTTGGTAATTGGACTTGAATAATATCTTTGAATATTTAAGTTGTTTGAAGATTTGAAGTAGATGATTGATATAATACAACCTTTGTCATGGATGTGAATGGGGGAGAGAAGTATGCATGGAAAACATCTCTTAAATATGAGTGGGAGAGAATAGAAGTGTACATGGAGAAAAATATCCTAAGTATGTAAGGGGGAGAATATCCTCTAATAGGGGAGAGATTCATGTATGGGGGAGTGATTGATATCTCCTATGAATAAGTCAAACTAGTATCGATGTGAATGTGAAGTAACATTGAATGGGGGAGAAACTGAGAGTTGTTTAGTATGTGAACACCTAGTACCAATCCTAAGGGATGCATAATAATATAGTGTTATAGAGGATTCAAAATGATAACTAAATCAAAGTATTGTTTGGTATTCTTGGAACATAGATGTTTTTCATCTATGTTTCCATCAATGCCAAAGGGTGAGATTTTAGCATGAATGCTTATGGTATTTCTTTGGGTGAGTATCCTAAGTATACAAGACTATGTAGCATGATTGATATGTTTTATTCATTACTATTTGTTTCATTACTGATAACATAGTATGGTTTTTGTGATGACTTGAAGAGTAGGAGACAGAGACCTAGGTTGTACAGACAGAGGTTTGAGATTAACGACATTTTCTACACTATGTCCCGATGTCAAGGTTAAATATACATGAAATAAAACAAAGATATGTAGAAGATATGATTAATTTATAAGGAGAAGTATAGAGATAGAGTACCTAATAAGTAGTTTCCAATAGAGATAGAATTAGGATATGTGAAGTTATATGTAATGAGCCTCTAAATTTGATAATAGTAAATATTATTATTTACTAAATAAATTAAGATAATTATTACCAAGTAATAAATGAATAGTTAAGTGGAAACATCAAACAACTAAATTAATAACTAATCTATGACTAATATACCATAAATCAATATATAGAATAATTCATATGAATAATTAATGTAAATCAAATACACGTATGATATTATTAAATAATATCAATGCATTAGAGGTCACAACCCATTTTCTTAGATATACATGATCCTTCATTGATGGGGGAACACATAAATTTTCATACTCATGCATATGAGAGGGAGGAAAAGAATGGAATATAAAACTAAGGGATGCAAGAGCCTATTAAATGTTTGGATCACCACATGGTTATAGATAAAATCTATGGGCCACTACTAGTTAAAAATTTATATGTTAAATCATATTTTAAAATGGAACAAGAGAGCATAAATATGGAGTGACATGTGTGTAAGGAAGATCACGGGGAAATAGGGATAATAGTGGGTCACATCGAAGAATAGGGAGGATGGATTGAATATTACATTCCATGTTGACTTTTAGCTCGTGAGGGACTTTTGACAGGTGTACATACAAAAGGGGAACATAATATGACCCACCAATGTCATACTATAGATTGAAAATTAGGAAGGTGGTGCTAGGGGTTATATTAATATTTACCTTGCAAACATAGTCTTTGTCAGTACATCAAGTCTGATGTATCTAGCAAGTGGCATCAAACGATACAAGGGATGAAGGTGATGTAGGTAAGATTGACCAGTGATTAAAGGGTAAGTAAATGCATGGAACCCCCATTTAATATGAGGTAAATCTACTAAATATAAAAGAACATTTTGTTACATTAATTTATATGAAAGGCTTCAAATAATGGTAATGACATTGCAATAGTTATACATTGATGATGCCATAGATATGAGATCATTTTAAATGGTAACATATTATTAATTATGTTTTTGATATGAATGAATTTTATTTAAATAATAAGAATCTATATGTAATAATATTTTATTTGATTAAAGGATCATAATTAAAATAGCTTGTTAATGGAAATTAAGAAGTACCACATAAAGGAATGATTATAACTTTGTATATTTGTATCACATGTGGGTGAACTCCCACTTGGAAAATATTATGAAGTAAATGGAAATCTTTTGATGTCAGTATCAGAGATAGGTATAGCTACCATTTTGGCTGACATAGTAGAGATGGATATAAGTGTTGCTATTAGAGAAATGGGTTATACCTATTTGGCCAACTATTAAGGAAATTTTATGTGTTGGTATCAAAGATAGGTATTATACCTATTTCATCAACTTATTAAGGAAATGTATGTCTGTTGGTATCAGAGATAGATATTACATCTATTTGTCCAAACATAAAGAGATGTTGATATGAATGGGTGCTCTCTCACATCAACATACTTAAGGAAATATAATGGTAGAATATTCTAATGGTCAACATATGCATATGTGAACCTTAAAGGGTGTACTCTAGAAAAGACAATTGAATAACTAAAGGTTATGTAACCTAATCTAGAGATGTCTTTAAGGTTGGGTTAAGATAGAAGGTAGAATAGTAAGATACATTTTATTGTTGTATAGATTCTAATATTGGTTTTGTAGTTATTAATGTCCTAGTTAGTGGGGACATTACATTATAAAGTGAAAATAGAGAGTCTAATTGTGATGTTAGAGAGTTTGCAAAATCTGGAATCACACTTGTAATATGTTATATAGAGTGAGAAACAAAATTGTTATGTGATTGCAAAAATATTAATTATCTCAATCTAGTCCTATTGCAATTAATTGGGAAGCCTTAAGGCCGATTCAAGCAATTATTTTGGGACATGATATAAAGGAAAGCTATTTTCCTTGTTTGAGACATGAAAGTGTATCAAACAAGTGGAAATGATAGAAGAGCATCTAGTAACTATGAGTAAGAGATCCAAGGGATTATTGGATGCAAAGTTGATGATTTGGTATCAATATCAGAAGGAGTAGAAGTCTAGTTGATAGGATAGAGAAAGATGAAAAAAAGTAAAATTCACTTCTATTATTATGCAAGGAATAATATATAGATCATTTGGATAGTTGGTTCATTGGTCTTGCCCCTGAAGCTTTTTGTATAGTGGGTCCATCTTTCTTCTACAACTCCTAATGGGGTTCTAATCTCCTAACAGGGACTAATATATATTGAATTTTTTTATTGGCTCCTAATAGGGTCCACCCTTTTACAAGGATTATTTATATTAGTACATCATTTTGTGGGTAACATCCCCACTATGGTTTTTCCTCTAATCAAGGGTTTCCCTAGTTTTCATATATGGTGTTATTGCGTATGAGTATATAGCTTTGGTTATTGATTATATTGCTCATATGGTTAAAGATTTATAAGATTGATAATTGTCATAACAGCTGGATAATTGACTCACCCCATCCCTCTTAGTTATATTGGTGGACTATATATTCTAACAATTGGTATCATAGCCTTAAGACCTTGAAGAGAAAGATTAATAGCTTTGGAATATCAATGGTGAGTCACTTCATAAAATATAGTCTTAAGTTTGATTGGGTTAACTATGACAGCTAGAAAGAAAAGATGATGACTTATTTTCTATGTATGGGTATAGGATACTAGCTCTTGACAAAGAATAATAAAGATATTGTGAAAGAAGAGAATCTTGAAGAATTCATTGAAGCATAAAGAGATTGGTTTATGTCTAATATGTGAGTCTTAAAAGCTTTACTGGAAATCCTTCCTAAGAATGAGTATTGTAAGGTAAAGTCACTAGAAACATCTTATAATATTTGAAATACTTTAGAATCTACTTTTGAAGGTGATAAACATGCAAAAAGGTTAAGATTACAGAATTGGATATGCTTGTTTCAAGATTCTAAAATGATGGAAGATGAATCTGTAAGATGTTATGATGGTAGGATATCTCAGATTTTTGCTAGAATTAAATCATATGGTGGATCCAAGGGAGAAGATGAGACTGTATGGAATATTTTTAAAACTTTGACACCACCATTCAAGCAAGTAACACAAATGATTCAGCTATTAGTACCCTACACTGAGAAGTTTTCCAAGGAAACTTTTCTTGGAAAATTGGAAGCAACAAAAGTAGGTTTGCAATAGTCTAGATAATTAACAAGAGTGGAGACAAATTTTAGTGCCTTAAGTTTTCACCCATGCCTATATAGAAGTGAAAGAACCCATGGATTTTTTCTAAAAATTGTAGAACCAAATCTAAAGAAGATAGAAAGATTAAAGAACATACAACCTTTTTAATGAGAAGACAACTAGATGGTAAGAGGATTTTTAAATGTGTCTCTTGTAATGAATTTGGTCATTATGCATCTAAGTGGTCCTATCAAGACAAGAGGATTCTATAGAGAAAGATACTTTATGATTTTTGTTTATGATTTCACTAGAATGATGTGAGTATCATTTCCTAAAGATAAATTTGAAGATAAAATCAATAGTTCACATTCAATCACTACAAGACCTTTTCTCATAGAGAAGTAGTGGAATTGTAATGCATGTCTAAATTATGCCCATGTATTCTATAATGTAATAAAGGTAATTGATGGTGCATGTTTGTTTGTTGATCTAACAAAAGATTTGGTAACTGAGGGTGATGATGACATGTGGACCTAGGTGAAGTATTTTTTTTGGGACCTAGTGTTATTAGTAGGGAGCTGAGATATGATTGGGACACACAGATCTTGAAAGAGCTCTTGCTAATGTGTTTTGATTGCAAGGAAAATACTAAAGAGCCATGTGTCTCATCTTTTATGAAGATCCTTCATGCTATTTAAGTAATGGATTAGGTGCAAAATAAAAAATGGTCACAAATTAATCTTGTGATGCATTTGAACCATTGGTTTTGTTTCTTTTAAAGGAAGATCTATAGTTTAGGTTGCATCACTTGACTAACACATGAAGTTTGCAAAATATTAGATGCTCACACATAGTGGTCCTTCAGTGGACAATCTTGGTAGTGGGACCTAATGAGTCAGCATGAATTGAGCAATAATTGGGCCACATTTGAAAACTATCAAAGGGACCCATACATAAGATGAAATAAGATATGTTAGGTGCACGAAGGATCAATGATCCACATTATCTCACAAGCCAGTAGGCTTTTCTTTGAGACAAAGTGTGATTGTGTGATGTGTCCCTCTTAGTGCTAAGGGATTTAAGTGATGACTTATGCACAAAGATATTTTGATGAGCTAAATATAATCTAGGATAAATTAAATAGCTATTTGTCTTCTCACTAGATAAATAGAAGATCAATGGATTGCATACTATCACAAAGGAAGACGATTGTATGGTGATTAAGTGAGTTGGTTACACATGTCCCGCACTTCTTGACTATGAAGAATTTTCATCAATTACTAATGTGGCTTCTATCTTCATTCTTATTGGCTAGGAACTAGGCCTAGAAATAAAGGTGGAATGTTAGTGGATGTCAAAGAAGGACAAAAAATGTCTAATTTTTGAACAAGATTGGATCTACAATCCAATTTCAAAATCAAAGTAATACGGTGGAAAAATCTTGCCAATTCAAAATTGTCGATGAAATAAATGTTGTAGTAAAGAATTTCATGCCCCATAAATTGATAAATCCTTTAGATTTAGGCATCAATTGTGGAGATTTCAATCTATAGATTTGGTGAGTTTGTTGAACTGACCAGTTGGAAAATTTCTTTTGAAGATAGTTGCAAAGAAATAACAAATAAATTAACCTATGTTGGTTCCTTCCTCTGTATGATAAATTTTGAATCATAGATACTCAATTGTGAAATATATGGAGCCCTAGTTCAAGAGAAATCTAGAAAGAATAAAAAATCCTAGGAGTTGTGATTAGATAAAACACAAAGAAGATGCCTCCTAAAAAATACTTTGTTAAATTTAATTACGAAGATAGGAAGTTGATGATGATTTTTTATAACCATTTCTAAATTATAAGGAGGGTAAAGAGGAAGCAAAATTTTAAAAAAACCTAGAAGAAGAAACTGGCCCTAGTTTAAAAGATAGATATGGAAGCATTCCTGACACTCACAAGCCAACCAAGTGTTTGCAAGTTTCCAGATACTGGTATGGCTAGGTAAATGTAGGGAGTCTACCTAGTAATGTATGGAAACATGATTTACGGAAATTGGTAGTCACTACTATGTTTTTAAATATTGACTTACTTCTTGAGTTGGTGGAGAAGTATGACTACACCACACATGAGATCAGATATATAGATGGGAATGATTTCCTTAAAATTGATGTAGATTCAATTAGGCAAGTTTTCTATTTGCATTTAGCTAATGAAGTAAGTGATATAGTGTAATTAAAAATACTTAAGGAATATTTTGATCATGTAGGGTTTTAGAGACAATAAAAATTGATCACATCTTTTGTTAAAGAGGTGGGTGTTGTGAAGTTGTCAAAATTGGCTATTGCACATAGCTTGGAAAATTGTGAGTATTACAACAATGTATTTGAGAATATAAAAACAACTTTGTATAATGTTTTAGGGCTTCAAAATAATAGTAAGTTTGGTAAGCTCATAATGTGGATTTTTTTTGGACACAAAAAGGGTAAAGAAGAAGTGATTTTTGACATCCCTATTTATTTAGAGAAAATCATCAATGAGAGATTGGTAGCTTTGAAGCCAAGGAAATACCCAAGATTTAAATGGTTTCCATTATTGATGCATTTGATTCTTTTCCATAACAAAGAATATTTTGTACAATACATGCACTTGGAATTTGAAAGAGGTGGTAAAATATTACTAGTTCAATAATGGACTACCATTTTGTCTTTTGATTGGGAGGGATATAATGTTCTCCTTTTTGAGAATGAGTTCAGATCTATTTTGTGGAAGAAAATTTTTGCAAAATGTGAGGAACATCCCTCAATTCAAAAACACATTTTTGAGACCAATTGGATATGATGTCATGTCGAAGATGTGTCATCAATGGGGGCGTATCTACTTTTATAAGCACACAATAGTTATTAGGATATGGTTTCTTAGGAAGACCAAATGTGTTTATAGATATTTTCCTTTGAGGATGGGATTTTTGGAGGCCATGAGGTAAAGTTATATGTTACAAGATACTAATTTCCCACCAGCTAAAGCAATAAATGGAACTTTCTTCCCCAAGCTCACCCTCTTCCACCACTTTACAATAATGAAAGGAGGTAGGAATGAATTGGTTAATCTATTAAGGTCATACAATATGCATGCTAGTTCAAAAAGGTATATTGATATTAGGGATTTTTTATGCTAGGTTAATGCACAAGATAAAAATGAACCATAGAGGTGTACATGAGTTTTATTTTCCTAGAGATATAATAAGAATTGATGAAGACTTAAAGTCTCAAAGAAGGATAAATATTGCTTGGCATGTTATCAAGAGATGTTAAGTGAGATTCGTGAAGAGGATCCTAGTTATGAACCTCTCCCAAATTGCAAAGTTTTAGAGAAAATATTGAGGATAATCTTGAATAATTTCACAGAAGTATATAACATAATGAATGATAGATTGTGGAAGAGAAAAAAGACAAAGCTCATAGTTGTGGATAATGAATAAAACTTTAATACATTATTATAATAAACTAATATAGTCCCAAATTAGTAGAGCAAACAAAATAAGGCGAGAGATGAAATACTGGCCCCTACCACTAAGACAAGTGAAGACACTAAAAATGAGGCCGGTTCAAGGATATATTAGACAAGGATATTGAGAGAAAGACTTGTTGATCCCAACATAGTTGAAGTTCCAAGCATGGAATCCATCACAATAGATGATCTAAAAAGGAGATCTTCATCCCCTAAATCTCTGAGTCCACATCCTATAGCATCCCATACAATAGAAGAACATGTAGAAGATATAACTAAAGGAAAAGAAGGTAAAGACTCAGGGAGGGGAGCTTACAATAGAAATAGAACATACCCAAGAGGTAGAGTAGTCAGGGGAATTAAACTTTCCTTACAATGATATTGAAGAGGAAGAGTATCTTTATACCCCTAAGGAGTTGTTGTAGAGAAGAGCTCTACAAATCCCTACAGCCCTTATTTCTTACATTGCCACCTAAGATATAAAAGTGATTTTATCTAGAGAACAGAGGAAAGAGGCCTATGATGTAAATGTGGAAGAAAATGAATATCTAAATTTAGTAGAATTTAAGCAATTTTTGTGGCAAAATTGTAAAGAGGATTCTCTAAAGAGAGTTTAGGAAAAGAGAAAATAAAAGACACATTCCAACCCAAATGATTTTGTACAAGAAGTGAAAAATGAAATGATGATGATGTTTGATAAATTTACTACAAAAGAAGGGAGACAAATAGTCAAGCAAGAAGGGGTCTAGTAGTTAACCAATATCAGAATATCTAATGTCATCGCATTTGATTCAATCATGAATAATATGAGATTGAATAGACATTATATAAAAGGGACAAAAAAAATTTCAAGTGGAACATATTATAGTAAAGAGTTGGGTGCCTTGGCAAGATGGAATTTTATTGCCTTTAGATTAGAATGAGGAGATGAGACAAACACTAGGTTTAGAGGGAAAATTATTGTATAAAGGGTAAAGGATGATAAGATATGTGATTCAACTATCAATCTATAAGAACAAGTTTACCTTGATAAGGAGAAGATATATGAAAATTTACAAGAACAATACCAACATGTGTATTCTTCTTATTAGAAAAGGACAAAAGAGACCATTGATTTACAAAACAAAATAAACTTGTTTGAAGAAATAATATGTTAGTTGGAGGTTTTTAAAGTCCCAAGCACCACTGAACCATCTATTAGAAATTAGGAAGGTCCATTTGATCAACTAAGCATTGTGTCATTTTTCCTACAAGGTCAGCTACAATACATCCATGGTAAAAGAACAAAGGAATGATACATTGATAAAATAAGTAGTAAGCTTGAGGATAGTTAGAGAATAGTTAAGATAAACATGACTATGATAGAGAAGTTATTGTTCGAATTGCATTAATGATGTTGCATGAGAAGATAAATACAAAATTATTTATCCTCTATGAGGCATATAAGATAGTATATTTGGCAATTAGTAAAATTGGAGATGATAGAATGTTGGTTAAGACAACTTATCAAAAATTGGTAAATTGTGTGGAAAAAATGAAGAAGGTAGAATTATGTGCAAGAATAGACCCTAATGCCTCCCATAATGCCATGCCAACAACCAAAATCGTCAAATCACTAAAGAATTTCTCAATTTTGCTTGATCACATTGAAAACATACTAATAGAACAGAAAGATTTTGTAGAGAGTTAACATGATAGCTTGGTCCAACGACTTCTAGATATTAAAAAAAATATCAAAGAACTCACTGATTGGAAAATAGAGTCTATTATTAAGATACATGATATGGTAAAAATTATAGCTAGTGATATGAACATAACACTCTTCCAAGAATGAATTCACAAATTACTAAATTCTAGTATATCTTATAGGAAGTTTGAAAAGGAAGTTACTCAGGCTACAATAAAGTTTAATTCCTATAGACAAGTGGCTAATCAAATCATCAAACACATGTGGCCAACTGGTGATGAATATATTGAGTGGCTAAAGAAATATGATCTAAATAATGAATGAAATTATGACCCACCAAAATAATTGATTGTGAAGTCAATTTTGTCTCATGGGTGGGGAATATTCTATATAAAGGGGGGTTATATCTCACATGCCACATCTATATTATTTGTAAGCTTTAGAATTTTTTGTATACTAATGTAAGTCATGGGTTTTGGTTGTAGCATGTAAAATTTTCAAATAAAAGGATGACATGTGTCCCTTTTGTTGCGTAAATCTTTTTTACAACTCATCTATATAAGTGAGAATCATTTTATTGAACTAGATTTTTCATTTTATGAATCAGTTCATGTATACTCTATCATGATTTTCCAAAGTTAGAATGAAAAATATGGTTAACAGTACTGAGTTTAGTTGAGCCTCTCTTTTTGAAATTAACATTGAATTGTATATTTTTAAGGAAGATAATGTTGAAAAAAGATTGATACAAGTATGACAATGTGTTTCAATCATTATTTTGTCACTAATGTCAAACTTTTTACTTGTTGGTAAGACAATTGTTTATTTGATTTGAGTACTATCATTTGTTTGGTTGATAACGAGGTTTTGATAAAATGAGATAACAAAAGCACCTAGAGAAAAGGTTGAGTTATGGTATTAAAAAGGAGTACAAAGATTAGCTAAGATAGTGATGATATAGTGCATTGATTATCTACCCAAGGTTGCTAAGATTGGATACACTAAAAATGTCCAAAAAATTAAGTAAGAAGAATTGAGTCTCCCATGCTTGACTAAGTGGACAATAGGTGTCAAGAAAAGTGAGTGCAAGCTGAGAAGAAAATCAATTGTAGTTGAGAAAATTCAAAATTTTAGTGTATGCTGAGTGATATAGTGTAAGTTGAGAAAAGTTTAGTTTATGTCAAGCACCAATAAACTTTAGTCTTTTCCAAGTTATCTAGTGGATGATGAGTGGAAGAATAGTATAGAAGCTGAATAAAATCATATTAATGCCAAGTGCCAGTATTCATGTTAAATCATGGATTTGATGAATCTGAGCTAACTAATTTATTTGCTTAAATTTTGTGAACCATGTGGAAGATAACTATGATGAGTTGGTGGCACAAAATCATGGTAAACTATTTTAAGGTGAACTCAAAGAGGATTGAAGGAGAAGCATCTTGAAGGGACTAAAATAAAAAGATGGGTAGATTCATTGAATCCTACCTAATCTTACCTAACCCTAAAATGGATGATAGAGGATGAACAAATAAAATCTTAATTTTATATTTATAGAGATGGTTGGTTAGAAGAAAGATTGAAAAAATATTGGCAAACCTAACTTAATCAAGAGTTCTAAGGTATTGCTTTATTTAGTGACCGAATAGAAGAGAGTGCACAATTGGCAATCAAAGAAAGAATTCTAAGGGTAAAAATGCTTGAAGGGTGAAAAAGCTATTAGAGCTGAAGTGTGTGAAATCCAAGGAAAATGGAGGACTGAAACAAAGATCTATAATCTACAAGTGAGTTGTAACTTGTTATCATATCAAACCATACTATTACCTTCTAATCATTGTACCAATCTTGGGTAAATCCTTTGGATGAAGTTTGACCTAACAGTCATTTATAAATCCTTTAAATGGGTTACATTCCAATTGAATGATCTAAATTCCTCTAACAAGGCTCACTCCTAATAGGGTGATTGAAATCTTCCAACTAGGTCACATTTAACATTGTCTATTATAATCTTTAACAGGGTTAGCCTTTTAGAAGGCATCACTTAAGAAATATGAGAATGAATATCATGTTACTAGTGGTTTTTCCCAAATTAGGTTTCCACATAAAATAATTTTTTCAAATGTGTTATTGAACCTATTATGTTTCATGCTTACATTTTTGCAAAGTTGATTTGAAAATATCCTAAAAGTTTTAGTGATTGTATGATCTAATGGATACAATCATGATGAATATGTTTTATGGATACAGGTTCTCTAAGCTATGAAAATTTTTAATTCTACATCTAGATATTGGATAAATCATTCACCCTCGCACCCCCTGCCACCTCACTCTCAGTTATTCTAGAGAATCCAAACAATTGGTATCAGAGCCATCTTCTTAAGGGGACTATTTTGAAGGTATTAGAAGAAAAAGATCAAGCTGTCAAATAGAGAGGCACCTAATAGAGATAAATTTCCTACATAGAAATTTATGATGAAGCTACACCTAAGAGGCCTTGGAGATTGTGCACAATCTACCATCACCATTAAGCATGTTGATCCTGTTGGAGCCCTAACTATTGAGTATCTAGAAAAGAAGAAAGAACATAGTCAAGCAATGTTGGAGATATCCTCTTCCATAAGTTATGGCAAGGTTAATGACATCAAGGGTTGTAATGGTACAAATAAGATATTGGATGCTCTTCACACCATCTATGGAGGTGATTCAAATGCTTTGATGTAGGAGCATGCTAGGTGTAAGGGAAATCTTACATCACCCAAAAATATTTTAGTTTCAATCTTTTCTATTTTAATAAGGACTAGTAGACAAGTTGGTTACTATTTATGCAAACTTGCTATTTTTTGTAATTTTGTCATATGACCTTGGAATGTTCTCATTTTTTACAAGATGGTTCATTTGAGAGATATAAGTCTACCATAAAAATCTCATTACTCTAGCTTAAGTATCAAAGAAGTTATTGCAGATTTTTGGTAGAATAATTTGTAGAAAAATCTTTAGGCTCACCGTTGGATGCCTTAGAGTTCTTGTATGAGGTCCAAAAACTTGACAGAAGAGTGCTCATGCCATTCCTAGCCTATAGATCAGGAGCTAGCATTTTTGAAAAGTGGTTATAATAGCCAATTGGAGTAATGGTTTGTGAGTTATAGACTTCCGAAGTTGGGCTACTTGAAACTTCTAAAATAATTATCAATGATGTATTTGGCCAAATCTATATATTTTGTTAGGGTTTATAGGCTCTAGGTATTAAGTTTGAGCATCTAGAACCTTCCTCAGTAGCATAAAACTACCTATTTAAGAAAGGCCTAAACATTGTCTAGGATAGCTCTAGGTGATAGTTCACCGCACTATCTTGCAAATTACTGTAATGAAGCTCCCCATTTGGGTTAGCATATTGTAATTGGGAATTATATAATTCTGCATTTGTGGTGATAATAAGAAGTCCATATTTTTTTCTCACATTTGCTATTGTTTCTTTGTTCATGTTATGAGTTTATGATATTAAGGGGAGTCCCCTGCATTAAGTGGTATCCAAGCTAGAGTTCTTGAGTGTGGGCACAGATCACCGACTATGAGGTAGTTTGCACTAGGACCATGGTTTGGGTTGAGCATGTAGATAGATCATTAATTTTGAGGTAGTTTACACTAGGATTTCATTGGAAGCACAAAATTTTCTCCATGAAGAGAGCTTAGTGGAAGAGCTATAGGTGTTACACTTGAGGGTTTTTGAGCTCTCCAAAGGAAAATGCAAGCATTAGAAGAACAAATGTGAAGAGGAATAAATCTTCCTATAAGAGATGAAAGCGAGGATGAGGACAAAGTAGGAGAAAATGTTGAAGTAGAGGCAATTCTAAATCCAAAGGAAGAGAGGTTTTTTAGGGCCATTTCCAAGATTGTGAAAAGACCTAAGTTTGAGGTTCCTACATTTTCAGGAAATCTTAACCTAGAAGAGCTGATCTATTAGATCAATGAACTAGAGGAGTAATTTGAGTATGAAGATATTGAGGATCTAGATAGGGTCAAGTTTGTGAAGGAAAAACTAAAGGGACATGCAAAGATCTGGTGGCAAGAGGTTCAGTTGGAGTGAAATAGAAAGGGAAATGACAAAATCACTAGATGGGATTGGATGATAGCTAAAATAAAGTGGCAATTCATTCCTATGGATTATGAGCTTGATCTGTTGAAGAAGATGCAAGGAGTGAAGCAAGTGGGAAAATTTGTTCAAGAGTATACCAAAGAGTTCTACCGAGTTCTCATTAGAACTGGCCATGTAGAAGATGATAAGGAGAAAGTCACATGTTATCCTAATGGGTTAAAGCTAATCATTCAAGATGAGCTAAGTTTGGTTCGAATGAGTAGTATTAAGGAGGCATACTAGTTTCCCTTAAGAGTTGAGGAGAAACTGAGCAATAAGTTTGATAATAAGAACAGTGGAAGAGGTTGTGATGGAAGATCTAGTGGATGATCTTATGGTGGTCATAATGATGATCAAAAGAACAAGGATAAGGCTAGAAGTAGCAATTAGAACTAGAGGGGAAAAAATTTCAATCATTTCCATGATCAGAACAATAGAGAGGAAGAGGCAGAGGACAAGGATTTGGAAGAGGAGGCTTCCATGGAAAATGTTTCCATTGTAGAGAAGAAGGGTATAGAGCATTTGAATGTTCCCAACACCAAGGAATGATAGATCAAAGAATAGAAGGTTAGGAGAGAGTTGCACATGTTGATGAAGATGTCAAATCCTTGCATTCTTAAGATGCTAAAAGAGGAGAAGTCCTAGTTAATAGAAGACTCTTGCTAAGTGGTGAGAATGAACTTGATCAGAGGAGGAGTTTGTTTCACACAAGATGTAGATGTGAATAGAAGTGTTGTGATGTGATCATTGATGGTGGAAGTACTAATAATTTGGTGTTAGAAATAATGGTCACCAAGTTGAAGCTGAAGAGATAGAAAGACCCATGTCCAAACTATATTGCTTGGGTACAAGATGACGACAAAGTTATCATCAATGAGTAGTGCTCAATGAAGTTCAAAATTGGAAGTTACTAGGATGAGGTACTATGTGATATCATAAATATGGACATATGTCATATGTTGTTGGGTAGGCCATAGCAGTTTGATAGGCATGTTGTATGATGGGCAAGCAAATACCTACACTCTAACTAAGGATGGAGTGAAACATAAGTTGAAGCCACTGAAGGACATAAAAGAAAAGTTATGTAGTGCTACCAGAATATGTTTTGTTGATGGAAAAGAGTTTCTTAAAGGTATGAAACATGAGCATATGTGTTTTTCTATAATTTTGAAAGATAGTAAAGAAGAAGTAGAGGACGTACCTACAAAAGTTGCAGATATATTGGAAGAGTTTTATGATATTGTATCAGATAATGTACGTAATGGATTGCCCCTAATGAAGAAGATTAGTCACCAGGTGGATTTAGTTCTAGGAGCTAGTTTTCCAAACAAGGTAGCGCATAGAATGACACCAACAAAAAGTGAAGAGGTGAATAGGAAAGTTCATGAGTTGTTGCAGAAGGGGTTGATTCAAGAGAGTTTGAGTCCATGTGTTGTACCAACAATATTAGCACCAAAGGAGAATGGAAAATGGAGGATGTGCACAAATTCTCATGCTATCAACAAGATCACCATCATGTATAGGTTTCCTTTTTTGAGGATGGATGATATTATGGATGGTTTAAGAAGAGCTTGGTATTTCACAAAGATTGATCTAAAGAGTGGATACCATCAAATTCGTATCAAAGAAGGTGATTAGTGGAGGATTTCTTTCAAGACAAGGGAAGGACTGTATGAGTGGTTAGTCATGCCTTTTGGGCTAACCAATGCATGAAGCACTTTCATGAGGCTCATGAATGAGGTACTAAAGGAGTTTCTGGGTAAGTTTTTCATTGTTTACCTAGATGATATATTGATCTTTAGTAAGACATTGGAGGAGCATTTGATTCATATTCACAAGGTGTTTGATAAGTTAAGCAAAGAAAAGTTGTTGATAAACCTGAAGAAGTGTAGTTTTGTAAAGAAGGAGTTGGTGTATCTAGGATTTGTAGTTTTAGGAGAAGGTCTAAAAATGGACCCAGAGAAAGTGAAGGCTATCCTCGAATGGCCTACTCCAAGGAGTGCAACAGAGGTAAGATCTTTTCATGGACTAGCTACATTTTACAGAAAGTTCATAAGAAGTTTTAGCAGTATTTGTGGACCCTTGACTAAAACAATGAGAGGGGATAGGAAATAATTTAAGTGGATTATAGGAGTAGGTAAGAGTTTTAATCTATTGAAACAGAAGGTTACTGAGCAACCTAATTTAGCACTTCCTAATTTTAACAAGGTGTTTCACGGAGACTATGATGCTAGTGGTACTGCAATAAGAGTTGTTTTGAGTCAAGAAGGTAGACCTATTGCTTATTTCAGTGAGAAGTTGAATGATATAAAATAAAATTATGTTTATGATCAATAATTTTATGCTATTGTTCAAGCATTGAAGAAGTGGAGACACTATCATGTTCCTAAGGAGTTTTTTTGTATACTGGTCATCAAACTTTACAATATTTGAATAGTCAAGGAAAATTGAACCAAAGTCATTTAAAGTGGGTTGAGTTTTTGCAGAGTTATACATTTGTTTTGAAACACAAGAGTGAGAAGTCTAACAAAGTTGTAGATGCTCTTAGTAGAAGACAACTTTTGCTGACAAGAATGCAGATAGAGGTGGTTGGGTTCAAGGAATTCAATACTTTGTGTCCAGATGATCCTAATTTTGGTGAAGCATGGAAGGTGTGTACAAAACCTATTACACTTGATACGAAAAAGTTGTTGGATTTTATGATCCAAGATAGTATGTTGTTCAAAGGAAGTCAGTTGTGCATTCCCAAAAGTTTAATGAGAGAGAACCTCATCAAGGAGAAACATAGTGGAAGATAGGCTAGACATTTTGACAAAGATGAAACTATAACTTCAGTTGCTAAAAATTATTACTAGGCACAGTTACAAAAAGATGTGATGAAGTTTGTACAAAGTTTTAGAGTATGTTAGATGGCAAAAGGAGTGAAGCAGAATAAATGATTATATCAGCCACTACCTGTACCAAAGAAACTATGGGAGGATATCAACATGGATTTTTTTCTTGGATTACTGAGGACACAGTGTGGGTATGATTCTATTTTTGTGGTGGTTGACAAGTTTTAAAATATGGCACATTTTATTCCTTAGAAGAAGACTAGTGATGTTGTTCATGTAGCAGAGTTGTTTTTTAGAGAAGTGGTGAGATTACATGGTCTGCTAATGAGTATAGTTTTAGATTGCGATACCAAATTTGTTGGGTATTTCTAGCATACATTATGGAAGAAGTTGAAGAAAAATTTGAAGTTTAGTTTATCACATCATCCACAAACTGATGGATAGAGAGAAGCTGTGAATTACAGTTTGGGAAACTTGCTAAGATGCTTGGTTGGAGATAAACCAAAAGGATGGGATATGATTTTACCATAAGCAAAATTTGGATATAATAATTCTATCAATAGGAGTACTAGTAAATCACCATTCTAGATTGTATATGGGAGTAGTCCCAAAAATGCTTCTGAACTAAGGCAGTTGGATAAAAGAGAGATAAGTAGTGCTAAAGCAGAAGATTTTGTTGAACATTTGAAGAACATTCATGAGGAGGCGAGGAAGGATATCATAAATATGACTACATAGAATAAGGCTAAGGAAAATGTGAAAAGGAGATATAAGGAATTTTAGATTGGAGATGAAATCATGGTTCATTTAAGAAAGAAGCATTTTCTAATGGGTACATATAATAAGTTGAAGATGAAGAAGTTTGGACCATGCAAGATAGTGAAGAGGCATGATTTTGGCAATGCGTATGAAGTAGAGTTGTATGTTGAATTGAATGTTTCACCAGTATATAACATTTTAAATTTGATAGAGTATTATGAAGGAGGTGATGGAGATGAAGTTGCAGAAGTGCAGTGGAGCATTCTAGTAGCTATTTCGGCTACAAAGAAGATTGAGGAGATACTAGACAATCATGTCAAAAAAAGTACTAGAAATAGAACTTATGAGGAATATCTGGTCAAATGAAAAGGGAGACCAATTTAGGATTCATCATAGATAGCAAAGGAGGAGATTAACCATCTTGGTTTTCCTCTGAATACCTAAGATGTGACAGGGTCACTTCTCAAATTATCCTGGGTGTCTAATGCAAGAGCATCCTAGGTGTAAGGCAAATCTTGCATCACCCAAAAATATTTTATTTTTTGTCATTTCTAGTTTAATAAGGACTAGTAGACAGGGTGGTTACTATTTACGAGAATTTACTATTTTTAGTAAGTTTTTTATATGAGCTCAAAATGTTCTCATTTTCTATGGGAAGGTTCATTTTAGATATATAAGCCTACCATAAAAATCTCATTTCTCTAGCTTAAGTATTGGAGAAGTTATTGCAAATTTTTGGTGGAACAATTTACAAAAAAATCTTTAGGCTCACTGTTGGAGGCCTTAGAGTGCCCATATGAGGTCCAAAAGCTTGACGAAAGGGAAACAACATGATTTCAAGCCTATAGATCAGAGCTAGCATTTTTGAAAAAGTGGTTATAATAGCCAATTAGAGCAACGGTTCATGAGTTATGGCCTTCCAAATTTGGGGTACCCATAACTTCTAAAATAATTGTTAAAGATGTATTTGGCCGACTCTATATGTTTTGTTAAAGTCTATCGATCCTAGGTATTAAGTTTTAGCATCCAGAACCTTCCTGGGTGGCATAAAATTGCCTATTTAAGAAAGGCCTAAACATTGTCTAGGACAGCTCTGGGTGATAGTTCACAACACTATCTTGTAGATTACTGTAATGAAGGTGCCCATTTGGGTTATCATATTGTAATTAAGAATTCTATAATTTTACATTTGTGGTGATAATAAGAAGTCCATTTTTTTTCTCTCATTTGTTATTATTTCATTGTTTCTATTATGAGTTATGATATTAAGTGGACTCCCCTGCATCATGTTTTGAGAGCCAAATCTGGAAGTCTTAGAGGTAAGTTTGATGATATGAGAATGCAAGAAGGTCAAAGTGTTGCTCAATACTATTGTAGGATAAAGGACATTGTTAATGTTATAAGAGGATCTACTTGTAAGATAGATGATGAGACTATTTAGGAAATTTTTTATAACATTTCTACTCATGTATGCTATTAGAGTTTTTGCAATACAATATAACTAAGATGTATATCAAGTTCTAATCTAGCTCTTGAAGGTATGGTAGGTAGGCTTCACTTCTTTTGAGATATATAATTTTGATGACTTCAACTATGAAAATGTTGAATTTTCTTTCAAAGATAAGATTTCATTTAAGGAACCTAATTAGAAGAAGAAAAAAGGAAAATTATGTTTCCAGTGACAATGATATAGATGCGGAGGATGTAGAACAACTTGAAGCACTACTAGCAAGGAGATTTCATAGAGGTAAAAGAAAATTCAAAGGTAAGTTACCTATCACGTGTTTTAATTGCAATGAGGTTGGTTGTATTGCTGCTACATGTCCAAGGAAGAAGAAATATAGAGATGGAGACAAGTACAAAAGTAGAAGAGATGAGGATAGAAATGATTACAAAGAAAAAGGTAAGAAATCTTGCTACATTATAGAAGAGGAAACCAAAGATGGATCTAATGATCATGATGACAAAGTGGTGTATGTTGCAATGAATGATGGTTCTAATGAGGATGAGTCAAGTGTACTAGTGTCTTGTGTGAACAAAAATGATTGATGGACTATTGATAGTGGGTGTTCACATTGCATGACTAGAGATAAAATTAAGTTTATTAACTTGAATTACTATGATGGAAATAGTGTAACATTTGCTAATGACACACCCTATTTGATAAAAGGAAAAGGTTCTATCAAACTCACTAAAAATATGTTATGTGATAATACTTATTAGGTTGAAGGACTTAACTATAATTTTTTGAGTGTGTCACAACTGAATAGTTCAAGTTATAAGGTTGAGTTTAAGAATGAGATTGTGAAGATATATGATGTTGATTCAAAACTAATGGGAAAAGGTGACCAAAAAAGAGGTAATCTATTCTATCTTGATATGAATGATGCTACTTATCTAGTTGTAGAATTTGATGATGTGTGGTTATGGCAGAAGAGGTTATGTCATGTTAATTTTAATAACTTGGTTATTATAAGTAATGTTGGAAGAGTCCTAGGTTTTCCTAAGTTGAAGAAACATGACAATATAATTTGCAAACAATGTAAGTTAGGAAAAATAAAAAAATCTATTTTTAAGAGTAAGACTCATAACTTTAAAGAAATTTTTGAGATTGTTCATACTGACTTGTGTGGACCAATTGATGTGAAAATATACAAAGGTGATAAGTACATTATGCTATCTATTGATGATTAATATAGGATGATGATAGTTATGCTTCTCAAATAGAAATATGATGTTTTACAAATGTTTAAGTGCTACTTAGCAAGACTTGACAAGGAAGAAGGTAAAAGTTTTAAATGTTTGAGATCTGACAGAGGAGGAGAATTTACATCAAATGAGTTTGAGATGTTTTGTAATGATAAAGGAATCAAACGACAAACATCTTCTCCTAGAACTCCTCCAAAAAATAGAATTGTTGAAAGGAAGAACAAATATGTAATAGACTATACTAGGACACTCCTAATAGAGAAAAATGTTGCTTTGAAATACCAGAGAGAAGTTATCAGCACAACTATCTTTACCTTGGACTACATGCAATTCTAGAAAGGTACTTTTTCAACACCTTTTGAACTATGGTATGGATACTCACCCAATTTAAAATATTTTAAGGTATTTGGAAGCAGGTTTTATATTCTCAAAGATTTTAGAAATGAAAAATTAGATGCAAAAAGTGAAGAAGGTATATTTCTCTACTATTCCACAAGAAGTAAAGCTTATAAGTGTTTAAATACTAACACTAATAAAGTTGTGGAAAGTGCAAATGTGAAATTTCATGAATATACAAAAGTACATGAGGCTGAACCTATGAAGGAACAAGAGGAATATTAATCATTTTTATACTTTTATAAAGGCATGTCTCTTGATGAAGAAGTTGTAAATCAAGTTGCAAATCAACAATAAGTGCCAGTGATTGTCAAGTCACGCATTATGAATATTGATTTTCATTCAAGAACCGAGCTATAATGAGGTGCCATGTTATAGAATGAAGTTGAGGCACATTCTAGTTCTAAGATTAGTGTACATGAAAGAGATGTTAAATTACTTGATAGAGAAATAAATAATGACTCAAAAGTTGATAGACTAAATGAGGAAAACAAAGCAAAACCAAGATTGTCAAAGAATGTCAAAAGACATCATTCTACTACACAAATTATTGGAGATAAAAATTAAGACCTATGATAATAAATAAGTTGAGAAATCCTGCATGTTTTCTTAGCATGCATTAACATAAGTCAATAAAAGATGTCTTAGAAGATGTGGAATGGAGTAATGCCATGAAAGAAGAGATTGAGTAGATTGAAAAGAATAAGACATGGACTTTAGTTTGTAGACCAAAAGATAAAAATGTTATTGGAACTAAGTGGGTGTTGGACTAACCAAAAATGTTCCACTTCAAGATTCATGACATGGCTTAACTGCCTCTTGTGTTCTATAAGTCTAGTGGCTGTATCAAGCATTAACAAGTTGATCTTTTGGTGCAATGACAACTCTAGCTTGTAACAAGTGGTATCAAAACCTCGTCACAATTTTGGATCTTAGTGGGTAATGCTAAGGGGGGGATTTTCAGACTAATAGAAAATGTTCCCCTTCAAGATTCATGACATGACTTAACCACCTCATGTGTTCTATAATTCTATTGGTTGTATCAAGCATTAATAGGTTGATCTTTTGGTGTAATGACAACTGTAGCTTGTAATAGTGGTTATACAGAAACAAGTTAGATGAAAATGGTGAATACGCAAGGAATAAAGAAAGATTATTTTGCAATGGGTATATACAAGAAGAAGGGATAGACTATGGAGAAACATTCGCTCGTAATGAAATATTGGAAGGAGTAAAAACTCTACTTTCTTACTCTACAAACAAAGGTTTCAAATTCTATCAAATGGATGTTAAATATGCATTTTTGAATGACATATTGGAAGAAGAGGTTTATATAGAAGAACTAAAAGGATTTTTTATGCTACCGACAAAAGCATGGTATGTAAACTACACAAATCTTTATATGGTTTCAAGAAAGCACCAAAAACATGTACGAAAGGCTCCACAATTCTCTTGCAAAGATTGGATTTGAGAGGACTGATGATAACAACAATCTATACTTAAAGACAAAGAAAGGAAAATGTATTTTACAATCTAAAATATTTGTTGATGATATCATATTTGGAGGTTGGGATATTTTATGCGTAGATTTTGCAAATGAAATGAAGAGAAAATTTGAGATGTCTATGTTTGGAGAGATCAAGTTCCTTATTGATTTGCAAGTACATCAGATGAAAAATGGTAGAAACATCATTCAGTCAAAATATGTAAAGGAGCTACTGAAAACTATTGTATTGGAAGATTCCAAGATAGTAAGCACACCTATGGTGATAGGACACAAATTGTCAAAGAATGATAATTCAACTGAGGTGAATCAAACATTGTACAGGTCTTTGATTGGAAAATTTCAATATGTAGTACATTGTAGACCTGATATAGCATTATCTATTGGGATAGTTGCATGATTGTCTATTAATACTAGGGAGAATAATTTGATGGCTATTAAGAGAATAATGAGATATCTAAAAGGTATAGAAGACTATGGTCTATATGACAAGAAAAATGAGAAGTTTGAGTTGAGAGCCTACACTTATGTTGATTGGGTTAGAAATATTGATGATAGAAAGAGCACATGTGGAAGAGCATTTTTCCAAGAAAAAATGCTGGTTACATGGACTAGCAAGAAACAAAATTGTACATCTCAATCTACTCCTGAAGCTCATCATGTTGTTTTTATAGTAAATTGTACAAACATTATATGGATCAAATGGCTACTCAAAGGTATGAAGGAGGAAATCATTGAACCCGTGATACTTTATTGTAGTAATACAAGTTTTATAAATGTATCAAAGACCCTTTTGATGCATACAAAGACTAAGAACATTGCAATCAAGTATCATTACGTGAGAGAGCTAGTTCAAGATAAAGAGGTGAATATGGAATATGTGAATGCAAAAGAGAAAATAGTTGATATCTTCACAAAAGCATTACCTAAGGATGATAATGAGTATCTAAGAGGTAAACTAGGGGTGATACCCCTATCTAAAGCTATTTAAGAAGTGCCCTACATCAACTGAGATGATTGGCATATGTTACACATTGATACAATGGATCTTACTTTAGGAACTTTCTAAAGTATTTAAAGAGCTAGAGCTATAGACTAGTCACAAGATAGGTGATAGAGGGAGAAACTGACAATGTTCATATCTACATGTTGAAATGACAATTGTTTGGAATTGTTTTGAAAGAAGGAGAAATAGAAATAAAAGAGGGAGAAATATAAAAGAAATAAATGAGAGAAATATAGTAGAAGAAAGAAAGGAAGGAAAGAAAGAAAGGAAGAGAGGAAGAAACATGAAATATATACTTAGAGGGAGATAGTGTACTTGATGGTTAAAAGACATATATCTATCTAGTGAGAGGGAGATAATGTTGAGAGAGATATAAGGATAGAGATAGATACCTAAAAATGAAGTGATCAAGAGGGAGTCATAAGGATGAGTTGATTGTCTATTGATCAGAACATAATTTTGAAACCAATACAAAAGATGGAAGATGCTGATAGAGGGAGAGATTTCAATACAAGGAATTATTTTCTTTATGGTATTCTTGTTGTTTGTACTAGTTGTACTAGTTGCCATCAAATCCAAAGAGGGACATTTCTGAAAACAAATTTATAAAAGCATGACAATGTGTTTCAATCATTGTTTTGTCATTGATGTCAAACTTGCTACTTGTTGGTAAGACAATTGCTTAGTTGATTTGAGTACTATCATGTGTTTGATTGATAAGGAGGTTTTGATCAAATGAGATAACAAAAGCACCTATAGAAAAGGTTGAGTTATGGTATGAAAAAGGAGTACAAAGATCAGTAAAGATAGTGATGATATAGTGCATTGATTATCTACTTAAGGTTGCAAAGGTTGGATACACTATCAAAGTCTAGAAGAATAAGTAAGAAGAATTGAGTCTTCCAAGCTTGACTAAGTGAATAATAGGTTCCAAGAGAAGTTAGTGCAAGCCAAGAAGAAAATTAGACGGAGCCGAGAAAACTCAAAATTTAGTGTATGCCTAGTGATATAGTATAAGCTTAGTAAAGTTTAGTTAATGTTGAGCACTAGTAAACTTTAGTGTTTGCCAAGTTATCTAGTGGGTAACGAGTTGAAGAACAATAGGGAAGCGGAGTGACAACATATTTATGTTGAGTTCTAGTATTGATGTTAGATCATGTATTTGATGAATCTAAGCTGAATATTTTGTTTTCTTTAATTTTGTGAAGCCTGTAGTGTTAGATTGTGGTGACTGATCAGGAAAGTACTGTACATACTTCATATTATGGCCGACATATGGCCGACATGTTATAACCCTAAAGTGGTTTAATACTTGTATAAAAAGGGCTTAGGGTTGGGTATTTTCATATGTGGTGATACAAAATTGGTTCTTGCGGCGGTATTGAGCTGTAAGGGATTACGGATTGTAATCAGGTTGTAATCACTGGATTGTAATAAGATCAGACTTGATGTTTGGTGGACGTAGCCCAGGGATTGGGTGAACCACATTAAATCTTGGTGCCTTGTGTTCATTTCTGTGTGTTCTATTATTTTTTTTTATTGGTTATATTTGCATGTAGTTTTTATTTCTGTCTGTGGTTTATCCTAACATGTAGAAGATAAGTATGATGAATTGGTGGCATAGAATTCATGGTAAACCATTTTGACATGAATTCAAAGAGGATTGAATGAGAAGCATGTAGAATGGAGTAAAGTGAAAAGATAGGTAGATTCATGAAATCATACCTAATCTTACCTAACCCTAAAATGGATGATAGAGGATGAACAAAAAAATATCTTCATTTTCTATTTATAGAGATGGCTTGTTAGAAGCAAGATTGAAAAAATGTTGGAGAACCTAAGTTAGAGAATATGTCTAAGGTATTGCTTCATTCAGTGACCGAATACTAGAGATTGCTATTGGCAAGAAAAGTAATAAGACTCAAGATTATGAATGCTTGAAGGGTGAATAGGATATCAGAGCTAAAGTGTGTGAAAGCCAAATTGAACGGAGGACTGAAACAAAGATCTATAATTTTCAAGTGAGTTGTAAGTTGTTATTAGATCAAGCCTTATTTTTACTTTCTAGTTATTGTACCAATCTAGGGTAAATCCTTTGGTTTAAGGTTGACCTAAAAATAATTTGTAAATCCTTCAACTAGGTGACATTCCAAGTGAATGATCTAAGCTCCTATAAAAAAGCTCACTCCTAACATGGTGATTGAAATCCTCTAACTAGGTCAAATTTAACAATGTGTATTGTAATCTTTTACATTGTTGGCCTTTTGCAGGGCATCACTTTAGAAGAGTGAGAATGTTTAGCATGTTACTGGTGGTTTTCCCAAATTGTGTTTCCATGTAAAATCATTGTGTCAAATGTGTTATTGAATCTATTATGTTTCATGCTTATATTTCTGCAAAGTTGATTTGATAGCAACCTACAAGTTTAAGTGATTGTATAATCTAATGGATGGATGCATGATGAATATGTTTTATGGATATGGGTTCACTAAGCTATGAAAAATTTCATTTGTACATTTGGACTTTGGATAGCTGATTCGCCCCCCGTCTATGTAATTCTAAAGAATTCCAATAGATAATACACAAATATTAATAGAATGGTTATTCAATATCAATCTTGTCTCTTCCTTCTTGCTTTTGATTTTATGAGATTTGGTAGCAAATTTTATTGAATCTCAGTTATAATTCTTTTCTAGATTATAGTTTGGTTTATATATTTTCTTATAATCCAATGGATTATGTAAATGCTTAATGTGGGTTGAGAAAATCTCTACTTATCATAAAAATATTATGATAAGAATGAGATTTCAAATTGAGTATCGATTTCTTTCCACAAATTTTTGAGATATATATATATATATATATAGTAAATGTCCAATTTGTGAGAGACAACATCCCAATAGATATGGCCTTGGTCATCACAAATTTTGATATAGCTTGGAAAATCTATATCCTGTATTCATTTATAAATAAGTCTTTTAAAATTTCATTGTTGAAGATCTGAAAGTGAGCTAGTGATTGATTCATGGAGTTTCGGGTTTTGACATATTAGATATTTATCATCCTTTTTACAATCCTAGAATTATAAGAATCGATGGAAAATTATTTATCATGTCAAAATTCATATTAAGACTTGAGGGTTGGATAGAGAAAATGAATCCCTAAGTAAACTAGCCTGAATTTTGCATAGTTCAAAGTTGAGAATAAATTGCAAGGTCTTGCCAGATGGTCCTATTAAAATAATTTAAGAGTACTTATTATTGGTTTTAGCTAACTCCTAGATTTTTTTTCTTTTAATATGTTATTGAAATTCTATCAAATCAAGGAGCCAACAACTTGTATTGCCTCTTCCTTTGTCATGTCAAATGGACTACTCCTCTTCTTCTAATCTTGATACTAAATCATCGACTTCACATCCAATAATCCCTTTGATTGCTCACTTACATTTTCCAAACATTCTTCTCTTGTTCTCACTACAATTACATTTTTTTCTTTTTCATCTTAGAATCAAGGAAAATACTTTCCTTTATACCAAGTCCTCAAAGCAATTCCTTAAGTAGACCTTAAGGCTTTCTTAATTAATTATAAGAGGACCACATTAAGATAATTAATTATTTCACAGCTACATAGCACTGTCACCTCACAATCTTTACAAATTCTCACATGTATGACTCTAGGACTTGTGCAATTGGTGATATAACTATTAGTCTGGCTACTCTCAGTGTACAACTTCACATATCAAGATTCTATCTATGTTAGGAGATATAGTCCAACCATTAGAATACACTTCATAGATACTATATCTGTATACTATTTTTTGTAAATTAAGCATATCTTCTAAATAACTTTGACTTTCTTGATGCACACTTGTCATCAGAACATAGTGTAGAACAAGTTTTCAACCATGATTGACCTCAACATCAAACCTCTTTCTATACAACGTCGATCTCTATATGCTACTCTCCCAGTCTTTACAGAAACAATAGTATGTTGTCATCAATGACAAAAATAGTAATAAATGATACATGCTAATCATGTGAACAATCTCCACATGCTCGGGTAATTCTTAGTATAGTCTCACAAAGGAATAGCATTAGCATTCATGCTAACAGACATGTATTGTCTTAGTCTTCCCAATGGAGGCCACCTGATTACCATCTAGTTTTCTTGAGTTCTCCTTATTGTGCTTTTGCTTTGCTCATATTTCTTCAAGATGAAGCTTCAAACCACCAATCTTGGCCTCCACTTATTTTATTAAATAGAGTTATTTTGATAAATCAAAATTTTAATTTGATCCTCAAGATGTTCCTAATAATTTTTCATAGCTAAAAAAATCTTTAACGTTTCATTCTTGTCTTCCTTTGAGGGAATATTATTTTGAAGACCCACTATTTTCTCTTCAAGTTGCTCCCAATTGTGCAATTTATCACCAACCTCCTATCCCACATCGCACCACACTTCATCCTTGCATCCAAAATTCTATTGAAGATATTTTTTCTTTGGTTCAATAATGTCTTCCAATATGTCAATTTTCCTATAGGAAATATTCATTTGGAATAGAATTCATCTTGCCAAACCTTTCAACCTATTGTAACATAAACAATGCTTCATGGACTAAAGGGTAAATACTTCTAAGTGCATAGAGTCACTCCCATTTTTAGGGACAATTCCTAGAGAGTGTTCCTAAGACACTTG
Source organism: Cupressus sempervirens (assembly GCA_028749045.1). NCBI lineage: Eukaryota > Viridiplantae > Streptophyta > Pinopsida > Cupressales > Cupressaceae > Cupressus > Cupressus sempervirens. The sequence goes on along the minus strand of CM053785.1, from coordinate 954,665,847 downwards.
AGGGTCACCATGATAACATAAATCAATGACTGAGGAAGGAGAGTACATTGTGGATCTTGAGGGGAGGGGATTGCATAACTAGGAAGCTTTTTGCATGGTCCATTCAGTCTCCATGGATGAGGAGCTCTTTTAAGATTCTTCCAAAGCTTTCAAGGTTTCTTCTTGAGTGTTGGGGGGATGATATATCTTATTTTCATCTTGATACTAAAAAGAAATAAAAAGAATGACAGAAGAATCAAATCAATATAATAATTTGTTTAGGATATAATTGATCCTAAGAAGAAATTTTATCTCTAAAGTTTTGAACTCATATTTAATTAGAATCTTTAGGTAAGCTCAAAACACGGGAAAAAAATAATCTAAAGATATTTTGAGAATCTAGATAAAATGTTAAAGAATCAGTCAAACATAGAACGACTCCTGCCCTTTTTAGGACGAAATGAGGTGGACATCTATTGGCCGAAATAAATGGTGCTAGGTGACAATCATTTTCATTCAGAAAATATTTAAATATAACCCCACATTCGACGTGTTCAAAACGAAGGCGAAAAGTCCGATAAGACATGACTTGTGTGGAAACTTTAGAGTGGCGCACTTTACGCAAGACTCTATCACGACAAATATCATGTGATCTCTTCCACACAAATGCCCAAAGTACTATTACGACTGACTTCGCTGAATTTTCCTCACATTTGCGACGAAATCTCCTCCGTTCGTGAAGCACACGTTCCTCCGACTCTATCGCATCTTTTCTGAGTCAAGCCCTTTTGGAAAATGCCTCCTTCGCATTCTTTTCCTCATCCATTGATATTTATATGTTCATGTTTTCCTTCACCCGTTCTTGTAAAACAAGTTAAGCTTGGAAAGATTGTATGTGGAGAAAAGTAAAGCTATTTTACTATGTCTCCGACTATGAAGCGGGAAACGTACTTTCAAGCAGCAAAAGCGCACACGCTCGATCTGGAGTTAGATTCATTTGAAGCATCCGATTTTCTTTCATTTAGCGATAATGAGTCGGGCGACACGGAGCGATCAAGCTTTCTGAAATCCCATCTTCACAAAACAACACCTTCTCAAATTGCATCTTTACATTCAAGCAAATCTGCTGTGGAGGAAAACTCGTAAGCGATTGTAAAAGTATTGGTAGATATTTTTCATTTTATTGATTTCAAGATATGTTTGCTATTCTCATTTGATACAATGAAACAGAAGCAAGGGGAAGAAGAGGAAGAGGAAGTGTGAAAGAGAAGAGAGGTATACATTTAAGACGAGGTCTGAATCAGACGTCCTTGAAGATGGGTATAAGTGGCGCAAGTATGGCAGGAAAACAGTAAAAAACAGCCCTAATCCCAGGTGCCCAGCTTACTCTCAATAGCAATTAGTTCTTTTGCAATTGTTAGTTGATTATCATTGTTAACCTGTCACATAGTGTAAGGGTACTTCTTATGTTTCTTTCTGCTTATTGAAATCTCTATCATAGTAGACTGTGTTCCAATAATTGATGCAAACAATTTTGAGAAATATTTATGTCTTCTTAAACACTTTATCATCTTAGCCAACGTAATTAACGTGTCTTGCTCATTCTCAAGACCAGTAAAATAAAGAACATTAATTTTTTTAAGCAATTTGTAGCAATTATGATTGTTGTTTTTAACATGAGATTGGGTATAATTATTCACACCCGAAATAATCTATTATTTTTGTTTACCTTGTTGAAAAATCTGTCTTCCTGGATTGTCAACGGAACTGTTGATTTACAATAATTTTAATAAAAGTGATTAATGTCTCCTGCTTTCTTTTCTGAATCGATCAGTTAAATGTTATTAGTTTTTCGGCCACCCATACTCGTTATGACTTGTTTCTACATTACCCTGTATTAGAATTCTTTCCATATAATCGAGATGCTTAAAAATTCAAGGAAGCAATGAAATTCGTAGTATTCCTAAATATGATTTAAAATATTAATATTAAATATTATATAAAAATGTGTTGTGCTCGCTTTAATAAGTTTATTACCTCTTGCAGGAATTACTACAAATGCTCTGATAACCAGTGTTGTGTTAAGAAGAGGGTGCAACGGGACGCAGATGACAAAGGAGTTGTGATAACGACATACGAGGGAAAACACAATCACCAGAGTCCCTCCGTGGTTTACTTTATACAAAAGCCCTTAGTAGTACTCCCCCACCACTCTTCCTTCGATCAATCTCCTCCACTTTTCTACACTTGCTCTCGTCAACAAGAATTTACATTCATGAATACTACTTAAGTAGTAGTTTACATGCAATGTTGATCGGTCTCCTATATATTTCGTTTTTAATGTTTCTATGCATATAAGTATAGGCAATATATGATCTATTCCTCTAGAGCATGTGTATATGGGTAACCAATCTTCCTTCTAAAATAAAATAATTTTTAAACTACCACACATTGATTGCAATGCCAATTATTGGCGTCCTCCACGTTTCTACACTTCCTGTTGTCAACCAGAATTTACATTCATGAATACTACTTAAGTAACGGGTTAAATTATTAATCACCAAACAAGTAGCCTTGGGAGTTTGTTGTTGTTACATGCAATGTTCACAGGTCTCTTATATATTCTATCTTAATTGTTTCTATCCATATAATTATAGACAATATATGATCTATAGCTTTAGAGCATATGTATAATGGGTAACTGTTCTTCTTTCTAAAATAATAATATTTTTGAACTATGACACTTTAGTGCAATGCCAATCATTGGCGTCCTAAAAAATTGTTCTCAATTTCCATGATTATTCATTGTAACTAAACGTAAAATTTTCCTATCATTAACAAGATACTTCCTTAACAACTCTTATATTAGTAATAATAGATTTCGACAATCTATGATATTATATTCATATTTAAGGATAAGATTGTGTGATTTTATTAGCTAAGAATGTGATCAGATTCTTAGCTCTCTCATTGTGATGCTGGCTCATTAAATATAATACAAAACATTGATGCTAATAAAGTCACACACGATCTTATTTAGAAGCATGCATATAACTCTTATATTAGTAATAACAAGTACCAAGAAGTTGCATATTTCTAGGAATATCACACCAGCAATTTCTTTTAAGTAAAATGACTAGGTGTGTCAAATGATGTACTATAAATGTATAATACTATTCTACAAATTTAGGTCAAAATGAAAAATGGAGTTTGATATTAGTATACAAATTTCATCATTATGTTTTGAATATTTTTGACATGTATGTCAATCTTAATATGGAAACATGTTTCATTTAAAATAAGTATTCTTCATTATTTATATAGCTTTGATATGGACATGCATGTAAAGTAACATACATAATTTAACATCTCTTTATGTATCCATGATTACAATGTTTGCCTCATGTGGACTTATAGATGAAAGAAAAGTATTCCATCAATAAAGTTCATTTTGTAATTTAAGATACAAAGAAATAATAAACTCATGTTCATTATCAATAATAATAGTAAGTTATACTTATTGCTTGAAAATTCCACCTACACAGAATGGTGTGGCATATTGTGTCTTGTTATTTCATATGATTAAATTAAAGCATTGCATGAGCTACATTTCCATGTTATCAATATTTTTCTAGACTTACTTTAGAGTTTTTATATCATTAGCTATAATAGTGACCTTAACAAAGGATCTAGTCCAAAATGATCTTCTTCGTTGAATGTAAGATGCATCCATTATACATAAGTGATTGAAAGAAGCCAATAATAGTATATAAATGAAAAATCATACTTTAGTAGAGATTCATATAAATTGAGAATATTACATTTTCTAATAAGAAAGTAAAAGATATATGATGATATATGCAAAATTGTATAGAATGGATATAAACATATAATATAACATCAACCCTAGTATTTGAAAATTGTGTGGCAAATAATTGATTAGAGGCATCAGTGTAGAATCACTTAGGCTAAATCCTTAGGATATTTTTTCCACTATTAGAGCTCTCCTTCCCCTACTGGAACCACCTCTATTTGAATTTCCTTCTTGTTTCTCTATCAACTTGTTTTCACTTTGGTTCCTTGAATTTGAAGCTCTACCACCATAACTTTTTGGATGCCTACTATCTTTGCCTCTACCCTTTTCTTGGAGTTGGAGTTTTTATTCTTCCTATTCCTCTCTTCCAACTTTAGGGCCAAGTGAAAATATTTGTGAAATATTTTTGGTGTCCACAAATTGATTTCCTCTTGGATGCTCAACTTTAGACCATCTAACCTAGCCAACTTTAAAGGCTCTTCCTCTTGAAGCCCTTACCTCAAAAAAGCCTTCTGAAACTCCTGAATGTAAGTTGCCACATCCATCTATTTCTGCTTCAAACTTTTCCTTTTCTTTTGTAGTTGTATCTTATAATCTCTAGGTAGGTATTGATCCTTTGCCTTGTTCATTGTGTCTTTCCAATTTTCAATGGGTTTTTTACCCATTTTTTCCCTCTTTCCTTGAGGTACTTCCACTAGGTTAGGGTTGATCCTATTAGTCTAGACTTGGCCACCTTAAACTTTTGTGATTCAATCACATCTTCACACTCAAAGTGGTTTTCCATCACCTCAACTCATTCCATCACAAGTTCAATGTCCATCTTCCCACAAAACAAGGGAATCACTTCTAGGGATTTTCCACCCAATTCATTGATGACTTTTAGGTATGGTTTTTCATTCAATGAAGGGTCTAGTTTAAGGATGAGGTCTTCCTCATCAATATTCACCTTACCTTTTCCACTACTTTCACCTTCTTGGTCTTTCTTCTTAGCTACTTCAACAACTTCCTCTAATCTTGTTTTCATTTCCTCTAGGACTTCTTCAAGAATTTTATTTCTCTCCTTTTGTTCACCCACTTCTTTGGCCAGCTTTGCAATAGTCACCATTGTTGTCTCACCAACTAATTCTGCAACATGGAACATCTATCCACAAGTCCAATCTAAAACTAGGGTCTGATACCAAACTGATGTGATGAGATTCCTTCCACTAGCACTTACCTTCATTAAGAACCTATGAGGCTTCACTCCTAGCCTAATATGGTTCTCCTTTTTCACTCTAATCTCAGAGGATTGCTAATCTATGGTCTACACCTTACCATCTAATTACACTAATGAGTCTTCTACTTGCATTCACCAATGAGTCACTTCAACAAGCCCTCTAAACTCTCATTTTCACAAAAAATGGATCCTTTCACCTTCTACAAGGAATTACGGATTCATTGTAGGAGTTTTTGACCTCACCTATGATCTTGGTTTTAAGATCCTTATTCTTCCATAATAATTTCACCAATTTAGACCAAATTGGCATAATTAGGCCTAATTCAATTAGGCTTCCAAACAAGGCTTTTGAATCATACTGCCAAATTTAACTTAACAAGATGGAAATCTATTTTATGATCTAGATACCCTTTTTGGATAGCTTAAATATATTGTTCGTTTCAAGTTCCCAACTGATCCATACACCTCCTTCCTATATAGGTCCCTCTAAATAAGGATTTTAGACTTTCTTGTTAGCATTCACTAGGGTCTATTGAAATCCTTAGAAAATTTAACCATGGAAGCTTGACCTACCACATGAGGATTCCTCACATAACCCTCCTCCTCCTTCAACTCACAAATTGAACTACCTCATGCATTCCATCTACTCATATCCTCTTGCTAACTTGGTGACCAGCTAGCCATCCATCAAAGGCTTTCCTAGGGAATCACATAAAAACTAACTTCCTTTCCTTTTTTGAACGTCTCCTTTGTTGTATACACTTTATAAAGGATCCACTTCTATATCCCCAAAAACCATGATGATCCCATGGTGGTGTTTTGTGGTTGAGCCATTCTTCTAGAACTTGTCAAACTACAAAAGAATTAAAAACTATAAACAAATGCACTCTAAAAAACTTGAAGTCTAAAATAAAAAATACATTTATAACAAAAAGTAGAAGAATCCAAAAGAAAAATGAGTTTTTCAATCCATTAATGTACTTGTGTAATAAAAAAGGAAAAACATTGTAACTAGTAACTATTTTCTGTGGTCTTATTTGCAAAACATTAAATTCTTACAACTCCCAACCTTTGGAATGGGTTTATTTCATGGATTTATAATTTTTCAAATAGGTTTAAGGACTTTAGAGTAACCACCAACCTCTAATATTTGACATTTCTAAGACTTACACAAATATTGTCATGTAACTTTTGCATTATTTAGCCAAATAATGAACCATGACATCAAACCTACAAAAGCTAGGGAAAAATATCCTCAAGGACATATTAACATCAAATCTAACTTTTCTCCCATTTCTATGTTGTAAGAATCATCACCATAGCTTGACTACGTAAATTGGAAAAAATAAGCAACCAAACTAAGTAAAAATACCTAGAGTGGATTGAACTTCATCAAATCCACCTAGTAATAACTCACTTGACCTTCTAAGGCTCAAACCACACTCAACTAAATTTGATAGGGTTAGTACAAGAAAAAAAATAAAGAAGAAGTCAAAGGAGGCATGATTTAGCCTCTAGATCACCAAGTTACAACTTCTGACCATATAGACCTAAGTTTGCAACTTTTGAATTATTTAGCCAAATGATGAACCATGACATCTAACCTATAAAAAACTATGCAAAACCATCCTAGAGGACACATTAACACCAGTCCTAAATTCTCTCCAATTTCTAGGGTTTAAGACTCATCAACCTATCTTGACTACTTAAACCACTAAATACAAGCAACCAAACTAAGAAAATGCACTTAGAGTAGATTAAACTTAAGAAAATCCACCTAGTATAAATTCACTTGACCTTCCAAGGTCCAAACTACACTCAATTGACTTGGCTAGGGTCAATGCAAGCCAAAAAAAGAAAGAAAGTCTAGGTATCTTGAATGGAGGCATCATTTTCTCCAAAAAGAGTTTGTTGTATATTCAGACAACCAAGATCATAGTTTCATTTCTCCCAAGATAAGCTCAGAAGAAAGCATATGAAATGGTTATAATACCTACAAGCTTACACCTTTACCATCAAACATAAGAAAGGGTTGCTAAATAAGGTAGTTTATGCATTGATTAAAAGACTCCTCATAGTCCAAGTTGTTCAAATACAAAGCATAGACATTGAAAGTTTCAAAGACCTATATGTTGATGATGAAGATTTTTTTCCTAATCTATAAGGTATGCAAGGTGTTGAAAAATAATTTTCATGGTCATTTTTCTGACTATACATTGTAGAATGATTTAGCATTTAAAGGGAGTCAACTTTTCTACTAAAGGATCAATGATAGATAATTTAATTCAAGAAAAGAAAAATGGAGCAGTTAGTGGTCATTTTGGAGTCAACAAGTCTCAATAGTTAGTTACTAGGTTATATTTTTGGCCCAGGATAAATAGAGAGATCAGAGAGAATGGTGAGAGTTGTATGGTGTGACAAAAAGAAAAGGAAACATCCTCCAATGCATGCCTTTATTAGCTCCTATGAAACCCTACTAGACCATGGGAATGCTTAAGCATGAACTTTGTTGTAGGGTTTCCAAGCACTAAACATGAATTTAATAACATATATGTGGTGGAAGGTAGCTTTAGCAAAATGACACACATTATCCCTTGTAATACCATCCATGATTTTTTCCAAATTGCACAATTTTTATTTAAGAAGTGGTGTGAATCCATGGTTTACCTCTAAGTATTGTCTCAAGTAGGGACACCAAATTCATTAGTCAATTTTGCAAAAGCTTATAGAAAAGGTTGGGAATTGATCTATCTTTTGGATCTACCTATCACCCTTAGACAAATGGAAAAACTAAGGTGGTGAATTGGAGCCTTGGAAATTTTCTCGAGTGTCTTATAAAGGATTATGGTAAAGGTTGGGTCTAACTCATTGGCCAAGAAAACTATGTGTAGAATGAAAAAGTCAATAGGTCAACTAGAAAAATCCCTTTTAAAATAATTTATGGATTACACCCTAGAGGAGTGATTGAGTTAAGAGAGTTGAAGGATAGTGGATAAAGAAGTGGTTATGCTAAAGACTTTGCACATTCCATGAGGGAGGTCCATGAAACAGTGATAAAGACTCTAACTAGAAATAATGAGAAACATAAGCATAAAGTGGATAATAGTAAGAGGGAAGTATGGTTCAAAGTTGGGGACCTTATGATGGTCCATTTATAGAAGGAAAGGTCATAGAAGAAAGTCCCTCACAAACTTCATATGAGAAGGTTGTGACCATGCAAGATACTAGGCAAATATGGCAATAATGCCTACAAGGTAGAGCTTTTTGAGGATGTTTGTTTGTCACCTATGTTCAAAGTGGTAGACCTAATTATGTATAAAGGTCTAGTTCTAGATACTAATCAAATGCTTAAGGAAGTCACCCAAGTAGTAGAAGACTTGAGTTTGACTCCTCCACCACCTAAGAGATTAGAAAAAGTACTTCACTCAAGAAGTTACAAGAAGGCTAGGATAAAGACCTACAAAGAACATCTTCTCAAGTGGCATGGAGAGGATGATGAAGATGGATCTTAGATCAAGGAGGTATATTTCAAAAAATTGGGCATAGATCTACACTTACTCAATCCAAGGATGGATTAATTTCTTTGTTCTTGGGGAGTATGGTGCATGAACACTTAGGCTAAATCCTTAGATTTTTTTTTTGGCTTGTACTAACCCTAGTTAAATCACTTGAGTTTTTTTGCACCTTATAATGTCAAGTGAGTTTTTACTAGGTATATTTGATTAAGTTCAATCCACTCTAGGTGTTTTTGCTTTGTTTGGTTGGTTGTGTTTAGTAATTTAAGTAGTCAGATGAGTCTCACACCCTTGAAATGGGACAAAAGTTTGATGTGATGTTAATATGTCCTCTGGGATGCTTTTCCATAGTTTTTCATAGGTTAGATGGCATGGTTCATCATTTGACTAAATAATGCAAAAGTTGTTAATTTCTTGCAAAAATGCTCAACATAGGTCTCTATGGTCAAAACTTGAAACTTTTAGATATAGAGGCTAAATCATGCCCAGAAATAATAACAATGTCATATTGGACCTACTTGGAGAGTTCAAAATTCTCAAGGCTCAAAAATTGCAAAGATGGAAAAGTTGTCAACTTTGTAATGTTGCATGACAACATTTGTGCAAGTTTTAGCCATGTCATGGATTATAGGTTGGTGGTTACTCCAACTAACTGAAACCTCTTTGGAAACTTATATAGCCGAAAAGTAAAATTATTCCAAGCATTGAGAGTTGTAAGAAGTAAAGTTTTTGCAAGCAAGACCTTGGCATACAATTACCAATTATAATTTTTTTTCCCTTTCAATTAGAAGAGTGTATTAATTGATTGAAAGACTCAAGTTTTTTTTTTATTATTCAATTTTATGTGATTAAAATACCTTGTTTTTTTTAGACTTCAAGTTGAATAGAGTATATTTTTTTATAGTTTTAAAATATTTTCTAGTTTTCCAAATCATTGGTTCAATTTTGACAAGTATTAGAAGAATGACTCCCACATAAAAATCCACAGTGGGAGTAGCATGGTTCTTGGAGATATGGAAGTGAAGCCTTTGTGTAGTGTACATAAATAAGGAGATATGTAGGAAAGGAAGGATCTATTTTTAATGTGATGCCCTAGGCGAGCCTTTAATGCATGGTTAGGTGGTCACAGAGTTAGCAAGAGGATTTGAGTAGATTGAATGCAATAGGTGGTTCAATTTGTAATTTGAAAAAGGAGAGTGGTTGTGTGAGGAAGCCCCATGTGGAAGTACAATCTTTCATGATCAAATTTTCTAATGTTTTCAATAGACCCTAGTGAATGTTGACAAGAAAGCCTAGAACCCTTGTTTTTAGGAACCTATATAGGAAAAATGTGTATGGATAAGGTGGGAACTTGAAACAAATTTTTTTTTTAAGTTCTCCAAAAAAGGTATCTAAATCATGAAAGATATTTCTACCTTTTAAAGGTGAATTTGGTAGTATGACCAAAAAACCTAGGCTAGAGGCCTAATTCAATTAGGGCTAATTAGGCCAATTTGGTCTAAATGCATGAAATCATTAATGAAGAATACCAAATTTGAGACCAAGATCATAGGTGAGGTCTAGAAACCCTAGGGTGAATCCCACATTCCTTGTAGAAGGTAGAAGGATCAAGTTTTAGTGAAAATGGGAGTTTGGAGAGCTTGTTGAAGTTACTCATTGGTGAATGCAAGTAGAAGATGCATTGGTGTAATTGAATGGGATGGTATAAAGGAATATTAGCAATCCTCTGAGATTAGAGAGATAAATAGGAACCCTATAAGGCTAAGAGTGAATCCTAGGAGGTACATAGTGAAGGTAAGGCCTAGTGGAAACAATCCCATTACATTAGGCATAATGCAAGTGACACGCTGATATATGGTTTTCTTATTAATTATCCTCATTCATTGATAAGGTGCATGAAAACATATAATTATGTTATTGGAAAATGAAGATTTTATATCTAATAGGCTAGTCATAGAAAAATAATGGAGGATGGTAGGATAAGATGAAAGTCAATTTATGAAGAAGATGATATGGTTTTCTTTTTAAAATTTCATGCTTGTCAGACCTTTGAAACAATATGTCAATCCAAGACTAAATCTAAATTGATTTTATAATTTCTATGTTGTGAAAAATCATAAAATACATTTGAGTCCTTTATATGTCATTAATTTCTCTTTTGTAGTTCATTTGAGTCTTATTTACATTGATTATGAATAATTCATGCTTGCATCCAATACAAATGTTTATAATTTACTAAAAAAATCTATATTATATATATGTAGAAGAGATTAATTGCATTCTAATTGTTATCCTTAGATTAATTTTATAATAAAATAAAATAATATTAATTATTGAACATAATATTGAATCATTCAAATTATTATCCCTAGAGTTTTTGGCCTATTAATGAAGAGGTCTATGAGCTCTACTAGGTTTTTCTGAGTATGTCTTTTTTTTGCACAATTTTTTTTTACCAAACTATCTCTATCACACTACTTTTATTCTAGGATTATAGGGTAATTTATGGCTCTAGTTAGCTTTAGTGTAGAGACTGATTCTTATGTCATAGAGATTATGATAAAATCAAATGTTGTCACTACAAAAAAAAGTCCAAAAAATATTTGTGGTAATTACTCACTTGATTTTGTGGTTCCTTTTCTTAATTTTGATAATTCTTGTAAATGAGTTCAAAAATATACTTCAAAATATTATTTTGTGAGTGATATTTCTCTTACAGTCATGTTTTTGGAATGAATTCCTATGTCTTTGACCCCTCGTGGAATTTTCCTATATGGATTACAAACTCTAAGCATGGGATTTTTTATTTACTTATTTGAATACCTCCCATTTTGAGGCTATTATAGTACATTGACCATAGTTTATTTTCTCCTTCTTACTAGTTTTCAAACATTAGTGATGATTTTTTACCATCTTAAATTAAAGAAAGGGTTCCTATGTGTCTTGAGTTTCATGATCATCCTTTGCCTTATTGGCCTTCCATGAAACCATCAAGAAAACTCTGTGCAAGGTGGATTATATTGAAACTAACCATTTTGTAAATGTTTTTCCTCAGAGAGGGGTTTGTGTTAAGGTTAACCTTTGAAATGACCTCAAAGTTAGTGATAAAATCAAGTAGGTGGTAAGAAAATTTTTATTATAAGGTGACACATTTTAATGTCTACAACACTTTATATCAGTCTTAATCTATGAAGCACAATATTAAGGGTCATTTGCTAACAGTGCCAAAAAAAATCCCTTCCAAAAGAGTCAAGTTAATTCCCCATAGAAGTTGCACAAAAGATGAAGAGACCACTATGGAAAACACATAATGAAAAATATGTCTCATCCTGAGATTAGAAGTATGTTGTGGTTTTTGATTCTCAAGCCACATTTTTTTTCCTTCTAAGCTCATCTCTTTTCTACTAATAGGTATTTTAAACCCTAGTTAGGAGGGGAGTCTTATACGTTTTTCATGCTATATTGATCTAGTAATACATAGTTTGGATGATGGTTCTCATCCTCCTTAGGTTCACAGCTTGAGGATGCTTAATTTATTGGTGTTTCTTTGTCTCTACATCATTCTTGAAACACTTCTAGGTGTGTTGATGATATAGTGGTGGTTCAAATAAATAGAGAGTAATCTCTCTAAGAGATTCTCTTCCTATAGTTAGACCTAGCTTAGATTTTTTACAAAATAAATTATCGTTTGTTTGGAAAAAGAATGATATGCAATAACTTTTATGATGAATTTTCTTCAATGGAATGTTTGTGTTCTAATTAACCTCCATAGAAAGTATTTTTTTTGAAATTATACAAAAAGAATTGTCAGTTTAGATATTTTTGGCCTTTTGGAGGTTAGAACTACTAGGTTTATGATAAATGGGGCTTTTACAAATTTTAGCATTGACAAACATATGTATCTATTTAATTGGCTAATATGAGCTTTCATATAATTTCTAACTTGTATGATGTCAGACTTAATTTTTTAATGTGAGTTTTACAAGGCTAGAAAGTTATTGAAGTAAAACATGTAGAAATAAAAAATTTCTTAAGCTCATGCATGAAAATAACATCATAATATTCATGTACAAAAGATGTTGCAAAAAGTATATTTCCAATTTTATTTTTTTTGGAATTTCATCTCTTTCATTGTATTTTCAAATTAAAAGTACAGTATAGTCCAACACAACATAGGCACAAGAGAAAAGTCTATTGTTAAGAAAGTATGGGTATAGATGTTAGCAAGAAAGATAAGGTCAAGGTTCTTCATTTCCTACTCAAAATGATGTATTATTAATCTTTTATCTAGATCAACTCTTTGTGATTGTTTTCTTGATATCGTCAGTGCACTTGTAATATTTGAAAAATGGATATAGTTCTAAATGAATTAAGAAATGAAAGATGATAACCTTTCAATCATGATTAACTAGTTTTCAAAAACTTTTAGAAATACATTTCATAGAAGGGATAGAATACCAATAGATAAATATGAAAGGAACCAAAAAGAAGAGAGAGTATAAATCAAAGCAGCATGTTCTATCTAATGAGTTTACATTTAGTCTAGATGTACAAATACTTCAAAATATTTCTTAAAGAATTAGTGAGTCAGTAAAACTCCCTATTACTAAGATGGCTTATAAATTAGATATTATAGATGTGATAAATACATTAATAGATATTATCCATAAACCTCTTAGTGCACCAAGGAGGCTCAAAGTGACTCCATCAATGAAGATAGAATGACACATGAAAAGTGAACATAAGAAGACCCCTAGACACAAGGAAAACTCCCAAGGCCCTATACCCAAGAAGCCTAAGGTCATAGAAAGGAGGAAGGAATGAAAATGGAAGATAACAATAAAATTTGAAAAATCATAAGTAGAAATCATTACTAAAAATGTGCCAAAGATTGATATTGAAGTAAAGAAGATGAAATGGAAACTAGATCTCAAGTTTATCACAACTAGAATTGAGCATGATGGTAAGGTAGACCATTTTCAAAAAATTGATTAGGGGTATGACAAAGACTATAAAGGTATGATTTAAATATCTATCATTAAGTATATGTTGATTTAAGAAAGGATTTTAGTGGAGATCAAATGTACAATCTGATGGCCTACATTTTCACCATTTAAAAAAATTCTGAATGTATACTATGGAAATTTAGGATGGATTGTTGAGAGTAGGGTTTAGAGTTTTATGTTATAGAGGCCCTATTAGAAAATCCCTAATTTCATATCTGTATGCATTTTTTCATGTCTTAACCCTTGTTTTAAAAATAAATGTGTTAAGGACTTTTGTGCTTTAAAAGGAACATCAAATAATTAAGTTGCAAAGTTGCAACTAGAGTTCATCTTTATATCTCTTCCTTGTTCAGCTTTAACATTTTCTTATTCATGATTATGCAACACTGTTGATTGCAAGATGGTCATAAGATCTATGTAGTCCATTGTAAGTAGCTAGCTCACGAAAAGAAGGTGCACCACAGTTATGTGGAAACTTTTTATGACTTCTCTATAGTTAAGCATGTTGAAAAAAATTGAACAATTGTATATTGTCTTTGATGTTAGAAAAATTTAATAACTTTATGAGTTAGTGTATGTCGAGCTCACTCAAGTGATGAAGACAATTTCCTATGTTTGTGGAGCATTCCAGTGTTTTCCAAGTTTAGAAGACAATATTTATCGAGTTTAGTTGTGCGTCAAAGAGAAGTTCATGGAAGTTGAGTGTTAACCAAGATCACTCAAGTAGTAAAAAAAGTTGGATGGATCTAGTGTTTAAAAAGCTCACTTTCTTACCAAAGGAAGTTTTTGAAGATGCAATTTTTACTGAGTTCACTTGGTTAGAATAGGAAAATCATTCTAGTGTTAGTATCTTCTGAGTCAATTCAACTAACAAAGGATTTTCTTGTTTTGGCATATTGAGTTTAATAGATTTTTTTTTTGTTTCTAAATGATAGAGTAGATAAATAATAATTATTCTAAGTTCTATTCAAGCCAACTTGACAATATATATGATATAACTATAAGGTCAAGTTGAGAATTGAGTGTGAAAATATGTGGAAGAGAAGACGATGCCTAGAAAAAGAAAATTGGAAGGATAATTAGAATATCCTTGTTAAGTGGCAAAGATTAATATGATCAAGAAGATTCAAGTGTTCAATTTAGAGTTGAAATCTAAAATTAGAAATAAAGTTGCATCATCAATTAGGTCATATCATTGTTACTCTCTAACTATTGTAGCAATGTATCAAATCTCTTAACAGGTTTGGCTTAACAACGATTTTCCAAATCCTTTAACAAGGTGGCATTTCTAGGTTGAAGTATCTAAAGACATCTAACAAGGCCACTCCTAATAGGGTGATTAAATCCTCTAATAGGATCACACCTAATAGTGTGTTTTTTAACCTTTAATAGGGTTTTTTCTTGGGACGGCTCGCTTCAAAAGAGTGACAATTAGTAACTAGTTACAATTGGTGTTATTTCCCAAATTTGGTTTCCACATTAAATCTTGGTCTCACTTGTGTTCATGATATTTATTTTGTGTGCATGAAAATAAGTTAATTAAGTCTAATCATGAATCATATCTTAAGATCTTCATGTTCATTATTTGTCAAGTAATAGTTGATATTATAGTTCTTGTTGAGTTACAACATATTATTAGTGTTAACTGAGTGCCTATGTGTTAACTGAGTAACAACAATTTTAGAAGAGTTTATGTTTTGTATTGACATTTAAGGGATCTAGGATTTATTTTAGTGATAATTGATCCCCCCTACCCTATGAACTACTCCTCTTATATTTCCAAAAATTGGTATCAAAGATTTTGGTGCTTGCAAAAAAGGTTTCAAGGACCTAAGGTAAAGATAAGGATGTCTTAAAAAAAAAGAGATTCCCAAGTTCAACAAAGATAACTTTAAGTTGTAGAAAGAACTTATGAAGCTACATCTAGTGACAATTAGTGATTGAGGTTTGAAATATTTGAATTCTTAGTATAAGGCTTGTACTAGAACAATGACTATGGAGGAGATTGTTAAGAACAAAAATCATAACATCACAATGATTGACATTGTATGAAATCCTTAGTATGCTGAATTTGATGAGGTCAAAGGGTGTGCTACTTCTCATTAGATGTGGAATAAGCTAAAGGATATCTATGGAGGTGATGATAATGTGAGAAGAGCCAAGGTAAAAAGTTTGATAGGTTAGTTTGATCAGATGAAGATGAGAGAGGATGAAAACATTGTAAAATGTGTTGAGAGAATCAAAGCTATTATCTATGCAATCAAGCCTTTGGAGGGACAATTGAAGATGTAATAGTGGTAATCAAGGTACTCAGAATCCTTCTTCCTATCTATGTAATAAGAGTTTTAGCTATTCAAGAGATGAGATGTGATCCAAATATTAAGATAACCTTTGATGATCTAGTGAGAAGTTTCACAATATTTGAGCTAGATAACTATGATAATTTGTTGAAAATAATTGATTAATTATGTATTGTCTTTGATGTTACAAAAAATTTCATATTATTGAAATTCAGTATTTTCCAAGCTTACTCGGGCAATGAAGATAGTTTCTAGTGTCTTCTAAGCATTCCATAGTATTCCAAGCTTTGAAGTCAGTGTCTACCAAGTTCACTTGGGAAAAAAAGGGAAGATCATAGAAGTTGAGTGTTAATAGAGCACACTCAGCTATCAAAGGAACTTGGTTGAAATGCATTCTTAACTGAGTTCACTAAGTTAACACAAGAGATTCATTTCTAACTTGGTGTCTACCAAGCAGGGTTGGCTAACAAAGGATTTTCTTGTTTTGACATATAGAGTTTAATAGATTTGTTTTTTGGTTCTGGCCAACTAAGGAGATGAACATTAAGTACTCTAAGTTGTATTGAAGATAACTTTACAATGTGTAAGATATAAATATAAGGTCAAGTTGAGGATTGAATGTGAACAAGTGAATAGAAGATTTGAAGATTCTTAGAGGAAGTGAATTCGAATGATAAGAAGAATATACTTGTGGAACCACGAAGATTTAGATGAGTTCGATCATAAAGGATCAAGTCTACAATCTAAAATTGAGATTTGCAATCAACAATTTAGTTGCATTATAAATCAGGTGCTCTCATTGTTACTTTCTAATCATTATAGTAGTGATCTAAATCTCATAACAAAGTTGGCTTAATAGCTATTTGTAAATCCTCTAACAAGGTGGCATTTCTAGATTGAAGTGTCTAAAGACCCCTAACAAGGCCACTCCTAATAGGGTGATTAAATCCTCTAATAGGTTCACACCTAAAAATTTGTTTTGTGACCTTTAGCAAGGTTGGATCCTAATAGAATTGACTTTAGAAAAGTGAAAAATAGTAACTAGTTGCAATTGGTGGTTTTTCCCAAATTGGGTTTCCATGTAAAATCTTGGTATCAGTTGTGTTAATGTTATTTCTTTCATGTGTATGCATCTAAGTTAAGTAAGGTTAATCACTAATAATATCTAAAGATTTATATGTTCAATTATTTCCAAGTTACATTTGATTCTTAGTGCTTGTCGAGTTGTAGTATTGGCTAGTGTTAACTGAGTGCCTATGTATTTTTAAAGTAATGGTAGAATACAATTTAATCAAAGTTTATGTTTTATTTGTTTTGACATCTATAGGATTTGGAATTTTTTTTGTGGTAATTGATTCACCTATCCCCTCTTAGTTGCTCCTCTTATATTTCCAACAATTGGTATCAAAGTGTTTGGTGCTTGTAAAAAAAAGTTTCAAGGCCCTAACATAAAGATCATGATGTCTTATAGAAGGGAGATCCCAAAGCTAAACAAAGATAACTTCAAGGCATGGCAAGAACTCATGACATTATACTTGCCAACCACTGGAGATCTAGGGCTAAAGTATCTAGATGCCAAATACAAGGCTCCTACTAGAACTATGATTGTTGAAGAAATTACATAGAAAAGGAGCCATAACATGATGATGATTGATATTGTTTCATCTCTCAATTATGTTGAATTTGATGAGGTCAAAGATTGTGGAGCTGATAATGAAATGTGGATCAAGATAAAAGTCATCTATGGAGGAGATGAAAATATAAGGAGAGCCAAAGAAGAAAGTCTTAGTAGACAATTTGATCAGATGAAAATGAGAAAGGATGAAAACATTGCAAAATATGTTGAAAGAATCAAAGCTAGTGTCAATACTATCAATTCCCTTGGAGGAACAATTGAAGATGTAATAGTGGTAAGAAAGGTACTCAAAACCCTTCTTTAGGTATCTGTATAATTAGAGTGTCTACTATTCAAGAGTTAAGATGTGATTCAAATAGAAATATAACTTTGGATGCTCTAATTAGAAGATTGACTACATTTGAACTAGGTAAATATGATAATTATACTCCTAGTTCTAGCAATCTTGAGTTTGAATTTGAAGCTAAGATGTCACTCAAGAAGAAAGCTAAAAGGTCTAAAAGAAAATAATTTGAAAGTGAAGAGGAAGAAAGTTTTGACAGTGATCTTGAACCCATTAAAGTATTTCTTGCAAAAGGGTATCCCAAAGGCAAAGGAAAGTACACAAGTAAAATGCCTCTAATCTATTTCTCTTGTGAAGAAGTTTGATGCATTGCTACAAGATGTCCAAGCAGAGAAGAAAACGACAAAAATAAGAATAACAAGTATAAAGGTGGGAAGGATTTTTAGGAACTTCAAGGACAACAAGGACAAAGGTAAGAAATCTTGTTTTATGGCTAAATATTTAGATGTCAATAAAGATAATGAAATAGTTTATATTGCTATAAAAGATGAATTTGATGATGAAGGAGATAAAATGTAACTTATCTCTCATGTTAGCAATAATGATGCTTGGATTATTGATAGTGGTTGATCACATCATATTACTCAGGAAAAAATAATGTTTGAACATATGGGACATTATGATGGTGGAAGTGCGAGATTTGGAAACAATGAACCATCTTCATACTATTTTATCTCACTAACTAATGAACATAGATGTGACAATGCCTATTGGGTGGAAGGACTAAAACATAATCTATTGAGTGTGGTATAGTTGAATAACATTTGATTCAAGGTAGAATTCATGAATGGGAAGGTCGAGCTATTGGATGGAAAAGGTAATTTGATTTGGTCCGAAAAACAAATAAAAGGTAACCTATTCTACCCAGATCTCAATGAAATTTCATGTTTTATTGCTCAAGTAGAAGAAAGTTGGTTATGACATAAAATTTTGTGTCATGTGAACTTTGACAATCTGGTCAAGATAACAAAAAACAAAAGAGTAAGAGATATTCTTAGTCTGAGGAAACCTGATATGGGCCTATGCAAAAATTGTCAAATTGGTAAGATGTGAAAGATAAGTTTCGAAAGAAAGTACTATCATTTTGAAGAAATATTGGAGCTAGTTCATACAGACTTATGTGGATCTATTGAAATAGAGAGCTACAATGGAGATAATTATTTTATTCTATTTTTTGATGATTATTCTATAATGATGACGGTGATTTATCTAAAAGAAAAATTTGAAGCATTTCAAAAATTTAAGTGGTATTTGGAAAAAGTAGAGAAAGAAAGTAGAAAGAAGTTAAAGTGTTTAGATTAGATAGAGATAGTGAATTCATTTTCAATGAGTTCAATGAGTTATACATTGAAATAGGAATTAAGAGACAAGTATCACTCCCTAGTACACCTTAGCAAAATGGTATAGTAGAAAGAAGGAATAGATCCATCATGGATTATGCAAGAACCTTAATTATAGAAAAGAATGTTACAATCAAATACTAGAAAAAACAAACCATTACTATAGTGCATACCTTGAATAGGGTATAGTTGAAGAAAGACTCAAATCAAACTCCTTATGAACTATGGTATGGTTACAAACCTAATGTAAGTTGCATGAAAGTATTTAGTAGAAAATGTTATATCTTGAAGGAATCTGGGAAAGGTAAATTTGATGTCAAAGGTGATGAAGACATATTCCTAGGATACTCCTATAGAAGTAAAGCATACAATTGTTTGAATGTAACTACTAATGAAATCATATAAAGTGCATATGTGAGAATTAATGAGTTTGTAGAGAAGAGTCAAGAAGAAATCAGTAAAGTACTAGAGAATTACATAATATTTGTGTATTATGAACCTAATACATTATCAACTATAACTGGAAGACATGAAGCTTTACATCCGATGTTCCCAAAATCTCCAAAAGTTACTAAGCTACAACCTGTGCAACCCAAGTCATAGTCTAACGGACCCAAGTTACAATGAGAAGCTATTGAGCTATTGCCAAAGCAAATCGAGCCTAATGAACTTGAGTCACTGATAATGGGACCTAAACATGAAGATCACACTGAGCAATGTGAAATAAATTAAAAATCCAAAGTACTTATGTTAGAAAGATATGTAAAAAGGCACCATGCACCTAATCAAATCATTGGAGACAAGTTAGTTGGAAAAATGACAAGAATTAAATTGAAAGGTACATATATTCTTGCTGAATTTGAACCTAGAAATATTAAAGATTCTTTGGATAATTAAAGTTGGATTGAATAAATAGAACGGCTAGAAAAGAATAACACTCAGACTCTTGTTCCTAGATCCAATGATAAAGATATGATTGGCAAAAAGTATGTTTTAAAAAAAAAGATGAATGAAGATAGAAAAGCTTCAAGAAACAAGACAAGGTTAGTTTGTAAAGGTTATTCTCAACAATGCTGAAATTCTTTAGAATAACTGAGAGGTGGGGTGAATCAATTATCTAAATTCAATATGTATAATTAAAGATTTTCACAATTTAGTGAACCCATATGCATAAAACATTTTCATCATGCATGCATCCATTAGATAATACAATCACTCAAACTTGTATGTTACTATCAAATAAACTTTGTAGAAATGCAAACATAAAATCTAGAAGAATCAATAACACATTTGACATAATGATTTAATGTGGAAACCCAATTTGGTAAAAACCACCAATACCATGATACTCATTCTTTTTCTTCTAAAGTGATACCCTATGAAAGGCCAACCATATTAAAGGTTATAATACACACTATTAAATGTGACCTGGTTAAAGGATTTCAATCACCCTATTAGGAGTGAGCCTTGTTAGAGGACTTTAGATTAGTGGAATGTCACCTAATTAAAGGATTCACATATGATTGTTAGGTCATCCTTAATCCAAAGGATTTACCCTAGACTCATACAATGATTATAAACTAACAACAAGGCTTGATCTAATAATAACTTACAACACAATTGTAGATTATAGATCTCTATTTTTAGTCCTCTATTCTACTTGGTTTTCACACACTTCAACTCTAATAGATTGTTCTCTCTTCAAGCTTCCATTCCCTTAAGTCTTCTTTCTTTTCTTTCCAATGTAGTCTCTTCTCTTATGTGACTGAATAAAAATATACCCTAGACCCCTTGTTTGCCTTGAGTTCTCACACATGAAAACCTTTTCTTCTAAGTAGCCATCTCTATGAATATAGAATTAAGATCTTTTTCCATTCATCCTCTATCATCCATTTTATGGTCAAGTTAGATGAGGTATGATTCAATGAATCTACCCATTATTTCATTTCATTCCCTTCTAGAAATTTCTCCTTTAATTCTCTTTGAATTCACCTCAAAATGTTTCACCATGAATTCTATGCCACCAACTCATCAATATTATCTTCCACATGGTTCACAAAATTCAAGAAATAAAACTTGTTAGCTCAGATTCATCAAATTCTTGATCTTTCTCATAATATTGACATTGGGAATTAACTAGCTTGTAGTGCTTGGCACATACTATATTTCTTGGCATTTTTTGTCAAAAAAATTGGCACAAACTAAATTTTATTAGTGCTCAACATCATATCATACATGTATCAATCTATTATCAACAATCTCCCTCTTTGGCATTGATTGCAAACCAAACTAACCAAACTAAATCAGTACAACCAACAAAATACCAAAAAAATAGAATTTTGTGTATTGAAATCTCTCCCTCTACCAACAACTTCCATCTTCTAAATTAGGTTCAAAATTATGTATTCTCAACTCTCCCTTATCACTCCCTCTGGATTACTTCCTATATCACCATTAACATTAACTCCCTCTTACTAGGTATTCATGTTTCTTCTATGTTTTCCTTCATCTCTCTTTGTAGTTAGAATTTCTCCCTCATTTCTCCCTCAGTAGGATTTCTCCCTCTTTGACATCAACACCAAAGAATTTCCATTTTAATATGAATATATGAATATTTTTAGTTTCTTCCTTGGTCATCTAGCTTGTGTCCAACTTGCAACTTCAGCTTTTTTATTACTTTAGGCAACTCCTAACTTGTAAGATCCACTACATCAATGTGTAAGATATGTACCAATCAACTTGTTTGATGTAGGGCACTCCTCATACTTCTTAGATAGCTTTTGATAGGGGTATTACCCCTTTTTTACTTCTTAGATACTCATGAGCATCCTTAGGTAATGCTTTTATTAAGATATCAACTATTTACTCTTTTGTATTAACATACTCCATCTTCACTTTTTTATCTTGAACTAACTCTCTCAAGTAATGATACTTGATTACAATGTTCTTAGTATTTGTATGCATCATAGGATTCTTTGATATATTTATAGCACTTGTATTATCACAATAAAGTATCATAGGTTTAGTGAATTCCTCCTTAATACGTTTGAGTAGTTGTTTGATCTATACAATGTTTGTACAATTGAATGAAATAACAATATATTCACCTTCAATAGTAGATTGAGAGATGTAGTTATGTTTCTTGTTAGTCCATATAACTAGCCCTTCACCTAAGAAAAATGCTTCTCCACTTCTGCTCTTTTTGTCATCAATATTTTTAGCCCAATCAGCATTAGTGTAGGTTGGCAATTCAAAAAAATTATTTTTCTTATAGTATAGGCCATAATCTTTTGTTCCTTTCAAATATCTCATTATTCTCTTAACTACCATCAAATGATTCTCCCTAGGATTAGTAGATAATCTTGCAACTATCTCAATATATAATGCAATATCAGGTCTTCTATGTACTACATATTGCAATTTTCCAATCATAGACCTATATAATGTTTGATTCACCTTAGTTGAATCATCATTCTTTGAAAATTTATGTCCTACTACCATATGTTTATTGAGTGATGTATATACCATATTTCTTCTAATGTACTTGAAAACTCACAATGAATTTGACTTCTCCTAATATAGACATCTCAAATTCTTTCTTCATTTCATTTTCAAAAGCCTTACATAAAGTATCTTGACCTCCAAATATGATACCATCAACAAAAAATTTAGATAGTAAAATACCTTTTCCTTTTTCTATCTTTAAGTATAGATTGTTATTATCATCAGTCCTCTCAGATCCAATCTTCACAAGATAATTATGAAGCCTTTCATACCATTCTCTTGGTGCTTTCTTCAAACCATATAAAGCTTGGTGAAGTCTACATACCATTTTTTTTTGTTAGCTTCAACAAATATTTTTGACTATTCTATATAAACCTCTTCCTCTAATATACCATTTAGAAATGTAGACTTAACATTCATTTGATAAACTTTGAAACCATTTTATGTAGAGTAAGCAAGTAGATTTCTTACTCCTTCTAGTCTTGTAATAGAATAAAATGTTTCTCCATAGTCAATCCCTTCTTCTTGTGCATATCCTTTACAAACTAATCATGCCTTATTCCTTGTGACTTCACCATTTTCATCTAAATTTTCTCTATATACCCACTTGGTACCAATGACATTTTTGTCTTCTAGTCTATAAACTAGAGTCCATGTCTTATTTTTCTCAATTTTTTCAATCTCTTCTTCCATGGCTTTACTTTGGTCCACATCCTCAAAGGAATATTTCACTATTTTAGGTTCTTGCATGCTTAGAAAACATGTATCATTTCTCAAATTTTTCATTGTCCTTTGTCTATCATCTTTATCTTTAATGATTTGTACACTAGGCTGATGTCAGTTGACATACTTAGACAATATTCATTCTACTCTAGTTTCTTAACATACTCTTTCAACTTCTAAATCATTGTGTACATCTCTATTAAGTAGTTCAACATCTATTTCATGTACACTAATCTTAGAATAAAAATGTGCTTCAACTTTATTTTATAATTTGGCACCTAAATGTAACTTTGTTCTTGAGTGCAACTCGACATTCATAGTATGTGACTTGGCAGTCACTCAAACTTGTTGATTCTTAACTTTATTTACAACATCTTCATTAGTAGGCATACCTTCATAAAATTATATAAATGATTTGTATTCTTCTAGTTCCTTCATAGGTTTAGCCTCATATACTTCTTTCCTGACTTACACATGGTTCAAGGTATAGACAACTATACTTATAGATTTTCTATAATATTTCAAAGACACATTCTTCTCCATCATGAGTGTCATAACATAGTCCATTAAAGACTTGTTCCTTCTTTCAATAATTCCATTTTGTGGAGGGGTCCTAGGAGTAGATGTTTGTCTTTTGATTCTTCTATCATTACAAACATCTCAATCTCATTTAATGTAAATTCCCAACTCAAACATTTTAGACTTTTACCTATTTCCTTCTCAACTCTTGCTAAGTACCATTTAAACATTTGGAAAGCATCAAATTTCTATTTTAGAAACATAATTGTCATCATTCTAGGATAATCATCAACAAGTAGCACAATGTACTTATCTCATTTGTATCTTTACAGTTCAATTAGTCCACGCAAGTCAATATGAACAATATCTAATAATCCTTTAGAGGTATGACTAGTACTCTTAAAACTTGACTTTGTCATTTTTTCTAACTAACATTATTTGTAAATTATATTGTCAAGCTTCTTCAACTTAGGGAAACCTATGATTCTTTCCATGTTATTTATATTAACCAAGTTATTAAAATTAACATTACATAACCTCTTGTGCCATAGCCACACATCATCAAATTCTATAATTAAACAAGTAGAATCCTCTATATAAAGGTAG
The DNA here is from genome assembly GCA_028749045.1 of Cupressus sempervirens. Lineage (NCBI taxonomy): Eukaryota > Viridiplantae > Streptophyta > Pinopsida > Cupressales > Cupressaceae > Cupressus > Cupressus sempervirens. Next base: position 954,641,346 of record CM053785.1, on the reverse strand, counting down.
AATAGATTATCTTTGGTTTGATTACCATTTCCAATTTTTTCCCATTAGTATCATATATCTTAGGATTTTTTTTTTCAAAATCAACCTTACAACCTAAACTATTTATTGTGAAACACTCAACAAATTATAGTTAAGTCCATCATAATAAGCATTGTCATGTAAAATCTTTTCTATGAGTTTGATAGAACCTTTTCCTTTTATCAGACAAGGTGCATCATTACCAAATCTTACACTATTTCCATCATAATAATTCAAGGTAATTAAATTATTTTTATCTCCAATCATGTGATGTGAACACCTACTATCAATGATTCATCTATCATTCTTGTTTACAAAATATAGTAGTGTAGTTTTCCCATCCTCATTAGATTCATCCTTTATTGTAGCATACACCACTTCATCATTATGATTGCTAGATCCATCTTTTGTTTCCTCTTTAGCAATGTTGCAAGACTTCTGGCATTTGTCTTTGTAATCTTTTCTGTCTTCATCTCTTCTACTTTTATACTTGTCTCCACCTCTATAATTTTTCTTCTCTAGACATCTAGTAGTAATATGACCAACCTCATTGAGATTGGAACATATTATATGTAACTTACCTTTGAACTTGCCTTTACCATTGTGAAATCTCATTGCTAGTAGTGCTTCAAGTTGATCTATATCTTCCTCATTTGTATCACTATCACTAGACACATATTTTTCCTTTTTCTTCTTCTTCTCATTGGGTTCCTTCAATAATAGCCTAGCTTTGAAAGAAGATTTAACATTGTCATGTTTGTAATTATCAAAATTAGATAGCTCAAAAGTAGTGAGCCTACCTACTAGACCTTCAAGAGTCAGATCATTCCTTAGTTTACATTTCAGTTATTGTATTGCAAAAACTCTAATAGTAGAAATGGGTAGTAGTGTTCTCAAAACTTTTCTTAGTATAGTCTTATCATCTATTTTACTAGTAGCTTCTCTTATTGCATTAACAACATCTTTTATCCTAGAGAAATATTGAGAAATATTCTCACCTTCTTACATTTTCATATCATCAAACTTACCTCTAAGACTTTTAGATATGGCTCTTAGAACATTTTTGTCACCTCCATAGATAGTGTCTAGAGCATCCTACATTTTCTTTGCACTATCGCAACCCTTGATAGCATCAAACTTGACATAACTTAGGGTAGAGGAAATCTCCAACATTGCCTGGTTGTGTTCCTTTTTCTTTAAAAAAAATCTTCAATAGTTAGGACTCTAGTAGGATCAACATGCTCAACCAAAATGTTAGATTGTGTATGATCTCCAAGACCTCCTAGGTGTAGCTTCATCAGACTTTTCCATGCAAGAAAGATATCTCTATCAAGGTTGGGTACCTCTCTTTTTGAAACGTTGATCTTTGTACTTTTAGTACCTTCAAACTATTCCTCTTAAGTAGATGACTATGATACTAATTGTTGTAATTCTATAGAATAACTAAGAGTGGGGCAAATCAGTTATCCAAGGTATAGATGTATAATTAAAACTTTTAAATGAGACCTAGTTTCAATCACCCTATTAGGAGTGATCCTTGTTATATGACTTTAGATCATTCACTTTGAATGTCACTTGGTTAAAATAAATCTACAAATGACTCTTAGGTCAACCTTAATCCAAAGGATTTACCCTAGATTGGTATAATGATTAGAAAGTAACAATAAGGCTTTATTTGATAATAACTAATAATACACTTACAGATTACAAATATCTATTTTTAGTGCTCCATTTTGCTTGGCTTTCACACACTTCAACTTTGATAGCTTGTTCACCCTTCAAGAATCCATACCCTTAAGCCTTCTTGCTTTGCTTGCCAATGTAGTCTCTTCTCTTAGGTCATTAATGAAGCAATACCCTAGACTCCTTGTCTTCATATGTTCTCACACATGAGAAACCTTGCTTCTTTCTAGCCATCTCTATAAATAGAGAATTAAAATCCTTTTTTGTTCATCCTCCATTATCTATTTTAGGGTTAGGTTAAGATTTAATGAAGCTACCCATTATTTCATTTCATTCCCTTCTAGAAACTTCTCTTTCAGTTTTCTTTGAATTCATCTCAAAATGGTTCACCATGAATTCTATTCCACCATCTCATCAAGCTTATCTTCCACATAGTTCATACAATTCAATAAATCAAACTTGTTGGCTTAGATTCATCTAATTGTGGATATTTCTCATAATGCTAACAATCAACATTAACTAGCTTCTGGTGCTTGACACATACTATGTTTCTTGCATCCATTGTCAAAACACTTGACATGAACAAAAGTTTATTGGTGCTTGGCATAAAATTAAAATTACTTGGCTCACACTAAAATTGACTTTTCTTGGCTCCTATTGATTTCCTTCTTGGCTTATGCTAACTTTTCTTGGCACCTACTCTACATAATACTAAGCTTGGCAGACACACTTTGTTTATCTTGTTCTTCTGAACTTAATTAGTGTATCCATCGTTTGCAACCTAAAGTAGATTATTAATGCACTATAATACCACTATCTTAATTGATCCTTGTACTACTTTTCCATATCATAACTTTACCTTTCCTCTAGGCACTATTTTTATCTTATGTGATCAAATCCTCTTCATCAATCAAACAATTGATTGTACTTAAATCATATAAGCAATTATACTACCAAGAAGTAGTAGGTTTAACAATCGAGACAAAACAATGATTGAAACACATAATCATACTTATATAAATCTATTTTCAACAAAGAAGAAGGTATTGACTATGGTGAAACTTTAGATCCCATTGCAAGATTAGAAGGTGTTAGAACTTTACTAGCATATGCAACACATTAAGGTTTCAAATTTTATCAAATGGATGTGAAATCTGTATTCTCAAATGGAATTTTTGAAATGGAAGTTTACATAGAACAACCCAAAGGTTTTGTGGATCCTAGAAAAAAGGCTATGGTCTATAAATTGCACCAATCATTGTATGGTCTTAAGCAAGCTCCTAGAGCTCGGTATGAAAGACTTCATAATTATTTGATAAAGATTGGTTTTCAAAAAACAAATGATAATAGTATCCTATATAGAAAAGAAGGACCAAATAAGAAAATTTTATTGGTAGAAATCTTTGTAGATGACACATTGTTTACTAAAAATGATGACTTGTGCAATGCACTTTCATAATATATAACTAGAAAATTTGAGACATCTATATTTGGAGATATTAAATTCTTTGTTGGATTGTAGATTCAATAAAAGAAAGATGGTATCTATATTACTCAGTCCAAATATATCAAGGAGATACTAAAGAAATTTGGAATGGAAGATTCAAAGCCAATTGGAACACCTATGTCTACTAGACATAAGATTTTAAAAAATGATGATCTCAAAGAGGTAGATCAGACCACATACAAATAAATGATACACAAATTGTAATATGTTGTACATATGAGGCCTAACATTGCTCTTGTAGTTGGTATAGTGGCAAGATTCTTAGCAAATCCTAAAGGAAATCATATGATGGAAATCAAGAGAATCATGAGGTATCTAAAGGGTATGAAAGATTATGGTTTATGGTTTAAGAATGGAGTCAACTTAGAGTTACAAGCCTTCACTAGTGTTGATTGGGTAGGAAGCATTGATGATAGAAAGAGAACCAAAGGTGAGGCATTATTTCTTCATAAAAGGCCAGTGTCTTGGAAAAGTAAAAAGAAGAATTGTATTTCTCAATCTACAACAAAGGTAGAATACATGGCAGGAACAATTAATTGTTCCAACTATTTTTGGATCAAGCAACTATTCATAGGTATGAGGATACAAATCAAGGATCCAATGATTATATTCTATGATAACACGAGTGTTGTCAACATATCAAATAACCTTATGATGCATACCAAAACCAAGCACGTTACTATAAAATATCACTTTTTGAGAGAATAAATACAAGATCAAGAGAAAAGATTGGAATATGTGAATACCAAAGAAGAGATTATAGACATTTTCACTAATTCATTACCTGAGAATGCATTTTTTTGTGTAATAGGTAAGTTAGGGTTCATTCCCCTATTTGAAGCTCACTAAATGAAGTTTACTGATGCATCAACCAAAGCATGTTGAAGATAAGTTAGTTGATACAGTATTGAAAATAGCACATTGCATATGACTCAATACATAAGGTACACTAATATTCCTTGAATGTTATCTTTGGCATGAGATGTCAAAGTGTTAGGATAAACCACGGACAGAAATAAAAACTACATGCAAATATAACCAATAACAGAAAATAATAGAACACACAAAAATGAACACAAGGCACCAAGATTTAACGTGGTTCACCCAATCCCTGGGCTACGTCCACCAAACAGCAAGTCTGATCTTATTACAATCCAGTGATTACAACCTGATTACAATCCGTAATCCCTTACAGCTCAATACCGCCGCAAGAACCAATTTCGTATCACCATCTCAAAAAAATACCCAACCCTAAGCCCTTTTTATACAAGTACTTTCCTGATCAGTCACCACAATCTAACAATCTCCCACTTGGGGACTGATCAGGCTCCACACTAAACAACAATCTCCCACTTGGAGACTGATCCTGTAGCAATACAACTACCGCATGGGGCTCCCACTGGATCAAACCACCCTGGACTCTGCTGTTCTTTTATTCACATTTAGTCTAAAAGACCAACTAAAGCTGAAGAGGAGTTCAGCTTCTCCCTTGTGACAACCTTTGTCAACATATCTGCTGGATTTTCATTGGTATGTATCTTCTCCAGCTTTAACTGTCCATCCTCCAAAACTGACCGAATGAAATGGTACCGCAACTGTATGTGTTTGGTCTTAGAATGCAGAGCTGAATTCTTAGCAAGATGAATGGCACTCTGACTATCTATGAACAAAAAATTATCCTTCTGAGGATGTCCCAATTCTTCCAAGAAGAACTGAAGCCATATCATCTCTTTGGCGGCCTCTGTAGTGGAGAGAGCATTAATCTTCTGTAGCCTAGAAACCCAGCTCACGGCTGCCCCACCAACAGTAAAGACATAACCTGTAGTACTCCACCTGGTATCAATATCCCCAGCCAAATCTGAGTCAACATAGCCCTGTAAATCAGTAGTAGAGCCCCCAAAGTGTAAACACTTATTGGATGTTCCTCTCAAATATCTGAGAATCCACTTGACAGCATTCCAATGCTCAAAACCTGGATGACTCATATACCTGCTAACGACTCCCACTGCATGTGCAATATCTGGCCTAGTGCATACCATAGCATACATCAAACTTCCTACAGCTGAAGCATAGGGTACCTTGGACATCTTATCCTCCTCTTCCTGTGTCTTGGGACACATCTCCTTAGTCAATTTCAAATGACCAGGTAAAGGTGTGCTGACAGCTTTAGCATTCTCCATAGAGAAACGTTGCAACACCTTCTCAACATAATCAGCTTGAGATAGCGTCAATGTTCTGTTCTTCCTATCTCTGCAAATCTTCATACCAAGGATTTGTTTTGCTGCCCCCAAATCCTTCATAGCAAATGCATGTGCTAATTGGCGTTTCAGCCCCTTAATATGATCCATGTTAGACCCAGCTATAAGCATATCATCAACATATAAACATAAAATAATGTAGCTATCATCATCCAACCTCTTAAAATAAACACAGTAATCTGAATGACACCTATTATATCCATGCTCATGCATAAAACTGTCAAATTTCAGATACCATTGCCGAGGTGCTTGCTTCAGGCCATATAAACTTTTCTTCAATTTGCACACTAAGTTCTCCTTACCTTTGACCTCAAAACCCTATGGCTGAGCCATATATATTTCTTCATCCAAATCACCATGAAGAAAGGCTGTTTTAACATCCATCTGCTATAAATGCAAATCTTCAGTAGCCACAAGACTTAAAACAGTACGAATAGAAGTCATTTTAACAACAGGAGAAAATATTTCATCAAAATCAATTCCTTTTTTCTGTGCAAATCCTTTTACAACTAACCTGGCCTTAAATCTTTTCTTACCTCCTTCCTCTTCTTTCAACCTGTAAACCCATTTATTTTGTAAAACCTTTTTACCTGCAGGCAACTTGCACAAATCCCATGTCTTATTTTTCAGCAAAGAGTCCATTTCATCTTTCATTGTAGACTCCCACTGAATCTTAGTATCCACCTGCACAGCTTCATCATAACTTTCAGGTTCACCAGCATCAGTAAGTAAAATAGAATACAAAGAGGGAGAAAACCTTTGTGGAGGTCTAATTGGCCTTGTTGACCGTCTAACATTCACTGGTGTATGTGGTATTTGTTGTTGCGGTTGTTGCACATCATGAGGAATGGCTGGAACATCAGCTTTTGGAGTATCATCCAGCACTACATAATCATCTTCTTTCTTCTCATGTTGCTACAATAGATCTTTGTACAACACTTTTTCATTGAATATGACATCCCGGCTTCTTATAATTTTATGATTTTCAAAATCCCAAAGCCTATAACCAAATTCATTAATGCCATATCCAACAAAGACACATTTCTTTGATTTAGCTTCTAGCTTGGTTCTATTTTCAGAGTCTATATGAGCAAAAGCTTCACAACCGAAGGTCTTGAGAAAAGAATAACTCACCTTCTTACCAGTCCATGTTTCCTCTGGAATACCACAGCCCAAAGGAGTAGAGGGACCTCTATTAATCAAATATATTGCAGTATTGACAGCCTCCGCCCACATGTGTAAGGGCAACCCAGCATGCAACCTCATGCTCCTTGCGCGCTCCATTAAAGTCCTGTTCATGCGTTCAGCCACTCCATTTTCCTGTGGAGTCCTTGGAACAGTTTTTTGTCTACGAATACCATTAGTGGAGCAATAATCTTCAAATTCATGACTGCAATACTCACCACCATTATCAGATCTGAGACATTTTAATTTCTTACCAGTCTCATTTTCAACCAAGCATTTCCATTTCTTAAAAGTTTGAAATACATCAGATTTCTGTTTAAGGAAATAAACCCATACTTTTCTAGTTGCGTCATCAATAAATGTAACATAATAATGAGAGCCACCAAGGGAAGATACCTGAGCCGGTCCCCATACATCTGTATGCACAAGTTCTAATTTCTCCTTTTTGTTTTCCTTCCCTGTCTTTACAAAACTCACTCTCTTTTGTTTTCCATACACACAACTTTCACAGAAATCCATATTCACACATTTTAGACCTGGTAAAACTTTCCTTGAATGAAGTACTTTCATACCTTTCTCACTCATGTGCCCAAGTCTATTGTGCCACAGCGCTGTATCAGAATCCACAGCAGCTATTTGTTCTCCCTGCTCATCTGCAGTAATTGTTCCTGAATATTCATTTTTCTCTGAAACAATCAAAGTAGAAGGAACAATATGACCTGTACAAAGATATAAGGTGCCTACTTTCACACCTTTTGCTACTACAAGGGAAACTTTTGAAACCTTCCAATTTTTATCATTAAAAGTAACTACACAACCCTCATCACCGAGTTGCCCTACTGAAATTAAATTTCTACTTAGTTTTGGAACATGTCTTACCTCATGTAGTAGCCAATGATTCCCATTCTGCAACTTAATCTTAATTTTTCCCTTTCCAACAATCTGACAGGGTTCATTATCCCCCAAATAAACAAGCCCAAAATCCCCTTGGACATAATCAATGAAATAACCTCTATGAGGTGTAGCATGAAAAGAAGCACCAGAATCTAAAACCCATGAATCAT